>OY720675.1:234817886-236017886 GCA_963170755.1 Amphimallon solstitiale | reverse complement strand
GGAATTGGTTTCTGATTTCTTCGGCAACTCTGTTAATACCATATGCCAAACAAGCAGTATGAATTAAATTAGGAAAAAATATTTTTAAGTTTATGATTTAAAGAAAATATGCACAAATATGCAATATTTCCTAAAATATGCACGAAGTTACCGAAATATACAAAATATGCATTTTTTAATTGGCTTATTTTAATCAAAAAACATTAGATATGCATAGAAAACATACAATTTTGTTGATATACCTCTTAATAACAAATATGCATTTTGTATATAATCCGAGCCTTAAGTATGACTTTCATTCCAAATAAGATCATGTCTTTTATCGCGATCACTCGATAATTTACTTGCTATTTTCTGTTGACATCACTTTTATCCTAGGTCAAGATTCACAATCCAAACAAGCGGAATACTTCTTTTTGTCGCTTGTAAAATATATGGAGTTAAAGAAGAGACTATTTTTAGTGATTTTTATAAAAGGTGTGTACATAGATTGACCTCTTTTGGTGCTAGGTATGATATTTGATATGTATTCTAACGATTCGTCATAGTTTAACACATGAAATACTTGTATTTTTAAATTTATAGACAATATATATTTACAACAATCAGTGACTGTTTTTTCTTCATTATTATGTTGCAAATCTTTATGAACTTGCAAGTTGAACTATATCAATAATACAAAGCAATATACTTCGGAAAGAAACAATATTTAAATTGTATCCAGCAAGGAAAAGTTATTTTAATAAAGGTTTTGAATATAAAATTTCAGCAAAATTCTTTGATAATTATAATTTCATGTTTTTTTCATCACTATAACGCTCAATGCCATACAGCGCTTGTAATTCTCGAGATTTTGGTCGAAAAAAGATTACTGTCAGTACAAATCCACCCTACTCTCAAGATTTAGCACCAAGGGACTTCTGGCTTTTCCAAAAATTAAAAACCATGCTAAAAGGAAAAGGTTTTGACAGCATTTTGAACAAAGAAAGAGCTGAAAACCCTCCGAAGGAAGCCTTCCAGAAAACGGAAACAACGTTGGGATAAGAGCATCAGTAGCCGAAGAGAATACTTTGAAAGAGATTAATTCAAATTTGATGTAAGCTTATTACTTTGTTCATAATAAAATTATTCCCAATTTTTAATCTCATCTCGTATGTATAGAAAAAATGAGGTGTGGCCACCACACGACTTTCTTCTACGTATGAACGTTTCAAACTATACAATTTTAAGAATTTTTTTATAGAAAAATTATTCAAAATCCTATTCTAAGTACTTCCATACTCTTAATAAATCGCTATAGAATGCATACTTTGCAAGATATTCGAAAAAAAAGTGCTACTCCCTAAGAGTAAAGGTGTTACTTCCGGTGTGAATTTTGATATTTCATGTATACAAAAAATATTGCAAATCTAGTTCTAAATACTTTTGTACTCTTGATAAATATATATAGAATGCATAATTTACCACATATTTGCAAAAAATCGCTATTCGGTAAGAGTAAAAGTGGTACTTCCGGTCCGAATTTTGAAAATCTTTTTATAGAAAAGATGTTGAAAATTAGGTTGTAAATACTTTTATACTCGTAACGTACCTGTCTAAAAAGCAGACTTGCGAAATATTCGCAAAAAACTGATTTTTGATAAGAGTAAAAGACCTACTTCCGGTAGGAATTATATATATCTTTATTTGCCATCAAAATGTTACATACCTTGTCATAAAAAGTAGGTAATAAAAATAAGAATAAATACAAAAGTTAATACAAAACATATCAAAGAACTTACACACATGTAGAAGATATGAAGATTTCAATACACGTATTCACGGTACATATGCATATACTACCCTAGCTTCCGTTCGATCACCGACTTACATCATTATATTATCAACATCATCTAAATACTCCTGAACAGAGTAAGAGCCTTTGGCTATCAAACATTTCTTAAGAATTCTACGAAAAGAATTCATGGACATATCCCTAATAGTTTGAGGCAACCTATTGTAGATTTTCATTTGTATATTATTTCTTTTACTTTTGGTTTGTTTATACTGAGGCTCATTCAACTGATCTATGGATCTTGTATTATAACTATGTACATCTCCGCGAGAGCTGTAACTATTGATATTTTTTTTATGTAGATTAGTGTTTGGTAAATATATGCACATGGAAATGACATTATTTTTTTTGTGATGAAAACCTCCCTACATGAATGATTGTAAGGCAATTCATAGATTGTTCTGATGGCCCTCTTTTGTAACACAAATATCCTTTTTGCATCAACGGAATTTCCCCATGCTATTATGCAGTAGGACATTACAGAATGGAACATAGAAAAGTATGATAATCTTGCCGCTTCCGCTCTAACACAATATGACAACTTACGTATAGCATACATGGTCTTTGATAATTTTATGCATAGTGAATCCACTTGTGCTTTCCAATTTAAACAGTCGTCCAAAAGTAATCCCAGGTATTTTATAGGCTCTTGGTGTGTCTCTTTCCTGTTCCTAAAGTTGATGGTTTTTGTCTTGATTACGTTTAATGTTAAACGATTTCCACTAAACAACCATAGTTTGCTTTCATGTTGCAAATTTATACCCTCTACATCGAGAAAATTTTGATCTTTGTTTTTTGTTAGAAAAACAGTGTCATCGGCAAATAATACTGTTTGTGCGTGAATATTACTAGGTAAATCGTTCACGTATATCAGAAAAAATAGCGGTCCCACTATAGAACCTTGGGGCACACCGTGTTTAACTACCTGCACTTCACTGAGCTCAGAGTGTACCTCGACCTGTTGAACCCTGCCAACCAGATATAATTCCAGCAATTCCAAGGGTTTACCACGGAATCCATAGAACTCCAATTTCTCCAGCAACACACCATGCGACACACAATCGAAGGCCTTGGAGAGATCACAAAAGAGTGCGTTTTGCGTTTTGAAAAGCTTTCTAAATAAAATGGTTCTCAGTTTTAATTTTAAGTACATATGACTTCTTTAAAAATTTGTTTAAACTTAGTAGTTAACGAAATATTGGCAAAATTCGATTTTTTTCACTGAAGTAAACTACTACTTCCGGTCTACCGATTTTACTGAAAAACTAATCAGATCTCAAGAGGGAGATTATACACGTAAATACTAAATTTGGAATTGATATCTACAGCGGTTTGACCGCTATCGTGGCCACACACACACACATACTGACATACATACACACACACACACACAGAGAGAGATATTTTAACAACCACTTTTTTCGGTATCAGGGGACATCAAAACGTAGACATCTGCAAAAATCTCGAGGTCGAAAATTTTCATCATCATAAAAATCTCCAAATGTAACAATTATAACTATACTAACTACACTATCGTTAGAATTTATCAAACTCCCAAATGGTTATACCGCTTATCATTCTGTATATCATGAAATATTGTCTGAATCTAGTAAGATAAAAGAGAATATACAATTTCAATACGACCGAAATCCTTTTGCGAATATGACGTGTATCTCACTTACGCTTTTTTTTCGTAGTCCGACGGGAGGTTTCCAGTCTTTCAGAAATCTGTCACTTTGGTGTTCGCATCATCGGTGCGGAAAATTAAAAGTGTGCGTTAAAAGATTAAACAAGTCGAGAAATCAGACAGCGCACCAGTGTATGTGTGTGCAAGTATGCATGTGTATGTAAAAAACTATACATGAAACCAACAGCGGAATACATCGGCTAACATATGAATTACACTGTCGCCGCCGTTGTCCTTCGTCTTTCCCCCATTTCATCATATTATTTTTATTCTGTCAGAGAGGAAAAATACACATACAAACACAGATACTACAACATGAGGACGACTTGTCTTTTTTACTTGATGCCATGTTGACGGGGTTCTAATATCACGTGGATTGTTGGATTTGTGTTTTCTTCATGTCACGCTCTGCTGGCGCGACATCGAAAAGGTTTCGCAAAAAAAAAATATGTGAGCAGACTTTTTATGCTGCCAGAATAGTGTAATATTTTTTGAGTAATAACCTCGTTATTAAGAAAAAGAACATATTGGATTTAATAATAATAATAATTACCCCGATGCTAATTAACGAGAATTTTTTTTCCCCAGGCCTGTCTGACTAACGTCTTCAGTTTGCACCGTAGCCAATAAGGCTTATTGTGCTCAACCTGTGTTATCTATGTTGTCCACTCCAGCAATGTTGTGTCCTGTACAAGTCTGTACATGTCCTTTACTGGGCGTCTCTTGAGCATCTCTGGATCTACGTTCGGTAAGAGAAAAAGAACTATTCCCAGCAATAATTTTGAAAAACTCTTTTTAAGCCTTTTCTTAAATTTCCGTTGTATATTTGCATTTTTTGAAAATATTTTTAAAAACTTAGTAGTTGAACAAATATTTTTACAATTTGATACTTTCTGTCTTGTACCAGTCATAAATATCTGTTATTATGGTTCAGTAACAATCATTGTCGCCGATGTGACAAATAGCATGTGTAATCACGGAGGTTTTGACGCGGCTATATTCATGCGCTTGTTTTTGTCATTTAACAGGCACATTTAAACGATGCCGTGCGAATTTTAGCTTCTTTTTAAATGGTGAAGCCTGATAAGACACTAGGGTAAGCTCAATTGTTAATATTGCCATTTAATTTAAATCTCAAGTCATCAAGCTTCATGATGATAATAAGTAATGCACCTGTTGATAATTGTTTCTTATTTTTACATGCGCTATCTGTAACGCATGTATTTGTAACCTCAAAAGCACATGTTAATTGTTACTTCGACTTTTAGGCTTGTAAGGAGGATCTTTGTTGAATGGAAATCCTTCTTTTGTGAAGAAAGGAGAAAGTAGTGCAATTAACAATATAAGCAGAATATATGTAACCGGCAAATGAACCTCAAGATAGGAAATACTTTGTGGAACGTGTTCTTAAAAACAATAACAATGGGCTAGCTGTTACGCAGAGATGGCAGGCATATGATTTATTATGAAATAGGCGATAAGATCTCGATATGTGCGACACTATGCACTGTGTACGTACAAGTATGAATATTGAAAGAAATTAATCAAACAAGCATCGGGATAACCCTATAAGTATACATGTTAGCGAATAGAGAAACAAGGTGAAGCTAAGAAGTATTGAGTTGAATAATTTTCATTTATAAAAAATTTAAAAACTGAGACCGGAAGTTACACTTTTACTTGCAGCTTTATTTTATTAAAAAAAAATTAGTACTTAAAACTTGATTTTGAAAAAATTTTGTATCAAAACTTCGAAACACGTACAAGTATAGGAAAGTCGTGTGGTGCCCACACCAAATTTTTTGTATATTCCAACCCAGAATTTCACCATGGTTCTCAAAATACTTTTGCAATTCCTGTTATTTTTTTTAATTCTAATCTACATTAATTCTCAATATAGTAATAAAAATAAAATCCAAAAAGAAAGACGGACTGTCTCCGGGAAAAAAAAACATGATCACGCCATTTCTCCCAATAAGTATTCCATTCCAGATATATATACCAATGTATACACATACATTACATACATAGGTAAATTCTGATACATCACACACTCGAGTTTGAGAACACGTTCCTGCCACTTCCTTACAGACATCCACAGTTACTAACATGCACCGAGAGATATAGCAGTGAAGACGTGGATAACGGGAGGTTCGCCTCCGGTTGTTCGAACTCCTAATGTGCTTTCCATGTCACCCCGGCACCTCAACACGTGTCCACCCTCTCCTTCTTGCTGCCTAACACCCTGCCTCCCGCTGCGGCGTGTATTATCGATGTATTGCCATGTACTAGCACGGGTTCTCATGTGCCGAGGTTTTACTTCATCCAACCGCGAAGTATTACATGAGTTACGTTGAACGCGCGAGAAATTTTTTTATGTACTTCCCCGGACCCGACGACGTGCGTATGTGCTCGTTCCTTGTAATACATACGGTTGGATGGAGGCGGGTGGGTTTCGATTTTGAGAAATATATGTACGCGACTGCTGATATGTGATGTATATGGATGATGAAAGAAGCATTCACGCAGGAAATTACTTACTTTTATGAATGCCGTCGAATGGAGGTTTTACAACCCGAAGAAAGCGTGGACCGGTTACTAAATTGCAGATTGATTCCTCTTTGTGTTCGGCATCTAATATTTTACATTTACACAGCGCTACACAAGGTTAACATGAGATACAAAAATTAAGAATAATTATTTAATGAATGATATGACAGGCTTTACTTCCCTTTGTCTATTATTTTAAAACTGTAATTGTCTGTTTATTTGTCACGCAAAAACTACTGGATTTAGACTTAAAATCTGGTCCATATTTTATTTTGAGATAAAACAACAAAAACAAACTTTTTACATACACACTTTTACATATCATACGCGAGTGAAGCTAAATAGTACAATAACTAAAGTCTACGCAAAATGTGCATATTCAACATGCAGGTCGGTCGTCACAGCTACCGATGACAACTGACTTCCACATTAGGTTGACTTAACGGTTGGCTTAGTCATATAGTTGTTTGTTCTATATATCAATCAAAAGTATATGTATATATGTGGTCTTCCGTTTATGCTTACATCTGCAAGGTTATTCCACCTTATTCCTTGGCTACACCGTAGTGATGACGACCAACGAGTCACAAATTTGATTTCGAAAACAACACCAAAAAGCGAGAAATTAAGGAAATGATTCATATTAAGCAAGGCACAAATAACATTAATAATAGCAATGATATCAAGAATTTAAACAAAATATACTATAATGTTATCAAATAGTAGTGGCGATCTGCATCTCAACCAATATTATACGTATAATATAATTAAAGTTCCACCTTCTTAATTTTAAAATGTAATGTTTACTCGTTGACCATCAAAAATATTTTTATTTTATATTGTAAAACAGAAGTAAAACTTTGGCCTAACACCATATATTTTAAACAAATATAAATAGAAAATGCAATATGCACAAATATGCTTAAGTGAAACACTCTCCAAAGAAACTAATAGAGAAAAACACCAAAAAAATAAACCAGCTTTAAAATCATACGACAGACAAACGTATGGTTCTCACACTGAAAGCCGGTAAATACTACGAATTAAATTACAAAATAACAAACATGATTAAAGAGAAAGTACAAATTAAATTTTAACGCGTGTCAGGTAATTTTTAAGTTTTATTTCTGTATATTTTGTTTTTTATTTTTTGCTTTCTTGTTTTCAGTATATTTGTTTTCACGTATTATTATTTCCTGTACAATGTATTGTTTTAATCTATCCCTAATTTGTGCAATTATTTTTATTAGGTACCTAATAAAACATTGACCTAATAAACACCAAAGTAGAAGGAACCAATCATTAAATAATTGATTGAAGACGGAGATACGTGTTGAAACTCCATAATTTACAAGTAAAAATTGAAATAAATTCAAATTGAGTTCAAAACAGTTTTATTTAATTCACAACAATTGTTTCACCCTACTAGGGCTTCATCAGGTGATGAATATTATAATACAAAATATTTGTAGACGTTTGAAGCAATTGTTGTGAATTAAATAAGACTGTTTTGAACTCAATTTGAATTTATTTCAATTTTTACTTGTCAATCATTAAATATTATACAAAGTCACAAGAAAAGAACCCCACATAATTATACATATCTATAAAACAAGAAATAGATAATATTGCGTAAATTCCTCTGTAGAGCAACCGTAGACACGTGCTTCTGACTCATTGGTCATCATCAGTACGGTGTAGCTAAGAAATTAGGTGGGATAACGTTGGAGATGTAAGCATAGACGGAAGAGTATCGGTGTCAGACCGACATTTGCAAGCTTCAATTAGATGATCCTCGGCTTTCAGGATAACAACCAACATCGACACGAGAAAGACGTTGTCAACCTGCCTGCCATTCGAACCCATGAAAGATAATCAAAAGAGGTATTATCGCGGATACATAAATAATAACAAGAAATAGATAATATTGGGTAAATTTCACTGTAGAGCAACCATTGACACGGGTTTCTGACTCATTGGTCGTCATCAGTATTGTCTAGCCAAGGAGTAAGGTGGGTGAAGCTGCAAATGTCACTCTATTACCTGATAGTTTTCCGTGTATGCTTGCATCCCCAAGGTTATCCCAGAATGGGTCATCTCAGCACAATTATTTTTAAACTACAAATTTGCTGAACAGGATCTTTAATATTAGATGCATAAGTAGTAATACATTAACTTGTTTGCTTACACAAACGATTAATTTAGTTCTTTTAAATTTTCTGTGGCGTGTTTATAAACAACTGTATCGAAGTATTATGAAGCTGCAAACCAAAATTAGACTTTCTTATATAATAACATTTTTCAAAAATGCCCTGAAGAGACGGCATAACATAATTTATTATTTTCTGTTTTTTTTTGCACATGTTTAACCTTATTTGAGCTTATCATTAAATTATATTTCTCACTTTCTTGTGTGTAATGCTTTTCAATTTTTTTTACTGCTTTAATGTTTGTTATTATTGATTTCATTTATTCATTTATTATACTTCTGAAAATAGCTTTTATTTGCACTTTATTTGTTTATTTATTATTTCCTTTGTTTATTTATTTTTAATGTATTACTAATTTATTAAGAAATGCTGTTCAATAAATCAAAAGATAATTAATCATACACATTTCTTTATTATAATATTTTGAATTGACTTCTTACATCCATTGTTACCAACGAAAACTAAGCCTACATATGTTTAAAAATTTTACCTGCAAGCTCGTCATATACTTAATTGTATAATATTTTATCCAATATAACGAGCATTATTATTAAAGCGAGGTCCCAGGCGTATTACTCGATTCACGTCCCTGCCAAGTCAGTCCACCCAGATCGCGAACGACTGATAAAAACTGGTATGTTTCCTGCCACCCAATTAGTACGACATATATTTCTTATGAGGTGGCTGGAATTGCGGAAAAAATTAATAGATTTTAATGAGCTCTTGTTTCACTGAGCAGCCTATAAATTACGGACGCTTCTGGTTGCTATGAACTCGATGTTTTGCAATTGATCGGAAAGTGGGAGATCTGCTGGCTGCCGATCAATTAATATGTGGTACTTAATGTGATACGAATGCGTTGTTCTTTTAAAACATACCGTAATAATGAAGGAACAAGGGAAAAAATGCTGGTATCAATAATATAATTAACATGCATATGCTTTTTGTATAGTTGACAATATTAGCTTTTTTTTTGTTCGGTTGGGGCAGGTGCGAATTTATTAGCATGAATGTGATGCATTATATATTAATGATGTACAAAAAAGTCATTAAGATAAACTTAAAATTAAATATAAAAAACTACTTTGAATGAAATGTTTTAAGAAAGTTATACGTATTTTAATTGTTATTTTATGTCCATGTCAATTAGAAAGCGTTTATTATATTATAATTTAAATATTTGTTTTTAAATTAAATTTATTAATTTTGTTTATTATATTTTCTGAATATTTCTGTTACAATCAAAACATGAAAGTGTTAGTATTAGTAGCTACAGACATATATGATTCTACAGTACACAGACCGAGTCCTGACCGATGGGAGGAGCCTCGACCTATAAGTCGCGCAGATTTATAGATCAGTGTGTGACCGAGAAAGTATTCGGAAAAAAGAAATGATAACATTTGTTCATCATCGCATACATTAGCCGGACGAACGAGTAAATGCAGATAAGAAAGTGTAATATACTGAAAAAAGATACATTAAATGCGAGTTGCATACATTATTTTTTCTACGACCCCATAATAAAACATTATTTTTTGAACATTTCATTTCATAAATTGAGCGTAAATTTTTCCGTACATCTTTGCGAATTTAGCTGGTAATAAATTGTTCGTGGCTACTAAGGCTTGTTTCATAATTTCTGGTGGAGTCAAATTTTACATTTCACTGTCATTATCCCTCATTTTTACCATTTATATTTTCAAAAAAAGCACAAATTTTAACTAGTTACTATTAAATTGCAGAGAACTGTCACATTTAATTAATTTTTATATCTGTCAGATATGCAGTCGCCATATTGAATATAGGTTGAATATTGGAATGTCGCATTCCTATTGGATATAAACTTATATCTTAATGAAAAATCTGTATTCCTATTGGACAGAAACTTGTATCTTAATGAAAATATGTATCTTAATGGGCATCATTAAAGTACAGGTTCGGCATATCTAATAATACAATTAAAGTATGGGACTAGAAAAAAGACATTATGGTTTCTTTTGCTCTACGTAGTTGCAACAGCAGAGACGGCGTTGATAAGAAGAATTCGTCTGGATTAACATTTCATAGGTTAGTGTAGGCCTGACAGGTGTGGGATGACAGATTATAATTTTGAGTAGTCCCGACTAGGTGGGGCAGCCATATTAGTCCCACACTTAGCCCCGCCCAATGCTCCCGTTTTGAGAGTACAGCAAAGATGCTTTACAGCGTCTCCATAGTATTTTTCCTCAATTGTCTGCGAGCTGTACCTTGTTTGGTTTCGTCAGTGTAGCAACTAAGAAGGTGTATGTTAAAACAATAATATGTATAAATTAAAAATAAATTATGGTAATATTAGATATATATATTTTTTAAATAACATAACTACATGGGAAAACCCTTTTCAGAAACTAAACAGATTTGATAATGGGGACGAATTAAGGTTTAAATTGTCATTTAATATTATTTATGAATTTTTAAGTTTGTTAATTTTTAGTGACTCTAAGTAATTTAGTTTTTTACCTTTATTTTCTACATGGGGAATATCAAATTGTGAATTCAATTCATGATCATCCTCTATTAAATGGTTAGCATAGGTTGAGTCACTTTTATGATTAATATAGGAATAGTAATGATCTGTGATACGTTTTTTAAAAGTTCTTCCTATCTGGCCAATATATGTTTTAGTACATGATCCGCAAGATAGCTTATAGAGTTTTGATTTATTGGTTTTAGTAGTTTTTCCTTTATTATTTTATTATGTTTACAAATAGTAATTATAATAAGTTAATAGCTGTAACAATTTCCAATTTTGAGTATGGATTTACATCAAGAAAAGTCGGAAAATTGAAGAAATTCATTACACACAAAAAAGTGAGAAATATAATTTAAGGATAAGCTTAAATAATATTAAACTGTTCAATGGAACAGAAAATAATAAATTATGTTCATCTATCTATGGTATTAAATGCGGTATCTTCAAGACATTTTTGAAAAATTTGTTGTTTAAGAACATCCAATTTTGGTTTGCAGTTTCATAATACTTCAATACCGTTGTTTATAAACACTATCTATCACAAAAATCTTTCGTCTTTCAAGGTGCTGTGATAAGAAATGGAACCAATATTTGCGAAGCTGCTAAACTACATTAAACATTCAAACTAAAATAATTTTGTGGAATACGTGGACTTACTATCAGAGGACTTCTGCTCCAATAATATTTTTTATCAATCACTCAAACTGGCGATTGTTTTTTTTTCGGGATCATAGCAGTATACCCATGTTTCATCATCTGTAATGATGTATACCAACTGAGACGATCCACGGTTAAAGCGATCTAGTGTAGATCTGCACCATCTCACACAATCTTCTTTTTGAATTGAAGTCAAGTTGTGAGGAATCTACCGAGAACAATGCCTACGAACGTTCAAATATTTGTGTAAAATAATGTTAATTGTTTTCACATCAATCTTCTGAATGCTTCTGGCAGTAGTATGCCGGTCTTTACAATCATGTTCAGAATAACAGCATTATTTTTTCATGTAACTGCCGTTTTTGGTATAGGAGCTCAAAAAACTGTCATTTAAGGAAGGTCAGCCACATTGAAATCCATTGTATCACCCTTTACGAAAGCGAAGCAGCACGACTTGCCACCAAACACTATATTGTTAAATTGTGGTAATATTAGATATATATTTTCTTAATTTACACATATTATTGTTTTAACCTACACCTTCTTAGTTATGCTACACTGACGAAACCAAACAAGGTAGACACGTATATGTCTGTAAATGCTAACACATATTAACACTTTTGATTTACTTACACAATTTTTATTGTACTTAAACACATAGTTAGTATGGTTGTGTGACAGGATTAGTCATTCGCCAAAGAGTGATCTTGGCTTTCTAATTGACTCACATAATAGTATACAATAGCACTACTCGTAATTTTTAATTACATAGTTGCGTCGGTATTATTTATGTAGTTGCATTAAATGCATGTTTATAGTAGACCTAAATTTTTTGGTGGGGCTGCATAAGTAGTACCTGCTGTCCTATGCCTATTTATTTATGTTTTCTCTTACGCATGCTTGACTTTACATTCTATATTTGTGGTTATAATTTTTTAGGTGACGGCGAATTTGTCATTTTGTCATTTTTACTAATCATATTCCCGCACTGTCAAAAAAGATAGTTTACTTTTATATATTTACATACTTATTTGCTCTATAAAAACGATATACGATATTTAATACTGCAGATACCATACAAGGAACAAACAGAATCAGAATCATTACTATAACCGATGGAGTTTTCCTATCCGTTGGCGACCTCTAGATAGAAAACATGTAGTTATACGTAATGTATCCCAAGAATGATCTCAGAATTACAACTACAAGGAGTCATTTTATTAGCATCTATTGAAGTTAAATTTAACTTCCGTTATATTCATGTTGGCAAAAATTTCGTGCAAAAAATGCTGCAGTTTTCTCAAATTGTTTTTTGAATACAGCTTAAAGAGCCAATATGTAGCATTTTCTAGAAAATCAACTTTTTGCTTTCTTATACGTCGTATAAGAAGGTATCGTGATAAAAATTCACACTGCAAACATCTTTCAAATTATTCATTGTATAGAGATATATTAGGAATATAAAAGTACATAGATTAGCATTTTTAATATTTCTTTTATAAAAAGATTTTCAAAATTCGGAATTGATGTACCTCATTTATTCACAGGTTTATTTTTCTTAAGAAAATCAAAGTATTTAAAACTGAAGTTGGAACAACTGTTGCATAGTTTGAAACGCACATACGTATAGGAAAGTGGTGTGACACCCACACCTAATTTTTGTGTAAGTGGCGATGCTATTTGACTGAAAACATTTATTTTAAAACCGTATGAAAAAACTACTTGTAAATCCAAAACTAAAAAATATTTAACTATCGGCTTTCTCGGGAAAGATGTATTGTAAAAAATGTATTTTGAATTCCAGCTTTTAGGTTTAGAGTTTTTGAAAAAACAATAGCTGCTGGAATGAACAAGGTTGATATAAGAAACTAAACTTGAAATCTGTGATTTAATACTAAACTAAAACACTAAAGCACAAAAAAAGCTAAATACGTATTTCGACAACTACCTTGTCATCTTCAGTAGCACTGATTAAAAACCGCGTTTTGTTCTGTTACGCTAAGGTGTATAGACAACGAAGTTTTTAATCAGTGCTATTGATGATGACAACATAGTTGCCGAGATACATATTTAGCTTTCTGGTACTTTAGTGTCGTAAAGGTGTTTTAATGTTTTTGTTAAGTTTGATATAATAATTAAAGCAGCTGTGCAAGGCACAGCTGGTTAAGAAGTGCACAAAATGAAAAATATACACCAATTAGTTCACTTGACACTGAAGATTTTAAACACAATTTAATTATATCAGGATCGCTATGATCGCAAAACTATCGCGGAGATTTACATAATTTAGAAGTAATAATTACATAAGAAATTCTGCTATTAAATGGGACAAATATACAGAATATTTCTTCGATACTGGGGCCGTGCCTTGGCAAGGAAATATAATACATAATCATAATTAATATAGCTTTTCCTTGATTCATTTAATTTGTTTATTTTCGTTCCTTTTGTATAAAACTACTGTATCAATAAATGTAATTACCAAATTGGATGCCCTTTTTTAAACCAAAATAGTTTGCTTCAAAATATATCATCAGTCCCAGTTCCAGTTCTTCGAGATTTTTGCAGATGTCCACGTTTTGAAGTCCCCTGATACCGAAAAAGTGGTTTCTAAAAATGTCTGTGTGTCTGTCTGGTTGCCTGCCTGCCTGCCTGTCTGCCTGTCTGTCTGTCTGTGTGTCTGTGTATGACCACGATAGCGGTCAAACCGCTATAGCTATCTATTCCAAATTTTGTATTTTGTAGCATAATCTCCCTCTTGAGAACTGATAAGATTTTCAGCAAAATCGGCAGACCGGAAGTAGTAGTTTACTTCAGTGAAGAAATCGAATTTTGCCAATATTTTATTAACTACTAAGTTTAGACAAATTTATAAAGAATTCATATGTACTGAAAATTGAAATTGTGAACAATTTTAGTAAAAAAGTTTTTCGGAATTCCTACTGGAAGTAGGTCTTTTACTCTTACCGAAAATCAGTTTTTTGCAAATATTTTCCAAGTCATGCTTTTTAGACAGGTACCTTACGAGTATAAAAGTATTTAGAACTTAATTTTCAATACCTTTTGTATAAAAAAAAAATCAAAATTCGGACCGGAACTGACACTTTTACTCTTACCGAACAACGATTTTTTTTGCAAATATGTCGTAAATTATGCACTCTATATATATTTATGAAGAGTACAAAAGTATTTAGAGTTGGATTTGGAATATTGTTTGCATAAATGAAATTTCAAAATTCTGACCGGAAGTAACACTTTCATACGTATGAGAAAGTCGTGTGGTGGCCACACCTCATTTTTTAAATTCAAGACCACGGTCAACTCTATCTTCTGCAATGTCTGGATTGTCTTTGCTTTATTTTTAATGTCAGTCATAGTAATATCTTCGACATACTTGCATTTTACTACAGCACTTGCGCCCTATTTCTATATCCATTTTATTTTTGGTTCTATAATAGGGGTAGTCCTGGTATAAAACAGAAAAATACCGTAAAACAGTACCTTCCGGCTCATTTGAGTATTTACTTATTGATAGGAGTTTAAAATGTCTATTTTTACAAATCTTAAAATTAGCCGCGGTTTTTTATTCAATCAGTATTTTCCTTAAAAAGGGATGAATTATTATTATTATATAAATGAAATTATTTTACAAGAATAAATTCACATTGTGGCTATACTTTCAGTTGAATAAAACACTATTATTAGCAAAAAGGAAAGTGCATGCTATAATTTTAATAATATTTTTCTTTTTCATTTTATTTCAAATAAATATAATCTTTTTATTTATTGAGTTCCTTTATGCTCTTGCATCATTTAATTGAGTAGAAATTATATGTTTCTTATTTATATATTTATTAACAAACCCAAACCAGTACCATCATGGCATTTCTGATTGGGAAAGTCAATTCAAGAACATGAAAATCTTAATAAAAGCCTACATATTCCACAGAGGCATACTTTAATATGCAAAAAATTTTATAGCATCTAGCAAATTTCATTTCATTTTATCCTTTTCAGACCAGATATAGAGCATGTGTCAATTTTCATTAGCCATAGGCGATTAATTCATGCAATACGTGACAACATGGCACCCCTACTTTCCTCTCCAATGCGAGCGCGACCGATACAAGCTCAAGTTATAGCAGTAACTGTTGGACCACTGACTTGCATGTTTGTAATGCGTTCAGAAATAATATTTACGCGTTGCAAGGATTTGTTTTTCTTTTTCGTTTTAGTAAATGCAGAGAATTATTAAGCTGCGTTCACGCTGCATGACACAAACAAAAGCGTAATTCTAATAAAATTAAAAATAAGGTAAACAAAAAAGGATTCTGAAAATAATAATAAACTACTAGATCCGGAGATCGCGGCGGCCATTTGATGTTTCCCGTTCCAGTAATAAGACGGCTTTTATTGCAGACTAGATCGCAACGTGTTCGCAGCTAAAGATTGAATGTAAAATCTGGTGGGGAGATCGGAGAAAATCGTTGTAATGTCGATTGGTGACGGACGGTAGGGGTGACACACGTTGCCATGTATTATTTGTATACGTATAAATCGCACGTAAACATTGAATCCCTATACCTAATGAAAATGGACACGGTATATTATAATTTACGTTAGCATCATAAATATAATAGAAAATTACAAGGCATTTTGCTGATGCTTCAATTTGACATTCCGCAAAGAAAACGTCGTTTGATTATTGTATTATTTCCGTGATATGACTATGACGTATCCGAGTTAAATAAAACAATTTGAGATAGTTTAAATATATATTCTATATCCTTTTTTTAGGTTTCAAATTTGTATAAGCTTTCATGTATAATAAAGTGAAGTTAATTACACATAACTTTAAATATAAAGTAGTAATAAATAATTACAATTTAACAATAATTATTCCATGCTTAATTATGCTGAGAGGGAGAGAGAGAGTATACAGTATTAACAGTATGTATACATTGTGATTAATAAATTGCTTAATCTGCATTGAAAAGTTTATAAATAACAACCGTCACAACATGTACATATATACATATATTATCTTTACAGATTTCACATACAACATTTGTTACATTTAATTTACCATGTGTAACAATTAGACAATAATATTTCATATGCAAAGCACCACATACACATAATATAACAGAATAAGGCTCTATTCCAGAATAGTGATTAAAAAACACGGTCGTGTCGGCAAAAGACGGAAGTGTACAATTACAGGCAAAATGATTGACGGACAAGCAGTAGCTAATTTGAATAAGCCGGAGGTAAAGGAACATACATACTCGTACATACGTTCCAACAACACACACGTACCACATAATACGGTAGAAGAACTAGTCGTGTTTCATTTAAAGTTATATTATGATGTCGTTTTTATTGCCTATCATTAGAACGTTACATTTGAGTCGTTAAAATGATTTAAGGTGGTATTTAGTTTCCTTTTGTTATTCCGGCCCATTCGTATGGAAATATTTTGTTGTTTTGTGCTTAAGAAGAAAAGGAAGAAGAAAAACAGGAAAAGAATTACGCGTTTTGATGGATTGAATATTTACAAACATGCGAACTGAAAGTGGTAAAACCACTTTACCTAATTGCGCCTTATCTGATGATGATGATTATAAATAGATAGTGAACAAACAAAAAGAAAATGAAGATGAAATCTTTCAATGTTATGGAGTTTTGTTTGTACGCATTCTCATTACTTATTTTTCATGAAGATGATAAGTCAAAAGTTGAACGCTCTGAACGTTGGAGATAATCTCTTTATGCATTTACATATATTGTTACTAATTAATAACAAGGAATTCTTAAAAGATTTTCCCACAAAGCTTCAATATAAAAAGTATTTTCTTGTTTTGAATTTCGATTCATTTCTGCCGATTAAAATCAATTTTCAACTACCGTTTGGTACTGCATGACGAGACCACAAATATATTTATCTAAACAATAGTTCCTTGCTATGCAACATTTTGCTTTTTATCGTAAAACCAAACTGCTTTAATCATTTCACTGTTTATGATTTTAGAAAGTCCAAGAAGTAGGAAAAAACTAATTTATTCACTATTTAAAAGTTATATTGTAAAAACATCTCTTAAAGATAACTCTGGTCAACATGGCATGTTTCTTTTAAATTAAAAGGCATGCCTTATAAAATTTCACATACTAATTTTAAAACGAGTCCAATATTGTTTCATCATGTACGGATTTTTATATATTTACTTAATAGCTTTCCTAAAAATATGCTAAATATCAGTATGATTCTTTCACAACGGAGAACCACAGACATATGCTCCCATTGCATTGTTAAACATTGATAAATAACAACACAACACTACACAAAAGAACATTGTTTCTAATTCATTGATGGCAAATTTACTAACATTATACATGAAAGTACTTTTAATTAAGAAATTTTTATAGGCAGTGAAAAGGAAGGAAATAGATTTCCACGTTTTTGAAAATGATTTACTAATTTGAGCGAGACGAAATCTATTAGAAGACGTCGCTCTTGAAGCAGTTTTAAGCAATTTTGATAAATCTCTTTGGAATGCTTTTCAAGTCATGACAAAAGACTTTCTAGGTCTATGTGTGGGTCTACTTATAATATGCTGATGATCTATTTATTAGTGAAGTAAGGACTTGATTTGAATAATAATGAATAATTCTTTTGGTAAATATTCCGTTACTATGGAACGCAGCTTTATCCGCAGTAAGACATTACTGGCAGAACACTCTTCTAGCTTTAAAATGATGGATTCAATATTTAAATGTGTTCCATACGGATACATTTATTTTATTTTAAGGTCCTTGCAACGATGATTTGGCTAACATCCACTAAACAACTTATTTAACAAGTACTTGACTTGTGAACTTTCCATTTTTCCCATAAGAATTGGTAATTGATTTTCATCATTTATCACATAATTAGGTTCCCGTAGTTTTGAATAAGCAGTACTACCAGCCTTTAGAAGAGAAATGAGAGCATCCATTTCTCTTCTAGAGGCATTTCTTCTGGGACATCTTCTACCAGAGTAACTTTGCTGGAAAACTCTCTGCGCTAATAAATAATTTCTTTGACATTCCTCCAGTACAAAAAAACATATTGAACTAAAAAGAAATATATATAAGTGATCCATTTCAAAAAATTGACTTTTAGACAAAAATGTGTTATGTTATTTTAATACAGTTTTCTGCACATACAATTAGAAATTGAAAAAAAAAGTAAAGTACCTATGCTTGTCTTAGGACCTTTCATTATGAACATCACTACCAAAAATTGTGTGGTTTTCGAGAAATATATAGTTTTACAAAAACATTGATTTTTTCAGAAAAATTATTGTAAATCAAAAACTTAAAAACTTTAGGCCTATACACTAACTTCTTGACTAAGAATTATACGTGGAATATAAAATGTACTAATATACAGTATGATCCATTTAAAAAGGTATAAATATGGCCAACCACATAAAAAAGAAACCACGATGTAAAGGAAACCCCTTCGAAATATCTTTTCTCATGTAGTCACATCTTCCCCAGGGAGATGAATCATCCTGTATATAAAACATGATTGTCCTTACAGTACTTTTATCATAATTACTTTCCATTGATATTTGAAATACGTATCTTTTGAAGAACAGAATAAAAGTGCTTTATCTCACGCCTAATAGTACAAATTACTTTTATCATTAAAACCAATTCGTTGCAAAAAATAAATTTAAAATATTATTTTAATTAATTAATTTTCATTAAAAATAAAACAATTGATATAGATCATTTTATGTTTTTCTATGTATATTTAAGTATATATATTCGTATGAAAGCACACGACAGGTACAAGAAAAGAAACATATATAAATTATATTACAAAAGTAGAAATATATTTAGAAGGGCCATAACTGCAGGGGAGCCCTCTAAAACACTGCACCATTTGGTCTAGGATGTAGGAAAAACCTGCAGAATAAAAAACCTACATCACAGTGCCACAAAAGTAAAGGTCTTTAGTTGTTAAAATCCAGCCAACAGCCTCTGAGATAACTTATGTAAGTCCGTGTATCCAAATTCAAACTTAGCTAGAGGGCATTTTTCAACAATATGTTTAAATGTTTCAATCTCAGCTCCGCAATCACAAGCTGAACTCGCGATCATATTCCACTTGAATAACATACTATTCTCCTCTTGAAGCCAATCAATCCACTGATGCTACATGAATTTTATTTGTCTTTTGGATATACCTTCGATATTAAGTTGACAAATCTTAACAACTGGACCAATATTCCTAAAGAAACAATATGAATTTAAACTTGAAACATGATGCCTGTCATATGACCGTGAAGATCTTGGGATCTTGTACGGTCTTCCAAGTGATGGTTATTATGGACAATCGTAAAGATGGATACCATCGACCAAAATCAAATAAAATTAAGGAAATATAAATTAAAACATAAAAATAACTAGGAAAATAGGAACTTAAAATTGACACAATTTAATCTTTAAGTAAAATATATATTTGACAATGTATTATATATTACAATAATTTAAATGTATTTTTTAGGGAGAGATATTTGCTGAACTGTATTTATGGATAAAGACAAATTCAAAGAGCTCTTTATTACGGCAATTAATTTAACAGTTCTCAACTACTAAAACCGGTTTGAACTTGAATTCATCATTTATTCTAAAATTAATAAAGTTAATACTAAATAGAAATAATATGTAATGTATGTGGGAGCACAAAGAACATCTTTTTCTTATCTATAATGACATCATGATATGTATGACGGAAAATTTTAATAAAACAGAAAGACTGAACACAAATTAAAGGTAGTTTATTCACATTTTTCAACTTAATTCTTTCAGTAAAATTAACATCACAAATTACATCATGTAATTGTTCACATCGAAACATGTAGAAACATGCAATCTTCGATAGCTAATGCAATAAGTTGTTACCATTAAAGAAACATTAAAGCTTATTAAAATGATATTAGAATGATACACTGACCAATTCGTGTGAATGTTTATCTAGGCATAAAAAAAGAAAGCATAAGAATGCAAATAGTAGACCTTGCGGAGCAGTAATTGTCACGTGAAGTAGTATGTCTAAGCATTCATCCTATAAATTAATAGCTATTAGCGAGATATTCGTAAAATTAAAATTGAATTAACACACATTCACGGTAAGATTATTAAATAGTAATGTGAATAATGAATATCTGGGGGTCGAAGTAGTATTCATTGGATAAAATTGATTCTTTTCGTACTCTATGGTCTAGTCGAAAGTGGTTGCGTATTAGGGAATTTCTTTACATAGAAATATATTTTTTTTAATACGGAACCGAGACAATGAAAACGTATCTCAAATCATTTCCAGATTCTAGACGAAAATTCTGAATTTCGGGATTTCGAAAAAATATGGTACATTTTAAAGATTTAAAAAAAGTTGGGAGTTCCTTGGACTTTAGACTTTCCTGAGAAGCTCGATAATATCAACCGTAATATAGTATAAAACATTTTTTTTTTCTAGAAAAATATTTCCAAATATATATTTTATATTGGCGATGACAGTTTTAAATATTTTTGATGTTGGTAATAATTGCATAAATATAGGCCTATAGATAAGGGATACATCTGATATATGCCACTTGTATATAAGTATTATTTTTTAAATTTCTGCTCAATTTTTCTATCCATCAGTTATCCTTTATCATTTTTACTTTTTATTGTTAGTAGTAGCTGACGAAAATTGACTTCGAAATGTTTGTATTTCCAGTGAATTTCGATAGACCGGATGTAGTAGCTTACATTTAGTGGAGAATCAAAATTTTATTAAAATATTGTCAACTACAAAGTTTAAACATATAAAAATACTGAAAACTGTATTTTAGAAAAATATTATATAAAAAGTTTTTCGAAATTACTACTAGAAATATGTAGCTTACTCGTTTCTTGCGAATATTTCTCATGTTATACCTACATTCTGAATATAATTTCATACTTGGAACAGTTTTTAATAATTAGTATAGAAAATTTTCAAAGTAAGACTTTTGTTCTTATCGAAAGCAAATTATGCTTAAGTATTTAGAGCATGATTTAGAACATTTCTTTTTGTTAAAAAGATCACATTTTGAATCGGAACTAACATTTCCACTTTTACCTAAACGAGTTTTTGCAAATATCTTGCTAATTATGTATTCTATGCAAATTTATTAAGAGTATAAAACTATTTAGAGCTTGAGATAGGACAATTTTGTATAAAAGCTTTTGAAAATTCAGACCAAAAGTAAAACGTTTACTCTTCTCAAAAACCAGTTTTTTGTAAATATCTCTCAAATTAAGTATTTTATATAGATTTATCAAAAGTATAAAAGTATTAAGACTACAATTTGAAGGAACTCTGGTATTAAAAATTCTGACCCCAATTGTGGAATGCCATAGTTATGCTACGAATATTTATAAAATTTATACAACCACTAACAAATTTAACAGTGACTGAAATTTGTTTCACAAATCTGCCAGGGTCCATGTACGTTGGACGTACATAACCTATATTAAAAATGTTTTCTAAATTACAATTGGTATCAAAGAGAGGTCAAAATATTAGTGTTTCATGTTAAAATTAAGAGGTAAACTTAACAATAAAAAGCAGTAAGGTTTTTTACATTAAAATCTATTTTTTTCAGAAAAAAGTATTTCTATGCAAATGTTGAACTTCTGCATCCTGTTTCAGACTAAGAAGGACTGATTTAAATATCCCGCCAAACCTCGGAACACACAGCTTATAATGTAGTAAATAATTTGTTATAACAACTTTAAAGAATGTAGTAATTTGTCAATAATGTTAAATTTTATTATTTTTTCTAAGTGTAATAAATTTATATTAAAAAAAATATTGTACAAGAGTGACTTTTTGGATTAATGTGTTAAAACTACTGAAAATAGGAATTGAATGCGGTGTTTAACATAACATGTTCTGGTAAACTCCAAACTAGAACATATAAATATATATAAATTATTCAGGAATTTTTTTTAAATATTAAAATCCTATCGTCAATTATATTAATATTTGTATTGGGTTTGTTAAATTTAAAGTAAAATGTGAACTACTTTTAAAATTCATTATGAAAACATCCCAAAAATTTAATTTCAAAGTAGTAAATATACAAAATTGGTGTGATTTACTGGACATTAAGTCACTTCTACTATCACTATTACCAACACAAATAACAAACGGTTTTACAATACCAACCATTAATCCATTCTAAATTTATGTAACACTTGTTCAAACCATTTTTCAAATTATAATTAAATTAAATTACATGGATTTTATTATGAAGTGAGGTTCGTTTAAAAAGAAAGAAATTGCACATAATTTAGTGTATAATATTTTTGACATATTCATCACATTTTAGTAGTTTCAAATGCCTGCCCTCACTTTTTTTAAATTTTAATTCGCCTGCTCCTGTTGGTTAATTATTCGATATACAGTTGATTTTGCAGTTCCTATAATAAGTATATTGTGATTGGAGTAACACCTATATCTTACTTAGTGTCTTGGAGATGCTTTAAAATTACAGTTACTTTTTTTTTACATATTTAAACCTGTTTTTCTTCGTCTCAAGTGTACCAATCGTTGACGGTGTTTGAGTGGTGAATTTAACGGATTACTTGGATCTGCCTAATCAGTGATGCTCATGACATACTTAAACGTAGATATTGTAACATAGTAAAATATAATATAGTATATTATATTTTAATGTGTATAAATATACCAAAGCTAAATGTAAGAAATTGCTCACAGATTAAGATTTGGTTATGTTATAAATTATGGTGGATATTCCCTACTTATTTTTTTATATTAAATTTGCTTACGCTAGAACCAATAAAATCTCTTAAAAATATGTATAATTTTTAGCACAATATTTCAATCACTCCTTATTCTCAGACAAGGTATAGTGTAAATAAATATTAATTTATCAAGATGTAAGTAGTATATATTCTTTTTATTGTCGAGTTGTTTCGATCTTCTTTGTCATTTGTTTTTATGTTTAATAACATATTGTTATAAATGGTTTTGTTGACTGCTGAATAATAAAATTATTTTAATGTTAAATATACTTTTCGTATTTATGAAATAATCATTAAGCAATATACAATACTAATCTCTTTACTGATCTACATACATTATTATTAATTCCTATTTCTAGCACACCTACTGTTTTACATGTTCTGATTTGACACCCAGTCAATAACGTTTAACAATAATAATTATATTCACCAGACGTTTTTGCAATATAAATTGTTATATTGGCTTGCGTATATTTACGAGATCAGCGGCACTAATCGTGCGTGTTTACAAGTGTGTAGACGAATAAAATTCTGTTAATATTATGCATGCTTCGAATTGAATAACACTACACTTAAATGGCAAGGTATGTGTTGACGACGGCAAAAGGAAAAGAAAAAAAGGAAAAGTAAAGTTTCTGTGGAAATATTAGATTTATTACAAGTTGTCAGGTACTATTAAATGCCATTAATTCCTGTCGACATATAGTGAAAATAATCGACATATTTTCTTTATATTATGGAATTAATAGTTTAGCAGCTACACGCATGTGGTTACAAATACGTGAAAAGTGAATTGTATAGGTCGTGACCTTTAGCTTACGCCTAAGAAACCCAAGTGAGTTGTTAACATTCGAATCAGGGAATAATTTTAAAATGAATGATTAAACGTCGAAACCAATAAACAAATATTTCGATATTTTAAACATTATTGTTATAATATTAAACATTAAGACTTCTTTTACAAATAATTTTGGTACTTACATATGAAATGTTTTCAAGCAAGATTACACATCTTGATAAGGATTATAGTATTGTGCAAATTAAGGTCATCTAGTGTCATAAAGGTTATGTTTAATTAGCCGTGCCATAGAGAATGTATTGTCAAACTTCGTATAACGCAAAAGGATTTAACAACCAAACAGAAGATGATCGAGGCGTTAATCGAAGTAGGGTTTCGTGACACCGAATCATAACTTTCTGTAAGACGTTGTTAGAGGTTGACACCTTTAGTATTAAATATTTATTATTCTCATTTATATGTAGTATAATTGATTAGATAAAAAAATTTCAAAAGAAAAACGGTGTTTTGTTGCGGTCTAAAATTTTGCCCTGTATACAGCGTGTGTAAAAAATGTCGCAAAAGCAACACCCTAGCCGCTTACTATTGTAATTGTAGAAACCGCTACAATTTCCGTATTTCAATCTTCGAAAACATTTTGTTCGTTATTAGTATTATTAGATGATAAATGTGATGTTTTAAATTCTACACATTGGGCGAGGTATAATTTGCTCTTCATATTATTTATTGTGAAATAATACATATAGAAAAATGTCTAATTATAAGAGGATTGGTTCTTTGTTTGGGTATTTATCTGACAGTGAATCAGCGCACTATTACCTACGTAATTGGTGGAATTGAAAACCATATGTCCTAGGCATAGGGTACTAACGGAGGGATCTGCTTCTACTGCTACAAATTGCTCTTCTAGTTTCATTGTACGCCTCTCTTGGTCGAACAGCATTAGCATTTCTTTAGTAACCGAACCAGTTTCACGTAGATGTTGATCCAACCTTCGAAATACATTTCCACTAGGATGTTTCCGATTTGGTAACGACGTGATATTCGCGTTCTGCTATATTAGCATTTCCATTACAGAAACCATACACCATGTACACATATCGGCATATTCATTAAATGTAAAATCCATTATGAAGGAATAAAATAACAACAAAGAAGCGATAAAAGACAGTAGCACAACTAATCAAAACAATACAAATAACCACGAAGAAGCAGAATTTACACAAAATGAAACTCGATAGTCGAATTAAATGCAAAGGTAAATGTCAAAATTTGACAGTAATGATATTGATTGAAATCACATTGATTAATACTATACCTTGTCTCAGAATAAGAAGGAGTGATTCAAATATCGCGCCAAAATAGCGTATATTTTTAAGACATTTCATTGGTTCTTGCTTAGGCAAGTTTAACATGGAAAGATAAGGTCGACAAAACGTCATTTTATGTTTATAGCCAAGCCATTCCCTAGTCTCCCACATTTTTATTTTGGTTTATTATACTTTATTGTGTTACTAAATAAAATCTGTACTTTTATGTACAACATGAACATGAGTGATCAGACAGAAACAATTACAAGTATTACAATAAGTATTTGGAAAAATTGTGCCGACCATATACATTCTTAATCTTTTTAACATGATGTGAACATTAAATTATTGTTAATTTCCAATATATAATAGAAATAAAAAAAAATTGTTATACTTATAAGATAATGTTAATTATTTAATAAAAATGTTTCTATATATTTTCAAAATACATAAATTTTAATAGGGAATAATAATTAGTAATGTGTAGGTATATGTAATTATCTTTGCAGGTCGTGTAAACAACTTCAGCCAATGTAAATTTTTCTATTTATTACTGTTGTATGTGAGTTTCACATTTCCAAGAGTAGTTGCTTCAATGTACCTCCTCAAGGTTTGTACACTGAGAAAAATAAATATTCAGTCAACTAATTTCTAATTGAATCAGCACCGAAAACTATTGAGTCAACTAAAAATTGGTAGACGGAACATTTTATTTCTCTCAGTGCAGCAGTAATAGGAATGATTTATCTGTATAAATTCTTTATTGATATTTAAAGTAGAAACTAATAAGCAACACTTTTTCTGCAAGTTCTTAAGGACGTTTTGACAAATGATTTGATTCATTCTTGCTCTCTGATACAAATATGTAATAATAAATAGACTTGATTCACAATATTCATGTTGATATAGCACATTCACTAAAATGTGCATATTAATTATATATTTATAATGGCAATCCTCCTCAAAACGCTCAGAACAAAGTCTACTCCTTTCATTTGTAAATTGGTCCTATATCTTTATGCATAAATTCTTCTAATGATTTTTTTTTTTTGAAAAACTAGAATCAACAGATTTGAATGTTAAGAGATTTAAATTCATCAAATTATATATGTAAGTACCTACTTGCGTTTATAACTTTACTCTCCTGTTGCAAATTGCCGTGCACTCGTATTGCTGGTTCGATTGGTAGAATGAAAACTGCACATCAATCTATTTTAACCAAAGTAGTAAATGAAAGACAAAACAGCTAAACCATTAGTTAGAAATATTACAGTTCTTCTAACCTCAATTGTCATGATGTAATATCAAATTGCCTACTAATTTTTAAGCTATGTACTTCATGTTTTGGGGGGATATTTGAATCACTCCTTCTTATTCTGAGACAGGGTATAGTAAAAATTATTTTTTAAACTAAATTGTAGCTATCTCTATTGACAGAAAGGCTTAGTTACACACTAAAAGTCTGAATTTCAAGAATCCCGTGATAACAAACAAACCATGACACGACATCTTAACATTAAGATTTTTTTATACAGAACCGAACAAAGAATGTTGCTGCGTGTAGTTTTTGCGACAATTTATACACACGTTATTTATGTTAATTTTTCTTAAGATTTAGTTGTCACTGAATAATTTCTTTACAGATTTAATTTGCATTAGAAATTGTGTCGTTCCTTTTGGGCCTAAATTATATACTGCATGTATATCTGGTTCCTTGATATTACGCCTAATGTTATCAAAATTTCTTTTCTGTATTGGCTAGATTTTCAACGTTCATAATACTGCTAGAATATTCTCTAATTTTAGTCAGAATTTTGTCAATGCCTTATTTGTATCTATTGCTTATTTTACCAGTTTAGATTGAATAAATCTAAAGATTTTGCTCAATTTTGCTTGAATGGGGTCATCGATATGGTAGCAGTGAAGCTATTCCTTTTAATTGAAATTAGACGTATAATTTACACATTTATATCTTTTTTCCTTGTCGCTAGAAATTCTAATTATTTTACTAGTTATTATAGTCTATTTCTGTTATATTATATACACTGGGGTATATCACTGTCATCTTCTCAGGTGATTCGACATATTTGCGACATCACATCTTTGGATGTTAATTTGGTGCATAAAGTCAGTGTAATGTCAAGATGTATTTCAGCAATTTTATATACGAGAACTAATTTCTATGGAATATGAAAGTACTTCAATTAAAATTTAATTTGTTTTTATGAAACAGTTTTTCGAAATTCCTAACGAAAATAGGTCTTTTATTTTCATCGAAAAACGGTTTAAATGAATATCTCCAAGTCATGTTTTCTAGGCAGATACATTATGAGTACAAAAGTATTTAAAGCTTTATTTTGAATACTTTTGTAAAGAAAGAAAGTCATATCGATTAGCTGTTTTTTTTTTTTGGAAATATCTCGTAAATTCTGCATTCAACATAAATTTATGCAGAGTACAAAAGTATTTACAGCTGGATTTGGAATAATTTCAAGTTTCGGACTGAAAGTGGCACTTTTACTCTTATCAGTTAAGGGTTCTATATAGTGGATCGGAAATGTAATATTGGTTGCATAGCACATAATTTAATAAGCTAAGGATGTCCGAGTATTTATTACACATAGGGAATATTTAATAAATATTTGAAATAGTAACTCAATATCTAAGCGAATAAAAATTCATTTATGACCAAATATTTACACATTTGTAACCGCGGGAAAGATTTTTACTAGAATAACAATTCATTGTAATGTGGGTTGCCTAATTTTAATTTATTTTATACCTATTCATTTAAAACAAAGTAAAGAATAGTTGAACGAAAAATAAGTGCAGAGCGGGCTAGCTTTTTATTCAAGTTATAACGTGAACCCAAGCAAACAAATCTCCTCCGAAGGATTTTTGAGAAAACTGGTTTTTAATATTTTGACATATTAATTAATTTTCTTTAATCCGATAATTTTTTTAAATTTGATTATTCAGCGGGGTAGATTACTAAATTCTTCATAAGTTGACATTGAAAGGTTTTCTCCAAATTTAAAATCAACAAAAATATTTTGCATCTAAAATCTACTATTTTTCCATTGTTTACAGATCCACTATATAGGACCCTTAACGGTTTTTTCAAATATCTCGCAAATTATGCATTCTATAGTGATTTCTAAAGTATTTAAAACATAAGAAATTACACTTGGAGTCTGTGGCTTGAAACTACACAAAAACACTAAAACACCTTCACCACACTAAAGCACAAAAATGGCTAAATACGTATTTCAACAACTAAGTTGTCATCATCAGTAGCACTGATTAAAAATCGCGCTGTCTACACACCGTAGCGTACAGAACAACACTGATTTCCAATTTACGGGGATGGTTTATTCTTTTGCCTAGGCTATTAACTACTTCATTAAAAATACCTGATCGTTGTACCGTTAAATACGTCATACTTACTATTCTAATCCTATCCTTTAATTCTAATATTCTAAGAAAACCAACAATATAATTTCCTATTTACGGGGATGGTTTATATATTTTTACCTAAACTATTAACTACGTCATTAACAGTACCTGATCGCTGTATCGTTAAATTAGTCATGCTTAATACTATAATTCTATCATTTAATTTAATTCTAATGTACTATGTACATAGTACATTAGTACTATAGTTAGTACTATAATTCTATCATTTAATTTAATTCTAATGTACTATATAGTTAGTACTATAATTCTATCATTTAATTTAATTCTAATGTACTATGTACATAGTACATTAGAATTAAATTAAATGATAGAATTATAGTATTAAGCATGACTAATTTAACGATACAGCGATCAGGTACTGTTAATGACGTAGTTAATAGTTTAGGTAAAAATATATAAACCATCCCCGTAAATAGGAAATTATATTGTTGGTTTTCTTAGAATATTAGAATTAAAGGATAGGATTAGAATAGTAAGTATGACGTATTTAACACTACAACGATCAGGTATTTTTAATGAAGTAGTTAATAGCCTAGGCAAAAGAATAAACCATCCCCGTAAATTGGAAATCAGTGTTGTTCTGTACGCTACGGTGTGTAGACAGCGCGATTTTTAATCAGTGCTACTGATGATGACAACTTAGTTGTTGAAATACGTATTTAGCCATTTTTGTGCTTTAGTGTGGTGAAGGTGTTTTAGTGTTTTTGTGTATTTAAAACATGATTTTTAATAATTTTTGTATAAAAGAAATTTTAAAAATTTCAACATTTCTCACAGGTTTACTTTTTAAGAGAACAGCATTATTTTAAACTTAATTTGAAACAACTTTTGTATAATTTGACTCGCACATGCGTATGAGAAAGTGGTGTGGTGCCCACTCATTATTTTTTTAAGATAATGTAATTGGCCTATGTTCATGTACATGTATTATTTTGGTGTGATGGGTTGCTCTAAACTAAGGTGACCAGATTTAAAGCAGGACACCATTGACCGTTCTCCCGCCGTTTCCAAACTTGCTGGGCATTCTTTCCAAAAATCGGGACTTTTTTAAAACTCCGCGAGGCTCTGGACGCGGAACAAATTGTTAAAAATCGGGATGGTCTGATCGCCTTACTCTAAAGGATTACTTCAAAAAGTTCATTTTGATCAAATAGTCTAAGAAAAACGACAATAACTGTATAAAATTATGTTTGTGTATTATGATAACAATTTACATAATATTAGATATATTTTTTCAGTAATTGTGTTGTCATTATTTGTGTACTTATCATAAAGAGTGTGTTAACAAAGGAATAATAGTTAATATGTAAAATTTTAGTTGGTAATTGAAAGCGTCATGAAGTAGTACTACTCCTTATATTATCTAACACCGTTTCTATATGAATCCCAACGTTCCATTTATTTAGTCAATTCATCATTTGCCCTGTCAAAAAAATATCCACTTTTACAGCAAAAGGCGAGAATTCTAAATATAAACGCGGTACCCGAACTAATTAGTGATACTTTAACATTAATGATACGAAAGCAGGTGTTCTTAAGGTTATGCGTGAATCTCAAGCGCGTAGGTATTCCGTCTTTTCTTCGTCTACCTTATCTGCAGCAGTCCACGGACGCATTAGTATGACATATCCGATCGACTGCAACCGACTCCTTTCCAACAACGCATTTCGTTCTTCTTTTCTGTTGTATCAAAGGTGAATTTAAATATTTATCTAATTAATCCCGAGATAACAATTGTCTGAAGAATGGGATAATATGACGCGTCCGCTGCTATTCAAAGTCGTTATTGACTAACGATTTTCCTCGAAGCTTCTTGCGCACCTCGATTATCTGTGTAATTGGTATGAGTACCTATCTGTATTACATGCGCCTTTGTGTGCATAGAAAAACTGGTCGAAATTAATGCAATATCGTTTTAAAACATGTTAACAAGTTGAAACTATCGGACATGACAGAATGCAAAATGTTGGCTTGGTACTTACATACATGAGTATGTGTTTCTTGTTATCGTCGATCGTTATTTTCACTAAATTGCTAACATTGCTGGGATAGTGGTTTCGCTGTACGCTAGACCAACTTTGTTGACATTGGAGCTAATTAAAATTAGTTGGTTAAATTTTAAAACCAACTATTAGTATGACATTTAATGCAATCACTAACATAATTTAATTATATTAAATTTAACAGAACTTAAATTTCAAACTTCCGAAAGCTACATCTTTCATTGGGCATGTAATTATGTACACTGCCGTTCATATTCTTTCGGACACATACAAAAAGTTAGGATACATTATTTGGTATGTTAAATAAAATTTGTATTGTGTTATTGCTTGCATATACAGGCTGAATCATCTCCGCGGGGAAGGCAGATTGTGCCTTTTCGAGTACAGATATTTCAAAGCAGTTTTTCTCCTTTGATAACTGCTTACTAGAAACATAATTCAAAAATATTTTGTATTATACAGAATGTTCCATAACTTGGTGGCTGACCATAGTTATACTACGTAATCTTCTTGAACTGTACTGAGTTTACCATGTTTTAATATGGGAACACAGTGTAATTGGCAAGCCTTTTTTATTTATTTTTTTGGTTAGGTTTACTCTTTAAAATTTTCCTGTGATAAAAATGTCAATGAAATAGGGTTAGTTCTAAGTTGAATTAACTGAAAGAATTTTTGTAGAGATATATAAGTGCACTTTATGTTTTATCATAAACAATAATAAATACGTTACAATTTTATTATTGTAAAACATAATCCCATAATTATTTCACAAAATGAATACATTTTACAAGAGTTGTTCAAAATGTCCACCGTTATTCTCAATGCATAGATTGACACGTCTTCTCATATTATTGAACACATTCTGGAGCGTCTCTGGTGTGATATTTTGTAATTCTATTCTAATTGCCCCTTCAAGTTCATCGAGATTATGCAATCTGTTCCAAAACACTTTGTTTTTTAGATGGCCAAAGAGAAAAAAGTCCAGTGGCTTTGCCCTAATTAGTTCTGCCTGGCGCCTTTGCTCGTTCCCAAGACAGTACCATCAGGAAGCAAATTCACACTGGTAGGTACCCCAATGTTCCACCCTACGAGTATGCTTTTCAACTCGTTGGACACAACCCGAACATACACCACCATGTGCTCACCCCTTAAGGTATATATATAAACTTTAAATTTAATTTTAAAAAAATGTCTTTGTACATTTAACTAATTAACTCAGCCCAGATTAGTTCTGCCTGGCGCCTTTGCTCGCTCCCAAAACAGTACCACCAAGACTAATTCGTGCTTTAAGGATTCACCAGGACTCCATGCTATGAATTAAACAACTACTTAATTCATCGCACACATCCCTGATCCATTACCCAACACGTCAATATCAAATACACAAACACGATAAAATATACTTGATATATAAAAAAAATATATGTATATATAATAAAATAAAACTTTACCTCACTCTGAGATTCCAATACAAAACACCACTCAAGAAAAATTTGTACAACACTATATACACATTTATAACAAACATTATTAAATCACCTTAATTCTTCGTACAGCGCTTCAAACTCATCCATCTCAAATATATATTTCAAAAAAAAAAAATCTTGATCACCGTTCAATTATTCTATATATACATAAAACAAAATTATTAACTACAAATCTTCTAATCTGGTAAATAAAATAGTAAAGAAAATGTTTATTAAAACGCAAAGTGCTTATATAAAAAAAAATTATTATGCTATTCAATTTAATCGTTACAGACACTAAAATGCTTTATCATAATGCACGGTGTAATAACCCTGCATATAAAACAAAACATTCTAGAAAAATAAAAAAAAAAAAATTAAAGTTCTAATCAAATAAACTTGTTCCGAACATAAATAATTATTTCCAAAAATAATTACAAGTCTCAATGTAAACCAAACTCCGAATTAAAATGCTATTTAATTCATAAAAATCATTCGAAGTTCCACTTCGGTTGGAAAATTCTATAAGTACAGTAAAATTATTACGAAAATATTACAAGTTCTAATTCTTGAATAAATTTCTATGTCAGAATAACGTTTAATCTATAAAATATTACAAGTCCTAATTCTTGTAGAAAAATTTACAAGTGTTGTAAAATCTCTTTGAAAATTATTCTAAGTTCAGATTCATGAATAAACTTCTAAGTTAATATAACATTTTAAGAGGAAGAAGAGGTTTCCACCTACTTCTCCTTTTTTCCTCTTTTGAGTGCGGTTTATACCAAGCAACTCCCGCGTTCTGATCGTGCCTTCACTTATATGGATACTTTTCTTCACAAAAACGCCCGGTTATCTTCGGTACAATACGATTCCACCTCCAGAAATACATAGCTGCAGTGCTGCACCACCCAGGAAAGCAGCGCATTAGTAATCTTTCAAAAAGGTAAACAAACATGTAAATATCAACTTGTTTACACATTCGTGACTCATCCAATGCATCTAGCGAAAAATATTGTTTTCGCCGAGCCATTCTGTCGATTTCTCTCCCGGTCACAGTATGTTTCGTGCGGGAAACACTTTCTTGTTATACTTCACGTAACATTTTATGCTAAATATTTCCTAGTTTCTAATAATACTGGAACTTCTTTGTTGTCAACCCAGGACAGTTCAAAATGATCTCTTTGTAGTTTTTAAATGGAACATCCTATATATTATTACATTTTAATATTCCCCGTATAATAAGATAGTATACGGCTGAAGTTCCAAGAAGTATTTGATGGCCACAACTTTTTGTAGTGTTGTTTACAATAAGAGGTCCTAATAGAAACGTATTTTATTTTTGTACAGTTACAATTTGCATGCACTAAAAACTGGATTACATGACACGTTTTTGTATAAAAGTCAATTTTTACAAATGGAACAGCCTGTATATTAGTTCATTTTTGAATTGTTTATTAAATTTCATATCAAAAATATGTAAGACGTAAATACTATAAAAGTGACTATTACTGAACTATTGTCGTTTTTTGAGATAATTTTGTCAGTTTTACATTACATACATTTAAACACTGAATTACGCGACTATGATTTTGAAGCTTGATGAGTGTTTTGCCAGTATAGTATGCAGTGAAATTAGCTGTGGTGTTAATGGATGACGTTTAATAAGTTACTTTTTAGTTGAAATGTGTATTTTGTTGCTATTAATCTTAAAATAATTGAAGTGATTTTATAATCATGTTTTCTAAAGAAGAGCTTACGGGTATAATTATTGTACTCGGAGAAAGTCAAAGAAATCATTTATTAGCTCAGAGAGTTTACCGGCACCGTTATTCTGGAAGAAGATGTCCCAGAACATATGCCTTTAGAAGACGCTGGACGCTTGCATTAATACTAGCAGTGTTGCTTATCCAAAACGTAGAAAAACTAAAGATGTAATAAATGATGGAAATGAATTACAGATTCTTATAGCAATAACAGAAAATCCTCACGTCAGCACGGGTTATATAAGTTGTTTGCATGATATTAGTCAAACCAGCGTAGCAAGGACCTTAAAACCAAATAAATTTGAGCCGTATCAAATACATTTTAATATTGAATTAGGCGATTATGATATTGAAGCTACACAAGTGTTCTGCCAAGGGGCAATAACTAAAATAACGCCCAGGTATTTTTTTCTTATAATGTGTTTTTTACCGATGGAGCTACTTTTCATAGTAACGGAATACTCAACAGAAGAAGTTCCACTAAATTTAAGAAGACACATCTGGCTGCAACAAGACGGCGCACCACCACATTTTACGCTACAGGCACGGTAAATTTTAAATAAAATGTTTCCAGGAAAATGGATAGGTCGTGGAGACCTTACTCATCAGCCTGCTAGGTAACAGAGCAACTGTACCAGAATATCTGGTACAAGAAAAGAAGCAACGCGAAAACATATTCGATAAAAATGTAGAAATCTAAGTGCTCAAGTTCTTTTTAATGTCAATATATCATTTCAAAATCATATTGCAAAATGTTTAGAATTGAATGGAAACCATTTGAATACTTGTTGAAATAGCTTTTGCTTATTTTAGTATACATATTTATTGTTGTTTTTCACTAATTACAGATCCGTTGATATAACTTCCTAATTCCTGTTTCTGCACTTACTATTATATAATTATATTATATTTTCTATTATAATAATATTTACTATAACTAAATTAATGTATTAATTTGTTGATTAAATTTTTGTATAAATATGTAGATATAGAAGTAAGATATTTAGCAAGATTATAGTTGTAAAATAAAAAAGAAGAGTAATGGTATATTATATATTTATGGAATGCAGTTATATAGATAACTCAAAATCTTGACTACTTAGTAGACAATTTCTTGTTATTTTCCCAATACGTATAAAAATAATATCTTTAAGTTTACTTAAAAAAAGTCATTTTATAAAATCATGTTTGTCAACTAAGAAACAACTTATTAAATGGCATCCATTCAATTATCAATGTTGCAACAAATATCATGGCCTACTATACTGTATCCAAATAAAAAACAAAAGTTGGCAAAATTATATCAAAAAACGACAATAGCTCAGTTTTAGTCATTTTCAAAGTATTAAGAAACGACATTTAAATCCTTTATTTCAGGTCTAGATATTTCTTTTACTGTAAATTGACTCTGTACTATCTTCTAATTTTCATAGATGATTTCACCTTATATTCACGTTCTTTTCTTCCCAGTTTTTAAAGTGTCACTGTCAAACGTGACATTTATGAAGTTCTATAGATTAGATTACGCGGTAAATATTAAATAATTAAGAAAAGCGATGACACTAGTGTGGTGATTTTCTTTACATATTTATCAAGAGTACAAAAGTATTTAGAGTTGGATTTGGAATATTTTTTGTATAATTGAAATTTCAAAATTCGGACCGGAAGTAACACTCTTAGCGAGTAGTACTTTCTTTCGAATATCTTGCAAAGTATGCATTCTATAGAGATTTATTAAAAGAATTTATAATTGGATTTTGAATAATTTTTATATAAAAATAGTTATTTATGGATCAAAGGAGTTATAAGGGTGATAATTGCCGCGGGCAACGGGGTTGCTAGTTTGTTGCCCAAGGTTATTGTTACCTGATAACTCTCGTGATAAATAAATACTTTTATTTCTTACTGATTTTAAAGCAAAATATGATCAAATTCTGCCTTTCTAAAATTTGGTCCAAAATTAAGCTAACTGCTAGCTGGGTACGGCCGCCATGGTTGTAATTCTTTGGTTAAAATACAATTTTGTTCATTTTATCAAAATGAGTGACACCACAGGCAAAAATGCTGGTATTTCGCAAGATTTAGTAGCAAAAGCCGAAAAAGCTCGTGCTACGTTACTACCAACGAAATCCCAAGATTCTTATAAAAATAAATATACCAAATTTCATGAGTGGCTAAAGGTGAACCAACCAGGAAGCAAAAATATAGATGAAACCATATTACCGGCCTACTTTCAAAACGTTTTTTTCATTTTAAACTATGTTATTATTAATTTTGGTTTATATTTCCTACAGTCCGTATCGTATAGTCCTAATATCTTAAGTACTAAGTGGTCAATGATACAAAACTATGCTGACAATATACAATAACGTAGATGTTACAAAAGCTTATAAATTCGAGGCGTTCCTTAAGAGAAAATGTAAAGGTTACGTTCCTAAGAAATAACAAGTTTTATCTCGGGATAACATTGTCAAATTTTTGAAGGAAGTTCCTAATGAAGTTCATTTACTAAATAAGGTAAATAATGCATGAAATTTCTTAGATTTTTTATAACGGATATTATTCTATAATACAGGTGTTTTAATTGTGGGGTATTTCGGAGAAATATGAAGGTTGGAGATATTGATGATAGGGACTCCGTTATGGTTGTTAATATTCCAACTAGTAAAACGGGTACTCGAAGATAATTTATGATTGTGGAAGAAAATGAGTTTTCTGCATTGCCTCTGGTCAGAAATTATATGTCGTTGCGACCGCCGGGCACTGAAAGATTATTTCTAACAAATCGCGAGAAGCGTTGCACAGTGCAGCCAATGGGAAAAGATATGTCTGGAAAAGCTCCGAGCAAAATTGCAAACTTCTTGGGTTTACCAAATCCAAATTCCTATACGGGGCACTGCCTACGTCGAAGTTCTGCGACTATTTTAGCAAATGCGGGTGCAAATATGACAACGTTGAAAAGACACTGCTGATGACGGAGCAGTACTATTGCCGAATCATATTTGGCAGAGACCAATAAGAAAGAATAAAACTGTACGCTTGTTAGTTCGTGTGCAAGATGAGTCCAGAGTGTCAGAGACAACAGCAACATCAGTTTCAAGTTCAGTTTCTAGAAAAAAATTACAATTTTAGTGGAAACTAAACGAACTGCAAATTTTTTTTTTACAATCAAGAAAAGCCTGAATAGAACATTGAAAATTTTGCAAATAGACACAATTAGACACTTAATAGCTATAGGTATTATTAATTAATTTCTTTTAGTTACAAAATTTTGATTTATATTATATTATGTATTTATGTTATTTCGTTTTATGTTCTTTTAAATCAATTATTAATAAATGTTTCCATTTTACAGCTTTTATAAATAAATAAATCAATGAATCAACATGTCAAAATTAATATACCAAGGGAAAGAGAAAAATTCCCAAGGGAATTATGAATGTCATAATGGTTACCGTAACTACTATTGACATATAATGGACCAGTAAGAAATAAAATTCTTAAAAATCTCTAATTTGAAACTCTCATACGTATAAGAAAGTCGTGTGGTGGCCACACCTCATTTTTTTGTATTCACATTTGGGTTTCTTCCCTGCTAATTTAGGAGAGAGGTGTGATGGACAAAGGGAAAGGTTGCATCAAGAGATGGCAGATATTGAGAAACGATATCAAGGTAGGTGGAATCCTATCATGATGGGAGATTTTTGCTGGTTTATCATTAGAGATTGCAACAGGCAACATAAAAGGCAGAAATGAGTCTATTTATGCCAAACTTTGATATATGAGCAATTTTTCTTTATGTGGGGTTAAGTTCTTTGTATTCTTGATACTAATTAAACATTCACGTATCTGTTATGTCGAGATTATTGTACTTATTTATTTTTCTTCTGTATAACATATTTTCTAAATATTATATTATTGTTTATCTACTAGCGGAGTATGATTGTAACTCTAAAACTAGACGTGGTGGACAGATTTGGCGATCGAAGAAACAGGATCAAGTAAAGCAACCGCACCTTGCAGATATACCTGAATATCTGTTCTTCATAACAGCAGATAAACGGCAGCATGCAGTGTCATAAATACAATTATTTATTGCAAGGACAGACCATTTTTCAGAATGGCCAATAATAAATAACGAAAAATTAATTTATCAAGTCAAACAAATTAGCAGAACAGCTTTAAAAAACTTATAAACACGTATAGGTACATACATACGTAAGCATAAGCATATGCATGGTATTATATGACATGTGTAGGTAAATGAGAGAGATGTCAGAAACAGGTGTAAACTTAACACCTGCCCCTTCATCTCAAAACTTGAAGTACATTAGTAGAAACGAAATTATCTGCTATTTAATGCTAATTCGAGATTAATACGCATAAACGGACACGTCTTAAACTGCATAAAGGTGAGAAAGAATAAGACATACATATATATGTATATATACAGCAAAGAAAATATACAAAAACAACTTTATTTACATTCGTCCGGGAATGTTTTTAAATTTTTTCCGTTCGGTTCTTTGTCACGTCGCTAAAGCTGCAATTAATGTAATGGTATGCGTACTTTTCGAAACAACTTTACAGACTTGACTCCATGAGCGAGCACGACGACGTTAAATTATATTTTCATTATATGACAGTAAATTCCATTCAATTTGTTATACGCGCTTAGTACTCGGTTTATTACGGTACTATATTTAAACTATTTAATTTCATGTTAACACCGATTTATCATAATATAAAGAGGGACCCGTTCATTCGTGATTTGATAAATTGTGTTAAGGCGTGCCTGTCATGCACATTAGAATTTGTTGTTGTGCATACCTGGGTGTATAGAAAATGCTTTTGAAAGTGAATTTTTATGAAAGGCCTGGTACGCGAGAAAATTATGTATGCATCATTTGAATGTGATTAAGTTGATTAATATATGTATACGTATTATATAGGTTGTGGTGCAATTGAAAGAGTGGCTGCTTGAATAAGAAGTCTTTGCTAATTAATTACACTGGCCGACAATTTATTTTTTTTTAATAACTGTTGCAAACATGGGTGTACAGCTCTTACAGTCTTTAACTGAAGGCATAACCAAAACCCAAATCTTTCCACAACTTCTAGTTTTAGAGTTATAAACATACCCCACTAGTAGATAAACAATAATATTGTAGGTGTGACCGGTGATGAAAGTAACATTTCTATGTTTTTAATTTTTATTTCTTAATTCTCGCCCAATTTTGGACATCCATAAACGATAAATCAGACATTCAACCTACTTTGGAAGTACTTATTTGATATGATTTGTTAAGCATGGTAACAAAAAAAATACACTGAAAAAAATATCCTTAGGAATTTTAGCTACAGCCCTGTAACTATCTTTTTGTAGTAGTAAATGTTACAATTGTAGTAGAACTATGAACACGGTTGTAGGAGAATAATATTAATCTTTGTAATTGTTTTTTGTATTAAAAACAGTATTTCGAATGTAGCAAAATGAACTAATGTAAACAAATAATTTCAAGATGCAGTTTTTACTACATCTTGTACTAAAATATGTTCCAATATTTGGTAAAAGTTTGAATGTATAATAATATGTTTTTTAAAATGTTATTGTGTCTAGTTTTCTCCTTTAACTTGATAACTTGGGAATACAATATTATATTGAAAATTTGCACAAAAAAGTCTATTCTAAATATAGAAGTGACATGTGCATTACTATTCGTATATATAAAGAGCAGGCGGACTGGACGGGCAAGACTGCACGAAAAATTGTTCGCCCTTTGCTGATCAACACCCGCGAGACCCCAAGTTTTAGGGCCTTTTATTTTTGTTGTGCCCGGAATATCATTTGGCTTTGTTTTATTATACAACTGTACATTTTATATATGCCGTGTATTGTGTTTGTGTGGTTTTGAGAGGTACGCACGCTGTTTATTGTAAACAATTACGGGACCTTTTTTTAGAGAAGTAAATTTGAACGAACCAATATTAACATTTAAAGGTATGTACTTTCAATACATTTTTAGAATGATTTAGTTTATGTTATTAAATATAGTAATATGCCTACTATGTTTTAATCAATTATGGAATATTGCATATACCTTATTTGATATATCAATTAAAATAGATATTCAATTATTTAACTTAGAGTATATGTATGTTTAAGTAGAATTGTGTAATTTTTTTTATTTTACCTTATGTAAGAACATATTCATTCTCTTGTATATGTATTATAATTGCGAAATACTTATTTTTAGCATTCTATTCCTCATTCATGTTCTATAAGAGCTTTTTACTCAAAGTCAAACATTCCACTTTGTAAGTGTCATCTAAGTTGGACAAAAATTATTTTTTATTTTGAATATTACAGATATCCAGTCAGCTAGAGCATTAAGGCTATTGCCCCTCCTATTCAAAACATCTGTACCGAAAACCAAAAGTTGGTTTGCAATGGCGGCCATCGAAGAAAAAGGTGCAGGATGAAGTTTCTGTCTGCTTGTGGGTGAATCTAGTGATGTGAGTGCGGCTTTAAAACTGAGAAGAAATAAATTATTAAATTACCTGTTATCGTGGCAAGTACATCCTTCAAAGTATTATCGAACTACGTAATGTACGTAAGCGTAAATGACATTGTACATAAAGTGAATGCGAAATACCCTAATGGATGTGATTGTGTGTAGATGTTTATACCTAAAAATATATATAAAATAACACCACAGAATAAAAATTGTGTTTCTGTAAATGAAGTGATTTCTAATATTAATATGATGGGTGATTAGTTACAAACAACATATATATGTGCAAGTATAAAGACTATAATAGAAGCCACCTTAAATGAAATCCTTTTTATAAACATATTTATTGCAAAATCTTTAGATATTAGTGACAAAACATGGAACTTTGTGTTTATTTCTTCTTTAAATCATAATTTAACATCAAGATTGATGTGTTTGGTCGACAGAATCACATTTGTAGTGGATGGAGATTATTTTGTCGAAATATGTTTTTGAGTATGTGTTTTTGTTTCTAAAATAAAAATGCAAAATCAGAAATTACTTCTTTTATTTCTTTGTTAACAAATAGAAAATTGTGGTGATAAAGTTCTACATTGGCAAATGAAAGACTACAATGGCAATGAGTTTCTTTTTCTATGGACAGGTGGCAAAGACAATATTGTAGTGTAATATTTTCATAAAATTGAAAACATACTACAATATTGTAGAGTATTATGCATAATTTAGTAGATTACTGCTAAAATGCTGTAGATCACCTGCTCATAGCATTGTAGTTAAGATAAGTACAATTATGTGAGGGTAAGTATTACATTTTATTATAAATATACTGAATAATTTGTAGTGAATATAATAAAGTTACTGTAGAACATTTATCTACAACATTTTAGCATTTTCTGCTACAATTTTGATTACGGAATACTGAATTTCTGTATCAATAAATAACACTATTTGTAGTATTTACTGTTACAATATTGTAGAGTATTTCATAGATATCATTTTAGCAAAAAATCCTATATGATGTAGTTAATTTAAATACATTATGGTTACAACAAATAAATAGCATTATTTCCTACAACTTGTACTTGTCACTATATGAGCTGCAAATTTTATGGAAATTTTCTACAATTGTAGTAAAAATCTCTACAGATTTTTTTCAGTGTATGTATATGTGGAGTGACATGTTACTTTCAACCTCAACGTTGGGGCAAAAAGTAACAGCAATTGGGGTAAGATGAAACAGCTGATTATTGAAGTAATTAACATGAATAGGTAGGTTTTTTAATATAATTTATCAACAAAACTATTGTTTGATAACACTAAGAGTTTATAAGTCCTAATCTGGAAATTCTTTGACAAAAAAAAAATTAAACAAAATTATTCAATGTGACAAACTATCGTTCTAGTCGCAATTTCTGCATAAGAACATTTTTTTATTTCTAACACAGTTAACATGGGCCCATAATTTACATCGCAGACATTGCACTCATTGCTCCCCAGGCAAACTACTTGAATATGTTTCACATGAGGCTCAATGTTTCCTCCTCGTTATTAGTCAGGAAGAGAATTCCAATGATGCCAAACTGAATGTAAAGATAATGCATGAAATGTTTTGTACAAAATATCCCGATAAAAAAGTCAATTACTATTTTTATTTAAAATTCTTTCACGACAATTTTAATTTGCACTTTGGTCGGCCCCAGGTAGATACTTGCAATAATTGCGATGAATTGAGTTTAAAAATAAGAAGTACTTCTCTAGGGGATGCAGCCAAAAAGGCTGCCGTTGCTGAAAAGATGGTTCACGAACGCCGTGTAAAGAAATTCCATAAAGCCATTCAAATTGCTACTAAAGAGTGCAAAGAAAATCAAGAACTTCCAGTAATCTCATTCGATTTTATGCAAAATTTGCAATTGCCTCTACTTCCTGTGCAAGACTTGTTCTACCTAACACAGTTAAGCGTCTCGGTATTTGGTATTCATAATCTAAAAACCAACGAAGCTTTCTTTTACGTATATCCAGAAAATGTTGCCAATAAGGGCCCAAATGAGGTAGAATCATTCTTAATGGACTACATTAAAAATTATGTACCAGATGAAATTAAAGAACTGCGGCTCTTTTCTGATAACTGCCCTAGGCAGAACAAAAATCATTGCATTGTCAAATTTTGTATGTCTTTAGCAGAAACGAGTCCGTTTCAAAAGGTGCAGCAATTTTACCCAATTAGAGGACATTCGTTTCTACCCTGTGATAGGGATTTTGGTATGATTAAAAGGAAACTACGGAGATTTGACCGAGTTTACAATTGACATACCTACATAGAAATTATTCTACAAGCCAGCTCAAAGAACAAGTTTACAGTAAAAGAAGTTCAAAATGACAAAATTCTAGATTTTAAAGCTTAGGGTGGCCAGCGTACTACAAAAAAGAGAGCATCTTCATGGAAACAGAAAGATTTCCGAGAAACGAGCGGGTGGCATTGTCCATTTCAATATTACATCATTTCGTGCATTTACATTCAAAACCTGGTTACATAAAAGCTTCAGAGTTGATTGATGGAATGTTATGGCATACATTTTCGTTAAGAAATCCCAGGACGACAGACAATGTAAGAATCCAGTGGCCATAAGTAAGGGCGTATAGCGAAAACTTTCCAATACTGGAAACCAAAGTTCAACATCATTTTAAAACATTACTGCAATGGATAGATGAAGAACATAAACCCTCTTATGAGTTTATAATCAACTCTAACAACACCAGAATTCATAAAAAAATGCTTCCACCTCAGCAGATTAATTAAAAAAATCTTTCTCATGTGTTAGCAAAGTTCAATTTTTTCATATATTGCAGAAGGCCTTAAGTCAGAATTTTCAATTTTTTTTCGAAAGTTACTTTTAAGTTTAACAACATATTTTGTATTCTATAATGTAAACAAATATGATACTAATGATGTTTTCTAATAATACCTGTAGTTTTTTTGTTTTTGTAAAATTGATACGTTTTTTTTGTGTCCTGATGACTTGCATAAAGTGACTTATGATGTTTTAGCAATATGTGATTCATACACATTGTCTGTTTATATTCTTTAAGAAATAAAACGACACCAGTCCATAGCAGAGTTATACACTGCAGAGCAATAAGCGGAAAGTAATAGTACTAGGAAATCGCAAATCGAGTTTTAAATCGGACGCAGAATTTCGTACAGTATACATCAGTTGATGAAACAATAAAATATGTGCCCTAATTGCGGCGATAAATATATTTCTTATTATTTTATTATGTACCAAAGCCATACAAACATCTTCAATATATGTATACACAAAAAAATAATAATTAAAAGAACAAAAATTTAAAACAAATTCTGATATTAAAAACTTATTATGATAAAAATTAGTAAGGCTATGGTGAAATAATGATAACAAGAAAATATATTATTCATCCAAACTGATAAAAGAGCAAGCTGGAATGATATGCATTTTTGTTTGAAAACCATGTAATAATATAGATTCGTTAGTAATATACAGCATATTTCGTTAATGCAAAAACACTGTTTTTTCACTTGTCAAAACTTTTTTATACTTCTACAAAAATTAGATAAATATTTCCATCTGGCCAGATCTACAATCTTCAATTGCTCAGAAAACACAGAAAGTGAAATTCAGATAATGATTTCAATTTAGTCCTCGCCGTGTTCCAAAAACATATGCAGTTCTCGAGTATGTGATTTTTTCTTGTGTATTCACATGTTAATAATTTTCCCTGTACACACACACACATATATAACACACAAAACGAATTACAATCACAAATAAGGAGACACCTTTTCGACGCGACCATCAGCTATGAGTGTGGTAGTTCGAAAAGACCACGAAAAAAACACAGAGAGCAAAATAATTGACAAATGTTCGAAACAGATGTTCAAAACTGGATAAGATACTGTCATATCGGAAATAATACATTTCGTTAATTGCTGGGAAAACACAAACAGACACCATGGTGTTTACCAGGGCATTAATGGTAACAAGTTCTTTTCGAGAGGAACAACGTCTGTTCTGTTCGATTGAAATGCTATGTTCATAGACATATGGAACATTTATTCACGAATATACTAGATTACCAAACGATGTTGGACTACCGTTGTTTAAATAAAATGAATATTTATGTGTGTAGTTCCTTTTTTCCTGCGAAATGAATTCTCTCCCAGGCCGCTGCGTTCGCCTATTTTTTTCGTGAAGCTTAACGTCAATCAAACAAGCACGACCGGAACTGCCTAATTCATTGAATAATCCAACTGACGTTGGATATAAGCATTTAATTTATTAATATTTAAGTATTATGTAGAATTATAAGAAAATTTTTGAGCGTTTAATAAGCGCCTTGCTTCAGAAATTAATTAAAATATTAGTTACTTTATTCCTAAGTGTTATGTGAATTAACACATGTAATGAATTTCTTCGAAGTAATAGGATAACTTTTTTTTTGTAATTTTTATAATTTATTAAAAATATACATATCTCTTCCGTAGTCCACGAGATTATTATGTAAAATATTTGTCAAAACAGAGAAACTTTTATTGCTTTTGAACAAAAAGCGTTCTTCTTGTGTAATATGATGATACGCGTGACGCGTATGTTGTTTTAGTTTTATTTCTGTGTTAATTTATTTATTGTCATGAGTAAGATAACCCAAATATGCAAAGCGTATATTTTGCATATTATACGTATTTTTTTGAATATTTGCATATATCCTTGCTAAATAGCATTTTGTGCATAATTCAAAGTATTTTGAATGATGTATACCTTTGGCAAGCGTTTCAACAGTTCAAGATAAACAATTTTATAAATCTTTCATTATGAAGTAATTTATATAGTTGTTTGCAGCTCTCAAAAAAAAAATTATGAAGTACAAGAGTGCCCATACTTTTGTACCTCTATTTTTTTTTATATATACAGAGTGAGTCATCTAAGCGGGTAAGGCCGATTATGCCTTTATGAGTAAAGAAATTTCGAAGCGGTTTTTTCCTTGTGATAGCTGTTCATTAGGAGCATATTTTAAAAATATTTTGTATTATACAGAGTGTTCCATAACTTGGTGGCTAACCATCGTTTTTTAAATGGAACGCCCTATATATTATTGCATTTTTGTATTCCCCGTATAATTTTTAGTCAAAAAAAAGTATAGGCCTAAAATCTAAAGTTTTTGACTTATTCCCATTTTTCTGAAAAATTCAATGTTTGTATAAAATTATATTTCTCGAAAATGACTTATTAGATGGACAAAATTTTTTGCAGTATTGTTTACAATAAGAGGTCCTAATAGAGGCATGTTTTATTTTCTTTACAGTTACTAACTGCATGTGCAGGAAACTGGATTAAAATTACATGACACGTTTTTGTATAAAAGTCAATTTTTTTAAATGGAACAATATGTATATCAGTTCATTATTGAATTGTTTATTAAATTTCATGTCAGAAACATGTAAGACGTTAATACTTTAAATGTGACTATTACTGAGCTACTGTCGTTTTTTGATATGCTTTTGTTAGTTTTTGCAAAAAAGTCAATTTTTTCAAATGGAACATCCTGTATATTAGTTCATTTTTGAATTTCTTATTAAATTTTACATCAAAAACATGTAAGACGTTAATACTTTAAAAGTGACTATTACTGAGCTATTGTCTCTTTTTGATATAATTTTGTCAGTACTATACTATATTAATTAAAACCACAAAACTGACAAAATTATATTAAAAAGAGACAATAGCTCAGTAATAGTCACTTTTAAAGTATTAACGTCTTACATGTTTTTGATATGAAATTTAATGAGAAATTCAAAAATGAAATAATATACAGGTGTTCCATTTTAAAAAAATGACTTTTTTGTAAAAACTAACAACTTGAATTGTACATTCAAGAAATTAGGAAATAAAAAATCAGCAATAAATTGCCCAAGAAATTAACAACAGTTTCTTAGTAGAAATGTTGATCAATTAATTGACTGACAGAGTGTAAGTATAAAACGGTCTTTAGAAACGTAATAACTTTGTTTTAAGATCTAGAGAGATTAACAACAAAAAATTCAAACCTTTTAAGATATACTTTTTAATGTAATTCGATAAATTAACTAAAATGTATACAGAGATATTTTTGTTTAAATACACAATAAATTGTTGGAATTTTGGCAATGGGAATAACTAGACATGCGTCTTTGCTAAGTACCTGCCACAAGTAATCGTAATTGTGCTTACAATGTGTCACAGTTGGTGTAAAATATTTTGAATTTCCGATTCATATTTACAAAAAAAAAAGATTTTATTCTAAAAACTGTGGAACAAAAATACCAAACAGAAATTAAACAAAAACGTGAAGACCCAGCAAGATCGGAATATTTAAATCAATACCAAGAGGAGAAGACTAGCGGGTTATTCCGCTGTAGTGCAACCGCAGACACGTGTTTCAGACTAGTTGGTCATCGTCAGTACGGTGTAGCCAAGGAATAAGGTGGGAGATCCTTGGAGAACTACAGCGGAATAACCCGAGTCTTCTCCTTTTTTTATAATGTATCCGCGATATTTCCTTAAATCAATACCTTTAGAAACTAGGAAACTAAAACTTGTATTATTTCCTACCCAACATTGATGGTATAGGCAATTTCAATAAGAGTGCATAATAATATCTAAGTGTACAAACATGGCAATCAGGTATGCGTCTAAACAATTAAATTTATTATATTTGCACAACAATTACATCAGCAAACTCTCAAAAAGTATTATTTTTTTTTAGGATATTGCAGCGTCATCCAATTATTCCTAGTAGAACTACGAAAAAGGATAATCTTAAATTCAAACCTAAATGAATTTGCTAATACAGGCTTAAAGGTTTTATAGCAATATTCCAATATTGACAGTATTTATATCAACTCTATCATCACCAGATGTAAATAAAAAGAACAATTTTATCTACCCTATATCTATCTAAATATCTTTTATATCCCACATTCCTATTTATACTCGAAGCAGTTATTTCGAACAAAACTTCTGGAAAAATACCAATAATAGGCAGTACATATAATACACGACTATTCATACTTAAATGACACAGATTAAGCAACTCGATTCTATTTATGTGAGCGTCTTTTGATTGAAAATAAAACTGTTTTTATTAACTATTAAGGGCCACAAAATGCGCATTACACACAATAAACGTTATGTTGAATATGCCGTGTGGTTCCGGGATGGACAGCATGATGGGTCATTAAGTATGGGATTTTGTGGCTCAACTCTCGATTTTATTACTTAATATAGCGGTGAGCCTAAGACGAATTTTTCACTGACGCCTAGCTGTAAATGTCAATTAAAGTAGTTGTAAACATGTATAAGACGTCCGTAGGTAAGTTATGGGTATAAAATTTTTATCTTCTGCTCATTTAGAAGCGGCTTTTTATATGTTGTGTTGTGTGTTTAATGTGACTTTTATAAATAAATGTCCGTATATTTATAGTACTCCCCAGATATATTAAAGTCTATCTTGTTGGCTGTAGTAGATAACGTCTTGAAGCATCATATATTATAACATGTAATATTTAAAACCGACGATACAATAAATAGTCAAATATTTCACTACAGCCAAAGCAAATATAAAAAAGGTGAAACATTGGCATGAAGACAAAGCAAAAACAAATATTAATAGTTTCATATAAAATCAAATAATGAGAAAGTTTATCTAGATAGTGATTTCACAACGAATGAGTGGGAATAATATTAATTTGAATTAATTATTAGGATTTTCCCACTTTTGTTAGCGATGTAGTATATTTCGATCCCACAAATTTTAATCTGATATCAAAGATAAACTCTCTAACAACCGAATTAATGAGCAAGGGATTAGCATTTTATCCAACCAGTTTAAGATATGTAACATATTTTTTTACAATGCTAGGATTAAATAACGGTGAATGTGTTCTGTCTGGTCATTAAGAATATTGCCTGGCTATAAAAGTAAAAAACTTTTAATGAAATAACCTTCCAATCATTCATTTTTTTTTTACTTTTATTTAAACTAAATAACACCTCTAAATTATCTATTGAAAAACTACTAGAAGGATCAATATTTTGAGGTTACTAGAATCAAAATCATCAATGTAAATCGAAGTCATGTGACGGCCTTATATCGCGCAGTGATATCAGATACAGTTGGTCTTGGTCTGGGTACTTTGATATTTACGAAGTGTGATATATGACATTTCTAAAAATGCCTTCGTACACGATACAACAACGCGTTCAAATTGTTGAATTATTTTATAAAAACCAGCGTTCTGTGAAAAATGTTCTTAGAAAATTTCGAGGGACCGGTTCGGTGGAAGATCAAAAAAGAGAAAGATACACCCGTAGTGGTCGTTCATAAGAGCATATTGATTTGGTTCGTGAAAGTGTTACCGAAGAACCTGAAATGTCTATTAGTCGAATTTCATAAAAAGTTGGATTAGTGAATTAACAACATGCCCTATTTTGCTAAAGGATTTAGCTCGAAAAGCATATAAGGTTCAAATAACACCGGAATTAAAACCATTGGACCATGCAAAACGTCGTGCATTCGTCAGTTGGATTAAAGGACAACCAGATGATTTTTTACAAAAAAATATGTCTTCTGATGAGGCACATTTTGAAACTGGTGGTTTTGTTAACAAACAAAATTGTCGAATTTAGGGTGAGAAAAATCCACGAGTGATTCATGAAAGACCTTTACATCCTCAACGAGTCACCGTTTGGTGCGCATTTTAGTCAGGTGGTGAAACTGGACCGTATTTCTTTCAAAATGGTGCTGGTGTTGCTGTAACAGTGAGTGGTATTTGATACCATGAGATGTTAACTAAATTTGGTGGGCTTAAATGAATGCTATTGATCTAGAAGATGTTTGGTTTCAACAGAATGGTGGCATACCTTGTTGTATATTAATGAAACACCCACCTCCAATAGGCAACCATACCTACATGTACGTAGTACGTAAGATGTAACCCCCGGCTCCGAAGAAGCTTGTATGTTAGTGAATATTAAAATGTTTAAATAAACATATTAGTTTTTATTACTTAAATATACGACATGGCGCTGCGAGAAAAAATGTTCAGATTATAAGTGTAGATAATTGAAACATTTCGCGAACCGAAAATAAAGTTTTAGATTCTTGAAGAAGAATTATACGGTAAAATAAAAAGTAAGGTTAAGTATCTTCCTTTTTTATATACATTTTAAAGAAAAAGTGTTACAATAATAACTGAAAATGGAGGAAATGGGTAGAAAACCGTCGATTTTAAACTTTAATGGTAATTTAAGTGTTAATTGGAAAAAATTTAGACAGAACTATGAAATTTATATGGTAGCTACCGAACGAGATAAGAAAAGTTCACAAATTAAAGCAAATATTTTACTTAGTTTAGCCGGTGAAGAGGCTATAGAACTTTATAACACATTCAACCTGACAAACGAAGATAAGTTTAATGAAGAAAAAATACTTGAAGAATTTGAAAAGTATTGCAATCCGAAAAAGAATATTGTGTATGAGAGATACAAATTTTATAAAAGAACTCAGGCAGAAGGTGAACCTTTTGAACAATTTTTAACAGACATAAAGAAGTTGTCTCAGACCTGTGAATTTCAAAACTTAATTGATGAAATGATTCGTGATAGAATTGTGCTAGGCGTTAATGATGTAAACGTACAGGAAAGATTATTACGAATTGAAAATTTAGATTTACAGAAGGCGGTGGATCATTGTCGATCAGCAGAATTATCAAAACAACAGTCACAAAGTTTACGTGAAAAAAATATTGACTTAGTGAGAAGTAAGTTTAATAAACTTAGTGTGAAAGAAAATAAGGTGTCCAAGAAGGAACCTGGGAATAAATTTCTATGTAGGAGGTGCAAAACGACTCATGGCCCTAGAGAATGCCCGGCGTTTGGCAAACAGTGTAAAAAGTGTGGTAAGCTTAATCACTTTGCTGCATCTTGTAAAGTAAAAGCAGTGAAAAATGTTACTTGTGATGAAACACCAATTTTAGTGAATTTAATTGTTAGTAAGATTGATAGTATTAAGTCTTGGTTTGAAAAAATTGAAGTAAACAATTTAGATATAAATTTTAAATTAGATTCTGGTGCAGAAGTAAATATTATACCTTTAAGTATTTTTAAGAGTTTAGGTAATTATAGAGATTTAAATGATACAACAATAAAACTTGAGGCATTTGGTGGTCAAATAATAAAACCAATAGGTAGTATAAAGTTAAAATGTAAATGTAACAACATAGAGTCTGTTGAAGAATTTTTAGTAGTAGATGGTATAAACTTAGCACTATTAGGTGTGCAAAGCTGTGTAAAATTTAAATTAATTAAGAGAGTATATGAATTAAAGTGTAATGATAAAGAAATTTTTCTTAAAAGAAACAATGATATTTTTGAGGGCTTAGGTAGTTTTAAAGAAAAATGTAGCATAGAAATTAAACAAAATGTAACACCAGTTGCGAACCCTCCCAGAAGGATCCCATTTGCAATACGCGATAAGTTAAAAGAAACTCTCTTACAGCTTGAAACTAAAGGTATTATTTCTAAAGTTGAAAAACCTACTGGGTGGATTAGCAATTTGGTAATAATTGAAAAGAAAAGTGGAGATTTGCGTTTGTGCCTTGATCCAAAAAATTTAAATTTAGCTATTTTAAGACCAAAAAATGTGTTAATACCTACATTAGATGACATAATTGAGAAAATGTGTGGTAAAAATATATTTACAGTACTAGATTTTAAAGAAGGGTTTTGGCAAATTGAACTGGACAAAAAATCAGCGGACCTTTGTACTTTCTCAACACCATTTGGATGCTGGAAATTCAATAGATTACCGTTTGGATTAAATATGGCTCCAGAGTACTTTCAATATATAAATAATAAAAATTTTTCTGATATTGAGGGAGTGCAGATTTACTTTGATGATCTGCTTATAGCTGCTGATAATGAACAACAGCATGATGAAATATTACAGAAAGTTGTTGAAAGGGCGAGAAGTTTGGGAGTTAAATTTAATAAAGAAAAAATACAATTTAAAGTGAAAAGTGTCAAATATTTAGGCCATATATTTTCTGCAAAAGGCTTGCAAGTAGATCCAGACAGAGTGAAGGCAATTTTAGGGATTGAAAATCCAACAAACAAAAAAGAGCTACAGGCAATATTGGGAATGATAAATTTTATTAGACAATTCATACCGAATTTAGCAGAATTGACGACTCCACTCAGAGAACTACTGAAAAAAGATGTAGAATTTCAATGGTTCCCCCATCATACTGAAGCTCTAGAATTAGTCAAAAAGAAAATTTCCGAGAATCCAATACTTGCAAATTTTGATGCCAAGAAAGAGATCACAATACAAGCAGACGCATCTCAGAATGGCTTAGGTTGCTGCCTAATGCAAGAAAATAAACCTGTTGCATATGCATCACGTGCTCTAAGTCCAAATGAAAAAAATTTTGCCCAGGTAGAGAAAGAGTTGCTCGCTATTGTCTTTGCGACAAAAAAATTTCATAATTTCATATATGCACGAAAGATTAATGTTATTACAGATCACAGACCGTTAGTGGGTTTATTAAACAAGAAAATTTGTGACATTGCTTCGTCAAGATTGCAGAGAATGAGAACAAGACTATTAAAATATGACTTGAAATTGAAATATTTACCGGGAAAGTATATGTATATTGCAGACTTGCTGTCCAGATCGTACCTGAAAGATAATGTACATGAGGATGATGAATGGATTACTGAAGTCATTCATTCACTGAGTAAAGGATTAAATATGACAGAAGAAAAGAGAAAGGAATTTCAGAAAGAAACAAGCAAGGAACTAGATTTATGTATGCTGAAGTCTTTTTATTTTAATGGCTGGCCCAAGAAAATCACTGATATTGAAGAAAATCTCAAGTTTTACTACAAGCATCAAAATGAGATTAGTGTTGAAGATAATTTGATATTCTTTAACAAACGTGTAATAGTACCTTTCAAACTACGCCACTATATTCTAAGTTTACTTCATGAGTCACATTTTGGTATTTCCAAAACAAAGGAAAGAGCCAGAGAAATAGTATACTGGCCAGGTCTTATGAAAGATATTGAAAAATTAGTAATGTCCTGTCCAATTTGTGAAAGATATTCGAATGCAAATACTAAGGAGAGTTTAATATCACATGAGATTCCAGAGCTACCGTTTAATAAAGTAGCATGTGATTTTATGGATTTTGGTGGAAAGAATTATCTTATACTCCAAGATTATTACAGCAAATGGTTAGAAATAGTTGAAACAGAAAACAAAACATCAAGTGAGGTGATAAAACATTTTAAAAGGTTATTTGCAAGTTATGGGATACCTAAAACCATTATTAGCGACAATATGCCCTTTTGCTCGTATAGTATGGAAAGATTTGCCAAAGAATGGAATTTTGATATAGAGACGAGTTCACCTCATCACCCTAAAAGTAATGGCCAAGCTGAACGAGCTGTCCAAACAGCTAAGCAGATGCTAAGAAAATGTCAATTAGACAACAGAGATATTGAAATCTCATTACTAGAATACCGCAATACACCACTGTATGGTATAAATTTGTCTCCAGCACAATTACTACTTGGTCGTCGGACCAGAACTAAGTTACCAATAAACACTCAACTGTTAAGATCCAATTATAATAATAGAAAGTATCAACAAAGAATTAAACAAAACCAAGAAAGATCTAAAAAATATCATGATAGAACGTCTAGAAAAAAAAGACAGTTGCAGCCAGGAGAAAATGTAGTTTTAAGAAATGAGAGGGATAGAATTTGGGAACCTGCTAGAATTTTAAGAGAACATGAAAAACCTCGTTCATATATAATAGAGAATCAAAGGGGAAATATACTTAGAAGAAACTCAATTCAACTAAAACCTTCTAATACACAATATATGAAAAGGGAACCAAGTGAATTAGAAGATAAATGCGAGAATGTACAAAGTGAGCTAGTACCAGATAACATCCCTTCTGAACCACAAAATGTTGAACAAACTCAAAACAATTGTAGACCTGGTTTTACAACACGTAGTGGACGCTCAGTCAAACGTCCAATAAAGTTAAATGATTATGTTTAGAATACATTTTGTATATCCATACAGTAGTTTAAGTTTATTTTGTTATTGAAAAGGGAGATGTTGTATATTAATGAAACACCCACCTCCAATAGGCAACCATACCTACATGTACGTAGTACGTAAGATGTAACCCCCGGCTCCAAAGAAGCTTGTATGTTAGTGAATATTAAAATGTTTAAATAAACATATTAGTTTTTATTACTTAAATATACGACAACCTCATTTTTCTAATGAAACAATTGCTTTATTGAGAAAAAACTTTCATAGTCGAATTATTTGAAGAAATGATTATGTTAATTGGCCACCAAGGTCTTCTGATCTAACACCCTAAGACTATTTTCTTTTGATTACCTAAAAAGCCAGGTCTATATTTCTAAGGTCCAACGTCCATTAGAATGGGCATATATTTTTGAGGCATTTTAGAGCCAAATTTGTTTGTGTCGGACTAAAAGTCGACAATCCATTGAAATAGACTAAATAGATGTGCAGGAGGTGCCATCTATCGGTGTATTGACCAAGGGGGATTATTTGTAACTAGTTGATCAGCTGTTAAAGTGTGACGAATATGAGTGCGTTCGGCAAGGCAACCTTTGATGATAAGTTTAAAACACATTTTATAAATACATAAGCAAAACTTTCGATACAGGGACAGAAATGCTTCATCTTACTCTTAAAATGTATTTCTATTCATTTCACAACGATTTACATACCCTACAGTCGGAATTAATTAAAGTACATTTAAATTGACCCGGAATCCTTCTGCCAACATTATTTTCCTAACCTACAAATCAATATTTTTTTATTTAGCAATATTTGCCAACAGAGCGCATCTTCGACCTGGAGAACATGATGCAGAATTGCTGGCATGTTTGAAAATTTCCGATGTCGAGGGATACGATGACAATGAAACTAATTCCCAATCCGAAAATGAGAATTTTGAAAATAATGAAAACATTGCTGAAGCTCTTGATGAACAACCTCGAGAAGATTCAGATGAAGAACCTAAAGAAGGTCCAGATTAGCAACCTGAAGAGGAAGAATCTGCCGACTCAAGTTCGAATTCCGATCCAGAATTTAACATTCCTCTAATTAATTTGAAAAATTCAATGAGGAGCAAATTCGACAACTGCCACAAAAAAACATTTTTTTTGCGAAACATATAACGCTTATCTATGTATTACCGCCGAACGTAATTGTTTTTATGATTACCATGTTGACTTGACTACGCTCCGATGTCCATTAAAATGGACATTTTTCACAAAAAAACTTTTCTCAAAAAATCTCAAAAAAGTTTCATGCGTTTCTGTCAAAACGTTTTCAGTGGGGCATCAGGATGCTATAACAACAAACCACAATCGATTCCTGAACTAAAGAAATAAGTTATTCGTGTCATTGGTGAAATAGAGTCTATATTATGACAAAATGTAATAGAAAATTTTAACAAAAGAGTTAACAGCTGTGAAGCAGCAAGAGGTTATCTCTTCTCAGATATTATTTTTCGTGTATAAATGTCACAACTGTTACTTCAATTACCAATAAAAGTTTTTGAAGTTTTGGGTTTTATTTATTAAAAAAAAAACGCGTTTATTTTGGAAGACCTTTTATTAAGTAAAAGATATTTTTTTACAAATATTTATACATCATTAAGCATGTATTAACAATGTCAAGAACACGTAACTCTGGTGCAAGTGCAAAAACTTCCGAAATACATCGGACGTACACGGATGTTTTGCGGGTCTTCATTAAATACACCACCGGCATCACAATGCGTAATTTATTTATGTAATTGGCGGTAAGACGGATAGCTGCACAGTCACCGACCACTGAGATAGAAATCGAAACGACCGCTTTTTCGTTACATTTTTCCCGTTCATAAATATGTAGGATGGGATCCGGCTCGCCGTTTTGTTGCAGCGCACAGCTCCTCCGGTTTGATTTATGTAACGAACCCGGGGCCCGATCTTGATATGTTTGACATTGTTTTGGGTGCGTTTTTGCGACCGTCCCGGCCACATAATGTGTTTCATAAATTGCTGCGACACTTTACCGACTGACTCACTCCCTCCCACTTGGCCGATATGTATACCTGAAGAATCCGCAAGAGTCTAAATCAAAAATTAGCAATAACCTCAGGCACTCGCGTACACATTCCGGTATTTTACACTAACACGGCGTCTAAATGTACCAATGTACTTTCGATGTTACTATTTACTACAATAGACGACTCTTTTCACCTTACCATAAGTCATTCTATGCAAAGAAACTTACTTTCGGATGAGTCTAATCCTATATTAATATTATTTACATTTATCGAGTTAAATAACTAAACTTTTACGAAATTGAATAGCTTTTTCTGTGTCATATTTTGGGTGTTAGATGTCGCCGTGATACCTCTCACTACATTTAACACGCAAAACTGACATAAGCAGCTTTTTAAGTCGTAAAGCCATTGTCGACAGTCTCCACGCACACTGACGAGACCTCATAGGTCGAAACACCGGTGTCTGTGCGTTCGATTGTCGGCAATGGCACTTAATGTATGTGTGTATCTCAAACACATGCATATATGCATATACGTTTTACGTATAAATGTATATATGTAAGGCACAGTATTTTTTTCTATGTTTTTATTTCATTCTCAATAGCACTGACTTCTTCTTTCAAAAACTTTTCGTAAATATTGTGCTGAATTGGGTCAGTGGATCATAATTGCGACATAACAATTAGAAGAAAACAATTCATTAATAAGATGTGCTATATTTAGATGGTAAAATTAAGATATATACATTTCCACACTATTTTGGATCAGAATATATTGAAATAATAATAGAAAAAATGATATTTCATAATACGAAGTCAGTTCTATCTCATAACGCGCAGCAACAGTATCATAGACACAAAACCTTCGATGGAATAAAATTAATGTTAACTTCAACACTTACAGTCACATTATATAATTAAATGTGCTTTGGCTCATGGTTCCTCCTATGTGTGGACGTACATACATAGGATAATGTACATGTTCTCGAAATCAAGAGGCCCGCACCCAGACGTTAGGATCAAAGAACAGGAGAAATTTGTTCCTTTAGGAGAAACCTGAAAATTTTGCTTGGTACAACATGCTTGCACACCAAGCCTAGAGATCATAGACGTATGAACACAAATTCTTCGTAACAGCATAAACAACGAAACAAATTGCACTACACCACACAGGACACAGTAAGCTTAGGCTGCTGCGCATCCAGCAAGACGCCCACAAAGACTAAACTACTGCGCATGCAAGTGTAGCCTAAATAACAGGTTTTAAAGAAGAGAATGTACTTCTTTAAAACCTGTTATACACTTGTTAAGTTTTTGTGGTCGTCTCGCTAGATGCGCAGCCCCCCCCCCACCCACCAAGCTAAGTGGTTAGTACGCCAGAAGCAAACGGGTTCTGTTCTCACAGCTGTCACTATGAAATTGAGGAAGATATATACACTCGCTAATAAAAAGAATTCTGATAGGAATTTGGCAAAAAACAGCTCTTTTCGGGGCTACTTTGAAGACGGCAGAAGAATATCTACCAGCTGTGAGAACAGCACAGCTGGCACTATGAAACTGAGGAGATATACGTATATAGACTCGCTAAATAAAAGAATTTAGATAGGAATTTGGCGAAAAACAGCTCTTCTCGGGGTTACTTTGAAGACGACACCAGAATATCTGCCAATTCAAAATCCAAGAAACGTTGGAAATAGCCCAAAAACTCTAATTAATATTCTATTTATACGTTATAGGGTTGAGATTCTTACACTTAAATTAGATTTTTTATATTACTTCTATTGTTGATGCTATTGGGGTTTTGTCAAATGTTAATCATTTCCATTACTTCTCGTTTCTGTGTATTATATTCATTGCTAATTATTTGAGTATTTTTAAAATCAAAATGTTAGTTCTTTCTTAATTCATGTGTGACAAGGGCTTTATCTGTTTTTGAATAGCGGTGTGTGCTTCTAGTCTTTTATATAAATGTTATAAAAACCATTACATTATTCGTATGGAATTTCATAAATAATATGGGTGCGTTTATTTTATCGATATTAGGTTGACTTTGGAGGATAGATAGACTTCGAAGCTACACAGCTTTAACGTGTGCTTAATTCTTTTTGATAAATGAGTGTTTTGTGGTATTGTGATGTATTTATTTTGTTCATTAGAGGTTTTATTTCTGTTATTTCAGTGATTTTAAATCGTATGTTTTTTGTTTTTAGTTGTTTAATTGAAATGGGTACGTGTTTTCTTTTAAGATGACTTTAATTTTGCTAATATTGCTTTTTCAATACTTTGCATGACCAAGTTATAATAATAATATATCTTTATTAGCAATACGCTATTTACATACACTTAAATTATTTAGATCCATTCCTCAAAAATATATAATGACAGTTGTTTCTTAAACCTATTTTTACTATTATAATATTTTATGTCATATTGTAGGCTGTTAAACATTTTTAGATCATTAACAAGAACATTATTAGCCGTTGATGATACATTTACTTTATCTATATGAAAATCATTGATGATTATTGTATTATATTTATGAGTTTCATCAACATAAATTAGTTTCTGACTAATATACGATGGCGTAATACATTGTTTACTGCTATAAATAAATAACATTGTATTAATGCAACTGGTGTATATTTAGTACACTTTAATATTGCTCTCATCGCCCTATTTTGTATTTTTTGCAATTACTGAGTTTCGTAATTAGTTAACTTAAATAGAAGAGTTGTGCAGTAGGTATTCCATCTGCACCGCAATTATTGATTTATATAGAGTCTGCTAATATATGTTGATATATTTTCACCTAATCTAGTTAAATAACCTACTTTTTCAAAAGTGTTATTTATAATATGCTTTGTGTTTTCTTTAAAATTTAAATGCTGATCTATAATTATTCCTAAATATTTTATATTATTTACTCTTTCTAAATAATTATTATCTATTTCCATATTAATATTGTCATAATTAATTGTGTTCAATGCATATGCACCACCAATGATTATAATTTTAGATTTACTTATATTAATACTTAAACTATTGGCACACAACCATTTATATAATAAAGACAAGTCTTCATTTATTTATCCTTCATGTCATTTAAATCATTTCCATTAATATACAACATTGAGTCATCAGCAAACAAATGTAATTTACTGTTTTTGGTCATAAGCATAATGTCACTCATATACAACTTAAAAAGTAACGGTCCTAATATTCTTCCTTCTGGTACACCATATTTAGTAGAGCGCACACCTGATGTTGTCCCATTAACCTTTACTCTTTGGTATCTGTCAGTCATGTATGAACGACACCATTCCGGAACGATACCTTTGAAGCCGATGACTTCCAATTTCTTTAGTAGTAATTCTCGGTCGATGGTCTCAAAAGCTCTTCGGAAATCCAAAAACACAACCAGCACCATTTTTCCACTGTCCATTTCCCTCGACCAATTATCACAAATGTTGACCAAAACTGTTTCACAAGAGTGTGATTTATTGAAACCTGATTGGTTCAATGATATTATACTATTTGCATCACAATAATTATCAATTTGTTTTTTAATGCACATTTCCAACACTTTTTCATATGATGGCACTGTATTTATAGGTCTGTATTCTTCACACAATTTCGTCCCATTTACTTTTAGGACAGATACTATATATTTATGTATTATATGTATTATGTTTACCACAATAAGAAACTTTTATCAACAAGTTTTAAAGTAGACTGGTATGTTTAGAGGCTAGTGTATGTTTCAACACACGGTATAGAGAGGCGAAGGATCACAACCTTGTATGGGCTGGAGGATGAACGGCGAAATATGCAGGCGCGACGGTACGCATTTTTCGAATAAAAGTCGCGCTTCCGTTTTCTTCATTAAAATTGCTGAAGGCGGCTCGACAAAGCGCGTTATCCCGTCTCTACCGTGGCGAGAGAATATTTATCATGCGATCGAGATAGTGGCGAAATGTAGAGAAAAGTTTTTGAAAACATTTTTCGAGTGTCTTCGTCGTTGAATCCCATACTGATTTACAATGTGTTGGTAGCTCTTGTTGGCTATAATTTCACAGCACAGTTTTTAAATTTATATACACCACGTGAACGTTCTTATAGAGTTAAGGAAAACTAGTAAATTCATGTAATATTTGTATATAAATATATACAGGGTGAGTCATTAGTAGCCGCTTCTTCGATTGCTCTTTTGTGTTTTAAATTAAAGCAAAAACAATTAGTGGCCGATCCATGGTTGCCTGTGGCGCATATTTTTAAAAATACTTTAAGCTCTGACGCACATCCGGCTTTACCGGAAATGCACGGAACTTTCTTGTACTGCTTTAAATTGTCTGTTCAACTGTTTTTTCTATTCTCCCTCACCTAGGTCCCCTTCTGTAAGAATCCTCTGAAAGAGTTTATTTGCACCAAGCCACATTAACATTAATACAGATAAGATTAGAAGTAAAAGGCCTAAGGCCTGACTTTAAAGCCACTATAAGAAGAAGAAGAAGATAGTGTAATGGTCCAGTGCGAAATTTATTAATTGAATGAAACTAAATGTACCTATCAGCTGTTTTAAAAATACTGTTTAGCTGCGGTAAGGTCATAACATGCAATAAAAGGGCTCAATTTATTGATAAATGTCAAAAGGCTTTCCTAGTAGAACTGCTATTATATTTTTTTCTCCAGACAGGAACGCACTTTCATAAAAGGGTAACAACATCTGGTAATTTGAATCAAGAACTTATTTATTTAAACAGATAAGTTAATCCTTAGTGTAATATGAACCTCTTTCTAGTTTGATTTAAAACAGTTTTGACTTTTTTGACATGCTTGACTCATCCACAAACTGTGAGTTTATGTTCTTTAATTTTTGACGATTTCAATTAATCTTTGCTCACTGAAGGCATTTTAATATGATAATTCTTGAGAGTTAATTTTACTTTGAATTAAAGGATATCGAAAGAGTATAATTCAACAAATTAAAAGCCCATATATTTGCGATATGTTCGACTCCACGACCAAGGCTAAACTCGACGAAAGAAAACTATTTTCAACCAATGACAGGCCAGCATGGCGGTAAAAGTCATAATCTCATAACCCTGTGCTTGATTTTCTTTTACGTTATTTCTAAACATGAATTAAATTCGTAATTTTTTTGAATCAATGTCTACATTTTTATAGTATATCTTTATTAGCAATACGCTATTTTCATACACTTACATTATTTATATAAATTTATCTAAAATATATAATGACAGTTGTCTCTTAAATCTATTTATATTATTACCATGTTTTATTTCATACGGCAGGCTGTTAAACATTTTTAGCCCATTAACAAAAACATTATTAGCCGTTGATGACCTATTAACTTTTCCTATAAAGAAATCATTGATGATTCGTGTATTATGTTTATGTGTGTCATGTATATAAATCAACTTCTGACTAATATACGATAGCGTAACACCTTGTTTACTCTTGTAAATGAATAGCATAGTTTTGTAAGTTATTCTTTGACGCACATTCATTAATTTCAATGTACTCAGCATTAATGCAACCGGTGTATATTTGTTACACTTTAAAATTGTTCTCATAGCCCTATTTTGTATTTTTTGCATTTGCTGAGTTTCGTAATTATTTAACTTGAAAAGGATACTTGAGCAATATTCCATGTGTATCGAAATTAGCGATTTATATATAGACAGTTTAATATATGTATACATATTTTGGCCTATTCTACTTAAATAACCTACTTTTTTAGTAATTTTATTTAGAATATGTTTTGTATTTTCTTTAAAATTTAAATGCTGATCTATAATTATCCCTAAATATTTTATACTATTTAGTCTTTCTAAATAATTATTATCTATTTTTATATTAATATTGTCATAATTTATATGCACTACCAATGATTATAAATTTAGATTTACTTATATTAATACTTAAACTATTGGCACATAACCATTTATATAATAAAGTCAAGTCTTCATTTATTTTGTCCTTCATGTCATTTGAATCATTTCCACTGACATATAACATTGAGTCATCAGCAAACAAATGTAATTTACTGTTTTTGGTCCTTAGCATAATGTCATTAACATATAAATTACAAAGTAACGGTCCTAATATTGTTCCATGTGGTACACCATATTTAGTAGAGCGCACACCTGATGTTGTCCCATTAAACTTTACACTTTGGTATCTGTCAGTCATGTATGAACGACACCATTCCAGAGCGATGCCTTTGAAGCCGATGACTTCCAATTTCTTCAGTAGTAATTCTCGGTCGATGGTCACAAAAGCTGTTCGGAAATCCAAAAACACAACCAGCATCATTTTGCCACTGTCCATTTCCCTCGACCAATTATCACAAATGTTCACCAAAACTGTTTCACAGGAGTGTGATTTCTTGAAACCTGACTGGTTCAATGATATTATACTGTTTGTATCACAATAACTATCAATTTGTTTTTTAACGCACATTTCCAATACTTTTTCGTATGATGGCACTGTATTTATAGGTCTGTATTCTTCACACTGTTTCGTCCCATTGACTTTTGGGACAGGTACTATATATGATATTTTCCAGTATTTAGGAAATACTGCATTGACGTATTTATTATGTCTAGTATTCTATTTGCTGACACCAAACAAATGTCCTTTAAAACTCTGCTTATTATACCATCACCAGCAACGTCTCCTGTACCTTTTAGAGATTTAATTACATCTTTAATTTCTTTCATAGTTACATTTTCATATTTACAAAATTCCGGATGCCGCGGTATGTCACGCAAAACTTCATTTTCACTGTCAATATTTTGTCTTTGTATCCCATCTACTAGTGTATCTATGCTTGTTACAAGGTACTCATTAAATTTTTCAACAATTTCCCTATCATTCTCTATTTCTTCATTATCAAAAATAATGCTTGTATTATTTGTTTCTTTACTTGTTGGTAATAACATTTTTAGATTATTCCATAGTACTTTTGAGTCGTTTCTGTTTCGATCAAGTGCTGTTTTCAAATACTCTTCTTTCCGTTCTCTAATCATTTGAACTACTTTATTTCTAATTAATTTGTATTCATTCCAGTCTTCCTCATGTTTCGTAAATACTGCTACCTTATATTTATCATCTCTAATATTTATTTGTTCTAATATTGCATAATTCATCAGTTTGTATTAAATTACTTTTAATGTTATTAAATATAGAAAGTTTTATATAGTTTAAGCTAGGGTATATATTGCGGTTTTGTTGTACACTTCAGTTAAAAAGTCGACAACAAAAAGAAAGTTACAGGCAAGTAATAAAAGATAGATATTTATTAACTGATAATAATAATTCACAATTACTTTATAAATCGGTTACTTGGACATTTCATATTTTAGAAGCAAGATAGGAAATTGTATTCAAACGGAAATCCACCCACTCGAGGAATATAATAATGGTCTCTCATATATAGAGTAAACAAAATCATATATTATTTACACTTGCACATGCAAGAATTCAAAAAAAATATTTAATATATGCTAACTGTAAAAACCAATTAAAATGCAAGTAAAATGTATTAAAACATATACATTTTAATTGGTTATTTTCCAATTATTTCAGCAAACAAAAACATTCAGCAAAAAAAAAAGTGCAATGTAGAAAATTATAATGAAATATGCATACTATAAATGAAAATTTTCCGCTATTCACGTCAGCAGAAGCTAGTACAAAACTAAATAATAAAATTCCACCATACATATTCTCGCTGGATATATACACGAATACATACAAATACAAATAAAAGCGTCCTAAGGGTAACATCACTAACGATCCTGCATGTAACCCGTGGTGTATTGATAAACAAACTGGTCCCGGGGCCAAATTAAATGCGCGCCCGTTGTTACCGACCGGGCGCAAAAACGGCGAACAGCTCCGATGGTTCTACACAATGTAGATACAATAAGAACATCTTATATTACGGAACAAGTAGGCCATGGAGGGTCTCGTCAAAGAGTGCTTCATTAATACGACGCTCGAGGCTGTTGCAGACGCTATCCGCTGCTCGAGCACGGTTATATAGTCACTTCTGTTATTCCTTCCTGCTGTTATTCCTGCTGGTGCTGCTACTGTTGCTCCTGCTATTCCTGATGCCGTACACAATTCACTTACTTGCTCACTTAGTAATAACGATGCTCTTTCTCTCTGAGAATTTAATTATTCACTTAACCATGTTAATGATGACGTCTCTCATTTTGTAGGTAGTAAATAATGATGTGCTTCAAGTATGTATAATATACGATTACGTGACATAATAATTGAATTTATTGTTAAAGTTTAGGATATTCTTCTTGAATTTATTTCTTATTTCGTATTCATATATTGTATAGAATTTCCAGTTGTTTAAAATAATAATAATAATAATACAAATTAAATTAAAAGTAATAAAAGCATGATGCCTGTGGAAGTATCTGAATACACATTGCTGAAAAATTTGAAATATATTGGCTTCGATATTAGTCCTTTATATTTTTTTATTAGCTATCTTTCTGGTATAAATCAAATCATAAGTTTGGGGTGTGATGCGTCTGCATATGCGTATTTAGAACTACCGAAACCCGATTTCAAAAACAGGAGAATGTTTTGTTAATGGGTTTTGGCAATGGAGATAACAACTCCTATTTTCTTTTCAAACGTATTATTATCTAACAAAACGAGTTTTACGAAAAATGAAAATCGAAATCTATATAACCTCCATTACTATACATTATATTATTGTTACCATTGACCCCTCACAAACAGAACGACGCTGTTCGACTTGATCTCCAGATCAAATATCATATCTTCAAATAATGTTTTTTAAGAAAGATCATTAATAAATAAAAGTCAGTTGTCAATTTGAGATTTTTGTCGAATTTTGAATGTGTATATTATTTTTGGTTTTGATTAGTAAAAAAGTAATATATATTGTGTTTAATCATTTATAAATTGTTATCGAGACTGTGGATAAAGCTTTAGGTAACAATAGTGGTGTTCAACTAAGTGTCAGTAATTAAGTGAAGTATTCAAGATCCCACTCCGAAGGAAATTCCGAAAAGGAAGGACTTCAAGGTAACAATACCAGGAGCACCCCCAAGACAGGATGCCGCCCCTAAGCATGCTGCTGCTTGCAAACGAGATGCCACCTTCGGATCTGCTGACGTCAACTTCTGCAGTGTTTACTACCAGAAACCACTACAACCCTACAGTGGACATCCTGACGAAAACGCCGTAACTTTCATAGAAACATTGGAAGAATACCAATACCAGCAGTTTACCCTAGAAAAACCGGAGGACATCGACCACGCGATGCGCCCATACTTAATAGGGGCAGCCGCTGCATGGCACTACCGCTTTCGGGGCACCTTCTGGCATGTGGAAAGTTTTGTTGGACGATTTCGGATGGAGTTTTTCAGCGACAGAGACTATGCAGTCTTCATAGAGAAATCACCCCAAGGGCGCAATATTCATACCCAGTTTTCTGACACCACCGCTTCAAACGACGCACCAGTCGAATATGTATACTTGGTGGAGGAAAACCAAAAGCTACTATAGTCAACAGAAGACTGCTCCAGCATAGAGCTCATCCAGCCAACACAGGCCTACAGTGTACACCCTAGCGAAGACCCCCTGGTCTTCGTGGAACTGCTGGAGGATTACCTACAGCAATTTCCTCAGAATATTGCAAGTGATGTCGACCGCGTAGTCAGCCCTCACCTAACGGGAGAAGCTGACAGGTGACATTGTCATTTTTGGGGCACCTTCCGGTCGATGGCAGAGTTTGGCAGACGTTTCCGGACTGAGTTTTTCAACGACCAGGACTATGAGGCTTTTATGGAAGGAACTCAGAACGTGTCTGCCATCATCAGTACTTCTGACATTAAATACACAAATTACGTGTGTATCATTATGGATAACAAGACAACGTCTCAGTCCGCTGCGGATGGACTCATTATGGCAACGGATGTGCCAAATCTGGACGATGTCCCAATCCTGGTGACCTACAATAACGATCCAGATGCCGAGCACATGGAATATGTGGAAACCACTACAGATAATGAGACAACGTCGGAGTCCTCCGCAGACGGATTTACCATGGCAGCGGATGTGCCAAATCTGGAGGATGTTCCAATCATGGTGACCTACACCAAACTTCCAGATGCCAATCACGTGGATCATGTGGAAACCACTACAGATAAGGGGACAACGTCGCAGTCCTCCGCAGAAGGACTGACCATGGCAACGGATGTGCCAAACCAGGACGATGCCCCAATCCTAGTAACATACACCAACCCTCCAGATGCCGAGCACATGGATCATTTGGAAACCACTGTGGATAATAAGACGACGTCGCAGTCCTCCGTAGATGGAATTACTATGGCATCAGATATGCCAACCCAGTACGACGAGTCTCTTCCAATAACTACCAAAGCAACAGCACTGAATGGTAAGCAGCGCCGACCCTACAAAACATTGGATTGAGCTTGTTGGAGGACACCGGATCATAGGCCATTTGATCCGGGCATCCGCCTGCCAAGAACCACGCCGAGGTACTCCGTTAGATCCAAGAAGCAGCACTACAACCATCACAGGAGCCCCAGCCCGGGACCAGCTAGCAGGATCTGGATCAACTTTCAGAAGGGGGGCCGCATGTTATCATTGACCCCTCACAAACAGAACGACGCTGTTCGACTTGATTTCCAGATCAAATATCATATCTTCAAATGATGTTTTTTAAGAAACATCATTAATAAATAAAAGTCAGTTATCAATTTGACATTTTTGTCGAATTTTGAATGTGTATATTATTTCTGGTTTTGATTAGTAAAAATGTATTTAATTTTTTATAAATTGTTATCGAGAGATAAGCCGTAGTCCATCTACCGTGGATAAAGCTTTAGGTAACATTATACTAACATTTGGCATACAGGGTTAATGAAGATAGCCATGCATTTACAATATTTGATAGAAAATTTTAAAATAAACCAGTATAACTCAAAACCATGAGGTTTAGAAATAGAAAGCCTGTAGTCAATTGACAAAAAATCTAATACTAATACGCAGGATATTGCATCAAAAATAGCTGGGAAATATCAAATAGAACCATTTTTAGTTTATGGCTAATTTTGGGACAAACTGTAAAGCTATCAAAATTATTTATGTTGTTTCGAATACCACCAAATATACTGGTATTAGTAGGCAAGTCAAAAATTTTTAGTTAAATTACTAGTATTGAAAATCCAAATTCTATGCGAACCCTTAATAAAGCAAATGCGCTAAGAAATATTAAATATCTCATAAACCGCAGCTGACAGTTATAAGGAATGGTTAACGCAGCTACACTTAGAACAAGGAGTTTCACCACAACAGCATTTAAAAAACCATATCAATCAGTTTAAAAAATGAAAGTAGGCGTTCGGATTTTATTTCCAACACCCTGTATAAATTCAAAATATTTTTGAGAGATGTATAATATAAAATCATACATAATAAGAATCTTTTAAAATGGTTTAAAATTAATAAAAAAAAATTAATGCTGAAAACTTATTTTGCCGTACTAATGAGCAAGCCTGTATACTACTTTCGCTAAATCATATTTATTATAAAAGCATGTTGTAATTTAAAGTAGATGATAGATTCGTTGTAGTCAAATTTGACCGATTCGTATTTCAAAACCAAGACATCACATATTAAAACTTAATATTATTATTCTCGAAATAACTTTAAACAGTTTTGGACAGTTCTGATGACCTTTTTAACAGCTTTGGAAAAACTTTAAGTAGCTGTTTATCGAAATTATGGAAAACAGATATTAAATAGTTTATATCTGAATAGCCTTTGAAGTGCTTTTGACCAGCCTCCCAACAACTTTGAACAGCTTTTGAAAATCTTTAAAAACCTCGCAAAAGCTTTAAATAGTTTTGAATGATTTTGAACAGCTCTGATAAACTTGTTCAAAATATGTTCAAAGCTGTTTAAAGCTGTTGTAAAGTCGTGTTAAACGCACTTCAAAAACTGTTCTATAGTTATCCGAAGTTTCTTCAAAAACCGTTCCATAGCTGTTGAAAACACTTTAACGCTTTTCAAAGTTATTGGAAAGCTGTTAGCAAGCTATTAAATTTTGCTTCAATAGCTATTTAAAATTATTATAAAACTGTTTAATATCTGTTTTCTACAACGCTGATACAGAAGTATAAAAAAGTGGATGTGATAATTTTTCACATGTGACTACTGGAGGAGATAGAGTCCAAAACTTTGAAATCAATACGATTACATTTGTTAAAAGAAGAAAATTTAGGTACAACGGTGGACTTATTAAAGTGGACACCTTTCAGTTGCTATAGTATTTTTTTTATTTTTATGTATTGTAAATATGGTTTCAATTAGTGACGTTTCAGTCAGTTGTGTCAGTTTGACTTATACCAATGTAATGTACTAAGTACTTGTTACACAGGGTACATTAGGTGTCCACCTTGGGGAGTCCACCATAGTACATAACTAATAGAAACACTTATATTAATAAAGATTCTAGTACTAGACCAAATTTTCAAAAAATATTAACATAAACCCATTAACTTGAATAGAAATAAATATGATATCTATTTATAAATTTATTAATAATAACCAGCACAATATTAATAATTAACAAAATGACGAATATTTCCGTTATTGTGGTTTATACTATACAGTGAGCTCTGAACACTGGGACCCGTCAATTTTTATTTTTAGATGGGCATTTTTTAAACTAATTTTTCTTTATACAGGGTGACTCAAAAAAAAGATTTCATTTGACACTTCAATTTTTTTTAATTGAAACACCCATTTTTTATTTTATTTTCGAAATATACGTAAAATTTCAATTACATTTCATGTATTATAACCTAAGTCTAAGTTAAGTTAGCTTATTTCTTTTCATTTAAACTGTACATATTAGGAGTTAAACATAATCAAATTTACTGAAACTGTAAACATTTAAACATTAATACCATTTTCATTTCACACCTAGGTTATTTAACATTGACGTTGAAGTTCATTCCTTGTCAAAAGTATTTAAACATTTGTATAAAAGTTCTAATAAAACTAGTTTCTTTTAACTGTAAAATGGCACAAGTAAATGAAAGGGAGCGCATAGAAATACTAATGATGATTGGCTATGGAGATAGGATGCGTACCCAACTGGAAGTTTCCGAACTGTTCAACAATAAATACCCAAACAGAGCGCCTATATCTCAATCAACTATTAGTGAAATTGAAAAAAAATATAGGAATTTGGGGCATGTGAGAGATAATTATGTAAAAGGCCGGCCCACTAACTCAGAAGATGTGCAGTTGAATGTGCTATTATCCGTTGAAGAGAACAACCATAAAGTTAGTCGCGCTATTGCTGACGAGAACAAAATTAGTCAATGATCTGTATTAAACTATTTACATAAAAATAAATGGCATCCTTATAAAGTTCAGTTAGTTCATGAACTAAATGAGGACGATCCAGATAGAAGAATGCAATTTTGTGAAATAATGATGGAGAGATGTATTGATGATCTTCAATTTTCACGAAGAATTGTGTTCTCGGATGAAGCAACGTTTTGCCTAAACGGAACCGTGAATAGGCAAAATTTCCGTTATTGTGCTACAGAAAACCCGCATTGGATTATGGAGTGTCACACACAATACCCTCAAAAAGTAAATGTTTGGGCTGGGATTATTGGAAACAAAATTTTGGGTCCCTTCTTCTTTGACGGCACTTTGACTGGAGAAAGATATCTAGAATTTCTAGAATTCGATTTGATACCTGCGCTTGCTGTAGTGTATCCAAACCCAGAAGATCCTGACATTCCCAATGATAGCTTATGGTATCAACAGGATGGAGCACCAGCCCATTTTACTCGCCCGGTGCGTGAATATTTAGATAGTGTTTTTCCTGGAAGGTGGATTGGTCGACGGGGCCCAATAGAATGGCCGGCCAGATCCCCTGATTTGACCCCGTTAGACTATTATCTGTGGGGCTACCTAAAATCTAAAGTGTATATCAACAGACCGAACAATATTGACGAACTTAAATTCCGAATAAGACAAGAAATGAGACTGATAGAACCTCAAATAGTGCACAATGTTTTGCAAGAATTCGAAGATCGCCTCGGATATTGCCAGGATGTTGCTGGTGGCCAATTTCAACATTTATTAAATTAATATTTCACAATTTAATCACGAATCATTGAGACATTTATTATTTAGAATTAAATATTTTTTTTTAATGACATTGATTATTTTAGAAAAGAACTTAACTTATACTTAGGTTATAATACATGAAATGTGATCAAAATTTTACGTAGAATCCGAAAATAAAATAAAAAATGGGTGTTTCAATTAAAAAAAATTGAAGTGTCAAATGAAATCTTTTTTTTGAGTCAGCCTGTATAAACAAAAATTAGTTTAAAAAATGCCCATCTAAAAATAAAAATTGACGGGTCCCAGTGTTTTTAAAAAAAATTAAAGGTTGAATTTTAAATGAATTTATTCCAACCTTTTTGAGCTCACTGTATAACAAATAACACAATAAATTTGTATATTTACTTAACAAACAGAAAAAGTTAAAACTGAGAATGGAATAAATAAATATTACATTTTATGCGATTGAACAAAAAAAATAACGAACATCCGTTGCATTATGGTGCAAACCACCTTGTATCCAGTAGAAAATAATGTTTTAGTACTATCAACACTATTTATCGACCTATCCTTGCATCTGACACGGATTCCAATTTAATTAACAGTATATTTTACCAATTTAATACTTTTCGATGTTAAAAAAAGCAGCTTGTAACTTTCATTGATACCTTTCTTCAATCGATTTTTATAGATTTAAGACGAAAAACGAAAAGGACAGGTACATAACCAGACCGAAACAAAAGATATGAAATAAAATGTAAAAGAGGGAGTGCTTTTCGGTTTGGTTTAAAAATAAACCCAATCGACACCGGAAACATGTGTTAACCCGTTTATCTGCGACCGAATCTGACACTTAGTGAAATAGATGGATCGTAATTATCGATTTATTCGAGTTTCACACCCAATTAACTCATTTTCTAGCTTATAAATCATAAATAAATGTTTGGCAATGTGTGTATACAAACACCTATAATGATGTATATAATTTTTTTCTTCGTTTTTCAGTTGTCGTAATTTCTTCAGACGGCGCTGGTTTTATCAAAGTGATCGTCTTGTTAATATTTAATTTAAGAGAAAGGTGTTAAATGATAATCTTTATTTTATAATAAAGAAGTAATTTTCGTTTTAAGTATTTATATATTTAAATAAATAATGTTTATTTACGTTTATAGTTTTGCAAACATGTATCATTACAAATTGTATTTCAGTATATGCGGAACATAGGGTGAATATAATTGGTTGCTGGATTTACGTTGTTATTTTATGAATTGTTTGTTAATATTTTTCAATATTTTACTAGAACGTATCGTTAATGTTGTTATATTTTTTGAATTAATACTAATTGAATCACTTTTCGGTTTACTTAGTCTGTCACCTGTGATAGCTAGTGTAATTATGCTCTATCATACCTTAAACAAATTAATAACAATTTTATCTTATTTTGAGAGGAGAGTCAATTTTTCGTTTTCAAAGTTCTTCTTTGTATTGTAGATAATTCCTATATACACTACGTCATTAATTGTAGTTTCACTTTATTTTAGTGAAATTTAGTTGCACATGCTGTCATTCCCCCTGCCACTTCGATGATCGTTTGTCTAAGTACATTTTCACTTCAGCTCAGTCATCTGAATTGATAAGTTTGTTTTTCTTGGATAGTAAAGCTAACTAGCATAACAAAAATCCTAAAAGCAAAATAAGAATTACTAACACGTTTTATCATCCAACACAGTATCTTTTTACAGCAAATATTCCACAATATGTGAATTAAAATTACTAATAATCAAAACGTCAGAATGACTAAATACAAAAAGCTTTATGACAAGCTTTCATTCTACTTAACTCTTTTCAGAGGGTGTGTTAAGTTACCCCCCCTTTTTCTAAAACTCAAAAATCTGACCGTTGCTTTAGGTTGTTCCAGGTTTGTTATAAATTCTTCCAAAGTATTTCCAAAAAAAAGTCAAATTTGGCCGTTTGGTAGAGTAAAAAGCGATTTTTTTACTCAGCTCCCTTTTTCTCGAAAATTAAATTTTGAAGATGCTCCAGGTTGTTCTAGTTGTTCTACATATTTTTCCAAAGACACAAAAATTAAAATTGACGAAAGATAATCGGAGAAAACAAGTTTTTTCTGGCCTCCTTTGTTTGAAAATCGAAGTTCTGACGATTTTTCTAAGTTGTTCTAGGTTTGTTCTGAATTGTTCCAAAATATTTCAAAGAAAAAATCGAAATTAGTTGAGAAAATGGGAAAAAACGAAATCCAAAAGTATGAAATTAAACTCCGTTTTTTCCAAAAAAAATTAAATTTTTACGATTGTTTTAGGTTTGTTCTAAACATTGTTCTAATATATCAAAACTGTAACTCTTAAATATCAAAAGATATTGAGGAAAAACGAAATCCAAAACTGTCGTTCCAGGTTGTTGCAAGGCATTTCAAAGAAAAAAATCATAATTGACCGCGATAAAGAGAAAAAAAATATGAGCGGAATTACACTTTCCGAACATGCCGAACATTTTGGTATGATGCAGCTCTCTCTATACCCAGAATTCTCTTCTGTGATTTCGAATCAACATATATACAAGCAGCATTTCCAAAGAAATATAAAATTCAATTATTCGAAAAGAATATTGTTACTAACTGCCGATGCTCCTATCACAAAACCGTATTAGGAGAACTAATTTTGGTTACATTATTAATGAAGATTAAAACTCGCTCATAAGACTTATTGAGAATGATTACTAGACCTTGCTCAAAAAAAAATTAATGTGTTCTTATAAGTTACTGGTTTGATGTATATTTTTGTTGTATAAAATTTCTTTATTGGTATAATTTTATACTACATTCCATAAAAGTGAAGACATTCTCTCGTATGCTTTGAGATCTCTGATATTTCCCAAATACGGCGATTCTTCCGCGAATATACTAGCCTTATATTTATCTAAACTAAAATAATTTATCAGAATCAAGTAATAGTAAGTTTTTCTATGTTTTTACAGCAAACTATGTTATTTCAACACTTTACATTACGGGATCTTCAAAAAATAAGCATAAGCGATAAAAATGTAGAAATGTGTTTGTATTCATGGAAGAAAAAGAGCATGATAATGAGGAGTGGATCCTTACTCATAAAATAAAATTAAAAAAAAAAGAAGGGTCATATCACACTTTCGGCCTTTTTCTTTAAAATTGTTTAGGTCAGAATTCGATTTTAAAAAACGAGGAAAATATCGTTCATTGCTAAGGTTTTGATTTTTTCATATTTTTCATATATCATCAAGCACCTGAAAATAATTTCAGGTATATGCATATACAGGGGATGCCAAAGGTTCTTGTCACTGAATTAATGTACTTTTGAAGTTCTTTAACCGTTTCAATATGAACTTGTTCAAGTCTTAACTTTAATATACACTGTGTATCAGCCAAATGGAATAAAATCGAAAATAAATAATTGGGGGCGTGTTCGAAAAAACGCCCGGACACGTCGATTAGTATTTTTAGTTGTGCATTTTTTTCAACAGAAAATTTTTACATGGTGTGTCATGTAACAGTGGCCAATACCAACTTTTTTTATTTTAAATGCAACACCCTGTATATTATTCAATTTTTGGATCCTTCAGAAAATTCTAGACATATTACATTTAGTTTCCTATACCTAGCATCAACTGTTTCGGAAATATTAAGTGTTTTCAGATTTATTGCAAAAATTAACATTGAAGAAAGAAAATTATTTGATTACAGAAATTCGCTTCAACAGCCTCAAAAACTAATAAGTAATCTGTTTATTTCTTGATTATGTATAAAAACAAAAAGAAAACATTAATGTCAATCTAGGAGATGTTCAATACGCTCGCCGCGATCATCTTGGTAGCATCCTAATCATAAATAGAAATTTCTTCTAACGTTAAGCCTGTTTTACATTTGTCAATTAATTCATGAATTTATTCATGAATTAATCCACGAATTTATATACAAATAAATTGATGATCTTGAATCATTTTACACTTAACAATAAATTCATGAATTTGTTCAAGGATATCATGATGACCAACCGTAATCACCAGTACCAGTAAATTTTAAATCACCTAAGTTGGTTGGTATCTAACATAAAAATGTAAAAGTTACTAAAACTTACTACATTTTAGAACATGTTCGAATTCATGAATTAGTTCACCAATTAATTCATGAATTGGAATTGACGTGGACTATTGTATTACACTCATCATTAAATGGCTTGACTCAATATCTCAGGCGTGACCGGTCTACTCGCAAGCGTTACCCGTCTTCTTAAATCAGCTAAGTCGAGGGATTTAGTATTGTATACAATGCTTTTGACATATCCCCATATGAAGAAGCCTAATGACGTGAGATCAGGCATCGCGCTGGCCATTCAATCGATCCTCGCCTCCCTATCCATTGATTTGGAATATTCAGTTAAGGTACTGCCGGATATTGATTTAATAATGGGGCGGTGCTCCATCTTGCTGAAACCATATCATATTTGCTGGAACTTGTGGGTTTGCTTGATTAGGATATAAGTTTGTCAATGTTGGCAAAACATTATTTTGGAGTAGTGCTAAATAATTATCTCCATTCAAATTGCCATCAATGAAAGAGGGACCTATGATATGATCTCGAATAATTCCTGCCGAAACATTAACCTTTACAGTGTATTGCGTATGTTCTTCTCTCATCCAGTGAGGATTTTCCCTCGACCAAAAGCGGCAATTTTGACGATTAGCATGACCGTGAAGTGTAAAGGTGCACTCATCAGAAAACAAAACATGTTTTAATTGGATCACATTGTTATATAACATTGCCATCATTTGTTCACAAAAATATGTTTCCCTATCAAAATCGTCTTCCATGAGCTCCTGAGTTGATATCATTTTATAGGGATGCATTTTCTTTTCTTTTAATGTTCGAATAATCGATGAATGGCTAACATCGAACATTGTGGCTGCTTGTCGACTAGAAGTGTGTGGGTTTTCCTTAAACTCAAGTGTAATATACAATTTGTTACCATCACTTATTGCATTGGCAGCTGCTTTTTTTTATCTGCCTTACATGTCCAAGCACGCGAAATTGCTTTTCTATTTTACTAATTGTCTCTTGTGATGAAGGCGGCATATTTGGAATTTTTTCATGAAATAAGCGAGCAACTTTCATTTGTGTTCGTGTGTTATCTCCATAACCAATCATCCATCTGTAGTATTGTTATTTTGTGCATTTATGTTAAGTGAACCATTTTTCTGATATGCACGTAATGAAATTCAAACGACCATAACACTGACAACTAAACAGTCGTGCAGGCAGAAAACAATTTGCTAAGTCCAGGCGTTTTAAACAAAAGCGATTACAGTTTTCGGTTATTTTATATCGGGAAAAAGGAATGTTTTTTTGTGTTTTTACATTATCAAGAAATACACAGATTACTTATTAGTTTTTGAGTATGTTGTAGCGAATTTCTATAATCAAATAATTTTCTTCAATGTTAATTTTTGCAATAAATCTGAAAACACTTAATATTTCCGAAAAATGTACATGAAATATGTCACAGTGTGTATAATAAGTTTCTGCTGAAAAAAATGCATAATTAAAAATACCAATCGAAGTGTCCGAGCGTTTTTTCGAATACGCCTCCATTTATTTATTATCGAATTTAATCCATTTGGCTGATACACAATGTATAGGTATAGATTTCTCGTCTATGATAGTCTTACCTAAGGGCATTTGTGTTGATTTTGTTCCTGAATTCAGGTCGAAAGAAGTGCTTCCATTAAAACAATTAAGGAATGTGTTACAACTTTAAACAATTTTAATAACTTATTTATTAATCAGAATAACACACAAATCTTTAAGCTAAAAATTGACCAGTATTAGTCGTACATATATACCAATGATTAAATTAATTAACTAATAATTCTAAAATTTTATTTGAAACATTTGATTTTGCTTCTGTTCATTGTGTATGTTAACATGCTAATTTTATATGAAATGGGTTTGAAGAATTCAGTACAAATTCTATATGCAACCGCATACAACCTCTCTTGACAAGAAATACTTTGAATATTAATGACTGTGAGTATTCTATATGCATATTTTACTATTGGGGGAGGTTTTAATTTTGTATGGACTTATTAATAAGAACACTTTATAGTGATATCTTCCATTTGCTTAGATTCTAGGCTGAAGATGACTCACTTTTTTACATAGAAGCCTCAGAGAGAATTATCATTATTTGGAATGAAGAAATAATATTGGATTCTAAAGACCGTGCATTCTTAACAAAATAAGAGGATCTTTCTCGTAAGAACAACAAATTGAAGTCCTTAAGAAGAAACAAAAATTAACAAAATACACACATTGGATCGAACTCCAGGACAATCACAAAATCTAATCCATCTACCCACACGGTATGTATGTTATGTGTGAGGTATGTTTCTAGTGAGCTAAGTGAGTCTTTGACAAAGGTAATTAATGCCTGCATTATGGATGGGTACTTCCCAGACCAATTGAAACATGCAAAAGTGGTACCTATATATAAAGAAAATGAAATCAACAACTGTAAAAACTATATGCCAATAAGTATATTACCCATTATATCTAAAGTCTTTGAAAAAGCCATTCTATCAAGGCTATCTTACTTTTTTGAAGAAAATGGTGTACTAATGACATGTCAACATGCGTACCGTAAGAATAAATCGACAACGACTGCGCTAGTATGTGTATTGAACTATATAAATGATGCCCTGGATGAAAAGAAGATGGAAAGCTTAAATTTGTTAGACCTAAGCAAAGCATTTGATACGGTGGACCACAGTATATTGATACACAAATTAGAATACTATGGAATAAGGGGCCGACCCTTAAAATTAATTAGGTCCTACTTATCAAATAGGAAACAGACGGTTCATTGGAAATCTAATAAATCACAAGTAGGACATACCACCTATGGAGTACCCCAAGGGTCGATTCTGGGTCCTTTGTTGTTTATTGTCTATGTCAATGATCTACCAGGGGTCCTGCCTGAGATAGAAATATGCCAATATGCCGATGACACCACCATCATTTGCAAGCATAGTGACGCGAAAGAACTGATGATACAATCCGATGAAGCAATTGAAAGAATTGAATTATGGTTCGCAGCCCATAAACTGAAATTAAATGTCGATAAAACACAACAATTAGTTGTTAAGACGAAAATAGACGATGATTAAAGTGTTAAGTTTCTGGGTCTCACTAAAGATACTGGGTTAAAGTGGGGAAAACATATAGATAGACTGGCGAAAAAACTGACTTCGGGGATCTATGCCATTAGGAGAATAAAGTTGATAGCAACACATCAAGCTGCGGTACTGACCTATCAATTCGTTTTCCATAGCCATCTCTCGTATGGAATTCAGTTTTGGGGCCCGTCAGACGCAGCCAGTAGAATATTTATTCTTCAAAAGATGGCATTGCGAGCTCTTTGTGGTCTGAGGTATAATGAGTCGTGCAGGGGTTTCTTTAGACGAACAAAAATACTTACTTTGGCATCATTATGCATATATCATGCTCTGAATTACGTTCACCAACACCTTCACCAATACGAGACAAATGGAATGGAACACCAATACAACACAAGGGAACGTAATAAGTTGCGTATTCCGAGACAAAGGCTAACGATGACTCAGGGCAGTCTTCACTATTATGGTGTAAAGTTACCTACCACCTACCAGAAGACATGAAACAACTTAGTCACACATGCTTCTCAAAAGAAATTAAACGAATCTTAACAGAACAGGAATATTATACCATGGAGGAGTATATGGGGGATGCCTGGTAAGTGAAGATAAATGAAGATAGTCCATTTAACACCTCTCTGCGTATTTCATTGTTTTTCTTACACACACATACATATATATATATACCTAATATTTTCAATTTTGTTGTTTGTATGTAAACATTTTGTTTGTTTGTCATATACCTATTTTATATTTTACTTTTTATATTTATATTTATGTCGGACCTGTAATTGTTTATATTGCAGTTTTTATTGACTATTATTGTATTTTTAAATGCATTAATAAAATCTGCTACTACTACTACTACTACGGAATGTTTAAGAATATTGCCACATCACACTAGCACCAACGAACAACCGATATTACAACAATTTAAAAACCTTATAAACATCGAATTTGAAAAAGAAGAAATCGATTTGCTGAACAATGGACACAAATATGCCCTTCATCCAACAAAAATTTCTCACCCTTTAACTTCAATCGATATACAATGCGCGATTGAAAGACATCCTGAGAAAAATAAGATCCGAAATGAAATCATTCCAACAATAAGAAACGAAGAAAAACGTGTTGACAGCATATCATTCAATTTCAGTGAAGAATGGAGAATTGTTAAGAAGATCAGATCTAAACTAGAAACAAATGACGCAATTTATGGAAAGGCAGACAAAAATTCAGGTACGGTAATTATGTATCGTAAATCATATATGGATAAAACTTTAAAATTCATTTCCGATAACAATTACACTCTTTTACAAAAGAAACCTTTGAAGATTCTAATTAACAATACAAAGTCCATTATTAGCTAGTGTACGGATACTCTCTTACAATATTTACCACAATCCAATATATTTATACCTATGAACCCCAAAATTTCAACTTTATACGCCCTACCTAAGCTACACAAAATAGTGCCCGTTAAACCTATCACTGCTTATTACTCATCGCCTGCTATCTATTTATCAAGAATTATGTTAAAAGTTTTTAAAGAAATAAATTTTACATCTACCTATTCTATTAACAATACTCATCAATTTATAAACAACATTACAAATAGACCCCAGGATACAAATTTCATAATCGTTTCTTTTGATATCACAAATTTATGTACCAATATCCCTATAAATCATACATTAAAAATAGTCAACAACATTTTTACTCAGAACTACACAGATATAACTAAAATAAATAATTTTACTGCAATCTTAGAACTTATAGTCAATCAAAACTATTGCAAAATCAATGATCAATTCTATAAAGTCAATGATGGATTGCCTATGGGCATGCCACTTTTTGGACTACTTGCAGATATATACTTGAACCATGTAGAGATTTCTAAGATAAATAGCTCTGATAACCCTTTTCATAATAGAATAATAAAATGGATAAGATATGTGGACGATGTTTTTTGCATGTGGTCAGGCACAATAGATGAACTTCACAACTTTCATAACTGCATAAATAATTTACATAAAAACTTAAAATTTACCCTAGAAATAGAAAAAGATGAAAAATTAAATTTTCTTGATATCACCCTAACGAGGTGCAAAAATAACATTTCCATAGAAATTTATAGAGAACCATCTTCTATAATCACTGTAATTCCATATAACTCTTTCCACTGTGTAGCACAAAAACTATATGCCTTTCAATATTACATACATAGAGCGATCACATATCCACTAGACTAAACTTCAAAAATTAATGAAATTAATTACGTTTATGACTTAGCTAGAAAATTTCAATTCCAAATTCATACAATCAATAAACTTCTTAAACATATTATTCTTAAACAAGGTCCCCTTTACAGTAAAAATAAGACTAATTCACCTAAAACACAATGTAGATCTCTACCCTACAACATTATTACCACTATAATAAAACTAATATTTGATAAATTTGATATTCAACTTTCATTCAAAACAAATATCCAGCTTTATAACATTTTAAACAATATCAAACCCAAACAAAACATCCTAGAAGAAGGTGGTGTTTACTCTTTGAGATGCTCTCAATGTAACTCTATTTATATAGTTCAAACTGGACGACAATTAAGTAACAGAGTGTACGAACACAAAAATCAATTATCTTCAAATATTTACAAGCATAGATTTGAAACTGGACATAACATTGATTTCCAAAATATTTCAATATTATATAAACAGTCAAAGAGCTTAAAACTTAATTTACTTGAAACTTTGGAAATTAAACGATCAAATATATACACACGACAAACCACTTTTTCATTTTTAGAAGCTCTTAAAATATAACAATATCCTGCCTTTTTGGTAGCATAACTGCAATATATTTACGCAGACTTATACAATTTATATATATCGTAGTAACTTTACTGTTGTTAAGTTTTATTAATAATTTCATAATTTGCATTTGAGATATTTCTTGTTACGTTGTTCACTATGTTTACCTCCATTTTACATTGCATGTAATATTGATATTTGCGTGTGACTTTTTGTTTTTGTTTTTGATTTTGCTTCTGTTCATTGTGTATGTTAACATGGTAATTTTCTATCAAATAAGTTTGAATAATTCAGTACCAATTCTATATGTAACCACATACAACCTCTCTTGACAAGAAATACTTTGAATATTAATGACTGTGAGTATTCTATATGCATATTTTACTATTGGGGTGGTTTTAATTTTGTATGGACTTATTAATAAGAACATTTTATAGTGATATCTTGCATTTGCTTAGATTCTAGGCTGAAGATGACATACAAATGTCGAAACTAGTTTTTAAAGTACATTGTAAATTAATATTGTAAATAATTGATTGAAGACGGAGATACGTGTTGAAACTCCATAATTTACAAGTAAAAATTGAAATAAATTCAAATTGAGTTCAAAACAGTTTTATTCAATTTACTACAATTGTTTCACCCTACTAGGGCTTCATCAGGTGATGAATATTATAATATTCATCACCTGATGAAGCCCTAGTAGGGTGAAACAATTGTAGTAAATTGAATAAAACTGTTTTGAACTCAATTTGAATTTATTTCAATTTTTACTTGTAATATTGTAAAGATTAAAAGAGGAACCTTTATCGTTTATGTTTTTCCATTCATATATGCCGTTACAAAAATGAACATTTATTACTCAAATACAATTACTTCAAAACCAATAAAAGTTTCCACATATTGCCCGAAAATACTTTTTCTAAACACGACTTTATCTAACAATAGCCCGACTACATATAACAACATATCCAAACAAATTCCGAACAAACGCATAACCTCCGCTTCCACAGCGAAAACTCGATCGAACCTCGTCGATCCGATAACACTTTCATTTACAGATTTTCCACAACCGTTTTACCTGACGTCTACAAAAGGATATCCCATTCCGTGCTCCACATCGCCTTCGAGCAGTCATTTTAGAACTACAATCAGGGACCCGAAGTTGTTTTTCTTTCTTCCGACTTTTCATTGATACCGCTCTCTCATACATCGGTCTGTCGTTCTCCTAGTGGTGTGCTTGATGTCTAAAGGAAACGAACTATATAGAGTAGGTAAAGTGTGTAGATGTGTGCTGTGTGTGGTAATAGAAGTTGTATAAAGTTGGCACCGCCGTATATAGGTGGTATTGAACGTATTGTGAATTCCTGTTGAGAGGAGTTTAATGTAGTTCGACACAAAGCCACGGCGTCTGGATTTGTTGGCACCCGTGTCGAACAAATGATTGCAGAGAAGTTGATCAAACTACGCCTCAGGGTCGACCGAGAAAAGGTTTCTCTCTAACTGGAAATGTGGGCTGTGAGTGTGAGTGCGTTTTGTGTTAGGTTTACGTGTAAGCGCGACTCCTCTCGATCGATGTTTATAACCTTCCATTCCGCTATAGTTCTGCCATTGATGGCTTTACTGCTTCCATTTTGATTTCGGACCGTAACTTTGGTAACGACATCCTTTCGTAAACGACATTTCATTTTACGATTTTCGATATTTCGGTGAGGATTTTGAAAAATTTATTTTATAACTCTTACATAAAGTTCATAATTTAAAATGTAGTACCTCACTGGTAGCAATATCAGTAGGATTTAGTAATCTCCCTTTTAGTACTTACTTAGTTAACAAAAAATTGTCTGGTTAATATGCAAGTCAAATACAAGAAAATTATCTTAATAATAAATAAATTATCTGACTGTTAGACAACTGTGATATATATTTAAATAGATAGACAGATACAGGGTGTCTCAGAAATAAAAAGACGGAGTAGCAGGTATGTATGTAAAGTCCGAACAGAAACAGGCCCAAATATCCCGCAATAACGAAAAAGTGAAAAATTTAATTTTCTGTGTTGTTTTTTAGATAAAAAAATTACATTACGGACCTGGCACAGAATGTATGTTTATAAATACACGTAAGAATGCTCATTTGTAAATATAAACGAACACGCATTCATAGAAAAATACGCTTTTATATGTATAAAACGGGAAATAAACGTTAAATCGTACTCATTCATATAAAACATATTTTTTGCCAGATGGGCGACCCAGTTTATTGCAGACAATAAAGGATTGTTTTTATTTTTAAAATAGGAAGGTTTTTGCTCTTTAATGTGTTTGTAGTCGAAAACAGCTGATTATTATTATTTTAGAATATTCTTTTCTAGATTACACTAAATATCAAGAATGTATTTATTTTTTTTCTAGCAGGTGTAAAATTAAAGTAATTAATGGTTTGATATTTATTATGAAGTATCTATTCCTCCTCCTTTTTTTTAACACAAGTAATATGGTGGTCCTGAAAAGGACCGATTATGAAAGTGAAGCAGGTGAATATTTAGTCCAGGGTCGGCGTAAGGCCAATTGAATTCTTTATTATTCTTTTTCTGCCGTCTGCTCACGAATAAAGACTTGATATTTTGAGGGTGCGTTTTTACACAATCTAGCTTCCGATTTCTGCTACTCCGTCTTTTTATTTCTGGGACAGCCTGTATATCGGTTTCTTTTATTGTATTAAATAATCCAATATCTTTCTCGAAATATAATTCGTGTATAATATGGTTGAGTGAAAAAAATTATTTTTCATTCCTGTGATGTATTAGTTTCAAAAAGTTGCCTTGCGGTCACATATTATTCATGTCAATTTTTCTTTCAATCGCTTTATATTTAGTGGGTCCGCCGGACCCACGAATTTTAGAAGAGAAGTTGAAAATTGCAACTTTTAAAAAAATGTATATAGTTTCATTATTTTGCGTGTATAAGTGTACATATATACTGTATATGTTACTAATAGCAAAATTTATACTAAGAGTAGTCATATAAAAAATACTACTAAAAGATCATTTAGTTCTCATTGAAGAACCTCTTTCCAAATATATAGGGCAAGTCGTTCCCGATACAAGCAAGCAGTGAAATGTGCGGAAAGTATTCTACATTATTTGGCAGCTAAATTTGGTTTATCGGGCCATAAGTTTAGGATGTGCACCTTTACCAATACTAGTGCAAAAGGTGGAATAATTCGTTTAATCGAGTCGACACTAGGACAATCACCACACTGGTTTGTGTGCCAGTTTCAAGGAAACGAGCTTCCTTTGAGTCACTTGCTTCAGAATTTAAATGGACAAACTACATGCCCAAAGAGCTTCACTGGACCAATTGACAATTTGTTGCAGAAATGTGAAACCTTTCCCCTAACGAACTGTAAAGCAATTGAAACTGAATTAGATTTACGTCCCTAGGATTTTAAAGATCTAAGTACTGACCAAAGATATTTGTTAGGAATGTATCATGCAGTTGTCAACGACATATACCCAAAAGAAAAACAATTTATGTTCTGGTGGTACACAAAATCTTTGGAAGTTCCTTAATTATTCCAAATTTATGGACAAAGAACATTTAAAGATCATAGATCCAGTGATTCAACACAATGCCTATTTTGCGCATGGAGCAAACTTTATTTTGACTATGAGAGAACACATTAGTAAACTGGGATTGCGAAGAATACTAGAAGCGAGAATAGTTGCATCACAAGAAAGTCATCTAAATGTTAGAACATTCGGAATACCAAACTTAACTTTGATGCAAATGAGAATACGGTAATGATTAATTGGCAACACGTAAAGTTAACTGAACCAGCAGCTTATCGCAATATTACAGGCGAGAATCTTCAAGATGAGATCTGGACCAAAAAAATGTTTGAGATCTCCAAATTTCCTTGCCCCACACAAGCTTTGGAACAGAGCATTAAGCTTGATACTAAGGCTTCTTCCTCGGTAAGTGGACCAGATAGACAAAATGGCTTTATAAAAGCAAAACTAAAGTCGCAAATCTTAATGTCGTCTTTTGAAACAAACAAGGAATATAAATTTAAAAAGTACGAATAAATAATATTTTTTATGGTCGCCAAGAAGTCATAAATCCTAGTATAATAGGTTGGGAGGACTCAATAAGCAGTCGTCTCCACGTGGTAAGGTCTGGGTTACTTTGTTCATACAGTAAGCAAGGAATTACTTCGTAGGGCGAACGCTTGCAAATAATGATTATTTATGAATTTTATTAATTCAAGCGGACCCTGTAGATGTGAATATTTCTTTAAAAATGCAATTTTATTATGTAGGGATATGCATATTCTAAAGGTCTTTTGCTATTACGAAATAAACAGTATTAAAACATATTTCAATATACCTAAAACGAAATATCCTTCTTTTTACCTAAAATTTTACTTTTTTGAGGCACGTCGAACCCTCAAGGCACTTTTTATGTTAAATTTTCAGATGCTATTATTAGGACAACGTAACCCGGCAACTTTTTATCACTATTAGAGATCTGTAAAGCAAAAATCTTTGACAATTTTAACTCCAGGCTAGTGTATAAATTTTAATAAAATGTATATATACTAGACATAAACATAGGGTGTCTCTTATTTTTCAACTTGTCTCACCCTCTCAGTTTTTCTAACTCGCCTAACACTAATGCCAGAAAAAAACTCGGGTCATTCCCGTAAATCTAAGCGGTTATTCTTATTCCTTCACTCATTCAAACCCATTTATGTGTTAACCCAAATACAAATAAAACATACTAATTGTTCTAATAAATGTGAGGTTATATTTATATTTTAAAATCTGACACAAAACGTTCTAACATTACAATTAAATAAGAAAAATATGTTAAACTAATGCATTAGAAACGTTTTGAATTTTCGGTTTAATTTAATATTTTACATGTGAAACCACAGGGGCATTCAATTGCGCTACATCAACATTGAGACGTCGCAATGCTATTTCTGAATTACTGAAACGTCCGTAGAAAATCTATTCTCATATTTAAATTTGTTGTTTTGAAGTAGTAAACGAGATGATGGCGATGAAAATGGATGAAAGTTTTTTCTCAAAATCTTGAGCAAAAGGGGATAATTTTCTTTCGAATTAAATGTTTTTTTTCCAAAATCGAAAAAATTTGTTTTCTTCCGCCAGTAGTTGACGAGTAAGATTATTTAGATAAGACGTAACATCTACCATGAAATAACATTCAGTAATCCTCCGTTAGTTCAAGATAGTCAAAAGCTTTCGTAATGAGAAATGCTTTAATTTCTTATAAGAAAGGAAGCAAAACGTTCTAAAATGTTTCCTCTTGAAAGCCAACGTACTTTATTATGCAGCAGGTCTGCATATTCGCCGCCCAACAAAAGAGTTTAATTTAGATATTTAGATATTGGTATATGAAAGATGAATATTCTCACATGATACAAACTAATACTATTCAAATATAGAATACACTGATTATTTGAAATAATACTATATTCACTACATATATAAATATTGCTCACTCATAAACGATACAAAATGTTTGAATACATATGTAAAGTCTTGATCAACTTTTTCGATCTTGAGATTTTTGCAGATGTCTAGGTTTTGAAGTACCCTGATATCGAAAAAGTGTTTTTTTCAAACATGTCTATACTGTCTATTATGTGTGCACCCCCCCCCTCTCTCTCTCTTTCTGTGTGTATGTGTGAGACCACTATAGCAGCCAGACGGCTATATTGGTACCTGTACCAAACTTATATTTATAAGTATAGTGTTCGCTTGAAGTCCAGTTAGTTTTTCAATAAAATCGGTAGACCGGAAGTAGTAGTTTACTTCACTAGAAAAATTAAAATTCACTAATATCTCGTCAACCTCTAAGTTTTAACAAACTTCTAAATAATACGAATGTATTAAAAAGTGAATTTTAGAAAGATTTTATAAAAAAGTTTTTCGAAATTCCCACCGGAAGTAGGTCTTTTTATTTTATCGAAAAACGATTTTTTGCTAATATCTCGTAATTTATGCATTCCATACAGATTTATCAAGTACAGCAGTATTTACAGTTGAAGCTGGAGTAATTTATAATAAAAGATATTTCAAAATTCGAACCGAAGATAACACTTTTACTCTTATCGAATATTGATCACGCATTCTATAGAGAGTTATGAAGCAAATAAAAATACTTTGAGTTGGGTTTCGGATAATTTATGTATACCATTTTTTTTTTAAATTTGGACCGTAAGTAATATTTTTACACAGATGTTACTTTTATTAGGATACAGATATTAAAACTTCATTTGGAACAACTTTTGTATAAAAATTTGGAACGTACATACGTATAAAGTATATACAGGGTGTTCCGCGACTCGACCGACAAACTTATCCCATATATTCCAGCGGTCATTACAATCAAAAAATGTTATATGACCTATAAGTGAATTTCTCTAATTTATGTTAATCACAAATTAATGAGTTTTATGCTGTAATATTAATTTAAGCCATTATGCTGCGTTTTACTAATGCAGAATATGCCGATATGTTTTTCTTGTATGGGTTTTGCGATAGAAGTGGACGTGCTCCAGCTGCGGAGTACCTGAGGCGATACCCAGATCGCATTTTTCCTCACCACACAACATTTTCAAACGTTTTTCGCTGTTTAAGAGACACAGGATCTTTCCCAAATCGTTGCGTAGAAAAAAATGAATTAGGGAACGCTGAAGTAGTGTGAAATGCAGTTGAATGAAGTCCCACTACCAGTATCCGTAGAATATCTCATACAAAGGGAATTCCAATGTATGGAGAATTCTGCACCATAATGGGCTTTATCTCTATCATTTACAAAAATTCCAGCATTTACTTCCTGGAGATTTAGAAAATCGAGGACGATATTGCCAGTGGTTACAAAATAATTTGAAGATTATTCCACACATACTTTTTACGGATGAGGCCCAATTTACAGGGAATGGTAGTAACAACACAAGTAATTCTCACATCTGGGCGGATCAAAACCCACACGATGCAATCGTTGTTAACCATCAACATCGTGTTTCCGTCAACGCGTGGTGCAGCTTATTAAATAATCATCTTATTGGGCCTCATTTTTTTGAAGAACGTCTTAATGCACAAACTTACCTTCACTTTTTGGAAGAAGAATTGCCGAATTACCTGGAAGATCTTCCTTTGGAAGCTTGTCGTGGCATGTGGTTCCAGCAAGATGGGGCACCACCACATTTTGGGAGACAAGTGACAGTGTTTCTTAATGGAAACTTTCCGGAACGGTGGTCCTGTACATTGGCCACCTCGGTCACCTGATTTGTCTTCGTTAGGTTTTTTCTATAGGGTTGCCTCAAATCTCGTTTGTACATTAAACGTTGAATTGGTAACAATTAACTGGCAACATTTTATGACACAAAGAATAGTTGCTTGTTTAGAAGATGGCGGTTTTCAATTTGAAGAATTACTGTAATTTTGTGTTAATTATCTATCAATTTATGAATAAATTTCCTTTTATATATATATATATATATATATTTTAATTAAATTCCTTCAATATCTACGAAACAAAGAGGAATACACTTATAGGTCATATAACATTTTTTGATTGTAATGATCCCCGAAATATATGGGATAAGTTTGTCGGTCGAGTCTCGGAACATCCTGTATAAAGTCGTGTGGTGTCCATACCTTATTCTTTATATTTATAAAAGGCTTGAAAATTTTAATAGCACTATATTTTAGAAACTTTCAATAATGTTCTGACTTACAAATGCACTGCCTATACGTATGTATTCATGGTGTATATGTACATAAAAGGCTAAGCGCAAAATTCCCTAAATTAAAGGGCCTAGAGCTAACTAGCAACCCCAAGAAACCACTCCCGGCATTCACATCGTTGCGTCAAGGGCTCTTCTGTCTGATCCGTGTTGCAGCAACGTTCGCGCATAAGCAATAAAAAGAGCAAGTGTTAGGGATTAGAGACGTAATAATTGAGCCAGCCCTTACACACAGCAACAACAACAAACAATAACAGTCTCCGTTCGCACGTGATCTAAATGAAAAGAGACGTCGAGGACGCCGTTGGCAGTCACGTTACGAATTCGGTTTACTCATGGCCGCGTGTCGAAAATTATTTGACTAATGTACAGAAGGGCAGCGTCTAGAAAAAAGCACGAGTAGAAGGAACAAACATTTATGCGATTTTTTTTTTATTAATTTCATATTAAAGATCCTTCTTTCATAAGTTATTTTGTTGTTATATTATGCATCTCATGTATTCGAAATATACCTCTTCATATAAAAATGAAGATTGGTAGATTATCTTTTCTCGCCAATGATTGCCAACATAGTGAAAATAAAACACAGACATACTTCTATGAAGAAGTTCCAACCTTTTCAACCAGAAAGACAATACACAGCGTATCTTAAAATATTTACCCATGCGCCATAATGCCTGAAGAGTATAAAGATGTGCTTCAACATGTCCCTATATCAGTATTCAAAATTTCACCTTTGTAATATTGAATGTTGTACGAAATGGAAACATAACATCAACTGGAAAGGGAAAGAGCTGGTGAAGTGATTGAAGTATTTTCAGAACTAGCCTTGTAGGCTACAGAATCTTTGTTTGGAAAGTGGATATGGCCGACGAATACTATCAAAGCAAAGATTAAGAAATTGTTTGAATACGTCTGGTTCATATTTCCAAAAACTGACTTATATTTGTTTTATTGCAGAGCATAAGAAAACTTGAAGTATGTTGACAATTAACCATATTAATTGGATCCGTAATTAATGTTATCCCCATCCACCCAATACTCTACAATTTGTTCTGGAATGTATATGCTGGAATAAGTATTGCATGCAACGTCATTATTTATAGAAGATATAACTCTCACTGTCCAGAATTGTACTGGTGGCATGTTTTCGAATAAATAATTCAAATCGTAATATTTTGATATTATTATTTTTAGGTCATTACTGTAGAAATAAATACATATTTTACATTTATATCCCAATCCTAATGACAATGCAAAATGTGATTTTATGAAAAAGCTTTTAAATCCTTCTATAACTTGTTTTTTCTCAAAACTTCCTCTCCTCTGCTTTCTGTCTTCTAGAGTTGCCAGGAAACGTCTCTTTTTAACATTCAGCATTCGACTATCATGCTGTTATTCCGTATTCCTTGATGTCGCGTTTGCATTTCCTTTAAGTTTTGGCAAAATCTTTCGATTTTGCTCCTTGGCAACTGAACCTATATTATTAGGAAAATTGTTTAGTTTGACATGATGGAAATGTAGTTTTAAGTTTATATTATACTTTAAAATTACCAGAGATTTTTCGTTTGAGTCCATTTTACTCAGGCAATTTCCATCGTTCATAAATTTTCTCATAAGCAGGTCTACGGAGACATTTTCCTTCAGATTTGTTTCGGCTAAACGAAGAAATTGTTCACAAACGTCATCCTTGGTCTTGTTCGATCTTTTCTCAATGCCTGAACAAACTTAATATAAACTACAAGAAACAGGCACATCTATTCTAAACTTGGAATATCTACAGCACTAAAGCACTAAGCTACAAAAGGCAGTGATAATGAAAAAAACAAAATGGCACTATAGTAAAAGAAGATGGCTTTTAATCTGTTTAATGCACAGTTTTTCCGTTTAGAGAAAATTCTCAATAAGTAATAATAACATATTCTTTTTGGAATAGGTTTATAAACACCAATTTATTATTTCAAATATGTTTATTATTAACGTGAATCACGAAACACTTTTTGATAAATCATGACTTTTCGAGAAAAATGAGGGAAATTATGGTATTGGAATTGATAACAATGTCAGTAGGTAATACACGACGATAACTAACAAATTAGGACAATTTTAGTTGTAAAAAAAATAACAATGATACCAATATAACAAATATACTAATACTACTTCTATGGGAAAAGCCCAGAATTGATGAACCGTCAAAATATGTTGAGCAACGATAACAAAAAAAAAAAAAAACAATCACACTCTTGAGAGTCTGAGGATGCTTGCAACTGAATTTTTAAAGAAAGCCTTTGAATTTTTTTATATAATTCTGTTTTCCAAGTATTTAAGATACTTGCAAAACAGAATTATAAAGAAAAATAGATAAAAATCGAAACCAAAATTCCAAAATACTTTGTGCAAAATCAATCTTACCCAAACATAGATTGCCATTAAATTTACGCAAAAAAAAAAACATTAAGGTGTCGACTACTATTTGAACTCACCCTGTATATCACAGTTGCAAACGTAAAATCAAGGTAACGTACTTAGGTAGACATTAGCCATCACTAAACACACAAAGAAGACACCTAAATATGATAATAAATGGAATTTAAGTAGAAGTTGTAAATAAATGGTAAATAATTAGCAAGTCCTCTTGCTGTAATTACGTATACAAAATTAGCACTATAGTTTAAAAAAAGGATCAAAATAAATATACCAAGTCACAGAACCACTGCGGAAAACTAGAAGCTGTAACATCAAGTCGATAATTAAACCAAAAACGTGAAATCTAGCACTATTTTAATCATAACGGAGCCATATTCGGACTATACGATGGATGTTCCAATTCTTGAAAGCCGCATTCGCGGATGACAGCTTATTAATTAGCAAAATGCCCTCACAATCCCAGAATATTTTCGTTGATTGAACGACTTTCACCTTCCTGGGACGAGGTTCATCAGGTCGCCGCCATTCCATGGACTTCCTTTTCGATAGAGGATCGTAAAACAGAACCATTGTTTCATCCACTGTGACAATGGACTCCAAAATCGGTTTTGGATCGTCGCCATATTTAAAAGTGACTGCGCACATTCGACTCGACGTTCACGTTGGAGAGCAGAAAAAAGGCCCAGTACCCATCTAGCACTAATTTTATGCATACCCAAATGGTCATGGAGAATTCGGCGAACTTGAACCTGTATAAGCCTGTCAGGCCGAGAATTTATGACGCCTCTCGTATATATCTAAACATACACTCCATAACATGCCAAAATCTTATTGTCAACTGTATCTGAACTGTAAAAATCGTTTGACTTGTCATAATTGAAGACGACGGAAAACTAGACCGTAACATTACCTAAGTCTTTTCGAAATTAAACTTTTACATATGATAAAACTTGAAACAAATCAAAAAAGATCGATCAAATAAATAATAATAATAAATAACTTTTAAGAATATTCTTTCATCGAAGGCTTGCATATTGAATGAAAATCAGAGAATATTTACTACCCTGTATAATAACGCAATTGTTTTCCTTTACTAAAGTAACTAACAATTTGTCAAATCACGTTTTGCAGATTACTCATGACGACGTAATCCTATACTCATATTTCAACTATTGCAGTGTATATTTAATGTAAGCACCTACACAATTAATGGAATCACTGCAGGAACGGCGTGAATGACAAAAGTGGTGCAAGTAACGGTGGGAGGGCGTCGCGTCGTATGCAACGCGACAAATGCATATAACCACTCATTTTAGTGCCCGAGGCAAATCGCACTCATACACCATAGAACCATCGCCTGTTCTTTGTATCTCTACATACGTACACATTACTGTGAAAACTTCCATCTGTAAATTGAATGTATAGTGAAGAGTTCGCACACCACTTCAAACTGTTGTAAATTGTTCGTAGGAACGTGAGAAATGGTTGGAGCGAGTTTTAGGAAACTTTTATTTTATTTAGCATACGTGTGCATTTCCATTCTGGTGAAAGTGAAAAAAAAGGAATCGCTGAAACTGGAATATGCAATTCTTTTCATGTTATGCAGATCGAAAATCCATTCAAAATATTTTTCATTGTCTATTCCTCATTCTTAACTAAATAGAACTACAATAATGGTATATTTGCACTTATACTTTGTAGTAGTTTTTATAAATGTTGTATAAAATATTATTTATGCGGTAAAAATTACACGTACAATATTATGGAATCTAATTGTTGCGATCTGATGGTCTTTAACAGTTCCACAATGATTTGGTGATAGCTCGTTTCTTATTATAGCTACTGAAGGACCAGTATAGAGTGGGTATACACACAGCCATCTCTACTTACAAGCCGTGAAGTTGGAGGTCTGGCAACGGCGCGTGTGGGTCTCATTCTATGTAATTTTCACGAGTCCATGTGCATATGATGTGCATGTCACGTTTATTAGCTAAAGTTTATGTGAGTTTGAATCAAAAACATTTGGGAAGAAGTATTTATAAAGTTAAAATCGATATCGGGAAGTACCTATGGGTAAACAATACGTATTTTCGTAAATGTGGCCAATAACATTATTAAACCTAACCTCAAAGTGTCAACACGTTCTTTGTAATCATTTGTTTGCTGTTTATAAGTTTGATTAACAAATACATTTGGAGAAGGTAAGAACAATATACATTTACTAGTTTTATTTATTTTTTTACAACTGTGTGATGTTTTAGATGCCATGATTGTGCTGTCGTCTCTCATTGTGTAAATTGAACTACAACATACACTTGAACAGGAAGATCTACAAACCACCTTTTCATTTTCAAAGGAAAATTAATTACGTAAAAAGTGGTCACGAGTAATTAATAGAGAAAATTTCGTCGCCACAGGGAATTCAGTGGTTTGCTGTAAACATTTTGATGAAGGTGAAATACAACGGTTTGAGTCATATAAAGACAAGGAAGGTGAAAGTGTAAAAATGGTTTCAAGTATCGTTATTAATAAATAGTGTATAGTTACAGTTTACGTTAATAATACCGAATTAGCATCAAATAATCTTAAGTGGGTGTTACCTGAAACCCGTAAGTTGACTAGTTGGTCTCAGTTACAAAATTTGTTAGCAAGATATATCTAGGTAGTTTTTGCATTGATTTATGTATAAAACCGCTGAATATTACAAGCATACATAGTGGCTATGCTATTCATTCAAATAAAAAGAAAAGTAAGTGTGTGAATTGTACAAATTTGGCTGTGAAAAGTAATGGTGCTTTGTTTGGGGATGCTTATTGTGGTTATCTGCAGAGAGGCGGACTTTGTACAGCAACTGATGAAGTAGGTTATGTGTATTTTCACTTATGTGCAATATTTGCTTTTATAATAAAAAAATATAGAAATTGAAAAACAATTCTTGAGCAAAAATAATCATCAAAAGATATTAACCTCATTAGCAATTAAAAGTGAATAAAGTCTGATAACTTTTATATTGATTTTAGTGTTGTATGTGAATGTGAAACACCAATGAGCAATATAGTGTCATTATCATCTTTATAGCAGAAATAAAAATACTGTATGTTACCATGACAAAAGTGGTCAAACGAGAAAATTACCGCTTTGAATAATTGGCGAATATTATTAAAAATGTTGAAATATTAATAATGTTCTTTATACGTTTCCCTTTTATACATCCTTTCTTCATCACATTATACCTACCTACCTATATTTAAAAAAAAAATAACTACCAAAAAGCCTATTTTAGATTAGGTACGCGGTTAATCTATCTCACTTTCTGAGCCTGCTCAAGTCCACGAGTAGACCCACTTGAAGGCAACTAGGCGGTGTTGCCAATTTTAACTCCACGACTTGTAAGTAAAGATGGCTGTGGCAGTGAGGGACACTAACATAAACACTTCCTCGATGTTAAACTAATACCTTTATTTACACTATACAGATAATTCGGAATTAGTTTGATAACGTGTAAATAACGAAATATAACACTGTCGCGATTGCAGGTACTATTAGTTGCTACTAAGTGATGTCGATACTTCGTGAACTAAATAGGCCTTCCAATGCTATCGACTGTCTTCTCTGAATTTGAAATCGGTTATAATTCCTGTTTAACAGCCTACATCGATGTTTTCTTGAAATTGAAATATTCTCCCTCTACAAAGTTTAAAAAACAATAACATGACCTATTGTTTCTGCACAATATCTTTTGGTTTTTCCTAAATTCCCATTTAGCAAGCGAAAGGGTCTAATTACATATTGACGGTAATAAAAATAGTTCTTTCAATATCTGTTCAGATATGAAGGTATATAAATTATTTTATTGTGGGGAACGCATGACTATGAACAAATTATAAAAATAAACAGATTTAATGATGTTTTAGAATTACCTTCCAATAGTATCTATACAATATACGTACAACATAATTTGCAGTTTACTAAATTAATAAACCATATCGAAAATAATTGTTATTAAATTTGACTTGGCCTAAACACTAATAATGTAATAGAATTATCTAATGCATTATAAAAGAAATCAGATAATTTATATTATGTACCGGGTGGCCAACTAAGAATGGCCGCCGGCTATATCTCAGAAACCAATAGTCATATTGCCCAAGAGAAAATGCTGGAAACTATTTTGTAGTTTGTAAAATGTCAGCAAGGGGGCGTAACAGTCAGGATCAATGTAAAAATTTAGAATTTCTTTATATTTTTACAAATTAAGAAGTATTGAAAATGTTTAAATTCTATTCCTTACACATTCTTTAATACTTTTAGTCTTGCACATTTTTTATTATCTAGTGAAATAAAGTGGTGGGGGCAGTTCAAATGTTTCTTTAAATAAACTAGGATTACTCCCGTTTGGCCTAACCGATTTGAACAAGTTTGATCTCATTTAAAAGAGCGTTATTTGCTCTACAAACTGAACTTATGTTTTTGTATCTCGGACCTTTGCCGTCACCGGTAGATGGCGTTAACTGAAATGTAAGCAAATATTAGGCTTCTTTTCAAAAAAGTTAAATGCAATGATATATGTCTTTTTACATGAGCTAATACAGAATTAAAGCCTTAATATTTCGGTAATAAAAACCATATTTGTATGTTTTTTAGAACAGGAGATATTAATATTGTTTTAATTGTCTTTTTTTATTATTATACATACCTATATAAAATATATAAATATATTAAATGAAAAAAATGTATACCATTTCGTTAGTTCCTGTTTAAGAAACCAAAATTACATTAATGCAATTTTATGCTAAACGTTCGAAAATAATAATAATAATAATAGAATTTATTGGCATAAAACATATAACAAAATGTATTTAAAATTTTCATAAGCTATAATTTACTATACTAACAATTAATATTAACACTATCAGAATAAAACTAATATTAAACACTAAAATAACTACAATTACATAACTATAAAGAACATTTTAAATGACGGCTTAATTGTTGAAAATGCCGCCCATCATTGTTAATGCAAGCCTGCAACCTTTGCCGCGTGGATAAAACAGAAGTTTCGATTTCCGCCTCCGACATGTTTCGTGCTGCTGCTATAATTTTCTCGATCATATTTTGTCTTATTGTAGACCGGTTTTCAAAAACAATGTCCGTAACTCTCCCCCATAAATAAAAAAACTGTGAGATCAAATTTATCCAAACTTGTCAGACATTGTTTTAGGTAACTTACTATTATAAAGTATTACTGTGGTCTATGTAAAACGTTATCGGATAAAAATGGCCGTGACCGGTAAACAGATAATAAATAGGCAGATATGAGTAAAACTAAAAATATTAAAACAAACTGTAGGAGATAAAGCAAATCTAACAAAGGCCTTTCAAGAAGTCTCAAAACAAAATTTATTTTATTTTTAACGTGAAACTATCAATGCTTACTTGTGATCTTTCAATATATTTTGGATCATAGTTCTACAAATGCCCAACTCTCTACTTATGGTTCTGGTCCCCACATGTGGATTAAATTCAGTATATGCATTCTAATACTTTTATAACATTTTCTTTGGTTCGGCCAGTAGGCTGCCTTCTATACACCGGAAGATTAATACTTCCGGTGGTCCTAAGCCTTTCCGCTAACCTACGAAAATCACTGCTCGCGTAATGTCGTCTTCCAGGGAACTGCATAGCATACACTCTGGAAACAACTGTTGCATTTCGCATGCATTCGAAATACACGCCAATCATATTGTATGCCTCTTCATTCGCTAACCGCATCTCAGTAAAAAAAAAGTTTTCCCAAACACAAAAAAGTAAACGGGATCAATGAAAAACTGACAATAATATTTATTATTTTGACAATTCGTCGTTTTAACACAGTGAGAGTTATTGTTTATTTTTTCATAGCTTACTAATTTTATTTTTAATGGTATATTTTTTGGATTAAAATAAGGATTAAAATTAATCTTGGTTTATTAAACAAAGTTTTTCAAAATGATATAACATTTTTCTTGATAATAATAATAATATTATAACAGTGTAGCTCAAAATTCTTGAGCTTCATAAAGAAAAGGCTAGTAAAACAGGAGAATTCAAGTATTTTCATCTATTTTTGTTAATATCTCGTGTTCTAAAAAACATACAAATTTGGTTTTTTACCGAAATGTTGAGGTTTTAATTCTTTATTAGCCTATGTAAAAAGAAACATATCTTTGTATTTAACTTTTTTGAAAAGAAGCCTAATATTTGCTTACATTTCAGATAACGTCATCTACCGGTGACGGCAAAAGTCCGAGATAGAAAAGCACAAGTTCAGTTTATAGAGCAAATAACGCTCTTTTAAATGAGACCAAATTTGTTCAAATCGATTAGGCCAAACGGGAGTAATCCTAGTTTATTTAAAGCAACATTTAAACTGCCCCTACCACTTTATTTCACTAGATAGTAAAAAATGTGCAAGATTATTTTTTAAACTGTTATGTCAGCCAATCGTAATGAGAAAAAGTTTGAAATCGACCAATAACATCACAATTACACCGACTATTTGCTAGTAGCAAATTACAGCGATAATTTTTTGATTAAAAAGAAATCCAATCAAATTGGTCTATTTCTAATCATGTGTGTCAAATTAACCAATGAAACCATCATTTAACTAACGCTTATGTCATCATGAAATGTCATACATCATTGTCTATTCATACATACTTATTTAACATTTTCCGACATAGTTTAAAAAATAATCACGCCGAATTACATTCGTGGTAATAATTTTTTGTTGATAATTTTAACTAGATTAGCACTCACCTTTATTGCTATTAAGAAATCCCACTCGTGGACTTCGTCCACTCGTGAGATTTCTATAGCAACAAAGGTTCGTGCATCTAGTTAAAATTATCAAAAAATTATCACCACTTATGTAATTACTGTTGACTAAAAGTATTAAAGAATGTGTAAGGAATAAAATTTAAACATTTTCAATACCTCTTAATTTGTAAAAATATGAAGAAAGTCTAAATTTTAACATTGATCCAGACTATTACGCCCCCTTGCGGACATTTTACAAACTCCAAAATAATTTCCAACATTTTCTTTTGGGCACTTTTACTTAAACTTTTTGACCCGGAAGCAATATCACTACTGGTTTCTGAGATATAGCCGGCAGCCATTCTTAGTTGGCCACCCGGTACAGCAAATTAGATGAGCAATAAAGTTGTAAGTAAGAAAGAATAGAATTGGAAATTCACACATAGTAATAGAATCATAGACAACTTATATTTTGGAGAAAGCAATAAATAAATTTTGAATGTTAGACTGAAAAGTATAAATTATACTGATAATTTCGAATTTAAAAATAAAAAAGTGTAAAAGTACAGTAAACGCCAAATAAGATGACGAGCGGTGGGAATGCGCTGCAATCGTTTTTAAAAACGCGTACGCCCACTTACTGAATACGATTCAATAATATTAGACTGTATTTTTCCCACTATTGCTAATGCTGCTCGTACTAACTCCTACCGCTCGCTATCTTATTTGGCGTTTACTGTAAATGTTTGGCTTTTACTGGCGTCCCGCAGGGTTCGGTCCTGGGTCCCCTTATATTCAATATCTTCATTACGGACGTCATAACCTGTGGTAAACTTCTGTTGGCTGATGATCTCAAACTGTTTAATAAAGTGCCCTCTCTTGACGATTGTCACATCCTGCAAAACAATTTCGCCAATATTTTTGAGTGGTGAGACAATTTATCTTACTAACTCTGAATGCCATGTCATTTCATTTACTCGTAAGTCCAATCCTACTATCTTCCTTCGTAATTTTGAAGAGTAAATGATTATAACAAATTCTTAAATTTGAATTCTTTTTGAAATAGGTTGTTTAATAAAAGAACTGATGAATATAGCACAAATTCAAATAATGAACTATTATAAATAAATTATCATGCGAAAGAGAAACAGATAGAGTAAGTAATTGAGCAATTTCACTGGGCATACTATTTGTTTTGGCTTGAAGTAAAAGAAGCCTGCTTATTAAGAATCTTTCTTTGACATTATCTAAAATCCAACAAAACTACTTTATTATCCGTTTAATGACAATAGTGTATTGAAGCTGTTATCACAAATAAGCCCATCTTTCTAGTTCTAGTATCTATGTTCAATTTAAAAAAATAATCAATTTTCAAAATTTCTCAGATATACGTAATTCAATTGTTTTTTCACGAACGGCATACTAATCAGCGTTAAAAATATTAATAATTAGCTAATTTGACCGAGACCGTAGCTCCAAAAATAGCAGCAGCGGAGATAGCAATAATGCACCGATAACTTTGGACACGGTGTATTATATTACTCCTATGTTTTCAATACGATAATAGTTAGTTAATTACTACTTTATTTATTTTTAAAAATATGATTTTAATTTTATAAAAAGTTTAAAATGTATTTTCAACTATAAATTTAAAATTGTACAATATTTATTTTTACTCACTGTATCCAAATTATCATGATTACGATTATAACTACATTTATAGTATTCGAATAAAAATTACGAGGGAAATATGCATGTATGCAACAAAGATTGGTTATGTTTATTATTTTTTACCGGCTTAAAATTTCTTCGTATATAATTACTAGCTCAGTTTAAATTTATTTATGAGATTCCATGTAGTAATTTCAGGGTGTTACAGTTCTTATAGTATAGAAGATTACCTTCGTATAACAAGAAACATTGTTAAATCATAAATAAAAAGTATATTGAAGTTGATACATGAACTTATAAAAATTAAGGTTAGAATCAAACATTTTATATAATAAACAAAACTACCAGTGTAATATTACTATGGAATTGTTTCTATCCAGCAATAATGGGATCAACTAAACATATAATTTGTTTTTATAGTAAATAAAATCTACGTTTAGAAAAAAAATCAACATTAATCTAAAAATTCTTTTATATCTTATGTATGGAAAACATTAATACTCAACTTTTAATATATTAACTTGTGATGACGGTTAGCATAGAATAACAAAAATTCTTATGATTAAATTATTTAGATAATTGTATTGCAATTATAATTTTTTCTAATTTCTGATTTTTTAAAATCAACGTTAATAAATTTTTAAGTACTTAACTCGAGTTATTAATACTTTGTGGAATTGTTTTAGCGGACTATATCTTCGAAATTGTATCTGGAATCTTCTACACCCTGATGATCCTCTTCGTTCTGGATACTGTGTTGGTACGCAATTCCTCCAATTGAGCTGCGTCTTCCTCGAGCCTTAAGTTGTACTTCTTAATTTCAGGTATAATTTAATTTAGCACATATATTCACAATTATTTAGTTTGAATTGTTTACTTGTAGATCAGTAGATACAGTTTAATCGACGGGAGCTTTATAATGGTACATTTCTTCACTATTTTAGTATAATGTTATTGTTGAAATCGTGATAAAATGATCTCCACTCACAGGTATTTAATATATTTCTGTTAATAATAAAATATAACTTAATTTATGTGAGCGTCCTTTTAAGCGTCTCTTACTTGTGAAAAATTCTTTAATAGTCCAATTTGTTTTTCCTTTCTTTGCCCACTAATGGTTAAGTTGATTTTTATTTTTGACTTGTATATTAAGTTGTCTAACTTTGAGTAACTAATAAAAATATGTTCTAATATTGTTTAAAATGTTATTATTCAATTTTCCCTTAACTCTTGGGAATTTATTAACTTCTGATTTTTTTTAATAATTTCTTAGACATTTAAATATCTTGCTTAAGACTGTAGTAATTTGTGTATCTTAAGTTGCCTAGTTTCGAGTTACTATAAAATTCGGTATATAAATATTAATACTATCTTTCCTTATATACATGCCTTTAGTATATAAATATCGTTATAGTATATATACTTCTGTTTTACTTTGGTTTGGATGAGGTAGGTACTACTTTTGTGTAATTTTATTGTTTCCTGTAAATGGAATATTTGATTCTGCATGGCAATAAAGCCTAATATTATTATTATTATTTTTAATGAAATTTTTATTATATAAGTTATTGATAGAATATAAATAAAAATATAAAAGAAAAACATATATGGAAAGAATAGGGATTTCTACAAAGTTTGATTGGATTAATCGTGAGTCCAAGAATGCTCGATTGCATGTGTACCATTTTTCATGGCACTTTATCGAAAGCCGTCTGTAGGTCGATAAAAGTCATATTGCCTCTTCCTTTTCTCAATATGGTCTTCTTGATAAACTGTTATGGCAAATATACAAATATATGATCCTGAACACTGCCGCCCTTTCTGCAAGCGCTTTACGATTTTACCAGTGTCACATATCTTATCTCTTTAAGTTTCTCTTTGCAAATATCTGTGACCTACATATTATATGTCGTACTTCTAGGTAGATTCTGTATTACTTTTTTATTTATTTAATTTACATTTTTTTACTCTATTCTAGATGTTATTCTTCTTGGCACCTTATGGTAAGCATTTTCTAAGGCAACAAAGCCTTTTTTCTTCTTTTTAATCTGGTCTCTTGTTGATAACCTGTTAAATGGTAAATATACGATCCTGAACGCTTTTGTTTCTAACGGAACCGGGGGCTCTATCGGTGCCACTGATCTGTTGTGAATACAGAAAATATTATGCCAACAGCCCAATATGTTGGTGTGAGAATGTTATTCCAACATATTGGGAAACTGGCAAGGTATTACTGAAAGGTAAATATATGGTCCAAAATATTCTGTCCTTTCTGAAATCGCTTTGGAACTCTGACAGCTATCCTTTTCAGTTTTTCATTTAAGATTTGTTCATATCATTTCATACTAATGCTCCTTTGTTGAATATAGAAAATATCATAGCAGTTTTCCAATCTGTCAGATAGTTTTTTTTTTATTCCGGGATCTACTTAATATTTCTAGAAGTTTTGAATAAAACAAAATTCGAGGCATATGTAATACTTATTTTTTGCAAATATTTCACAAATTGTGCATTCTATACGGATTTATTGAGCATAAAAATATTTGGACCTGAATTTAGAAAAACTTTCACTTAAAAAATTCAGCCCCAAATACCCATAAGAAAGTTGTATGGCGCTCACACTTCATTTTCTTTCATTATTGTATAATTATGTACAAACCTTCTAAAAATATCGCTGGAATAAACAAAACCGTTAAGCATACAGCAATAAATAATGCAATGTGTGTATTCAAACACACACACACACACACCTTTAAAATGGTTACTCTTCCATTTATCCTTACTATTTACAATGCGAATACAAGTAAATAACATCTTGTATTTCGACGAACGTACACAATTTTGCACTTCGATACTTAAGAGCTAACTAAATTAAACGTCACGTCGCCGTATATACGTAAATGAATGGGGCACGTGCCTATTCCGACCAATGAATATCAAAACACGATGGCGTTGTTTCAATGCACGTGTCTACATTTGCAATAAAATCGAGGGTGTGAGAATAGAAATATTGTAGTGTAATCATAGGGGTGTCGTAAGCAAAGCAATACTAACGCACTGTGACTGCTCGCATATACAGGCTTGACAAAACGTATCCAGGTGGACGAGAATCTATTGATTTTTTAATTTTATCACAAATTATTGTTAATAAGTAATCGATTAATTAAACAATATATATGTATATATTGTAATCGTCGTGTGGTGTGTGGCTTTCTTATATTTATTGTTTGTAACAAATAATGCTTAGAAAAATGAATTTAAGTTTTTGTATAAATATTTTCCTTCTTCACTGTACAACATCTAAATATGAATTTAAATATTTATATAAATATTTTCTTTCATTACTTTAATATATTAAAATATGAATGTCAGTCTTATAAAGACTACTTTGAACGCACTTACAACCAAGATCTTTAATACTCAGGCATGTAACTAAACAATCAAATGTAAATAATCTCTGACGGTTCTAAATTATCATCGAACTTGAAAAAATAACTAATAATATCAGGTTTGAATTCTTTTGTAAAAGTTACTTTAATATTTCTTTTAAAATAATAACTTTAACTCTTGTAAAACGTTCTTTTCTACGACATAAATTTGTCTAATGTAAATAACAATGCGCATAAAGTATGTTGAATCATGAAAAGGTTATGTTACGTTAAAGTAAATTCAAAACTCTGGCAGTTGTTAATTTACATAATTAGTGAACCGTTTAAAATACACAATATATTGTATGTTGAACTAAAGAAGGTAAATAATGATTATAATCTCTTTATATCACATAAACAATAAATTCAATTTTCACATTAAAACTCTCATTCATAATGAAAAATTCAAGAACAATTCTCAATTCTTGTTATGTTATAAATAATCAATTATTAAATCGATAATCTGAATATGATTATTCAGATATATATTCACAATGTTATTTTAATTGCATGTCAAAATTAATTATCTTAAATTGTGTGATTACACATTTATTTTATTTTCAACTCAAATGATGTTTATATAAAATAGAATTATTCTTACAAAGAATTAAATATCAATTCTATTATATTACAATAAGATTGCGTTAAAGTCTGATATTAAAGGTTATCAAAGAATTTTCATTTAAATATTGTGAAAATATAAACAAATAAGCATAAAACAATCGCTATTATTTATGTAGTTTTATTAAAAAGGTCTAGATCTACCATAAACAGCATTTAATAACACTATACAAGTAAGATCAACGGAATTTTATGACTAAAAGAGTAATTGTAGATATTAAGTTTATCATTGAAACTGTTTGTATGACACCTTGCTTCCCAATTGTCACTTCTGTTATTAATTACTAATGAATCATGTTACCGCTACGGCCAAGGTGACAGATTATTTTAATTTACATTTCTTGTATATTCGGCAAAAAAATTATATAAATAAATATAAATATTAATGTATATCCTTACAAAACTAATCTATGTCTGATTTTCGCTTTAAATAAGAATCTTAAAGTATGTAAAATAATATTTATTTATATTTTTCGAATGTATTTACATATGAAATATAAATTCAATGATTTAGATTTAACTGCTAAATCCCATAAATCACGTTAAAAGTTTTATTACGTTGTGATAGTCTTTACTTATTTCATACTCGGCTTGTGAATGCACAGTCAACGCAGAGTCGGTAGTTACGGAATCTCTAATTACTACTCAGTTAGTGAATGCACGAAGCAGTGTCTGCATTTGCGGAATAATTAATACTGCTCGGCTAGTGAATGCACAGCCAACGCAGTAATCAGATGTACATGCGGACAAGTAGAGCACAGCTCAGCAAGATAACTTTACATTGAAAATGCCTTGGCTTTTAGTGGAACAGAACGATATAAAAAATAATCGTGTTTTTTTATTAGAAAACATGCTTTCATCACGTAAACATATCGGGCTAATGCACACCCCAAATACATAGGTACGTCACGAAATCAAACCACGCTTAATAATATGTCACGTAGGCAAAAAAGAGGTAATTTCAATAGACATGTTTTCTACAATTTACATATTTAGAACATCATATATATATTTGCGGAAATGTATTCTTATAAAAATGTCGAATTTATGAAGCAAAATTAGCAATATTTAATATTTTAAATTTTGACATTTTTATACTCGGCCGAACAAAACTTTGTTGCAATTTAGCCATGTATATCAATAAATAAAATAAATTAGATTAGTATCTTATGTAAACAAAAACATCAATCGCATATAAAACGTGCCTATGCTTTTACAAATATCGAAAGTTGAAAAGAGGCTTGGGGTAGCCATAGTTGCAATCAATGACTAAAAGTGACGTCGTCGACATAACCTAATTTATCCATAATAAATACCGCTAGAAAGTTAGCGAATAATAATAAAAAAAAGTACGCGAATTTACGCTGATTATTTTGACATATCGTAGTAGCGAGCCAGTCTATAATCATAATTGATTCTAAGAGAAATTAATTCCAACAAATAGGAAATTAAAAACGATTCTACCCAAGAAGAAAGTATCAGTATTCCCAGAAAATCCGAAGTTCATGAAATGGTAAAAACTTTAAAAAACGTGTCTGTTTGTTCACTTATGACGAATCGCGCAATATTCGATCGTTCAATTGCTGAGAAGATCTAAGCAACGACCACAACTGCCGACATTTTGACATATCGAAAATGCTTTCTTAACAATATTAAATTCAACTATTTGATATTCCAAATTAAATTTCAAGGAATCACATTCATAAGTAAGAAAGTATAAGCCCACTTCAAAAATTATATTATTCTAAAATTACAAAAATATGTAATTTTATAAATTTTCAAAACATACAATTTTATTATTGTTAAAATTGAAAAGTAGGTTTGTTTGATATAATTGCTAGAGAAGAAACAAATTCTTGGTTAAATAAAATTTTATTATTCTAATTTTGTTACATACAATCTGCTCATTTATTTTCTCAAGTTAAGTTATATAAAATAGTAATGCATATCTTTTCAGATATTAAATATTTGGTTATTTTATGTTATTCCGTTGAAAATGATATTTTTCACTAAGATGTACATAAGCAGAAAATTTTCGTTCAAAATATATGTATTAAATGGTATATTTGAGTTTAGGATAGGACCACTATACACGAACGCTGTGTGAAGAGCAAGATAAGTTATTTCTTCCAGTTGACTAGTAAGTAACTATAAAAGTTATATCAAATTATATGTTATTTTCAACAACTATTCCGTAAGTTTATTACTAATTTATAATTTTTATAATACTGATTTTAATTTTTCGCAAGCAACTGTTGACACCGACCTTCTAACAACACAATTTTTTGTTCGCAATATTCATTTCTGACACCTATTAATTTATGTCGAAGTGTGAGCGGCAGTTTACAGATAATCTAATGAATGAAATAGAATTGTATCTATGTCGCTATGTGTGTATAATATGCATAACGTAACATGTCAATTTCGGCGCCCCGGCGTCGAAATATATCAATAACGCTTTGGTAAAACGGAATTTTAAAAATTCGTTACTTCTGAGCGCCAATCAAACTTTCAACTTTGTCAATTTTCCTCTGTCCACAATCGTATATAATATATATAATGAGAATATGTCACATCCATATATGTATCTGTCGTGCATTTTGAAATAATAATTACATTAGAGACACAAATGCATATGCAGTTAATCGAATTCAATTAGATTTCGAAACCGAGTAGATATTAAAACATTCCGGGACAGTACAGTATTGATTGATTTTCAAGTTGCACATAATATTGCTTTATTTGATATATTAACTAATTAAAATATTTGTTTATTTAGTACCTAATAGAATATAATTCTCAGTTATAAAACTAAACAAAACAATATGATAGTGCAATACAATATATTTATAATTATACAGGGTGCGTAGCAACTAAGATGCCTCGTACCGTAGCTCCTCTATCATACAATATATCGACAAAAGTCTAAGAGAAAAATTGTCCATAACTACAATCAACATTTCCCTAAAATATTTTTTGTAATCAGTGCCGTGCCGTATTCCAGTGGCGTATCGACCTATGTTTTTTTAAATGGAACAATGTATATTTTGTGGCTGATTCGGAAAGACCCCAAAGAGTACTTTTTTTTCGTATATAACGTCATACTCCTACTTCAGCGGTTTCGCTGTTATAACGGTTTTTCTTCGCAGTTAGACCGTAATTGGACATTTTTTTTTGGCAGGAACTAAATTGTCCCGGCGTTTCGGTTTCGAATTTAGGAATAGACTAAGACCTATTCTAACTATTCCTAATTTTTTTTCAAGTGATTTAAGGAAAGAAGATAATTTTTGATTGGGCTTTGCAAATAGAAAACGAAGCCAGTTTTGACCGTAGAAAACGAGTTGAAAGTTCTGGCGGCTGCTGTTGGAAATCCTCATATCAGTGTCCGCGAAATTAGTAGGAACACTGACAAGTTCCATCCATTTAAAATTCAATTGCACCAGGAATTGCAATCTCAAGATTTTGAAATCAGGCAGAATTTCTGCAATTGGTCTTTGCAAATAGTCATTTTTATTCTAAAATGTCAAATCGGAACCATATAAAATAATTACATCGTTGGATAATCGAAATTTCAATTGCAATTGAATTTTAATTGGATGTAACTTGTCAGTGTTCCTAATAATTTCGCGGACACTGATATGAGGATTTTCAACAGCAGCCTCCAGAACTTTCAACTCGTTTTCTACGGTCAAAACTGGCTTCGTTCTAACTCTCTTTGCTCGTTGAACAGTACCAGTAGGCGTAAATCTATCCAACACCTTTGTAAACTCACGTGGATTTGGATACGTTCTGAGAGGATATCTCTCAGAGTACACTCGTGACGCCAACAAACAATTTTTGAAACATTCTCCAAGAATAAACACATGTCAACCATTTCTTGTTGAGTTCCAGACATTGTCGCAACGTTTGCATTGACACTTCTATTGTTTTATCATGACAGCTGACTTTGAAAAAAGACGTTTTTCGACGAATTGACCTAACAACTTTTTTTGCTTTTTAATTTTGTAATGAAATGTGTTTTTTTTTTAATAAATGAAAAACTTAGAATTTCGATAATCCAACGATATAATTATTTTATATGGTTCCCATTTGATATTTTAGAAAAAAATGACTATTTGCAAAGCCCAATCAAAAATCATCTTCTTCCCTTAGATCACTTGAAAAAAAATTAGGAGTAGTTAGAAGAGGTCTTAGTCTATCCCTAAATTCGAAACCGAAACGCCGGTACAATTTAGTTCCTGCCAAAAGAAAATGTCGAAATACGGTCTAACTGCGAAGAAAAACCGTTATAACAGCGAAACCGCTAAAGTTAGGAGTATGACGTTATATAAGAAAAAAAGTACTCTTTGGGGGCTTTCCGAATCAGCCACAAAATATACATTGTTCCATTTAAAAAAACATAGGTTTGATACGCCACTGGAATACGCCACGGCACTGATTACAAAAAATATTTTAGGGAAATGGTGATTGTAGTTATGGACAATTTTTCTCTTAGACTTTTTTCGATATATTATATGATAGAGGAGCTACGGTACGAGGCATCTTAGGTGCTACACCCTGTACATAATCGTTGAGGCGTCTGTATGTTATTCAATGACATTTTAATGGCTCAACCAATCTTCTTGATATTCTAAGATAATATTTATATCGTCAATGCGCGTAAAGTAGGCTATCAAAACATTCGATAGGTGGCGCTGAAGTCAAGTTAATAATAAATTCTATATTTATATACCAACATGACTCATATTCATAATATATACTGGTTTAGTGACAAAAAGAAATCACTAAATCTGGACACGATAGGGGGCGCTGTGAATATAGAAATAAAGTAATCTGAAGCATTAAATTTCTCAGCAACAATATCGCAGAATTCTCCCGGTTTACAATTATGTATGTATATATATATGGTTTGAAGTAGTCTTTGCCGTTATGTATTAATGTCAGAAAAGAGTGTTGGGGAATCCGGCAATAAAAAGACTTATTTTATAGGAAGTCTAACGTTTTATTTCTCTATATTTCGCACATAAGGTATTTGTGCTTCCTCAGGATAAACTAATTAAGAATAAGATAATGAAACAAAGTACAGTTAGTAAAAAATGAGGTGTGGCCACCACACGACTTTCTTATACGTATGAGCGTTTCAAATAATAGAATTTTAAAAATTTTTTTATACAAAAATGATTCAAAATCCTATTCTAAGTACATACTTCTATTCTCTTAATAAATCTCTATAGAATGCATACTTTGCAAGATATTATCAAAAAAGTGCTACTCGCTAAGAGTAAAAGTGCTACTTCCGGTCCGAATTTTGAAATTTCATATATACAAAAAATATTGAAAATTCAGTTCTAAATACTTTTGTACTCTTGATAAATATATATAGAATGCATAACTTACGACATATTTGCAAAAAATCGTTATCCGATAAGAGTAAAAGTGGTACTTGCGGTCTGAATTTTGAAATTTGTTTTATACAAAAGATATTGAAAATTTTGTTTTAAATACTTTTATACCCGTAATGTACTTGTCTAAAAAGCATGACTTGCGAAATATTCGCAAAAAACTGATTTTCGATAAGAGTAAAAGACCTACTTCCGGTAGGAATTTCGAAAAACTTTTTAAATAAAATTATTTTCAATTTCAATTCTAAGTATATATGAATTCTTTATAAATTTGTTTAAACTTAATAGTTGACGAAATATTGTCAAAATTCGATTTTTTCGCTGAAGTAAACTGCTACTTCCGGTCTACCGATTTTACTGAAAAACTAATCAGATCTTAAGAGGGAGATTATACACGTAAATACAAAATTTGGAATTGATATCTACAGCGGTTTGACCGCTATCGTGGTCACACACACACACAGAGACACACAGACACACAGACAGAGAGAGAGAGAGAGAGAGAGAGAGAGAGAGAGAGAGAGAGAGAGAGACATTTTTTAAAAACCACTTTTTTGGTATCAGGGGACTTCAAAACGTGGACATCTGCAAAAATCTCGAGGTCGAAAATTTTCATCATCACAATACTTCCTTATACTACGTATAAGAAAGTAAAACGTTATTGACAGAAATTTTTAAAAAATACTCAAAACTATGACTTCTTGGTGGGAAAAAAATATTATATATACACAGTAAAACAAACTGAAAAATACCACAAAACACGATGTTTTTCGTGACAAATTGTGTTTACATGTTAATTTAAAATGACAATTAGTTTGAAATATGTCAGTTATTGTTAGCTTGTGATATTTTATTAAACTTACTATGATCTAACAAATATGAATAAATAATACTAAGATTTTGGATGTCCGATCTGAAATTCATACTATTTTTGTTGCTGTTGATATAGACCATCTCAAGGAATTCTCTGCTAATTTTTCTATTATCAGTTTTTAAAATTTTAACGTCATTAAAATTAGGTGAGTGATCTTCCTGCAACATGTGTTTTGCTAGAGCGCATCTGGTTTTTCCAGTTTTTATGTCGCTTTTGTGTAGTGTCATTCTAGTTGAGAGCCAACTTTCCGTTTGTCCGATGTATTCCTTATTACAACTCGAGCATGGTATGGAGTAAATTATATTGGATTTGTATTTTTGTTCAGTTTTGTCTTTGATTGTAGGCAAGAGTTCCTTAATTTTATGTTTCTTGTAATAGCCGAACCGTGTGTTACCAAAGTTTAAGACATGTCCTATTTATTCTGTTAGATTGCTAATGTATGGCAGTTTGAAATACGTGGGTGGTTTGTTGACTGCATGTGTCTCAGATTGGTTAGTGGCCATATTGTTCAGTCTGTTGTTGAGCGATGTGTTATAAAGTAGTTTGGAAATCAGAGCCTTTGGGTAGCCATTATTTAAGGCAAGTTTGGATAAAATCTCTAAATTTTTTTTGTGTAGGGTGGGGTGACTAACTTTTATAATTCTATTTTTAAGACCTACTATTGTATTTATTTTTTGTTGAAGAGGATGGTTTGAATGATAGTTCAACATTCTTGTGGAATTAGAAGGTTTTCTATACCAGTCTATTATAATGATGTTGTTATTTCTTATGATCTTAGTGTCTAAAAAGGCAATCTCCCCATTAGTCTCTTTTTCCAATGTAAATTGGATCTTATTGTGGAATGTGTTAAACCTGTGTAATGTGTTATCTATTTCATGTTCAGGTAGGGCCATAATCACATCATCGACGTATTTATGGATGAAAGCTAACTCAAACGGAAGATTAGCCAACACGTCATGTAAGCAACGGTCCATGATAATGTCCGCTAAGATATCACTTAATGGACTGCCCATGGGGCATCCATCTTTTTGTGAATAAAATTTATTGTTGAAAATGAAATAACTATTATCTAGTAGTAAGTGTAAGAGCTTGAAAAATGAAGTTTTTGATAAATTAGTGTTGCTTACGATTAGGTGCCAATCGTTGGTCAACATATCCAGTACAAACTTTATCGGTATGTTGGTGAAGAATGATGTGACATCTAGTGAGATAACATGGTAGTTTTGTGGCAGTGCAAAATTCTGGTATTTCTCTGCAAATGTGAAAGAGTCCGGAATATTGTGTGGGCCGCCACTATACGTATCTGAAAGTATTTTCGAAATGAAAACTGCTACTCTAGAGGTCGGGGCATTTATGCACGATACAATGGGTCTGAAGGGAACATCAGGTTTATGGACTTTAGGTAGTGTATATAGTTTAGGACTTGTAGCATTGTGTATGGTCATTTTTTTGTATGAGCCCTCTGATATTTCTTCACGGTCTTTTAGTGTTTTTAAGAAATTATTTAATTGTCTCTGTATTTTAGTGGTAGGATCTACCTTTAGGATGCTATATGTGTCTTCATCTTGAAGAAGTTCTTCAGTTTTTTTTTTATATATTCAGTGCGATCTACCGCAACTGTTTTTTCACCTTTGTCCGGAGTTTTAGCGTAAAGAAAAGACATAAACGTAAGGAAAGACTTAAACAAGTTTGGATAGTGAGAAAAATACAAAGCGTACGGCTGGAATCGTACAGCCACGTACTCATAATGAATCAAACTAGATTGGAAAGAAAATTGTAGAAGATAAAGAGGGCTATAGGTGCAAAAGAGCCACGCCAGGGAATAAATGAAGAGATAAGAAAACGCTCTTCTTAAGTATGATGTTTTGATTTGGTGTCTTTATTATTTAAGCCATTTAAGCCGCCATGTACTCTATGATCTATCCTCATGTATATGTCATTCTCACTTCTATCATTACTCCTAATTACTCCTAAATAATTAAAATTTTCAGCTATTTCAATATCTTAATTTCGTATATTTACTTCCTTGGTTGTTGTATCTCTATTTCCTCTGCTCGTCTCCATGGTTTTACTTTTTCCTTGATTTATTGTTACCACTCTCTTTTTTACTGCTTGATCAGTTTTTTGAATTGCTTCTTCCAAGCTTCTTCTGTCTCTAGCTAGTATAGTGATGTTGGACGCGTACGCAACTACTTGTATCATCTTATTGATTATTTTTTCCAGGAAATTCCTTGATGCTTATGTTGGTTGTGCGTCTTTTCATATTTTGCGTTTTGATGTGTCTATATAATTTCGTGTTATTATTATTATCATTCTCAATTGTATCCATTACTTCCACCAGCCATCTTGTCTTCTTGGATTTTATTAATTTCGTGCTATCTTTTCTGATTTCTTGGTATGTTTTATGGTCTACTTTATTTCCTGTTCTTAACCATTTTATTCTAACGGCCTTCGTTGTCTAGTGTTCATCAAACCATTCCTTTACTTTTGCTTTCGTTTTTTTTTCGCCTAAAACTTTGTCCTCGTCTTATCATTCTCAATTGTATCCATTACATCCTCCAGCCATCTTGTCCTCTTGGATTTTATTAATTTCGTGCTATCTTTTCTGATTTCTTGGTATGTTTTATGGTCTACTTTATTTACTGTTTTTAATCATTTTATTCTAACGGCCTTCGTTGTCTAGTGTTCATCAAACCATTCCTTTACTTTTGCTTTCGTTTTTTTTTGCCTAAAACTTTGTCCTCGTCTTCAATACCTCTTTTTATGTTGTTCCATTCTTCATCTATATTTTCATCCTCCGTCATTTTTGCTAATTGTTTTGTGACTTCATCTTCGTAGAGTTCCTTCTTTTCTGTCATTCTCTTGATCCTCCATCTCTTCTTCGTTGGGTGTTTTTTATTTTCTTCTACCATTCAAACTGCACTTACTAAATAAAATACACACCTAATTCAAAAGTATGCAATGAAAATCATTTTAAACTGAATACAATCCTGAAATTAATGTATCAGCGTTCAAATGGACACGCAAACTAAATGTATAGGTGACAATATGTATTTATTCACTATTTATTTAAAGTGTGTTCGATAAACCGTGAAATTTCAAATTAAATATGAAATACGTTACCATGGATATCATCCAATGGTTTTTTGTAGAGTCGAGGGACCAGACCATCGCGCATCGCTCGGGCGTATCACGCTGACAGCCTGGTTAATTAGTAATATCATCGTTTTCAGTTTTATTTGATCGCCGGAAAATACGAGGCGAAAATGAAAAAGCACTCAATTTTTAATTGGATCTGGTTAATTCGCAAGAATTTTAATGGATATTTTGCATTATCCCGGCCCCCTGTCCCGTCCAAGAGTTTGTTTCAGAAACGTAGAAGGGGCTCCTCCATCGCGTTTCTCCCTTTGCCACCTCCAACTTTTACATCTCAAACAAATCTTTCGGATCGCTCATCCTTGATGTTACGTGCCTATAAAAATTTATAAAGAGGATTTCCATTTTTAATTCGGCCTGTCAGCCTGGTTCGCATCTCTCATTCTTTAATCTAATTAAGTTTGGCGTATTTGTCCAAGGGTTGGAGAATTCCACTTCAATTTAAACACTGCCGATTCTCGACGGTCGTGCTGAATGTAAAATGTAAAAGAAAATTCAGTGAATATTTTAAACCTTGCGCTAATACAAGAAATATTGCTATGGCATGTATGCTGATTTTATTGATTTTGGAATCTTACTTGCGCTAATACAAGAAATACTTATATTTTCATTTACTTAATAGATTTAATTATGTTTTTTTATAATAGTTAGAGATACGTTGAATTTTCTCCTACTTCTGGAGTGCCCTAGGGCTCCAACTTAAGGCCTTTTCTGTTCAATCTTTATGTATTGATTCAATAGACATGTTTTTAGAAACTTATGAGCAGGTGGTTCATGTCCTGGCGATTACAGAACATTGGATTGATACTAAGAACTTACAATATATAAATTTAAGGAACTATGCTATGGCATCTTGTTTCTGTAGAACTACAAACAGGTATGGTGGCTCTTGCATTTTTGTAAGAAAGGGAATTCTTGTTGCGGAAATGAAAAATCTAAGAGACAAGAGTCAAGAATCCATAGTAGAATGTAGTGCTGTTGAACTGACTGAGCATAAAACAATTGCGGTTAATGTGTATAGACCGCCGAACGGAGATTTTAATGAATTTTTAGATATACTCGATGAAATACTCTCATCAGTAATAAAATTGAAACCAAGACATAAACACATTTTAACGGGTGATTTTAATGTCCCATTTAATATTAAGGAAAATATCCATGTAAAAAGACTGAATGATGTGCTGAATGCGTTCAATTTGCATATAACAATACATGATGCCACACGTATTGGGGGTGCAAGGACGACAATTGATAATATTATGACGAATATAACAAACTACATTAGTAAAGTAGTGATAACAGCCTGTCGGATCACTTGGGGCAACGGCTTACATTTAATTCGAGGTTCAGGAGTGCTACACCACAGAAACCAATTAAAATTAAAATATTATATGAAGAAAATATTGTTGCTTTTAAACAATGGCTCATGGAACATAACTGGAATGTTTTGTGTGATGCGTTGGATGTTAATGTCTTGTATGAAACTTTTATTAATGAAATTAAAACGAAATATAATGACTTATGTAAAAGTAAAACAATAAAACAAAAAACAATTAAAGAACGCTGGATCACTGATGAAATTAAGGTGAAAACAATTATTAAAAGACAAATGTACGAGGACATGCTAAACGAAAGAATAAGTATAGAAGATTATAACAATTATGGCAATAATTTAAACAAAGAGATAAAAATTGCGAAAGACAAAGCTAACAGTGATTTCATCAATGAATCACATAATAAGACTAAGGCAACTTGGCAGCTGGTAAGAAAAATCACGGGTTCTGTTAAAGCTGAGGAAATCTCTGTTGATGGCATTGAAGTGGCAGGAACAACAATTGAAGAAAGGCTGTCTACAATCAACAGACAACTGATAGAAATGTGTAACAATATAACCAAGATAAAAGATATAGATCTGGACAATATTCCTTATAATAACCACTCATTGATGCTGCACAATTAAGGGATAGCTCTTGCGTGGGTTGTGATGAAATACCTGTAAAGATAATAAATGAATGTGCGCCTGAACTTGCAGTTATACTAAACTACTAAAAAATGAATAAGGAGTTTTTACTTTTTTGTATTTTTTAGAAAATATGGGTAAATATTTGTAGTGTATTATATTAGATACATAATTGTGCACAACAATTTAAAATTTCCAAGTATATTTATTCAGAAAAATCGTTAGATTACTAAGAAATGAACAATTATGAAATAAGCAACTTTTTTATCAATAGCTAAAATAAACATTTTTCTGTAACAATTAATTCTAATATCGTGTAAAATGGCCACGGACATCTCTCACAGCTGTACATCTTCGGGGCATACTCATAATGCAATTATTAATGTGTTCTTGTGACACTCTTCTACAACACAGCGGTAAAATTTCCCGCAAGTGTTGCACGTTAACTGGGGGTAGATTATGGTCGTTGAGCTGCTCTTGAAGTCTGTCCCAAATGTGCTCAATTGAATTCAAGTCGGGAGACGTTGGTGGTAAAGGTAGATGGTTAATATGGAGGTCATTTATTGCTTGCATTACAATTTGTACACGATGAGGTCGTGCATTATCATCAATAAAAACCATGTTTTCATCGACAGCCTCACGAATGTCGACCACATATTGCTGAATAATGTCATCTCTGTATATGTGTCCATTGACATTGTTTTCAAAGATATGGAGGTTCGTCCATCCATTCAAACTAATGCCTGCCCACACCATGATACCACCGCCGCCAAAAGGCACCATACTTTTTGTAAACTCGCGTCAATAACGGTCTCCTCGAGTTATCCAGACCCTTACTCTGCGATTATTACTAAATAAGCATAATCTGGATTCATCGGTGTATAAACCATGCTCCCATTGAAAATTTTCTGCTAGTCGTTGGTTAACCCAAGCTCATCTAGCCATTCTGTTGGCATTAGTTAATTTTGGGCATGTCACAGGCCTGCAGCTATGAAGATCCATTTCCCTCAGACGGTTTCTGATAGTTTGATCCGAAACTCTAACTCCAGTGGCGGCACGTAACTGTGTTTGCAACCATACAGCACTTCTAAACGGATTCATCCTTGTCTGAATTCGTATGTAGCGGTCTTGTCTCTGATTTGTTTTCCTCTCAGATACACTACCGGGTCTTCTCCTTGCAGATCCTGTCTGTTGGAATCTTGTTAGAGCCCTACTAACAACACTTGGAGACACATTAAAAATTGCGACAATTTCTGCTCCAGATTGCCCTCGCTGATGCAATAACGCAATTAAATCAAAAGTTTCTTTATTTAAATGACGTCTTGGCATCGTGAAAATGTGAAATGACGTTTAAAATGAATAATATTTGTCAAAAAATACGATTTTTATAATTTTGTATTCTAAATTAATTTAAGGTTAAAATACAAGATTCAATATTTTGTCACACAGAAAAGACATTTACCAAATAAAATGTCCACAAACGACTGTGGGCCTTCTAATTTATCTATAGTTTGAGAAAATACGTTAAATTTAACTGAATTAATTAGATCTGTTAAAACAAGATCTAATTCCCTATTCATTTTTGAGTAGTTTAGAACCAATAGTCAATAAATGTATAGAATCGGGAATATTCCCAAATGAATTGAAGAAATCTATTATTAGATTAATATACAAAACTAGAAAACTACAGACCGATATCTATATTGACACATTTCTCAAAAATATTCGAAAAAATTATTTTTAAACGTATAATGGATTTCCTTTTGGAACATGATATACTTAGTGAATACCAGAATGGCTACATCACAGGCAGATCTACGATCAGAGCTGCTTATCAAGCCATACATGAGATTATTGACAGTCTGAATCATGATGAGTGCACAATTGGTATCTTCATGGACCTTAGTAAGGCCTTCGACTGTGTTGAGTACTGTGTGTTATTTGAAAAATTGGAAAGAGTTGGAATAAGAGGACATAGTTTGCAGTTGATACGGTCCTATCTGGATAATAGAAAGCAGTGCGTGGTCGGTGGTGATGCGGGTGTTGCTTCTGATTGGGGGACGCTGAAAAGAGGAGTGCCCCAGGGCTCCGTCCTGGGTCCTTTATTGTTTTTAATATATGTCAATGATCTCCCTTGCAAGACTAAACATAAAACGATACTGTACGCTGATGATACTTCGGTAATTCTAAGAGCCAAAAAAGATGCAGCAAACAATGAAATACTGTCTACTGTTGAGGATTGTGGTTCGTGGTTTGACAGAAACAGGCTCAAGCTGAATATTGAAAAACCAATGTGTTGAACTTTGGCTATTTCAAGAGGGACCCAATAAAAGTTATTTATGGAGATCAACAGCTAAGTATGGAACACATGGCAGTTAAGTTCCTGGGATTGTGGATGGATCCTCAAATGAAATGGAAGAAGCATATTGACCACTTGGCAACAAAGATATCATCATTCAGTTATGCATTGCGTATCATAGTGGAATCTGTAAATCAGTCAGCAGGTCTATCGGCATATTATGCTTATGTGCAGTCGAGACTTAGTTATGGCATCATGTTGTGGGGAACATCGGTTCATGCATCCAGAGTGAGAAAGACTCATTCATGCAAGGAAATTTTTAAGGGACAAAAAATACATACATTGACGGGCTTATATGTTCTTGAGTGTGTGAAGTTTGTAAGGGAAAATTATGAGTTTTTCAAAGAGCAAGAATTACAACATAATTACGAGACCAGAGGTATAGTCTGTTCACATTTGGTGCCTCTACAAACAACAAAAAGTATTGTGGAAAAGAGTTGTATCACCCAAATAATAAGAGTATACACCCTGTCCAGTTTAAAATGCAGTACATGGGGATATTGGAAACCGTTGGAGATACAACGTCGGTTAAATGGGAGAAAAGTTGCGTATTCATTTGTCCATGAATAATCCGACATCAGATTTTGAAATTTTTGTTTCATTGGGCAGAGACAGGGTGAAAAAGAAAAAAATGCATTTTTGAAAATCTTCCATATTTTGTTTCCTAGAAGAGATAAATTTACAAAAGTTGTAAGCTAGGGATAACAAGTCATGAGGATTTTAAAAATGTTAAAAAAAGAAATCTAGGTCTACTAGATTTTGCTAGACAATAATCAACTTTTGTTTTTCTTATGGCAGCCATATTGGATTTTGACATTTTTAATATCTTCAAAAAAAATGCTATTCAATGATGTATAACATGTTTATGTTCAAGATAGTAAAAACATGAAAAATAGAGAAAGTAAGATTTTAACATAGTAGGCCGTGATAATAAATGTGACATTTGTATTAAACAACTCTAAAAGCTGTGAAGTTTATTCTGAACTGTCAGTAATCTTATTGTTAATCTCATTGTATTGTTATAAGTATCTGTACTGTGCAAACCTAAGATGGATCGTTTTACAAATAGTGACAAATATCAAATGCTGGAGTGTTTTATTTTGTGTGAAAAAAATGATGAAATTGGCTGCAGAAATGTATTTCGATAGATACCCTGAAAGGCGGCAGCCAGAAAAAAGCATTTTTCGCCGATTGCGTGATAATTTGATAATGCATGGAAGTTTTGTCAAACCCAAAAAAAGGCAAAACAATGAAACTAATGAAAATATTGTTCTTCAAGCAGTAGTTGAAAATCCCCGTACGTCTTTACGGGTAATTGAAAATACACTTGGCGTCGCTAGGTCAACAGCTGGTACCATTTTAAAGCGTACCAAATTCAAACCTTATCGTGAAAGAGCCAGTCAAGGGCTTCAAAATGGTGACGAAATACGGAGAGCACAATTCTGTCATTGGTTCATCGAAAAACATAATGAAAATCCAAACTTTTTTGCGAAAATTTTATTGTCTGATGAGAGTCGATTTACTAACTCTGGAATGTTTAATCGTAAAAATACTATCTTTTGGTCCGATGAAAATCCACACCTAGTTCGTGGCATTAGACAGCAAGTCAGATGGGGATTTAATGTCTGGATCGGCGTTATTGATACCCATGTTATCGGTCCATTCTTTTTCAATGAGAGTTTAAATTCTGAAAGGTATTTAGAACTTTTGCGCACACATGTTGCTGAACGAATTGAAGAATTTCCACTTGCAACGTTGCAAAATATGTATTTTCAGCAAGACGGAGCGCCTCCACACAATTCCTTGTTGGTTACAAATTATTTAAATAATAAATATTACAATAACTGGATTGGTAACCGAGGACCAATAGGGTGGCCTGCTAGGTCCCCGGACCTCACACCTCTTGATTTTTTTGTATGGGGCTATCTGAAAAACAAGGTGTATTCGAGATCTTATGAAAATGTGGAAGAATTACGTCAAGCAGTTGAAGAAGCAGTGAATGGAATGACACCGAACATGGTTAGACAATCTTGTGAGGCAGTACTAACACGATGTAGATTGTGCATACGAATGAACTGTGGCTTATTTGAACAGTTGTTACATTAATGATTCAGCTACCTAACCACCTTTATTTAATGAATACTAATAAATAAAATGTTAAAGATATTTTAACAGTACTTGGAGACTTGTTATTTTTTGTTTTTTTATCAGTATGCACTTAATATATCCACAGTTCCATGGCCTACTATGTTAAAATCTTACTTTCTCTATTTTTCATGTTTTTACTATCTTGAACATAAACATGTTATACATAATTGAATAGCATTGTTTTTGAAGATATTAAAAATGTCAAAATCCAATATGGCTGCCATAAGAAAAACAAAAGTTGATTATTGTCACGCAAAATCTAGTAGACCTAGATTTTTTTTTAATCATTTTTAAAATCCTCATGACTTGTTATCCCTAGCTTACAACTTTTGTAAATTTATCTCTTCTAGGAAACAAAATATGGAAGATTTTCAAAAATGCATTTTTTTCTCTTTCACCCTGTATCTGCCCAATGAAACAAAAATTTCAAAATCTGATGTCGGATTATTCATGGACAAATGAATACGCAACTTTTCTCCCATTTAACCGACGTTGTATCTCCAACGGTTTCCAATATCCCCATGTAGGGGAGACTGGGGTTAGATGTTACAGGGATTGGTTGTTACAGTCTCAATATTTTTTTTTACAATTATGTATCCGAGTCTCAAACACAGTGTAGTAGTTCTTTTAGTCGACTACTAACTTCATACAATTTTGTAGAGATGGCGCTACAAACGAAAAAGTAATATGGTGGAAAACGTGTTTTTGATGGTTCAACGTAATTCTGTGCGTAAGGTAAAAATTTCTTTTTATTAAAATCTCCAAATGTCTGTGAAAGTTCTAACTGCTGTAATCGCTACCTTGATATTTGTTCTTTTTGATATGTACTATATTCCATTTCGCTGGAATAAATTGTTTAGCTGTATTTAACAAAGTCATTGAAAAACTTCGAAATGGGTTGGTTGTTACATCTAAACTGGGGCAGGTTGTGACAGTGTAACAACTAACCCCCAAGGGCTAGAGCAATTGTTCTGAAAGTCGTAATTGGTTTTTTGTTCATTTGCAGACCAAACATGCGGGTTTATAAAAAGAAGACTGATAGGGGAAATGTCCCACAAGACATTTTTATAAGAGCGGCTCGAGAAGTAGAGAAGGGCAGAGGTTTGAGAAAAGTAGCAGCTGATTTTGACATAAATTTCATGACTTTACAAAGATTTTGTAAGAAGTTAAAAACTAAAGGTATAACCGCTCTTTACGAATTAGTCAGATATTTATATTTTTGTTTTTTCAATAACCATAGGTGAAACAGATCCTATACCTAAGGTTGGATATCGGCGTAATCGGCAACTGTTCAATGACACGTTTGAAGAAGAATTAGTTACCTATCTCGACCAAAGTGCTAAGATGTATCATGGTCTTACTCCTAAAGAGACTCGCAAATTAGCATACCAGTATGCAGTAAAAAACAATATTACTGTACATAATAGTTGGCATCAGTTTCAAATGGCTACCTATGATTGGTTATGGGGATTTCTTCGTCGACATCCTACTTTATCTATAAGAAAACCCGAAGCTACAAGTCTAGCTCGGGCAACCAGTTTCAATAAAGCAAATGTCAAAAAATTTTTTGATTTATTAGAAGAAGTTTTGGATAAATACAAATTTGAGTGCCAAGATATATATAATATAGACGAGACAGGCGTCACTACGGTGCAAAAACCTGACAGAATCATTGCACGTAAAGGAATGAAACAAATTGGATCTGTAGTATCCGCTGAGCGAGGAACTTTGGTGACATTAGCAGTAGCAGTTAATGCAAATGGAAGTTATATTCCACCGTTTTTTGTTTTTCCCCGAAAAAATTATAAAAACTACTTTGTTGCAAACGGTCCACCTGGTTGCATAGGCTCAGCTAACAAATCTGGTTGGATGAATCAAGAGGACTTTTACATTTTTTTAGAACACTTTGCTAAACACAGTCGTTGTAGCAAGGAGCGACCTGTCCTTTTACTTCTAGACAACCATGACTCTCACTTATCTGTAAAAGGCATCGATTTTTGTAGAGAAAAAGGTATAATTGTTTTATCCTTCCCGCCACATACTACGCATAAACTCCAACCATTGGATAGATCGGTTTATGGCCCACTTAAAAAATATATTAATTCTTTCTGTGACTCATGGATCAGAAATAACCCAGGGAAAACGTTAACTATTTACGATATTCCTTCTATTGTACGCGATGCTTTACCACTAGCTGCAACACCAGTGAACATTCAATCTGGTTTCCGTGTCACTGGTATTTGGCCCACAAATAGAAACATTTTTAATGATGACGAATTTTTGAGCTCGTCTGTGACAGACCGTCACGATGCAGAAGTTGAAGAAGTGAGTAACACTCACGATCAAAACCCTCATTCTAATGTAACTCCTCCGAGGTTAGTAAATAACAATAAACTTGTTGAAAACGTCAGTGTCAATTAAACTCAACCTGTGTCAAGCTGTTATTATAATCCAGCTGTAGCTTCTACCTCAAACCAAGATCACCAACATATAACTCCAGAATGTATTCGTCCTTTTCCAAAAGCAGGCATGAGGAAAAATACGAATACAAGAAAACGCAGAAAAGCCGCTGTATGGACTGATACACCAAATTAAAAAGAATTGGAAGAAGAGGAAGAGAAAAAAAGAAAAACAAATAAAAAAGCTGATAAAGTTAAAAAAAATTTAAAGAAAAACATTGTGGGTAATAAGAAAAAAGGTAAGAAATCTGTAGCAGATAGTTCCGAAGATGAAAATGAAGAGTGTGTGATATGTGGAGAACTTTATTTAAACTCAAAACCAGGCGAAGGATGGATCAAATGCCATAAATGTGAAAAATGGGCACATGAACTATGTACTCCAGGTGAAACTTACTTTATTTGTCAGCACTGCGATTCAGATGATGACATGTAACAAATTGCCCCAAGCATGTATCAATCAACCCCACCTTGGGGAAAGTTGTTACGTTTTGACTTTTTTTAATTATTATATATTTTCTAAAAAAATAGTTTAGTTTTTGTTAAACTGTAAGGCCTATTACATAAATAAAGGTTATTACTTTCTTATGATATATTTCAAATTTTTAAAACAATTACTAAAATAAAATAAAAAATTCATAATCAAAAACTGTAACATCCAACCCCAGTCTCCCCTACTGCATTTTAAACTGGACACCCGGTATAATCATTTACCTTCACACATAAAATATTTACCTCAAAAAAGGCAAAAAACTGTATTGTTTGAAATACTCATCAAAGAATCTTTCTATAGCATAGACGAGTATTTTAATTTTAAATTTTGACGCGTATAAATGTGAATTTGTGAATCTGTTATATATATATATATATTTTGACATGTTCAACACTGTATGTATTAGTGAATAAATAGCTTTATTATTATTATTATTATTATTATTAAATATATTACAAACATCATAAATGCATCTTGCACCCGTTTACGGTAATGTCTCGATAATATATTCATCTATAAGAACATGAAATGATGTTTCTAATCTACAGCAAAACGCTGATATTCTGATAGAAAAAACTTTGTAGGAGCTTGATGACTTATTCAATTAAAAATGTATAACCTTTGCTTCAAAATTGAACTTTTTTCCGCATATACTAATGTTTGCAATTCTGCTTCTCGAAGACTTGCATTTTTCATTTTATAATATAGTTCTTTTAAAAGTGTTCTTCTGCTTTGGTATAAAGAACTTGCATGTTCTTCTTAAGAAGATTCCGCGACGATTTCATAAATTTCTCTCATTCAATATCGATGGAGTGTTCCAGGTGCGGAATACTGAATATATTTGCCTTTTGGAAAGACAAGGACTGCAGCTTTTGTGTCTAAGACGTGAGAAGTGGTGCTCGCTTTATGTGAAAACCTCGTTGTGGTTAAACGGACAGCCTCGCTTTACTATCCGATATTAATTTCATTGTTCCTAGAATTCTCTTCGGTTATTAGAATAATTCCTCTTTATCATTTCCTAGGACAAACCTCCACCGCATCAATCTTGTATCAAGAAGTGACGTTCAGCCAATCTGCGCTACAATGATATAAGGTGAAGTGTGGTAAGATCGTAATCGGTCTATATTTATTCATACATAATTGAAAATATAATAGCTAATAGTTAGAAAGCTGTATTAAATTAATATGAGGCGATCCATAGAGATGTTTCTCATTCATTCGAAGGAATAAGCGTATTATATATTCATTATAGAGTACAACTTCTTGTGCAGTGTGCAACAAACCTAGAGTCGTCCAACAATGTGTTGTGATTTTTATGGAAATTTTGTGTTTTTTAGTTTGTTTTTGGTAAGTATGGAGAATATTGTTTAAAGTTTACATTAAATAAATAAGTCCAAAATTTACCGCTACCTCGGTCTTGCCCCGAAAATATTAGCGCACGGGGTAAGACCGCAGCATGCAGCGGGGCAAAGTCGCAGTGATCTGCGCTGTTCATGTATTTTGTTTATTTCTTCTGATATTTTCTTCCAACACTTATATTTAGAAAATTTTTAGATGCGAAATGGTTCGAAATTACGTTAGGAAAACAAATCGAAGATCGTTTACCACAGAAACATTTGAAGAAGCCTTAGCAGAAATTATGGCTGGACGTATAATAGTATATTAAAATGCAAGTAACAGAAGGCCTTTCATTCCAGCATGATTTATAAATTCGGTGTTTTACACTATTTTTTATATTTATATTTGACAATTGACTTTTGTAAGAATTATTTGAATTAAAAAGTTTGCTTAAAGTAGAAAAAAAACTCATATTATCTCAGACGAAGAGCATCAATCTACGCCACCAGAATTGTGAGACGTGACCTCCAACACCATAAATAATTTACTACCAGGTAAATCGAAAAGCGATCATGAAAAGAATACGAAAAATTTATGCCACCAACCTACTTCTACTAAAATAGAAGCCAAAAATCGTTTAAGAATGGAGTCCATTCTTACACAAAAATGGGTGCTAGAATAACGTTGTTCTAATACTGAACCAGAAATGCATTTTACACTAGCAAAAAATATAAAATACCGATCAGTACCATAATGGATCGTTTAAAAGGTAAACATGTCATCATAAATAAATCACTTGGCAGATCAACTACTATTTCAAAAGAACACGAACAACAGCTTGCTGATAGTCTCTTGAAAATGGAAAAATATGGGTCCGGGTTGTCCAGGAAAGAGGTGTTTGATTTGGTAGGCAGTTTATTAAAGAAAACAAACTTAAAACCCCGTTCAAAGACGGTCTCCCTGGCGAAGATTGATTTCTAGGATTAAAAAAGAGACATAATTTAAGTATAAAAAAACAGCAAGCGGTAGATGTGGCCCGTAAACGAGGATGCAATCCCTTTATGATCCAACAATATTTTACGTTATTGGAAAATACCGTAAAAGAACTAGGACTAGAAAACACTCCTTCCAGTATTTGGAATTTAGACGAGTCTAGTTTTTGCGCTGACCCTTCTAAAACTAGTGGTTGGTGGTAAAAATCTGCCATGCACATGAGTAATAAGTGCTCCTGGAAGAAACAACATAACAGTTCTACTAGCAGCGTCTGCTTCGGGTGAAAAAGTCTCACCACTTATTATTTTTAAAGGAAAAAATAGCTGGGATCAATTGGTTGCCCCAGAGAATACTGGCTTTCCTGGAACCACGTATGCTGCGACTGTCAATGGTTGGATGGAGTCAACTGTATTTCACAATTATTTTGAAAACAATTTTCGAAGTCTATTGATCCAAGCTGCCCAACCTTATTAAATTAATAATAAATTAATAGCAAAAGCTCGTGAATCAAATGTTACCTTTCTAAAACTTCCAGCACATACAAGTCACATACTCCAACGTGTAGACTTAAGTGTCTTTAAACCATTAAAGTCAACCTGGGATCAAAAATTAGTCACGTGGCAAAGAAAAAATGTTGGAATAAAGCTTTAAAAAAACCCGTTTTCTGTAATGATTGGAGATTTGGTGCGATTTAAACCCGGAAATAATTATGAATGGTTTCAAGAAAGCGGGCATCATAGACGAAATCAACATCAATAAAGGAAAAAGCAATTTTTAAATTTACATGACTTACTAGGAAATTGATGGTTTGAGTAGGAATTGACATAAGAAATATAAATACTATAGTAACCCTGTGGGGCAATTTAAATGATCAGTGGTACATTTATGGACTTCTAGAACCATTCGCTTTACAATATCGATGGTGTTTTGCCAAAAGGGCGATTGCACCATTTAGTTGTTTCGAGAAAATTGGAGAAAACTATTCTGGAAATGTATGGGCGACTAAATTGAAAAAAAATTTACTCAAACCTTTCACATTAATAATTAAATGAATAGGGAATCAAATAATACAAAATTAAATGTACTGTTAGTTTAAAATTTAAATATTGTGGATATTCGGCATTTTTCCGGAATAGTTCTGGTATATGTGGTATATTGGCCCCAAGTTCGCCATTTTGCTTAAGTGTTATCTTCATTCGACCAAACCTCTAATTAAGACTTGGTGAGAACTTTTAATGGTTAATTACAATAAAATCATAATAAATAGTTCTAAAATATTTCAATAAAAGTCAAATAAGAAAAACAGAAATTTTGCCAAAAAATAAGAAAATGCAAATAAAATTGAAGTAACAAAAAACTACAATAATAGAGGGAAAAGTCAATAAGTGGGTGCTTCATCGGTCTCCAAGAGCCTATCTTCCATGATTGGTCTAAATGACATAGATAGGTACTCATAGTGATATTGCGAAGGTACAGTTCCATTTGTGCACAACTTCCTCAATCCGTGATAAACTAATTTTGCCTTTTGTATTATCTTTTGTGGCAAGGTATTACTTATATATTGGATACAAATTGGAGGCACTTCGAAAGTTATTTGGCAAATATTTTCCCGTTATTTTTTTCCTACAATAATGCGATGGAACTGGCGATAGTTCGTTGATGAACGAAACGACTATATCGACGCTGGCAGAAGCAGTTTTATTTTTTGGGATATATTTTCCGCGTTCTTCAATTTTCGAGGTCTTGATATCACTTCTACCAGTTTCAGTACAACGGAGAAGCTTATCTGTTACATCTAGTATATCTATTAAAAAGTCTGCAAATCTTTAATTTTCCATTACGGTTTGGCAAATAATCTCTTGTAAGATACTTTCTCGGCTTTGCGATTTAGCCCTTTTTCTTTCGATCTCATGAACATCTATGTAATTGAGTAAAAAGTCTCTTTGTTTTTGATGACTGAATGACCAGTATTTCTCAAAAATGTATTTTCTATCATCTTTGCTGACTTTAATACATTCATTAGGGCATCATTGTGCGCATGGATTCTGATTCATCTTCTTTTTTTAAATTGTCAATATTTCTGTGTCCTATATAAGTTGTCTATTTTGTTCTTTTTCTTTCTCTTTTTGATCCCATAAGCACAACTTTTTCTGGCATTTTCAGAATTGGTAATAATATTATAATTTTTTCTGTTATTATTTGGCTCCACTACAGATTCAGAACTAGATTCATTTGTTTGCGGGCTAAGTAAAGAAGAACTTGTACTTATGTCAGTTACATAGAATTTCTCAATCCTACGGCCGGAATTTGACCCGTAAATAACGTCCAAATTCTCTGGTGCCATATAACATTTAGCCGGCAATGGTACATCAGTTGAGACACTACTTGTTAGCTTATTAATATTATGAGACAATTTTAGTATTCGCTCTGTCCGACTAGACATAATGAACAATTTTTTCATACTGTATCGCATACGTACCATACTATCAACGAACGAAACTATTTTTAGGTTATGCTGCCTATAGTAAAGCAATGCAAGTTCGCCCTTCAGACGTTTTAGCTTTGTTACATTCGTCCTTTTAGACGGATTGTTCTGAACATATTCGCCCAAAGGAAAAATGTATTTTTCACTATCAACACCTTTTATTCCATCAAATACGTTTATCCTTTTGCCAACATTATCTTACAGTAGGTACTTATTTTTTGGTACATAAAGCTCTAAATCGTAAAATTGGCGCGTTCGCCCTTTTGTCAAAATACCATCGATATATTCAAGAACTAAATAATCCCACATTCCAGCTAGACAATACTCATCTTTATATTGTAGCTGTTACATTGCAATTTTTTCAAGAGGCCAGGGTGGTCCCTAGAATTATCGTCCATAGAAATAATCTCCAACTGCACATCTAATTTACTTCCAACAGCTTGGTAAGTTACTTTGAAGGAGTTTTTACAGGAATTCATAGATTTTCTTATTAGAAGGATACCTAACTCATTAATTCTTTCTAAAGGGTACGACTTTTATTGAAAACATTTTAATTAAAATATATACTTTTATTGTGTGCTTTGTGACACACACAGTAAACTGAAGAAAGGATATTTTCAATATCAGTCGTAATAGTTATTTACGAACCAAGTGCGGGAAAAGTATTTTCCCGCATGAGCGCACATTGTAAGCACGAGCGACCGCAGGAAGCGAGTGCTTTTAATTGCGCGAATGCGTGAAAGATGTCTTCACGCAAGTGGTTTGTACAATATTTTTTGTACGAACATTAAATTAAAAAAGTATTATTGATTAATGTCATTGGTATCATACCTAACCTAAGATAGATTACCTAATTAATTTAAGCATTTCATGTACGTAACTATTACTCACCTTTCCCTAAAATATAAGTTATTATATTCTTACACATGGCAAACATGAGGTATTTATTCTTGTATTTATAAATTTATAGTACATTTATTGCGTCTTTTTGGTTTAAATACAAACAATTCCGAACTGCCAATATGAATGTCGATGTGGTTCAAATAGATGGCGCTCGAATCTTGCTTAAGATGTCGCTTAAAATATCGTCAAATAGATGGCGCCACAATTTTTTTGGAAGAATTTTTAATTATTACTCCTACTTCCCCAACTTTTAGTGAAGAATAGTGGAGGGAAGTAGTATTTTATAGACTAAATTTTATTACTACCAAGTTAGATTTTTTTTTAAATGTCCCAAAGTGCCAGTGCTTTTTTCAATTTTTACAGTCGCCTCAGCCGGGAAAACGTATTTCCCAGTCGAGCTACACATGCGCCAAATGTCACTTTATAGGCGGTGAGTACAAAAAATATTTTTGTGCCATTAATATTTATTGAATTACCAATATATTATTCATAATAGGAATTTTATTACAATCCATTAACGTCATCATAATAATATAAATTACACCACGCGTTCGTTAAGAAACTTTTAATAACTCCAAACTTTTAAAAAATATAAGCGTTCCAGTATTATTAGGGGCAACTAAAAGCAACTTCGCGTTACACATCGTTGCATTTTTACGTGCTAAGTATATATATACCTATACGCTTTTTTACTTGTTACGTATCGCGGGAATATAAATATTACAAGAGGGCCAGAAGCTTTAGCTCCAATAAAACAGTACGGAGCGAGTTTTAAAATCTGCAAACATTTTATCGAAGTTAAATACAATACCGCGGAGTCTGCTCTTTCACTTCCCCTTTACACACTGCCTCAAAAGACTAATGGGAATACTTTCAAAACCGACGTCCTATAAAAAAATCACCGAGTATCCGTGAAATTACAAAGTTCCGTCGCCTCTTTTTTTCCCTCGTCTTTCTTCCTCTTTTCGCCTCCAGTCCGTTCTACCGCCTTTACACTTTATTTTTTCTTCTCTTCTTTCCGTCGTTTTTCGACCGTGATTATATTAAAGAATAAAAGTGTCAACCGGTTTTCAGTCTTGCGATTTCGGCTTTTCGTTTTTTCCCTCTATATACAACTAATCTGTGAACTCCGTATAATGGGTCTTACTCCCTTGGAGACATTGATAATTTAATATTTAAATCGCGGCAACGTATTACGGTCGCTTCGCATCAGTTTCCTTCCCTGCCCTTCTTCTTCTCTTGTTCTTTTTCTTCTCTCGGGCGTGTGGAATGGGGTGAAATTCATGTTGAAACGCCCGAAAAATTTGCCATTCATAATTTTATTTATGTAAGTTTATGACTACATTTTTAAGAAAAGAAGCCGAGAGGTGAATAAACTCCACCTCGCTTCTTAATAATTTTTTTGCAGTTACTTACATCATGATAGCATTACTACACCCCCTCAAAGTTACGATGGCAAAAATAGTTGTGATTAAAAATAATTTTTAAGCATTTGAATATAATATTGCATTTTATGTAACTGATTGATTGGAGAGTTACTTGTTGAAACTTCATTTTAATAATTAATAAGTAAAAAACACAAATTTTAGTTTCAAAAATATTTAGTGTAGACATATGTTTCACCACACTATGGCCTTATCAGGTGATGAAAGTATACAAATTCAATTTCTGTTACAATGGCACGTATAAATACAGATAAGAGATGACACAATTATTGTTGTTAGGTAGGGGTATTCAATTACAGTTCTAAATTTAGTAGGGGGGAGCTATTTCGGTCCAAATGATTGTTTAATATTATACCTATTTTATTAAATTTATTTATTTCTATACATTCCAGTAAGTTAAGTTTTTTACTTTTTTCTTGAATTTGTAAAATTTCAAATTGTTTGTTAAACTTATGATTCAATTCCAGGCAGTGGTTAGCAAAGGTCGAATCTGTTTTCTTATCATTATAGCTTCTTTCATGTTCTTTCATTCTGGCTTCAAAAGTCCTCCCCGTCTGTCCGATGTAAACTTTATCACAATCTTCACATGTTAACTTATAAACTCCTGAGTTCAATTTTTTGTTCGTTTTGTCTTTTTTTTTACTTATTAATTATTGCATTTTAACTTAACTCCTATTCGACAGTGATAATTTGGCTATTTGGAAGGAGCATCCAACTTTAAGAAATATTTTGTTGAAGTATAGAGAGAATTGCTAATCAAATAGTTAAAAAGAATGACTTATTTTTGAGTCCAGGTAAATAACATATACTTTGAATTGAAAAATATACTAAAATCTGTTAAACATGTGGAAAATGGCATTGATACTGAAACTAATAGGGATACATATTTAGTTACAGCATTTTTCTAATCGCTTCTTAGGGATGTTCTATTTGAAAAAAATTCTTTTATACGAAAATGTATCATGTAAATGTAATCTAGTTTTTTGCACATGCAATTAGTAGTTGAAAAAAAGTTATATGTGTCTGTATTAGATCTTTTATAATAATAATAATACAATAAAAAACCAGCAATGGGAACACTGTAATTTACAATAGATTTGCGGATTACAAACAATATAATACATAAATTGCACATAAATTATTCATTTAAGTTTGAGGTTCAAAAAAATATCATTAAAATGCTGGTTTCCATTACGGCACATTTGATGTAGTGGAATCCTCAGCATGACATTTGTGGCACGTTGAAATGAATCAAACTCAACAGATAGGGGCAGTCAATCCTGTTATGCACTAAACCATGTAAAAAGTTGGCACTAACAATCTTACGACGTGTGTCCAGTAGAGCAAAATTATGTTCCTCCAACAAAACTGTATGGTCAGTATTTCTTCAGAGATAAACTCCACTGGCCTTAAAGCTCAAGAACTTTAAAAATCGTCTCTGGGTGCTCTTCAATTTCAATTCATAGCAAATGTAAATTGGATGCCAAACAACAGCAACGTATTCTACCCTACTACGCACGAGCGAAAAATAAAGAAGTGTAATAGTGGCTGCATTAGCAAAATACCTACTATTTCTAAGAATAAAACCAAGTGTACCAGAGGCAGATGTCGAAGAAATAGCACTCCCAAATCCTTTACTTCCTGCACGCAGGCCAATACCTGTCCCCCAATGCTATAATCGAGTCAACGAGTTCCATCCGTCTAGAATACTTCATAACATGACATTTATTGATATTAAGTGCCAAATCATTGTGCTGACACCATTCATAGAGAGTATCCAAATCCCACTACAGACGCAGAGCATCCGAGATAGTATCAATACGACGATAGATTTTCAAGTCGTCAGCGTACGCCAACCCATCACAAGAAAGTGATTCCAAGAGGTCATTAATAATTGTATAAAAAGCAGAGGGCCAAAATTAGACCCCTGTGGAACGCCTAACGTGTCAGAAAATTCAACAGATTTGAATCCATTGTAATACACATAATTGGTGCGTTCCCGAAGTTATGACATCAGAAAACTAACCAGAGTGCCATGAAGTCTCAGTGCATCAAGTTTCTTCATCAAAATGTCGTGTCTAATAGTTTCATATGCGCGCGCAAAATCTGTATACATTACATCCACTTGAGAGCGAGAAACAAGAGCGGCACTAATATCTTAAGTAATGCAAAGTAGATTACTCGTCGTTGAGCGACGAACCCTAGGAGATATCCTTCTGTGATAGTGAGCATATATGAATTTGTATAGTACTTGATCTAAAATCTGGGAGAAGTTGGAGAAAATTGCAATTGGACGATAATTCCTCAGGTCACTCCGATCACCTTTCTTCAGCACAGGACTAATTCTAGCTTCCTTCATCTTGTCGGATAATCATTTTTACGCAGCACCAAGTTAAAAATAATTTTAAGTGGGCGTACAAACACCATACGGCCAATCAATATTATCAACAACATCACTAAAAACCTGTCTACCTAAAACGTCGTTTTTAAAAAATGTAATTTTTTATAAACATTTTTTCAGAAAAATGGTAATAATTCGAATGCTTTAGATTTTAGGCCTATCATCTTCGAAATTTCTTTACTCATAAAGTCACACTCAATCTGCCCGGTGGAAATGCCTCACCCTGTAGATATTCTCTATTGCTATTATTATAGCATGCTAATGTTTGTTTAAAAAAAATATCGTAGAAAAAAGATAAATATTTTGATATCTTGTTAGTTTCTTAGAACTACATTTGGTGATTTCTTCTGGTTTGACGGAATTTAGTTCCCTTTTTAAGTGTTAAATAATACGTTTTAATAATGGTCACTATCTTTATATATCTAATACTTAAAATTATCTACTTAGACTAATACAACTGCTTCGTGTAGAGGCTTGTGCAGAACTTATTATTTTTATTTATTTTTTACTCGACGATAATGTTTCAATTATTTCTCGTCGTCAATCCACATTCTTTTTACTTTCTTATACGTAGTATAAGGAAGTATTGTGAAGATGAAAATTTTCGACCTCGAGATTTATGCAGATGTCCACGTTTTGAAGTCCCCTAATATCGAAAAAGTGGTTTTTAAAAAATGTCTGTGTGTGTGTGTGTGTGTCTCTGTGTGACCACGATAGCGGTCAAACCGCTTTAAATATCAATTCCAAATTTTGTGTTTACATGTAGAATCTCCCTCTTAAGATCTGATTAGTTTTTCAGTAAAATCGGTAAACCGGATGTAGCATTTACTTCAGTTAAAAATCGAATTTTTCCAATATTTCGTCAATTACTAAGTTTAAACAAATTTATAAAGAATTCATATGTACTTAAAATTAAAATTGAAAACAATTTTATTTCAAAAGTTTTTCGAAATTCCTACCGGAAGTAGGTCTTTTACTCCTATCGAAAATCAGTTATTTGCGAATATTTCGCAAATCAGACAGGTACGTAATCAAGACAAAAGTACTTAAAACATACTTTTCAATATCTTTTGTATAAAAAAATTTCAAAATTCAGACCGGAAGTACCACCTTTACTCTTATAGAATAGCGATTTTTTGCAAATATGTCGTAAGTATATATATTTATCAAGAGTACAAAAGTATTTAGTGCTAGATTTGCAATATTTTTTGTATATATGAAATTTCAAAATTGTGACCGGAAGTAACACTTTTACTATTAGGGAGTAATACTTTTTTCGAATATCTTGCAAAGTATGTATTCTATAGTGATTTATTAAGAGAATAGAAGAAAGTCGTGTGGTGGCCACACATCATTTTTGTAAGATTGGGTGAAGAAATTATTAACGAAGAAGAACACTCATATACATAGGATGGGGTTACAGTGAATATGTTTAGCATAACTCAAAAAACACATCGTGAAGTAATATTTGTGCTTTTTGATGTCTTTTATTTTGGGTCGCACCGATAGATTCGCAACTATTCTGATTTTATAACTGATTTTCAATAACCTGGATGTTTACGTACATTTCTTCACAATAGAAGAGTATCCTAGTTTTTTCTAACTAATCTTGTACATCTAGCATGCATATATATACAGGGTGAATCATTAGTAACTAAAGTTAACATATTATCCATAAAATATCTAAAAAATGATCTTTAATTACATAATGTATTTAAAGTATGAGTCTCGTCATTTATCATCCTTTCCATAAATTGCTTTAATTAGTACTATTTTTAATATAAAAAGAAATAAATATTGATCAATATAGATATTAAATAAATGCTTATGTTTATCTATGTATTTTTATAACAAATGAGTTAATGCCTTCATAAGTAGTCATGAAGAACTTAATCCTCTTTACTGAATAAAATATGTCCCTTGCAAATATGTTGGATCGGAAATGAAAAATAATTGGATATTGCAATGTAAGGTATTATTCTGAACATTGTTATTTCTTCTGCTTGTCCTGCACCAAATGCAAATTTTTGTAACTTTCGATAAATGCAGTTTATTTCTACATTGTTAGCGACAGAACAAGAAAGCGGTAAATAATAAATGATGATAACTGGTATACAACTTGTTCGACGGATACAGAGATGTTATGCTAATCAGTGTCGCCGCTTCAAGCTCTTAATTTGATTTATAATCTCTCGTTTTCTACTTGCGACCATATCGATCGAAAATCTATTAGTAACGGCACTTCCAAACAAGGCACCTAAGTGAATTACACATACTCTCATTTTTTGAAGTAATTCTTTATTAATCCATAATTAATACGATCAATAATTCATAATTCAGGCGACGATATGTAGCAGTTTTTCTATGTAGCACACTAACTAAGTAGGTAATTACTACTTGAGTTGTTTTTCGACAACGCGAAAGGTTCAGGATATACTATGCTATACTACGAATAACGATGTCTTTAAAGTTTTTACCTAACGAAATAAATAACGAATTAAAAAAATACATTGCTAATAGCAAGGATAATAATAATAAATTAATGTAGGTAATAGTATATTAAAATACAAGTTTTATAAGACATGATTTTTGCACACGCGTTCAAGTTTAGAAAACGAGCCGCGAGTCGAATTTTCTAAAGAACAAGTGCGCAAAATGTCTTATAAAGCGTGTAACTGTTTTATACTATTTTTTCTATTTCGTGTATTAAAAGTGCAAAAAGTTTTAAAATGAGAGACATATTTTGTTAAAACATTTTAGAATTTTATTATTTGGTTACTCTGATTTTTAAGTAGAACATTTTAAATATTTGAATATCGCGGTGTTACATGTCATTTTACTTTCTTATACGTAGTATAAGGAAGTATTGTGATGATGAAAATTTTCGACCTCGAGATTTTTGCAGATGTCCACGTTTTGAAGTCCCCTGATACCAAAAAAGTGGTTTTTAAAAAATGTCTGTGTGTCTGTGTATGTGTGTGTGTGTGTGTGTGTGTGTGTGTGTGTGTGTGTCTGTGTGTCTGTGTGTGTGTGTGTGACCACGATAGCGGTCACACCGCTGTAGATATCAATTCCAAATTTTGTATTTACGTGTATAATCTCCCACTTGAGAACTGATTAGATTTTGAGCAAAATCGGCAGACCGGAAGTAGTAGTTTACTTCAGTGAAAAAATCGAAATTTGCAAATATTGCGTCAATTACTAAGTTTAAACAAATTTATAAAGAATTCATATGTACTTAGAATTAAGTTTGAAACAACTTGTCTTAAAAAAGTTTTTCGAAATTCCAACCGGAAGTAGGTCTTTTACTCTTATCGAAAATCAGTTTTTTGCGAATATCTCGCAAGTCATGCTTTTAAGACAAATACGTTACGAATATAAAAGTATTTAGAACATACTTTTAAATATCTTTTGTATAAAAAAAATTTCAAAATTCAGACCGGAAGTACCACTTTTACTCTTATCGAATAGCGATTTTTTGCAAATATGTCGTAAATTATGCATTCTATATATATTTATGAAGAGTACAAAAGTATTTAGAGTTGGATTTGGAATATTTTTTGTATAAATGAAATTTCAAAATTCGGACCGGAAGTAACACTTTCATACGTATAAGAAAGTCGTGTGGTGGCCACACCTCATTTTTTACTTTCTTATACGTAGTATAATGAAGTATTGTGATGATGAAAATTTTCGACTTCGCGATTTTTGCAGATGTCCACGTTTTGAGGTCCCCTGATACCACAAGAGTGGTTTTTGAAAAATGTCTGTGTGTCTGTCTGTCTGTCTGTGTGTGTGTCTGTCTGTGACCACGATAGCGTTCAAACGGCTACAGATATCATTCCCAACTTTTGTATTTACTAATATAATCTCCCTCTTGAGAACTGGTTAGATTTTGAGCAAAATCGGCAGACCGGAAGTAGTAGTTTACTTCAGTGAAAAAATCGAATTTTGCAAATATTTCGTCAATTACTAAGTTTAAACAAATTTATAAAGAATTCATATGTACTTAAAATTGAAATTGTGAACAATTTTATTAAAAAAGTTTTTCGAAATTCCTGAAGTAGGTCTTTCACTCTTATTGAAAATCAGTTTTTTGCAAATATTTTGCAAGTCATGCTTTTTAGACAGGTACGCTACGAACATAAAAGTATTTAGAACGTACTTTTAAATATCTTTTGTATAAAGAAATTTCAAAATTCGGACCGGAAGTAACACTTTTACTCTTACCGAATAACGATTTTTTGAAAATATGTCGTAAATTATGCATTCTATATATATTTATGAAGAGTACAAAAGTATTTAGAGTTGGATATGGAATATTTTTTGTATAAATGAAATTTCAAAATTCGGACCGAAAGTAACACTTTCATACGTATAAGAAAGTCGTGTGGTGGCTACACCTCATTTTTTTTTCAATTTAGATTGATCTATGGAATAAATTATTTCAAATTATCAAGAAAATGGATGAAAGAAATAATTGCACGCCTCCAGAAGATTCGCAAATTAGTAGAAGACAATTTACAAAATCTTTTGTCAACAAAGTGTCGACATATTTATCGAAAACAATACCAGCTCTTTTTAAGCTGATGTAAAGAAAATATTATCGAGCATATTACAGAAAATATAATAATTGCTTATTTTGCGAAAAAAGCAAAATAAAATGTTGTTTAAGTATTTATAAAAGTATAGATAACTCAAAATTCTCTAGATTTCTTGCATATTTAAAAAGAGTATCTGAAGGCAACGACCCTAAGAAATGCAAGATGTTAGAAATAGATCATATTAACCGTTTTATAATAGACGATAAAACGGTTAGAAATGGTTCTTGCGTGAATTGTCCCTTTGGTAATAATACTATAGGAAAAGTACCAAAAAATATTACAACTTACTTAAATTTACTTAATTTTAAGCTCTTCACTGGACATTGCATTAGACAGCTAGTGTGACACACTTGGCTGATAGTGAGTGTGACTCAATAACAATTAACCGCCATGGAGGATGGAAATCCTCAGCAGTGGCTGAAGATAATTCCACCAAGAAAAAAGTTGACTTTGCTCGAATACTATCTACTGCATCTAATACATCCACTAAAATCATTCAGAATCCACCGACTTCTAATACAATAGGCAGTAATGTGTCAGTCAATGCGAATCAACAGGAATTCAGACAAAACATAAAGTGTTTCCAAAATCTGTCTGGAGTCTCCATTAATGCACACAAATCTTCTAGTGTTACAGTAAACGTTTATAACAATTGTACTATTCAATAACTCTGCTAAACAATTTATATTGTTAATTAATCTAAATAAAAAGTTAGCATGAGTGTTTTTTATTCTTGGTACAACTTGGCACATGTTTGTTACCTTAAACGCTTATATTTGACATTTAAATATGATTTGGTTCCATTTCTTTTGTTACCAAACTCAAAAAAAAAAAAAAAATTAACGTGGATAAAGTAGTACTTTATGCAAACAAAATGGGTATCGTAAAGTGAGCTTTATAGTATCAAAATTGAAGAAATGTATTGTGAAACGTGTATTTTATACTATATTTTCTATTTAGGGTATTAAAAGTGCAAAAACATTTACATATAACGCATAACGGGTCACAGATCTGACTAATAACTGAAGAGCAAACATAATTATTCCATAGCCAAACCGTTGTCGCTTTGTAGCGACAACTATAAAGAATTTTTAGAAGTTATTGACAGTGACTTTTAACTTGCTCCGTAAAAGCACGCCGCTATCGCGTCGTGCTCATAAACGTGTCGCGCGTGCTTTAAAGGCCGACTTATACACTTATATTATAATATACTAATATCTTTCATTAGTCTAAATAAAATTTTTAGAATGTCTTCTTTTTTATTTTTTGTGCAATTTCAACTGCACATAGTTTTCACATCAAAATGTTTATATTTTACCTTAAATAGGTATGGCTTGGTTTCATATTTTACCACCTTCAAAAAAATAAAATTCCTTTGGTTCTTAAAATTAATTTTTTGGAATGTTAGGTTTAAAAGTTGTTGCCATGCTTCTCTGCACGTCGACGTTTAGAAAATATTTAATGGACGTAATATGTAATATATCAGTATTATTATATATGGTATTATTAAAACAGCAATAGATTAAAAGAAAATTAGATACTGAAGACCTGCGAGCTTCCTATTTTAGGCTGTCTATTCTTAGAATTTTACTTTCTTATATGTATTATAAGGAAGTATTGTGATGATGAAAATTTTCGACCTCGAGATTTTTGCAGATGTCCACGTTTTGAAGTCCCCTGATACCGAAGAAAGTGGTTTTTAAAAAATGCCTGTATGTCTGTCTGTCTGTGTGTGACCACAATAGCGGTCAAACCGCTATAGCTATCAATTCCAAATTTTGCATTTAGTAGTATAATCTTCCTCTTGAGAACTGGTTAGATTTTCAGTAATATTGGCAGACCGGAAGTAGTAGTTTACTTCAGTAAAAAAATTGAGTTTTGCCAATATTACGTCAACTACTAAGTTTAAACAAATTTATAAAGAATTGATATGTACTTAAAATTTTCAAAATTCCTACCGGAAATAGGTCTTTTACTCTTATCGAAAATTAGTATTTTGCAAATATTTTGCAAGTCATGCTTTTTAAACAGGTACGCTACGAGTATAAAAGTATTTAGAACTTAATTTTAAATACCTTTTGTATAAAAAGAATTTCAAAATTCGGACAAGAAGTAACACTTTTATTCTTATCCAATAACGATTTTTTGCTAATATGTCGTAAATTATGCAGCTGGATTTGCAATGTTTTTTGTATACCTGAAATTTCAAATTTCGGACCGGAAGTATCACTTTTACTCTTAGCGAGTAGCACTTTTCTTTGAATACTTTACAAACTATGCATTCTATAGAAATTTATTAAGGGAATAGAAGTACGTAGAATAGGATTTTGAATAATTTTTGTATAAAAAAATCTGAAGATTCTATAATTTGAAACACTGATACGTATAAGAAAGTAGTGTCGTGGCCACACCTCATTTTTTTTAACAGTGAATACTCCGTATCCGATCATTCGAGTTGATGCATTCACTAATATTTCGAATTATGATCCCATCAACTTTTAAGAAAAGTATGTAATAAAAAATAAATGACGATATTAATTAACTTTTTTTCACTTTCAATACCTTTCAAGTAGACAAATTCAAGATAAAAAGAAAGTTGTGTATCTCTAAATTTATTGTTTAGATACCACTCGCACTTTGTTAGAACTGTGTAAATTGCAATCACAATTTCCTCCATAATTAATATCATCGCTAGCCCCACGCTTCCGTCGCCAACAGTTTTTGTTTTTAATCCGCCCCGTGTGCATTACCACCACCACCGACGTCGTTGTCGTCATCGTCATCATCATCATTATCATCATTCCTAAAAATGGAAAGTGCCCTTTTAATTAAGTCTAAAAGCACCCCGCAGAACGACTTTCTCAGACCCATTTTCGAGGCCGTAAAGATAGATCCAAGTGGTCCGGTGTCACGCATATCATTTCCGGGGTGGAGCTCCGCCATGTTCCGGACTCCTGATAAACTATCAGCAACGCCCTTAACACACCATAACGCGTGTCTGTTTACATGTGTTCACTCTTTGTTAGGGCAATGTTCATTTGATATATTACAACAGGTGCGCTGCACATTCGGTGCAACGGGTGAGAATTGCAATAAACGCGTCCGAAGCATTCTCTCTTTATACTGTATCTAATGTTGAGTGCATTTAGCGTTTTAAATTTTCACCTCGGTTAGTTTTAATTAACGTTTAATTAAATGGCGAATTAACAGCACCTCTTAGCGTTTCTGAAAGTTCATTTTTCCAAGAGAAACAGGACAAGTGTGTTATTCTCTCATTAATATGCAGTTTTAAAAGCCGCTGCAACTTGATGGCGCAAGTACGCGATATACCTACTACATAAGTTGGCTTCGTGTGAAAAATTTGTTTTTCTATATTGTGATGCAGTAGTCTCGAATGGATGAAGTTGTTTGAATTTAAAATAGGCGCTGCATTAATAATTAACTTATAAATATGCTAAATAAATAAGTTCCTTTACAAGAAAGTATATGTCTACTCTTTCTTCTAAATAGAATTTAAATGAAATTGTCTGACTAATAACGTTAACTATACCATTTTATTGCACTTATTAGCGACAGTCTATTAGTAAACTATGTAAATGTGTTCTGCAATTACAGTATTATTATGCTTCTAGTTGTTTTTAGTGGTGAACCTCATACAAATAAAATATATTAAAAATAATAATGAGTGTGGCCACCATACGTATGAGCGTTTCAATTTATACACAAATTAAATTGTTTGAAATACTTATATTTAGCAAAATAAACCTGGGAGTATATTACTTCAGGTCCAAATTTTAAGAAATTTTTTATAAAAAAATTATTCAAAATCTTATTCTAAGCCCTTCTATTCTCTTTATAAATCTCTTTAGAAAGCATACTTTGCAAGATATTCGAAAAAGAGCTACTCGCTAAGAGTAAAAGTGTTACTTCTTGTCCGATTTTGAAAATTTCATTTATACAAAAACTATTCCAAATCCAGCTATAAATACTTTTGTACTCTTAGCAAATATATATAGAATTCATAATTTACGACATATTTGCAATGGCTATTCGGTAAGAGTAGAAGTGTGACTTCCGGTCCGAATTTTGAAATTTGTTTTATACAACATTTATTAAAAATTAAGTACTATATATTTTTATACTCGTAATGTACCTGCTTAGAAAGCATGACTTGCGAGATATTTTCAAAAAACTGTTTTAACAAAATTCCTCTCAAATTTAATTTTGAGAACATTTTAATTCTTTATAAATTTGTTTGAACTTAATAGTTGAGGAAATATTGGCAAAATTCAATTTTTCACTGAAGTAAACTACTACTCCCGGTATACGGATTTTACTAAAAATCTAATCAGATCTCAAGAGGGAGATTTTGCTCGTAAATGCAAAATTTGGAATTGATAACTATAGTCGTTTGACAGCTATTGTGAGCACATCTACTGCTGTCTGGCATATTTGTAGAAATATACTTTGGCAGCTGGTTCGTCAAAATGTTTTGGACAGTAGCAAAATGCATTCTCCAATTGCTAGCCATTCGTCTTACGGAGATATTTTTGTTTTCCAATACACTAAAGATAATGGCATTTTTTCTTTCGGACTCTCAGATTGGTTTCATTTTTTGACATTTATACAAAAAAAAAAGTACTCTTACTTTTGATTTCAAGCTGCCGCACAATTCTTCTAATTGTTTCCACAGATAGAACCTCTAGCTCCGGATAAACGCCACAAAAGTTGCCCGAATATTTCTTAAAAAGAAGAACCCCAGGTAATACCATTTAACAAAGTTAACTATTGGTTTTCTATTGTAAGAATCCATATTGTATTTCCAATAATTTAAGGATCTTGTTAGAATTGTCAAATTAATGAATTTGTCACACTTGATATACAACGTTGCATTATAACAAAAATTTCTTCATTCAGTTTTCCATCTTGTTTAAACTAATTACCGAACAAAAGTTGACGAAAATGAATATTTATCATAAACCCACTTCTATCGCTTTTAAAATTGCATCTATTCAAAATGTAATTTTTTAAAATTCCCTTCATTTATTAAAAAAGAGCATAATTTCACTGCCAGCGAATAAAAAAACAATTAAAACTAAAAAAACAAATAATCCTACACACATCACATAGCCTGAAGCGCCATCTGTCATAATTTTAAAATGAGACACGGTCATGAAATTAGTATTTTTATAGTGGTTTTGTTTTATTTTTGTTTCAACGTTTTATTCCACTTCGTTTAAAAGATAACAGGACGGAAGGACTTCAGACACTCACTGTATAAAAATATAATAATAATGTCTCCTTTGGATACCATAATACAATACATAACAATGTTAATTAGTACAGAGTATATTGAAACCATATAACCCCATCCTCATCTCAGTTAAATTGCTTAATTAATCTTGTAACAAAAAAAATCACAAATTCATTAACTAAACAATTCTTAAACTTAATCCTAACCTAAAATTCGAAGTCGAGATGGAAAAAAAATAGGAAAAGACGTGTACATTTGAGGAAAAATATGAACTGTGAGATTGCATATAGCTATACAAACGAAGTGATATGAGCCCACTAAATCTCGTTAAGTTATTAAAATCAGTCCTAAATCTTGCCTGCAACCATACATATCCAACCAACAACTCTCATGAATTTTATGAGAACTATGATCATATCTCATTAAGTTATAAATATACAGAAGGCATGCATGCTGAACAATCTAAATTTTTCCCGGTCGAAAATGTCAAAAAATGGGGATATAAACTCGCTTCCACGATTCCACGATCGTCGGTTTAAATAATACAAGTAGTACAGTTATATACTTCTTTATTCAAAGACGGTCATGTTAATTGTATTATAATGATGATGTCGTATGAAGATGTATATATTTACCTATATAAAATATATTACAATTCTTTGCCAAATATACAAATGTATTGAAAAATTCAAAAGATTCTTGGTAGTAGTGGCATACAATTATATATAATTGTGTGTTGAAAAATTCAAAAGATTCTTGGTAGTAGTGGCATACAATTATATATAATTGTGTGCCACTACTACCAAGAATCTTTTGAATTTTTCAATACATTTACCTATATATATATATAATTTAATTTCTTGGACAATTTAGAGGTCATACTAATTTTAAATTATTTTAAAATTAGTTTTAATTGTTAATTAGGTAATTTCTAATACTTTTAAAAATTACCCAGCAGCCCAGGATTCGAACCCAGAATCTCCTAATTACTAGTCAAGTGCGTTGCCACTTACGCTACCGCCGGTCCGGCTTCGAGTCCCCCTATACACATGAATATGTGAATAAGGTCAAGAAATTTAAATTAATTATATCTGTCTGTTAGCACTTCGGCGTCTGTCCGGTTGCAGCGTAAGCATGGACAGTGCATTAACTTCGGACGTGCTTCTATGCGACAACCGACCAAGTACGGAAATGCAACAGATATGATCTAGTGTTACAATAAGACATGATATTGTGTATTACATAAATGCTGTCAAAGTATACACTACAATATAACCAATCAATAAAATATAAATTACAAAATTGTATATCATTTAAGAGTTATTAAAAAAGCATTGACCTGTGACTAAAAACTCAGCCTGTGCTATTTGGACGTGCAACTAGTTATTATTATTGACAATGCCAGTTATCACAGCACTTCTTCCAATAAATCACTTACAACAGCATCTACTACGATATTCAGATAATTAACTATAAAATTCATATAATCAGAAATATTAAGTTAGATGAAAGTACAATTACTAGACTTAGTTCATAAGTGAGTACATTAAATCTGCGATATAAATTACACATACAAATACATGGTTGTATATCGTGTATCTTTGTGTCAATTTTGACAGGTATATTTCACATAACCTGCAATGTTAAAATGTGAAAAATTTGGCAACGTAGTATAAATGTCATTAATGACTTGCACGCACTCCTACTATCAATTTACTATGAGATATTATCATGATAAGATTCTACATGTAAAACTTTTTCCATTAAGTCTGCATTTGCTTTTTATACATGATAATTTCTTCCACACTTAGATATATTTTTTATTAGATATATTTTATCAAGAAGTGTTATTATTTAGCAGGAATTTTCTAAAATATGAAAACGCTTTAATATATATTTGCAAATTTATTTCTCTTACTCTCTTAAATCATTACTTGAATATTCTTTTAAATTAATATATAATTTTAATAAAATTTTAAGTAATGTTACAATGACATGCGCACTAGAATATATTTCAAAGCAAACTGACATTTTAGTGTACCATAACCTATAAAATTATAACATGGCTTCAAATTTCAATGGACTATTTTGTCTCCGAATTTCTTGATCGCTTGTTATATTCTTCCCGCTTGTCACTGTCGATTTAAATATCTATTATTTTTAGCATAAAATGTAGAAAAGTGATTGCTTAAGAGTGGGCTTTCTCTAAGAAAAATTCTCGAACGGCGTATATCGGGTTGCCTGAAATATATTGAATATATTTACGGAGTTTAATATGCCTGTACCTTTTACACGATGCAGGTATACGACTATCAACATGAAGCGATACCTGGTCAACTGGAATGCAAATAAATTTGGGATATTTGTCTCCTGCATTTATTGCATGAAAATATTGGTGCTCCTCTTTTGTTCGAAATTTGTTCTTCCTATTTCTGAATATTCTTTTGGTTTGTATTTATTTAGTTTTATTAAGACTCCCGTTTTATGTAATTTGTAAATATTTTAATGATATTTGCCGGAATTAATTAGATATTAAATCTTATTCTGCAAAAAATATATAGTTTTATTACTATTATTTATGATTATTAACTATTTAAGTTGTACATCTTATTATTTCTCACCATGATTTTTATTTACTTTACATGTTGAGGCTTTGTAATATGAGTAATGTTTTAGAGAAAACTAAAATCTGATAAAAAAAATCTATTGTAACAACAGTGCCGGTGTTTCTTATAAAATGTAAAAAATATTTATATTCTTCACAATTAACAATGATATTGTTAGTTAGCGAAATTAAATTATAGAAATTTCACCGTGGATAAGATACGAACTGTGCGGACTCCGAACTAATCATTGATTAGAAGCCAATGTTAATACCACAACTTGAAATCGAAAGTTATTGATATTATCAATATTTTTTATTTATATCTTGCACTGTTTAATTTTTTTTCAGTAAAGCTGCTGTAAAATTTTTAAATAACCTTTATGTGGCAGACAAAACGTGAAACGCAATCCTTTCCACACCACCTTACAGGTAGAGTGTAAAGGGCGTTTTTTTCTCATGGTATTCCTAGTAGGCCTAATTCATGTTTTTTACAACAATTTTTTTTTACAAAAGTATAGACAGTGCAGAAATTAAACAAGAATGGCCAAGTAGTGTTTTGTCTAAACGTATCACAATCAGTTTTTTTTCAGTACATTCTAATTCTCCAATTTGACGTTTCTAATTTCTCGATTTCTCAAAATACGAGGATACATAATTTGAGATAATAAAGCAAGAAAATAAAATTACTCTAATTTAATTACCATTTCTGGTCAGAGTTCTACATCTATGTGTATTGTCTCATACCAATAATCCTTCTTTAGATCCTTGGCGTAAGTAAGAAGCACAATCCGAGTGTTCACAAAAAATATATCTTGCTTCATTTATAAGGTCACACTGCAATTTCACTATCTATAATTTGTTATTGTTAAGTTCGCACTTTTGTAATGTACAATTACTTTTGTCACGGCCGAATTGAATTTAGGTTTTTTTCAAACAGTCCCTAATTTTATTTATATAATTACGTTATATATGATTTCGGCACTCAATTTTTTCAATAATTTTTTGGGGACCGTAAGGGGCCGTTTCACGTACTTTTCTAAGAACGATGCTATCACCGTCCCCTATTAATCTACCATAAATTAGGTACACCGTGCATTTCATGAAAAACCTTCCGCAATAATTGTCGACTCCATGACTGTTCACGACGAAGACTAATTTTTGTAGCATACGTGATCTTTAGATTTACCAAACTTTGCATAAATTAAACAAAATTTGTTTTTTACGCCTACATACAATAATTTTTTCGTTCGCCATCCAACTATTGCTGCCACTCTTGATAAACCGCTGTGATTAAACTTATAAGCTCGTTTGGCCCATGGCTCTTTTGCTTACTCACATATACAAAAAAAATCTAAAAATTGTCCTGGAGTCAAAATACAAAGTATAAATAAAATAAAAACATGAAGGCACAACAAATTCAGATATTTAAATAAATGCTTTTACCATCAAAAAACTGAACATTGTGTAACTTCCTGCCACTTAGTTTGAAGAGTCCGGCAAACTTCTAAGTTCGTATCTTACAAAGACATAAAGTTGTTTTTGTCAGATTTTAATTTTCTACAAACATTTTTCATATTATTAAAAAGCTTCAACATGTAAGGTTAGAAATAATAATAAGTCGTGCAACTTTATAATTAATAATAATAATAATGTATATTTATTGCCAAAGAAAACTGCATTTCTGAAATTCCATAAAGCCGGAACCTTGTCCTTGAAAAATAAAAAGCATTTTGAAAGTGAGAAGAATATTAACGAACAGAAAAAAATGTCTAACAAAGTAGACGCTTCAATGTTATCACGTAATCAATCATAAATGAACACCGAAAAATATCTGAAATATATTACAATTTGCTTGTATATACCAACCGCATGTAGTTTATTTTACAAATATGTTTAAAGTATACTTATTATTATAATAATAATAAGAACATATATTTATTCCAGACGAAAAATTAATATCGAATACATTCTCGCAAATATCCTTAAAATAATTACAAAATAAAGCCGATATATGAATGAAACATTCGTTTACCGAAGGTAATAAAAAAAAGTTGAAGATCTCTCTGCTTATATGATGTTCGGCTTAATACAGTCGACCAGGTATACCTTCCATATAGCTGGTCTTAGATATTACAAAACTGTGAGTAAGAGGTTGAATTGTGTGTTGCCTATTTGCCATTTATCAGTGCGGACTTTGTGATCATTCTCATTTGTTTCAAAGTAACTTTTTGGAGACCAGGGTTATTTTGAAAGTACAGTAAATACATTGTCGTGTTCAGAATAAAAATATCTAGGTACTTGCGATTCAAAAAAGTACTTTTTAAGCACAGTAAGCTTTATATCGCTATAAAACGAAAAAAAATCAAAGTGCTGTATTTTAACTATTTTTTAATATAATTGCAAATTTTAATCGTGAGTCACTAGAACAAATATTGGTTATTTCGTGCATGTAGCGGCAACTTTTTCAAGTGCCTTAATTTTTGCGATTTTTTACGTTGAAATTGACAATTTTGTGGCATACGCCGATCAAGTAAAACCCCCCCTTAAAACGTCGACAAAACGTTGAAAACCGCGTTGCAAAATAGGTAAGCACAGTGGGCAATTTTAATCAGCCGCTATTATTATTATTATTAATATTATTATTATATTTTATGTTTAGTTTTTTATAAGATAAACATACTATCAATTTCCGATTGCAGCACCTAATTGAAGAAGGAACGCGGTTAAATAGAAAGAAATTCCATCCTTATTTTCTTTACATGCCGAGCAAGCAAGAAGATATTTACAAAAGCGCTAGCATTTTTTTAACCTTACTTCTGAGACGGCAAGTAAATAATGGCAAGGCTAATAAATATTAAAGGCGATCCAAGTAAGGTTTGAAGAACAACGTCAAAGTGACAACCATCGGCGACCGCGAAGAGACCACCCGTATTTGCGAACCAGTTTGTTCGACGGAAAAAGTGTGCGTAAATAAAACCATTACCATTACTACACTCGATTGAAATTTCATTTCTTTTTCCTTGCTCTGACTGCCCGCCGTCGCTGATCCACCGACAACGACGACCTGTTTTCTTCTGCGTTCTTCGCGAAAAATACGCCCGTCGGTTCGTTGTAGCGCGGGTCATTACTAGTGCGCTTCTCATCGCAACCAACGAGTTGTTGTTCTTAGGGACCGAAGAGGATCTCACTCAGAGGTCGAACGGCAAGAGCATTACTCAGGTGACAACATTTATCTTTTTCAAATTAATTGGACGAAAGGAAAAAGAAGAACTCAGTGGACGGTCACTTTTACTTAAGGAAACGTAAATCGTCATTTGGCGAAGTTTTTGTTTCGGCAAGGGTGCCCGTGATGTTAGGTCATTTGTTTTCGAATTTGCCAAAAAGAAGTTTTATCTGTGATTATTTTTAGAAATACTAACTTTTATTACTAGTATACATCAGCGCGTTGGACTAGCACTAAATGTCGTTAGAGAAGCTACGTAAATCACGTTAGATACACTTGAATTCAAATATAAAAAATAAAGAGTGGAATACGTAAAAGAGAAAACATAAAAGTAGAAAAAAATAAAGTACGCGAATATTATAAAAACAAGTGAAAAGAAAGTGTATGCTCGCAATGTGGAAACTAATAAATAAAGATCTTTCTTTTGGTAGTAAGAATGACTTCAGTGGCTTTCCGAGTGTTCTAATATCTGGAAATATTATAAAAATAAAAATAAATTTAAACATGAATAAAAGTTTGAATTGGTGCGAGACAAATAAATTAATAATAAATCTCAACTAAACAGGAAACATATTTCAGGATGTATAGATTCCGCTAGCAAAATACTATTGCATTAAAACCAATTAAAAATTAAATGTTATAACTGAAGTTTTCAAATATTACTTTTCTATACCTCTATTCTATGTAATACTTGGCTATTCTGTATTGTAGGCAAACATTGTTGACAAATTTATAATGTTTGTATGACAATTATAACAAACGTCAAAAGGACAAATTTCGAAAAGTTTTGAATAGTATTAATAACGGCACTCTTGAAATGGCATTTGTGTGTACCTACACTATACAGCCATTTTTTTTAATTTTGGATGCAATTGACATTAAATTAGCCGATTTGACATAAGTTTTCTTTTATTCATCTTTTAGTATTTTGTTGTATTTAAGTTTTGGTTTATCTTATTTGACTGTTATTATTAATTAGTGTTACTTTCAGTAATTTGGATAATTTTGTTCCTAATGTAGTTGAAGTTTGTTTTTAAGTATTGTATAATTGTAAATTAAGCTATATACGAGGTAGGCGCCATAAATTCTCGGCCTGATATACCAAAAAGAAACTTGGAACAATATAAGAATTTTTATTTTTCAATGTAATCTCCTCTAACTTCTATACATTTATTACAACGATTAATTAATAATTCGATACCTTTGTAAAAATAATCTGAAGTTTTTCCGTCAAAATGTACCATAACAGCTGCTTGCAACACACTGTCATCCTTAAAACTACGTCCCCTAAGGTCTTTTTTTAAATTAGAAAATAAAAAAAATCACAAGGAGCCATATCCGTACTATACCGTGGATGTTCCAATTCTTGAAAGACGCATTCGCAGATGGCTGATTGTGAAATGGCGGCAGTGTGGACGGGAGCATTGTCGTGTAAAAATCGCACACCTTTTGTCAATTTTGCACGACGCTAAGGTTTTTGGCTAGAAATGTTTAAAAAAGGAGATTCTTTGGTCTGTTAAAACGTTATAAGTATATTTATGCTGGAAAATGTAAAAATTAAGGTGCTGAATAAGATATAATATCAAATACAAGGAATTACGACAATTAAAAAGTCATAAATAGACATAACCAGTGAATGTTTTGTTATTAAAAACTGTTAAAACAACGTATGTTTACTTATTTCTTAGTTTTCATTTAAACAAAACCATTAAGAAGGTATAATTAAGTTTGTGACATTTTGAGTGTATTTTCAGTAGCGACTTAGAAAAGTATGTTGACATACTCCGTTTTAAGTGTTTGCTTGAGTAAATATAAGCTGGCATAAGTTGACTTATTGCTAGTTTGCGTCTCTTTATTAGAACTGTTTTGAGGTTATGTGTATATTGTTGGTTGTGTTCGCAATGATTTCAGTAAAAGGTATAAACATTATAACACTTTGAATGACAACATGCCTAGAAGGAAGGACAGAAAATAGGATTACAAGAATTCTTGCAGCATGTGTTTCTAAAAACAATTATCTTCCTACTAAGAATCCCCAATGTAAGTGTTCAAGACGATAAATAATATTGTTTAAGAAAGACAATTGCTTTATATATTTATGTAACGTTAAGTTCAAATATTGTTAATTCACACTGTATATGCATATGTATTGTAAAACTACAAGTTTAGTCAGAAAAACCAAGATTTCTCTTCTATTGTGAAGAAATGTATGTAAATATCTAGTTTATTGCCAATCATTATAAAGTACAATGTAAATACGCGACCGCCATAAAATCATTAGAGCCCGTCTATAACTATTATTTTATTACTTGGTATTTACGTTTCACTCAAATATCTTACTGTAATTTCCAACCCCATGTGTTTAGTCATTTTTCTTGGTAAATAATCTCCTCTCCTACTCATGAAAAGAAATTATTGTAAATGGAAGAATCTTTGATAAAATAACGATAAAATATATTAAGATCTAAACAAACGTCCACACGAAGCAGTTGTGTTAGGCTTCAACAATTTACATTTAAGGAAGTTTTACACAAACATCCAAACAAAGCAGTTGTGTTAGGTTTCAACAATTTAAAAGTTAAGTGTTAGATAAATTCAAGATAGTGACATATTATCAGTGTTTTATTTAATATTTAAACTACAAGCATTTATATTCCTTCAAAAAAGGAGGAATCAACAGTAAGCAAGCAAAAAAACACAACTTCTACTATTATTAATGTTAATGTAGGCAATAACGAACATCATAGAAATTATTTAGAAACACATTTTTGGTTTGCATTATTTTCATATTTCTAAAATTAGGATTCAGACTAAAGTTGAGCAAATCAGCAATAGATGTTATTACAGATAATTATTTCCATTAGCGCCTAACTTAGAAGATGTTAATTTATGAAATCGTTTAACCGTGTGCGTACTAAATAGTTCTATTTTTTAGATAAATCAACTTGTGAGTCCATTGATATACAAGATATAATTGAAGATGCAATTAACCATAATGTGGAAAATCTGCAGCCAGGCGAGGAATATATATTACGTGGAAGAAATAGAACAAGACTTTCAACAAACAGGAAACAACTTTCTCATCAAAACACCAATGAAAACATTTTATTACTTTTTGAAGTATTAGAAAGATACAACGAAGTATTAGATGTTAACACTAGAAAAGATCCTGATTACATTGCTAGCAAAGAAGATAATAATAGTGAAAGCTCTGAAAATGAAACTAGTTATGAGGGACCAGTTCAGAAAAAAACGATTAGCAAACCATATGCTCGCAGTGTAGTTGTAAACCGGAAAGAGAAGAGAAACTCAGGGAAAGACTACTCTTCGACAAAAAATAAAAACAAACAAGCAAGGAAAATGAGTGATCTTTGAGGAAATTATAGGAATAAATGCAAGGAAAAAATTGATGATAGTGTAAGACAAAAAATTTTAGATGAATACTGGTCCTTGGGAACGCATGATAAAAGAGTAGCAAGTCTGATAAATGTAAAAGAAACTGCTATAACAAGAAATAAAGTTAATAACGGGAAGGCAACTAAAAACAGATTACACACGTATGTTTATCATTTTGAAGTAAATGGTCAAAAAATAGCGGTCTGCAAAAGTTGTTTCATAAACACCTTAGATGAAACTGGAAAGTTCATTTCATGCACGGTAACAAATAAACTTGCATGAAATAGTGGAATAACCCATGCAGATAAACGAGGCGCATATACACCTGTACACAAAACAGCACAAAGCAAAATAAACGAGGTAATATCACACATTAATTTCTTTCCCGCTTATGAAAGCCACTATTCACGGCGCCACATTGAAAAAAAAAATCTAGCTGCAAAACTGAACATAAGCAAAATGTATAGTCTATATTCCGAACAAAACGAAAAACCAGTTTCTGACCTATTTGTCAGAAACACGTGTCTACATTCTCTATTTCTTGTTTTGTTTTACGTATTCACGACAATTCCTCCTTTGATTATCTTTCCTGGGTTCGGATGGCACACAGGTTGACAATATCTTCCTCGTGTCGATATTGGTTGTTGTCCTCAAAACCGAGTATCTTCTACTGAAGCTACAAATGGCGGCCTCTCACTTGATGGTCTTCCATGTATGCTTCTGTAAGGTTATCCCACCTTATTCATTGTGTACACCGTACTGATGACGACCGATGAGTCAGAAACACGTATCTACAGCAGAATTTACCCAATATTCTCTATTTCTTGTTTTATAATTATAATAATGTTTTGCATTATTCAGGGGAAGTTTGCAAACCAGTGTCATACACTTCCGTGCTAATATGAGGAACTCTTCTGGTAGTCCTGAAAGCATTGCATGATATACAGAGTAATTGGCATTTACATGACTGATGGAGATAGTGTAGATCCTCCTTGTCATTTGAATTTTATACCTTTTCGTTTTGGTAATACTTCGTATAATCACTGTTTGCAGTTTTTCGTACATTGTAAAATCAAATTGTGCAGTTGTTCAGAACTTAACATCTTTTATTTTATTTTATATTATTGTTTCTTGCTTTATATATGAATGTGTTTCTTTATCTTTATGTGTTATTATATTTTTGTAATGTATGTTTTATTTTTTAACTTTTAAAATATATTGTCACTTAATGTATTTTTCTATTCCGGTGCTATAAAGTTCACTTTACGACACCCGTTTTGGTTGCATAAAGTATTACTTTATCGCACGCTAATTTTAGTTTTTTGAAGTTGGTAACAAAAAAAATGGAACCAAATCGTATTTAAATGTCAAAATATAAGCCTTTAAAGTAACAAAAATGTGCAATAAAATTGTACAAAGAATAAAAAGCGCACATGCTAACATTTCACTTACTAATTAGCAATATAAATTGTTAAGCAGAGTTGGATGATAAGTTTTCGGATGCTACTATTGACATTTACTTACCATGTTGAATAGTACAACTGTGATAAAAGTTTGTTTTGATAAATATGTAGAGAGTTTGTGGACGAAAGATTTTGTAAATTGTCTTCTGCTATTTTGCGAATCTCTGGGGGCGTACAGTTATTTATTTCGTCCTTTTTGTTGATAATTTGAAATAATTTATTGTATAAATCAGTCTGAATTTTAAACACAATTACATATAGCACCACCGATATTCAAATATTTAAAACGTTCTACTTAAAAATCAGAGTAACCAACTTCAAAAAAGCAAAATTTCTAAAATATTCGAACAAAACATGTCTCTTATTTTAAGCTTTTTTGAACTTTTAATAACCGAAATAGAAAAAATAGTATAAAATACACGTTTCATAAGACATTTTGCGCACTTGTTCTTTAGAAAACTCGCCTAGCGGCTCGTTTTCTAAACTTGAACGCGTGCGCAAAAATCGTGTCTTATGAAACTTGTATTTTAATATACTATTTTTACATACAAATATTGTGAGCATACTGATGCGGAGCTGGCTTCGGGCGTATAGAGTGTGAGCGGCCGAGTTTATTGTCTGCAGGCAGGGCTACACGACTATACACCGAAGGCGATGCAAGACCTCCTATGTATACGTACGGACGGCAGTGTCTGGCATGTGCGTATACATAGGGTCACATAGCTTCTCGAGCGATTCACATGTATATATGCTGTATATCTTATGTTCGATGCAGAGCGGCCCCGAAATATCGGCGCACACCGAAAATAAATAAATGTGTATTTGAATTTAAATTGAGTTTTATTTATGGTACTTTCAAAATAGGAGGTTTCCTTAACAGCAGTATTGGGGTAAATAAGATGACTGCAGGCAAGCCCCTTTCGCTTTGAATCAACAGTATTCCCGTTTTCAACATTCTGTTACGTTTTATAAAAATGTACTTAGAACAATCTAATATATCACAAAATAAGTTTAAATTTTTCTGTCTTAAAATGTAATTCCACAAATTTTAATAAAACTTGTCGTTGCGATGCAGAAGTTATAAAAACAGGCTTTGATTTATTTCCAATGAATATTGTTAAATTGTAGTAGGTAAATCAATTCATCATAAAACATTACATCATGCTATGTGAATTATCGGAAAATGTACTGTAAATATATAGTAAATGGTTAGATACATGTATACAAAGGACAAATAAATTATCTTTCCTCCGAAGTTAGTCGCTTAACTGGTGTTTCGCGAAGATTTTTGAATATTATCAGATAACATTTGTTTGCATATTTCCGAGAGACACGCACGCATTCCAAGGAGTCCGCGACTGAATAAGATGTAACCTTCCACCTACATCTCGCACTTGGGGTGGAAGAGATCTCGAACCGGAGATTATACCCCAGGACATCGCATCGCACCGGCTGATTTATGCACGATTGATAGAGGATCGGCGACACCACAATGTAAATTACAACGTTGCGCTGTTGTAAATATGGTGTCGCCTGGTGGTGTGTGCGCCGAAATATTTGAAGACTCCCGGTATCTCACGACTTCGACCTGTATGTAAACGTACTTATATTATGCTGGTACCGATGTGATACATCGATTAAACCGTGTGTTTTGTGTGTGTTAAGAAGTATGTATGTATAAATGTATCTCTCTGTACTGATGTCAACATTGTTTTAAGAACGGTATTTAAACTGGTCTTATTGTAAAAGGGAAGTTTCGAATTTGCTCTGGCACTTTGTTATTAGTAATGGTTATGTAGACCTGGTCAGTACGAAGAACAAACTCCGTACGAGTTTCGAATTCCACGAAATGTCGACTCGTACATTCTTTTTGTAGGTCCTCTTTGTGTTATTTTAAAGCAAGATGTAAAAATTTATATAATCCTATTTAACATTTTATTTAGCAAAGGTTCGGTGGTATCTACTTTTTAATGCTTTATTGTAATGGATATACACAAAAATAATCAAAATTTCTAATGATAGGCACAGATAAGTAACTTTTTAAGCTTTAATTTTAATTCTAAAATTCACATTGGTTTCTATTATTTTATCCATGTAGGATGGTAAATATTATCTTCCGATTTGTAAACACCCAGTATATACACTTCTCTCCTTGGTCAATTCTCACCAATATGTTTCAAAAAGCTTTATTAATCATGTATGTTTTACATGCTTGTTTGATAAGCATAAGGAATTGCCTATATGACCTACCCAGCCAGCAGACTGACGTTTTTATTAGGTATTTTATAGATCAAAGTTCGTTAAAGACGTCATATTACTAAAAATAAACGTCTTATTTACGAAATTTTTAAACCTATCTGAGACGTCATTGCTTTAGGTAAAAACTACGTCGTACTTTCAGACTTCAAATACATAAACACTCCGATAATAGACACAGTAATAAAATGGTCAAAGTAGGTACAATAAACACACCCTCGGCCCTCAAGTAATATATAAGTTTACAAAATATACACACAAATTTAGTTCTTTGAGAATGGTAGAACATACCGAAACAATATTGTTAGAGATATTCTAATAAACTAAGTGAAACGAAATCAAGTAAACACTTAAAAAACTTTAATTTTATCTACCCTAAAGTATATATAAATTATGTTTCACCAAGAACCGACAGCTATATCTATAAATAGAATAAATTTAAATAATGAGCATACAAAGGAGTAAGTACACATATTGTTTTATTTTTCTTCAATCACTTAAAAAATCTTGATCTGATGATGAATGTGTGACATTAATTGTAAACTCTTCAACATCGTCTTGGAAGTTATCTACTATCCACATTTTGCTTTGGATGTCTTTTACTTGGCCAATGTAATTCTGCCAGTTATTTATTGTTACATTCTGATAACCCTCCACAATTAATTGTTCAATATCTCTTTGTTTGAATGTCGAATTGTGCATTTTAATGTAGTGCTTAACGTGTGCCCATACCATCTTAATTGGGTTTAATTCGCATTGATAAGGTGGAAGCTGAAGAACATAATGCCGTTTATTCTTTGCAAATTCATCAATTTTGTTTCTGTCATACCGAGATCTAACCTCTGACGCACAACTCAGTAAATCTCCTTTTTAACATGTCATTATCTAGTGGTATATTCTTCTCGGTAAGCCATTCAATAATTTGTTCTTTTCTCCATGCTACTGTTGGAACATTTTCTAATTTTTTCGTATGATATGAGGCATTATCGAGAACAACAAGCGAGTTCTCTGGTATATTTGGAAGCAATTTATTCCGGAACCATCTTCATGTGCATCTGCATCCATTTCGCTATGAACATCAGCAGTATTTTTCTTACAAAGAAATGTACATTCAGCACCAACAACAAAACCTTGCTCGCTTCCAGCACGAAATAATGCAAATCGAGGCCCAAGACTTGGTGTCCTCGTGTAAAAGCTTGTCGACTGCTTTGAACAACAGTAGTGTCAGTCCATTTCTTATTTACTGAGTGTCCTGCATCATGTATTGTCATCATATGATTCAAGTCGATCATTTATTTGAACATGCTTTCTTTTGTTTGCTTTCTTCGGACTTGATAGTTGACCCATTTGTTGTTTCCACTTTACATTACTTATGGTACGCACTGAACAACATAAAGCTTTACTAGCTTCTTGAATAGCAGTAGTAACGTTCATGGATGTATTTACTACTAAAATTTTCTCCTTTCTGTCGCTTTCTGTCTGCGAGCTCCATAATGACAGTGAATACTGCATTAAAATATGTGTATAGAATATCACGTATATTAAAATTATAGATATAGGTATGTATATTTACTTTTAAATGCTTGAAAAAGATAATATGCGTTCTAAAGAGAATGATTTAACAGAAATTACATAAAGACAATATAGAAGTAGACACACTACAGCAAAAACTGACAATTGACAGCAACGATTACCCATAACAGTCATGTACTTTGCATAATAGAATTTTCAACAAGGCGACCGGATATAAAGATGGAGTTATTAAGAGTTTACTAAAGTTAATAAGAGATGCAATATCCCTATTAAACCTGTACTGCATAATGAGGTTGAGCCGGACTATAGTATAAATTTAAAAGAAAATATTTTCTTTTTAGCAGATAATAAATCTATAGCCATATTTGTACATGCACCTTAGTTTTTGTAATTTTTTTGGTAAAATTTAATTTTGGCATTAATGGGTTAAGAGAGAAAAATTTAAGAAATTGGAAATTTAAGCCAACAACACAGAGGAATAGAAACATATTACAAAGCTGTGGGCCTAATTGGCTAGTATAAATATTATTTTTTGTATATATTTTTTGACTCGTTTTTTGATAGTGTTTTAATTAAAAAGAATAATTTTTATCCACATTCATTATAAAATTGCAAAAAAGTTAAGCATATTTTAGTAATTAAATATAAATATATATATATATATATCTACATTGTTCTTCTTTTCAGATACTTCTAAACCAATGACTATAAAACATGGAATAGAGAAATTTAAAATGTAAATTCGGTAATGTAATAAAAATTTACAATTCCATTATTGACAGTCGACTCTGTTTCTTCTTTGTAGTTAGCGGAACTTTCTCCGGGTGAAAAAAACGAAGACCAGTCTTCTATCGAGTTTCAGAGTGGAAAACATCGATACTAATTCCATTAACATCAGTTCTTATCAAAGGAAGTAATCTCCGGAATCAACTGATTAAAAAAGTTGTCCTCGCTGTCCTCGCCCAAACCCCCACCAGCCAACCTCTCACTGCAGAATCGCCTTGTTTCTTAATGCGATTGAATTAAAGATTGAGAGTTTAAAATAGGCTCTTAATCAATGTCCTCGCTTCATTAAATGTTAGATTTTCGATAAAACTCGATGGCGAACTTCAATCCCCCTGTTTCAAAATTACTTTGTTTTAATACCGTTTCGACAAGATTAAAAATTTTAAATTGGAATTTTTGAAAGGTGTGCGATACTTTAATACAATAAGCCCATGAGCAAAATTCAATTTTATGCGATTTTTTTTTAAATTGGATATTCAAAAAGTGTACATTGTTGTGATTTATTTTCGACTGAAATAGGTAGATAAGATTAATGACATTAATACTTAACAGAAGACACATTTTAATACGACAAATTCTAAAAAAGGTAATATATCAAGATAGCAAATTAAAAATAGCAAATACAGAGAACCTAGATTATTTTCGCAACAATTAAAAGACAAAAAAAATATAAAAAAAATATACAAATAATGACCTTACAAATGTTTGCCTTTAAATATTATATATACTTAAAAACGACCATAATTATGCACAAACAACCAGTAATAAACTTATATTTTCATACTTAAAAGGATTTCGTACATGAAACTTATTAGACAAGGAAAATTTTGCTCCAAAAGAGTGTAATAGAAAGCATAATGCTATACCATTCTAATATTATCCGGTCAAAACCGCGCATGCGCTAGAAAATATTAATCTCTTTTAGGTCTGCTTGTTTATCGCACAAGTGAATTAATATATATATTTAATTAAATTAATTGTAAATCATCGAACAAGCACAAATAGTTTAAAAATCAACAAACCTCTTCAAAATTAATAATTGTGCCTTGTTAAATTTAGAAAAATAATTAAACTTCACATAAATGGTTGAAGAAAATATCATATGCAAACCATAGGTAAACAAAAGGGCATATTGAAGAAATATATTTGCACAAGTTGTATGAATTATGGTTATGTTGTAGTAAATTAATTAAGTAAAGCCTGTTGCAATTGTGTTTCTATGTGGATTTTATCCTATGTTATCGTGAATAGAAAGAAAATCATCTCTATGTTGATCATGTAAGTACATTAATTTGTGACATAACAGCAACACCAAAATTAATTAAATCAACATGATAGACTGTAATTTTATCACCCTTCAACAAAATATCCAGGTAGATATGGGTTATCATCACCCTCAGTAAATGATCAGTGAGTTTCCAAGTGTTAATCCACTTTTCGGTATATATAATATGCGTAACACATGTAATAATAATGAATTCGGTAGTCTAGTATTCTTATATTCCAGAATTATTGTCATCTACATCGAAGCAATATAGTAAATGCAGTAAATTTTACTTGAATTAATTGTTAGATCCAAATGTGGGCTTGTCTATAAAGAGGCCGGGATCCAACACATTTATGGCGCCCAACGTGGCTGTTTAAAATGTTTGATATTTAATTATAAAAGAATTCAGAAAGATGCTGACTTGTGATGAATTTTGTGGAATGTAGAATATTTCGTAAGAAATATGTGGGTTGCGATTTAAGATTTGGGCAACTACCATAATTTGCATATTTGTTGAGAAAGGGTAAGTAACAGTAATTATAGGATTTTACAGTTAGATAGCTAGCAATTTGCAATTATTAAAAAACACAAGTTCATTTTAAACTGAATATTAAAAATAAATTTTAAACATGAACAGGAGAGGGAATAGATCAGACAATTCTGAGGGGGGATAGTTCTATAAATAAAAAGATTTTCAAACCAAAATTGAGATAAATACCTAATTTCAACAAATATCAAGCCGTGTTACATCTAACTAAGACATATGACCTTTTACCAAAGGATAGAAGAGAATTAAAAATTAAAAATCATTTTTCAATCAGTTTCTAAAATATGTTTTACTGGTAGAAAAAGGCAGTCTTATTGTCGAAATGCGAGTACTGTGCAAAAAACAGAGTTTTTGTCTCATACACGATTTAATAGAATATGTGTCTATTTTGAAATCATTGATATTTACCCTAAATTGTAAAAATGCAAATAACATCCTTACAAGAATAATAGGAACATACTGTTACATATAATGTTTGTTTTGTAAATACCAATGTAGATCTATGTCCTTTATCTATTTGATTTAGATAATAAACAGGTATTTTTTTAGTGATTATTGCATTTTTGAAAAAGGAATATATAGGGTGATTCAATTTTGACGGTCACCATGGGTATTTCGCGTATTATTTGGAATAGAGAGTAGGTTTGAGTTTGGAAAAGTTGGTAAATTTTGTGTTTTGTTATGTAACTCGAGCATGTGCCAAGTCTTAGTTGGAAGAATTAGATTGGTAGATGAGAAGTAACACTTGAGCGCGAAATACATAGTTACCGAGTATGTTGTCAATGGTTAGTTTTTTCAACAAGTGTAATGGATACAAAAGTATTCAGAAGTAAGTTTGGAACAACTTTTGCATAAAAAAATCTAATTTCACAGAGGCAGTACATTTTTATTCTTATACAAACTTTTATGGAAGTATTTATTCAAATTCTTTTTTTGGTCATTAATAATAAAAAGAACAGAACTCTTTGTTCAAGAAAACCCGTAAGTAGTGAACCTGTTATTGTAAGAAACACTAGGCCTATAATGCGTGTAAAAGTAAGAAAAAGAGAAACAATCAATATATTTCACATACCTACAACAGTCTAATTAAATAAGTTAAATATACATGTGTGCTCAGACAGTAGTCTTGGATATTATAAAATGCCTTCCTTGTCATCAAGTGTTTTATTAACTTCTGATACCGTATCAGCTATTAGAATGACCAATTCAATTAGAAAAAAATTTGAAAGACCGCCCTGAAATTTATCCGACAGTGTGGATTTCGCACGTTAATAATAAATTATTAAATATAATTAAAAACAGGATCTGAAGAATATTAAAAAAATTAAATTTCTTACATGCCTATGTAAGTAATTTTTATTACAGAATTGAAGAAAATAGTTTAAAAATTTTGTATAGGTACCTAAATAACTTGCCTAATAATTAATACCAGTTGTCGACCAGTGGCCGAAATTCGAGCTTAATTCATTAAATTTTTAAGTTTGAGTTATTGAGGTTATTTTGTCAAAGAGTATACTTCTATAACCATTGCATATAATTTTTTTGAATTGTCTATTCCGTCAGCTGTGAGCCTTGCGCGCAATATGCTTAAAAAGGGGTGCAAAGTTTTTTCGTCACGTATTAATATATAGACAGTTCTATTATTTATTCATTTTATTCACTTCAATTTTATTAGGATTTCACAAAAATGAAACAGTATGCTAGTTTTCATATAAAAACTAAAAGAATATATTTTGTCATATTACGGTGGCTACCTGGCCAATTTCAATTACAATGCAAACATGCTGCTATCATGTGGCACCAGAATCCGTTAGTAAGCAACAAAGCGATACCAAAAAAATTCCGGCATAATCTGCAAACTTATCTCCAGGGGGCTGGGTGGTTATAACAACTGAAGTTTGTCCGAATAATATGAAAAAAATTGTTAAAGAACAGGAAGTTTTTGTACCAAAAATGTGCTACCTTATCTCGTAACTACTTCGAATATATACATAATTCTAAGATATTAGGTAGCTTAGCTTATGGAGAAAAAATGCTCTTTCTTTTGGTGCTTGATCCAAAGCAATTAAGCGTATTTGCTTAGCTGCCTTTTGCATTTAATTGTCTCCACCCAGCATTCCGATTTTAAGCAGCATGTTTTAAGCAGAAAACCAGATTCCGTCTCTCACGACCTGGATAATTTAGAGGCCGCTAGTGTCCGACGATTATAATACTATAAAAATAACTCCTGTGATTCCACTATTTCTTCTGATTCAGTTTAATTAATTCTATAGGAAAAGGTAATCAAACAATTTCCAAGTTTTACAATTTTTATTAAGGAAACGCTAAGAAAAAAATAATGAAAAATCATCATTACATCTCTGACACTGTTCTTAGCGCAAGTGTATGTAAAAGCGTGGTTTGAGGCTCCACTGGCAATTCAATCACCATATCAAGACTTTTTATTTTTGAAATCGTTGTTTGATTACAAAAGCATCGATGTAAAAATTAGCGAGGCAGCCGTAAACAAGTTTTTCGATCACCTTTGGTATCCGTCGCCTGAACTAGTTGCATTTTCCTTTCTTGGCCCGGCAGTTCCCCTTTCAATTAAAACGAAGATGAGTGAAAAAGTTCTCATGTTTATAGACGAGGAAGACTAGGATTATGCACGTAAATTTTGCAGCAGACCAAGACGTAGATTCAACTCTTAAGAAATCGCAATTAATCTTGAAGGTATTGAAAAAGTTTAAGGCACATTTTTACTTCATTCATCTTTACAGTAACACGTTTTACAGAAGTGCAGAGGATACTTCTGTAAAACGTGTTACTGTAAAGATGAATGAAGTAAAAATGTGCCTTAAACTTTTTCAATACCTTCAAGATTAATTGCGATTTCTTAAGAGTTGAATCTACGTCTTGGTCTGCTGCAAAATTTACGTGCAGTAAATGACGTAGCCGAACGTGGCATAAAGTTGATTACCGACTACTAATGTTTTGTCGAAAAATGAATTACAACAGCAATATACACAGAAGAAAAAGCGAAAAAGTTTATTTTTTCGAGAAGCGACTTTAACCCCTCTGCGGAGCCCATTAATATTAATCAAATAAGTAGATATTTTATGTAGTATGTTTTTACATTTATAGGAAAAAATTAGGGGGTACCCGAAAGAAATCTCAAATTTGAAAAATAACGACTACCCTAATGTACGATATGTTGCAAATTAAAAGCAAATTTATGGAAATCAATTGCAAATTAAATGGAAATTAAATCCGAAAGTATTTTCAGATTTGCATTTAATTTGAAACACTCTGTATATAATCACCAAAACATAAATATTTTTCGTAAAATATAGTTGAACAATACTTGAAATAATCTCTTGGCTGGATATTTTCGGTATATATATTATTATTAAATAAGAATCCGAGACATTCTATTTTCGGCTTTTTGTAATTGAGGAGCAAATAATAAAAAACATCCATGAATATTTGTTTGAATTCAACAAATAGTATCATATCATTACAATTTCATTTTATTTGTAAGTATGTGATTTTTTTTAGGGGTTACTCTTTTAATGGCAGATAGAAAGACATATACACGTAATTATATGACTGAGAAAGCCATATATAAGACGTACGTCGACCCTATATTTGCATTCAATATTTGCTACATTCACCCAGAGAGCGCCACGAAATTAATATTATTGTTGGCAGCGCTCTCTGTTTAAGAATTACTGCACCCATCACCCTGATTATGATATATGGAATCTACTTTTCTCTTAAAATATGGCTTGTTTAATCGGAATGTTGGGTAAGAACAATTAAAAGCACAAGACAGCTATAAAATACGCTTAATTGCTTTATATCAAGCATCAAAAGAAAGAGAATTTATTTCTCCAGGCGCTAAGCTATCTAATATCTTGCAATTATTTATATATTCGAAGTAATTACGAAATAAAGTAGCAGATTTTTGATACAAACACTCCCTGTTTTTTAACCATTTTTTCCACATTAATCGAACAAATTTCAATTATTAAAACTACCCAGTCCCCTAGAGATAAGTTTGCAAATTATGCCAGTATTTTTTTTATATCATTTTGTTGCTTATTAACGGATTCTCGTGCGATATGTTAGCAGCATGTTTGCAATGTAATTGACATGGGCGAGATGGCCACCTTAATAAACTGCAAAATAAAACTAGATAATAAATAGTTATGTTGATAAGTTAATAGCGCAATATATATGAAAATTCTCAAAATGTCGTATATTAAAGGGTTAACGAGAATCGACTCTCTTATAGTATTTTTAATGCTTCATCAGAATATTATCAAAACATAACAAGTGTAGAGAAATTATTATTATACTAAAGCAATTTAATGTCTAGCAGCACCAGTCTTACACAGTTATAATTTACACAAATCAATACTGACCAACAATAATACAAAGGAGAAAGGCAAAGCTACGATGACCGGAAACCATGGCTCATCAGTTCCCTATAGTGGTAAATAAGATATACGTCTATTGTCTTCATTTCGGGGACCATTATTCCATTTCCTCCAGCAGAAGGCGCACAACTCAAATCTTTAACGATTATATGTGTATGTGGACAATATTGTGGCTTGTGAATCACCCCACACCACGGGAGATCACTTCCTTTACCGTTTCCGTCCTCTGCTCGCTGTGCGCTGGCGCATTTTAAATCGGAAGTGGCCATTTACAGCAAATCCAGACAAGTGTCTGAGACCGGAAGGACCGCTTTTGAATTATGTAATTTTTAATATTATCCGTGGCAAGGGTAGGTTATAGAGGACTTTTTATTCGCCTTTTTCATACACTCTCTTCGTTCCTTTTTTTTTGTGCGGACCGTCGGGGAAGCTCGTTTATAAATCTGACGCACTGCCTCCGATTGTAATGAACATGACTTGGAAGCTGGCAGAAAGCCAGAAAAGGAAGTGAAAGAGGCAATGACTTACCCCACGAATTAACCGCGAAAATGTCCTCGTATATCATGGGATTATACGCTGCGATGATTTTTAACACTGTTCCTATTTATTTTTGCAAGGGATCGGCGGATGCTAAGGGAGGTCGGTGTACGGTCTTAACTAGGCGATGCAATTGAGTTAGGGCCTTTTTGATGTGTCATTAGATGCACGATTGAACTGAAAGAGGAAGTCGGCACAAATTCACCCTCTTGTTATTACTGCATCAATATAATATAAAGTGCAATCTGGCAATAAACGAAAATTTATTATGTTTGTCTGCTTAAGTAAACTAATGTTATTTACTTTATTGCTAATGGGGTTTTTCAAAAAATTTATTATTTTCACAAATAACTGATTTATAATTTTTATTTTGGAATAAAGCATATAATACGTGTAGGAAAGGAAGTAAATATGGGCTAACCATTTTATTTCTTCTTGTAAAAAAAGTAAGAAAAGTTCAATTTTAATACCAAACATGTCCAACGATAGCTACATTAGTTAGTGACAAGATATCATAATTTCACATTGATCAAAAAAAAACTCATAAATAGTGAGAATGTGCACCTTTGCGTTAATTTGAAAGTAAATATGAGTTACATGGGCGAAGTTAGGGGGGGGGGCTTGGGAGAGCTAAGCTCATTTTGAAATGCTGTTATATTTTCGTTTTTTGGTGTATATTTAAATAGAAACCCTATATTAACTTATTTTGCCTTAGTTATCAGTAGCAATATGAAATATACTGTGTGTTTTGTCACTGATAGAAGTTATAAGTAAAATATGTACTCTTACGTTAGTTACTGCGAATTCCATAGATTTTTTTTTAAATTCCTTTTTTTTAAACATGGCTCGACGTTTGTAGGACGTACATCGCAGTACACATCCGCATACCTCCTTCGAGCAAGTGCACTATTTTGTTGGCTCTAACAACGGTAATCAACAGAAAACTAAATTATTCACTTAACTAAACACAACGCCAGCGACAATAACACAGTCGCATCTTGGCCGACTGATCTACAATTGTGATGATAAGTACTTCAAATACAGTTCTAAAAATAGGAAACATAGGTACTAAAGAGATTTGTGGCACCAAGGGAGGTTGCTGTGACCAAATTATGGCATATGAGAAGTGCAACTCTCGCTCCAAATGTAAACAAACATACGCATAGCGGGATCAAGTTCATTCAATAAATCAAAAATATTGATCGCACTTTTCAATATATTTTTCCGGCCTTAATTGCAAACATTAATATACAAAATTTTTTCCATTACTTTGTAATTATTGTGAAGTATTTCACCTCAAAATGCTATCGATCTGTGACCAAACACAGTGTATATGCAAGTTTGAGGCCCACCGAATTTTTGAAGAAAGTCAGGTTTCGCTGTGACGTACATAATATTAATTATTATGTATGTTACACACTACATTACCGACACACTTCATGCATTACACATACCAACACGTGCACCTCAGACATTTTGATATACACTACACATATAAGACTGATAATAAACTAAGTTTGGAGTCTGTGGCTTGAAACTACACAAAAAACACACCTTCACCACACTAAAGCACAAAAATGGCTAAATACGTATTTCAACAACTAAGTTGTCATCATCAGTAGCACTGATTAAAAATCGCGCTGTCTACACACCGTAGCGTACAGAGCAACACTGATTTCCAATTTACGGGGATGGTTTATTCTTTTACCTAGGCTATTAACTACTTCATTAAAAATACCTGATCGTTGTACCGTAAAATATATAAACCATCCCCGTAAATAGGAAATTATATTGTTGGTTTTCTTAGAATATTAGAATTAAAGGATAGGATTAGAATAGTAAGTATGACGTATTTACGTCATACTTACTATTCTAATCCTATCCTTTAATTAATTAATTTAATAGTAAGTATGACGTATTTACGTCATACTTACTATTCTAATCCTATCCTTTAATTCTAATATTCTAAGGAAACCAACAATATAATTTCCTATTTACGGGGATGGTTTATATATTTTTACCTAAACTATTAACTACGTCATTAACAGTACCTGATCGCTGTATCGTTAAATTAGTCATGCTTAATACTATAATTCTATCATTTAATTCTAATGTACTATGAAAAACTAACGGTATCTAAAAGGTATTGTTTACACCACAAACTTATATAAACAAGATTGGGGAATTGGCCCGTTATCTGAATTCATTAATTTATTTTTATTTTTCTGAATGTATATACTCTCGTAACTATCTAGTTCTCTATAATTACGCACTTGTTTTATAAGTTTGAGGCCGCTTGCTGGAATATCATGACCTGTGTCCGAAATATGTCGAGCTACACTAGACTTCTCTGTCCTATTAAACCGAAAATGAGCAATGTGCTCTTTATAGCGAGTTGCAATCGAACGTCTAGTTTAGCCGCTATATTTTTTCTCGCATTTATTACAATTAATTTCATAAATCCCAGATTTTTGTTATACCTCAATTTTATCTTTAGTACTGCTCAAAAGACTTTTCAACGAATTACATGATTTAAACGCGACTTGCAAACCAACATTTTTAAAAATATTATTTAAGTTTGTCGAAATATTATGAAAAGGTAGGACAACAAATTTCTTATCTATATCACTTTGAGGTAGCAAAGTTGTGGAATTTAGAACTACATTCTTACGTTTCATTTTTCTTAAGATATTGTCAAATACGTCTGACTGGAAACCATTGTATTCAGCGATACCTCTTATAAGGCGTAATTCTTTCTCGTATCTATCTCTTGTAAGTGGGAAGTTTAACAAGCGATGGATTAGAAAATTGAATGAAGACAATTTTTGTTGCAAACAATGATTAGAATCTACTGTAATGAATCTGTTTACATTGGTTTCCTTTCTATAAATATCTATTTCTATATTGCAACCTGAATTTCATAGAATTTACCTTCTATTTGAAAACAGTTATGAGACATACAAAGAGATGTTAACTGCATGTATTCATCTATTATAGCCTTTTCGATATTATTGTTCTGAAGTAAACGTTCCAAATATTTCAGGGTTTCTGGAATCGGTACTGAAGGAAACAATGAACTGACATCAAACGAAATCAAAATCTCACCTTCTTGCAACTTATAATGTTTGATTTTTTGAATGAACTCCAGCGAGTTTTTTACTGCAAAGCTATCTTGTTGCAATGGTAAATTTGTGGATTCATTTACTAGCCATTTAGACAGTAAATAAGTCGGTGAGTTTATACCTGACACAATAGGTCTCATCGATTTACCGGGCTTATGTATTTTAGGTAAACAATACATTCTAGACATGACCGGATTGGATACATTTAACCGAAACTTGAGTGACGAAGTTATCAATTTTGGACAATTATTCAACGCGTTCTTAGTTTCTCTGACTAATTTTGGTAGTGGATTTTTGTTTAAACACACGTACGGACCCGTACTAATAAGTTCTTGAACTCGGACTTGGATAAATCGGACTATTTTTGCCGAGTTCAAGAACTTATTTGTATGTCTCATAACTGTTTTCAAATAGAAGGTAAATTTTATGAAATTCAGGTTGCAATATAGAAATAGATATTTATAGAAAGGAAACCAATGTAAACAGATTCATTACAGTAGATTCTAATCATTGTTTGCAACAAAAATTGTCTTCATTCAATTTTCTAATCCATCGCTTGTTAAACTTCCCACTTACAAGAGATAGATACGAAAAAGAATTACGCCTTATAAGAGGTATCGCTGAATACAATGGTTTCCAGTCAGACGTATTTGACAATATCTTAAGAAAAATGAAACGTAAGAATGTAATTCTAAATTCCACAACTTTGCTACCTCAAAGTGATATAGATAAGAAATTTGTTGTCCTACCTTTTCATAATATTTCGACAAACTTAAATAATATTTTTAAAAATGTTGGTTTGCAAGTCGCGTTTAAATCATGTAATTCGTTGAAAAGTCTTTTGAGCAGTACTAAAGATAAAATTGAGGTATAACAAAAATCTGGGATTTATGAAATTAATTGTAATAAATGCGAGAAAAAATATAGCGGCTAAACTAGACGTTCGATTGCAACTCACTATAAAGAGCACATTGCTCATTTTCGGTTTAATAGGACAGAGAAGTCTAGTGTAGCTCGACATATTTCGGACACAGGTCATGATATTCCAGCAAGCGGCCTCAAACTTATAAAACAAGTGCGTAATTATAGAGAACTAGATAGTTACGAGAGTATATACATTCAGAAAAATAAAAATAAATTAATGAATTCAGATAACGGGCCAATTCCCCAATCTTGTTTATATAAGTTTGTGGTGTAAACAATACCTTTTAGATACCGTTAGTTTTTCATAGTACATTAGAATTAAATTATAGAATTATAGTATTAAGCATGACTAATTTAACGATACAGCGATCAGGTACTGTTAATGACGTAGTTAATAGTTTAGGTAAAAATATATAAACCATCCCCGTAAATAGGAAATTATATTGTTGGTTTTCTTAGAATATTAGAATTAAAGGATAGGATTAGAATAGTAAGTATGACGTATTTAACGGTACAACGATCAGGTATTTTTAATGAAGTAGTTAATAGCCTAGGTAAAAGAATAAACCATCCCCGTAAATTGGAAATCAGTGTTGCTCTGTACGCTACGGTGCGTAGACAGCGCGATTTTTAATCAGTGCTACTGATGATGACAACTTAGTTGTTGAAATACGTATTTAGCCATTTTTGTGCTATAGTGTGGTGAAGGTGTTTTAGTGTTTTTTGTGAAGACTGATAATACTTTGTTAGACTGCTTTATATGTTATGTAAAATAAACAATATAAATACAAGAACCCACATTTCAATAACCAGACCTAAAATTTATAAAAGGAGAAAAGATGCTGTCACCTTACTTAAATATCATACAACATTTTGTAAGAGATCATTCACATATGCAGGGATGCTGTTTGTTCTAAACGCTCATTTCAATTTATCTAGCTCGTTATGTGTGCTTAAAAGAATATTAAAGTTGTTTATATACACGTAGAATTACTTTAGTCTTAGTTCTGTTTAGTTAGGATTATTTTTAGGCATTTATTACTAATTTTAGGTTTAAATAATTTTAAGCGTTTGGTGGGAGACCAGAGAACGTACTTAGGTCGCCCGTCTAAACTACCCCTTATGATTTTTGTTTTTTCTGTTTGTTTTTGTTGTGATATCGTTTTGTATATGTGTACACATGCCTATACCTATTTGTGTATATGTTTATGTAACAAGAAGGAAAAGAAAAATAAAGACATTATTATTATTATTATTATTATTATTTGCACAAATAAAAATGTTGACATCTGTACTTCAAAGCTTATGACATTTATTTATGTTTACTGTTCGTATTTAATACATGGTCCAGTCGAATTAGACCAAAAAAGGGGCTGACCAGAAAAAAAATTGAAAGTTGCAAGTTTCCTTCGCGAATCATTGGGAGAGGTCAATGACAATTTACATTTCTGTTTTCGGAAATCGCATCCCATCTGGAGAATACAATCCCGGGATCCTGAATCCCTGTATCTCGGGATCCCGGCCGTTTTTTTTTTTTGATCCCGAGCGAAAACACATACCAGAGTTAACAAAAGATGAAAACATTAATGAGCTAATAAAGAAAATCCGCAAAGTTGTAGTATATTTCAAAAGACCACCATTGAAAAATGAAACAGTACTTCAAGAATATGTGAAGATTGAACATGAAAAAGAGCTGTCACTTCGTTTGGACTGTAAAACCAGGTGGAGTAGTTTTTTAACCATGCTGGAACTATTTTCACTTCATTCAAAAAGCTCTTATAGATCTCAATCATCCAATCCGTTTAGGAGGATTTTGACTTGGTAAATAAAATTGTTGATGTGCTGACCCCAATTAAATTAACAGTTGAAGCAATCTCTCGGCGAGATGCTAATTTTTGCACAGCTGATGCCGCTTTGAAATTTCTTATAAAACAATTGTCTACCAAAAACTCAGCACTCGCCAATAAAATGAAAACATTCTTACTGGAACGTATAAAGCAACAACGAAGTGATGATTGAACTGTTGTGTTGAATTATTTACAAAATCCAGGAAAGGATGATTAAAATCAGTTATTATCGGATTTGGAATGGCTTGACTTATTTCCAGTTCCTACACAGGCTTCAGTGAGGAAGCAAATAAAGAGTACTGTTAAAAAACTGAAGGAAAAGTTACAGCTGGAAATTAATAAGAGCATGGAATCCCCAGATCCTGAGTTACAAAAGGAATAGGGGTTGGTAAATAGTATTAGACGAGAAATGTGCCTGTTCGAAAATGGAGGAGTTCATGTATATCACTTAGAATTAGCATATAAATATCTATTGTCTATTCCTGCAACCAGTGTAGAACCTGAGCGAACGTTTTCAGCTGCTGCTTATGTTGGCAATAAACTACGAAGCGGGCTTGGAAGACAAATATTGGATACTTTGATATTTCTGCGATTGTGTTTTCTAAATTCTAAATAGTTTTTTGTATTGTCTTTTTTGTTCCTTATTTGAGTATATTGTGTATTGTGTTGTGCAACAATTTTAATAAACAATTTTTAAGAAATTACCTAAGTTTTTTTTTTCATTTGAGCCCGATTAGAAACCACGTAGTCTAACCCCGGAATCCAAAGATCCCGGGATTGTATTCTCTAAATTTCATCACTTCAGGTGCCATCTTCAATTTAAGGGTGAATTTTTATTTATTGAATAACTAGTTTAAATTCAATTTCACACGAAAAATGGTGATAACTAAAATTGTTTTCAATTGAATTTGCTACAACTTTGGTTGCTACATTTTTCCCCAAGGTCGATATTTTTTTATTTAAACTCCAAAAGACTTTACCGTATTAACGATAATATACAAGGATGTTTGTGAATTAAATTTTCAGCACTTCTGATGCCGACCTTTTTACTTTCTTATACGTAGTATAAGGAAGTATTGTGATGATGAAAATTTTCGACCTCGAGTTTTTTGCAGATGTCCACGTTTTGAGGTCCCCTGATACCAAAAAAGTGGTTTTTAAAAAATGTCTGTGTGTGTGTCTGTCTGTGTGTCTGTGTGTCTGTGTGTGACCACGATAGCGGTCAAACCGCTGGAGATATCAATTCCAAATTTTGTATTTACGTGTATAATCTCCCTCTTGAGATCTGATTAGTTTTTCAGTAAAATCGGTAGGCCGGAAGTAGCAGTTTACTTCGGTGAAAAAATCGAATTTTGCCAATATTTCGTCAAATACTAAGTTTATACAAATTTATAAAGAATTCATATGTACTTAAAATTAAAATTGAGAACAATTTTATTTAAAAAGTTTTTCGAAATTCCTACCGGAAGTAGGTCTTTTACTTTTATCGAAAATCGTTTTTTGCGAATATTTCGCAAGCCAAGCTTTTTAGACAGGTACGTTACGTGTATAAAAGTATTTAAAACATAGTTTTCAATATCTTTTGTATAAAAAAGATTTCAAAATTCGGACCGGAAGTAACACTTTTACTCTTACCGAATAGCGATTTTTTGCAAATATGTCGGAAATTATGCATTCTATATATATTTATTAAGAGTACAAAAGTATTTAGAGTTGGATTTGCAATATTTTTGGTATACATGAAATTTCAAAATTCGGACCGGAAGTAGCACTTTTACTCTTAGCGAGTAGCACTTTTTTTCGAATATCTTGCAAAGTATGCATTCTATAGCGATTTATTAAGAGAATGAAAGTACTTAGAATAGGATTTTGAATGATTTTTGTATAAAAAAATTCTTAAAATTGTATAGTTTGAAACGCTCATACGTATAAGAAAGTCGTGTGGTGGCCACACCTCATTTTTTTTTTTTTGTAGGATTGATATTTCTGTACTCATGCTTACGGTAAAGAGAAAGTGGGATGTAAATAAAAGGATTCTCGAACTATATGACTTTTACAATGAAAAAAATGAGGTGTGGCCACCACACGACTTTCTTATACGTATGAGCGTTTCAAATCTTACAATTTTAAAAATTATTTTATACAAAAATTATTCAAAATCCCAAATTCTCCAAAAAAGAAACATTTTGATTCGAGCCAAAAACTCACATTTCTGCAAATTCTAAAATATTTGAATAGATTATGTGCAAATTATTGTTATTATCTGCTATAGCTATACGTTTCCCTTCTCTTTCTTTTGTACTCTCTGAAATTGTACACTATAGTTTCTCAATCAAATGATTTACTAAAATTCCTATATTAAGTACAATATTATCATTAAAAAATAACACTGATATTAAAGAAACTAATCATCACTCACCGCATACCTTGCTTATATCTCAATGTCGATAGACAGTTTTTATTTCTTGCAAACTCTGTTGAATTAAATTTAAACTCAATCCTATTAAAAAGCTGCAGGCATATGCTTGCAAGAGTGTGTGAAGTTAGCCCCCCTTCTTCGAATATCGGAAATCTGACGGTTGTTCCAGGTTGTTCTAGGTTTGTTCTAAATTGTTCCAAATTATTTCAAAAAAAGTCAAAATTGGCCTAGATAATTGAAAATAACGATTTTACAATGGGCGGAATGCACTTTCCGAACATTACTGTGTTGAAGGAAGTTTTTGTATGATGCAGTTCTATTTAAATAAATAAACATCTAATATAGCAATAAATATATATTTTCGCAAGAAATATAATGTTCATTTATTACAAAACGATATTGTTACCAAATGCTGATGAACTATTTCAAAGAAAAAATCAAAACCGGCTATGAAAAAACGATATTTTTCCCAGTCTCCATTTCTTAAAAATCGAAATTCTTACAATTTCAAAGTACATATTTCAAAAAAAAAGTCATAATCGCTGGATATGGGTACCCAACTAAAATCAAACAAAATGGGAAAGTCTGATATCAGGCTCCCTTTGTTATTTATTTTGTCTAATAATAATAAAAATAAAACACTGATTTCAAAGTTTCAAAATTTTAATTATAGCAAACCACTACAACGTTGTTTCGTCGCACAGCGACTTATTTTGTCTAGCCGTGGTCTAGCTTTTTTTTTTTCATGGTTTTTGCTCCGGGAATGGAAACACATGTGGACATTCCTATTAAGTATGCTTATTTTTTGTAGCCCCCCTTTGTAAACATTTTGAAATATGCTGTCTAATTTTCTCACTAAAACGATTGTAAGGCTACCATTACTTTATTTGGAAAAAATATTATATAGGTACCTATTTAGATAATATAAGATAGTATATCCGTCAAAGAGTAGCCGATTTGGGAAAGGCTGCTGTTTAACAATACCAAATTGATAAAAAAATATATTATTTATGTCAAAGTTATCAAAGCATACCAGAGAATGTCCACTTTTATGGAATGTAATATAAAATAATATCAATAAATAAATTTTACAGAAAAAATATATATTTTAGATTTTAGGAATAAACTAAAGCATGAACTGTAATAAAAATAAACAAAGAAACATCAACCTAGCAGCTCATGAGAAAAACACTAATCTTTTTATGAGCAAGGTATAATCATTCTCAATATGTTTATGAGGTAGTTTTTAATCTACATTAATAATGTAACCAACGTCACTGTTCTCCTAATATTATTTTATGTTAGGAGCATCAGCATTTAGTAACAATATTGTTTTGAAACAAATGAATTTACTTGGGAAAATATATGTATATTTACTGCTTGTATAGGCGTTTATCACAAATGAGTATTATTATTCATTTTCTGTGAGTATAGAGCAGCACTGCATGCGGAAACCTTCAACTACATTATAATGTTCGGAAAGTGCAAGTCGTTTCGCCCATTGTAAAATCGTTTTACCAATTATCTTGGGCAATTTCGATTTTTTCTTTGAAATCCTTTGGAACAATTTAAAACAAACTTAGAACAACCTAGAACAACCGTCAGAATTTCGATTTTCGAAAAAAGGGGCACCAGAAAAAAATGGTTTTTTACCGTTCTTTCGGCCAATTATGATTTATTTTTGAAATACTTTGGAACAATTGAGAACACACTTAGAGCAACCTGGAACAACCGTCAGAAGTTAGATTTTCGAGAAAAGGGGGGCTAACTTCACACGTTTTGAAAAAAGTTTTTTTGCAATATCTTTTGAAATATAAGAAATAAGGTTCTGATGTATAAGAATAATGTTTAGAACAAATCTAGAACAACCTGGAACAACCCTCAGAATTTCAATTTTCGCAAAAAGGGGGTCCGTGGGAAAATCGTTTTTTTATATTATCTCGGCCAATTATGATTTTTTCTTTGAAATCCTATGGAACAATTTAAAACAAACTTAGAACAACCTAGAACAACCGTCAGAATTTCGATTTTCGATAAAAGGGCCGCCAGAAAAAAAAAGTTTTTTGCCGTTTTTTCGGCCAATTATGATTTATTTTTTGAAATACTTTGGAACAATTGAGAACACACTTAGAGCAAGCTGGAACAACGGTCAGAAGTTAGATTTTCGATAAAAGGGGGGCTAACTTCACACTTTTGGATTTGGTTTTTCTGCCATATCTTTTGATATATAAGAGATACGGTTTTGACGTATTCGAACAATGTTTGGAATAAACCTAGAACAACCGTCAAAATTTTAATTTTTGCAAAAACTGGGTCCGACTTCATACTTTTGGCTTTCGTTTTTTCCCATTTTCTCGTCCGATTTTGATTTTTTCTATGAATTACTTTGAAACAATTTAGAACAAACCTAGAGCAACCTAGAACAATCATCAGAATTACAATTTTCACGAAAAGGGGGGCTGGCAAAAACTTTTTTTCCCATTATCTCGGTCAATTTTGAATTTTTTTTCGAGATTCTTTGGAACATTGTTTAGAACAACTAGAACAACCTGGACAACCTTCAGATTTGGGTGAAAAAGTCGTTTTTTTCAATTATCTCGGCCAATTTTGACTTTTTTTTTGAAATACTTTGGAACAATTTAGAACAAACCTAGAACAACCTGGTACAACCGTCAGATTTCCGATATTCGAAAAAAGGGGGGCTAATTTCACACACTCTCCTTGCAAAAGATTTGTTGGAAAAAGGATATTGGATGTAACCCCATAATTTTTAAATATATATTTACGCCAAATATATTTTACTGCATTACTCTTATATTCATCTTGTATGTGATAATGAATATAGCATATTTAATGATTCTGTGCTGTGCATGTACTATTTGTTCTTATGCATGAGGCTATAGTGGTTCACTATACAACAATGCAACGTTTCTCGATTATCAACAACTATCTCTTGGTTGTACTTTCTAAGCAAATGATATAATACCATTGTACGTCTTTCAAGTACGCTGCCAAGCTGTCAATACTTTTGCTAGATATTCCATAAATCGCACCAAAGGCACACTCTGTCAGATTTTTTATCAATACGGATCTACATCAAACAATATAAATGTTAATAAGACGAACTTATTTCAATAAATAATTTTAGTGTTATCGTGTATTTGTGGAAAACGTTTGGTTTCCCCCATTGGAATGTTTTCTAGTTAGGTACTTCCAAAGTGCTTATTAAGCCACAAAGATAAGTAACTTGCATTACTTTTTGGCCAGTGTCGTTAAATTTCTTCAAAACCTGCAATCTTTACCAACTTCTCTTGGGCCCACCATTTTATTAGAAGTATTAAGATGCTTTTTACTAGTAGCTAGAATTTTGCTCCATGAGCTGCGTTGTTCTTGTAGTAAATGCTATGTTACGCATCTTCATTTTACACAATAGAAACATACTTAAATATCGGATCTGCATCCATCTTGCTGCAAATTCCTCATTTCTAAATTTATAAACAAGAAACCAATGTAATTGTTTAAATGTTTGAACAAATTTGACTGTCCAGTTACATATCTCTTTACTTCTGCTATTACAAAATGAAACGTAGACACCTCAGACATTGAAAATTACACTGTATGTAGTAATGTAGTATTATTCCAATAAACAGTTGAGTACTAAGCTGATAAGGTCCGAAGAATCCAGTTGAAATGAACTAAAAATATTGAAATGAAAATCTGGTAACATCCTGTACTATCGTTATTCGTTACCGACAATTTAGTCTACGTTGTGAAGTATGTATTCACTCTTGAAATATACCCATGACTACTACTCGAACGAAATATCAAACGTATGCAGCCACAAATATAAACAACTCCTGAATGTATGGAAAGCAACTTAAGACTTAAATATATTGTGCGTTCCTCTAACATTGAGAAAGCGTGCTATATATCAAACTGCAACGCTATTAATTTGTTCGGTACGTTGAACAGGATTTCCCTTAGCTTTATTATCGTTCGCGTGGAAAATGTTCGGATTCAAGCCTAACATAAGTATACAAGAAATGTACATAAAACAAGCATATATATAACAGTTGTAGTTAAGGAAGTAAATGAATCAATGAAATACAAAGCAATTTTTGTGCGATAAGTTTGGAAATTGTTGTTAGATGGCGCCAGATACTGATGAATACGCCTCAGCCATCTAGTGCTGAAATTCCTGTACTAATCTACCAACGACGGTAGTATAGATCTCGTCATTATTTCCACCTTCGTATTATTTTAATGCTGATCTGTGACGTAAAGAGGGCACACTGATCAGAAAAAGTAACAAAAGCAAATCAGATATCAAAAATATTAAATTAAAATTCAAATTTATTACAATTTTCAAATTAAACAATATAAAAAAGTTAAGCAAGAAATGTACATACATGAACTTTGCGAATTGCTTACCTTTTTGTAATTATTTGTATTATAGGTACCTACTAAAAGGCATACAAGGTCTATTGAGAAAAACAGGACTAATTCTTATTAATAATTTAAAAAATATAAAAAAAACAGTATAGAATACACTATTTCTTTATTCGAAATACCAATTAGTGACAAGATTAGAGTTGTTTAGCAGACAAAGTATGATAATCATACTGACTTACTAATATTATATTAGAAACATAGGTTATTATAGGTATGTAAACAATAATTTAATTTTTATTGATGCCGGAACTCGTTATATAAAGAACTCCATGAGAGACATCTATCATTTGGTGGTAGCGCTGGACATTATTAGATATTGCGAAAAGGGAACCTAATATATCTCTAATAAATTCTATCCGAAAGTTGTGATAATTTTGAGATATATGTTAATTAATTAGGTAGTAATATTCTTGTAAAAGTATATGTAGGATACTTATTATTTATATTAATTTTTATAATGGGGCAAGGCCAATTGTATCTCGTTATCGCGCGCGATAGCGAGATACAGTTGGCCTTGGTAGAGGTATTTGGAAGCGCCACCTATTTTCAGGAATCTATACTTTCCATGAATTTCGTTAGTAATAGTATTTACATAACAGATGCCAATACATCTTCAAACAAAATTTGTATATGTGTACAAACGTGGGTTTCTGTCGTTTATCTAATCAAATATTATAAGAAAGTAACAAATCATAAAAGAACATCATAATTAAGTACTAAAGTGGCGTGTACCAACTGCAAGCAATTATCAAAATTAACTTGTGTGAAGATTGTGAAGTGACTTGTATTCGTGGTGTTTAATTATGTCTCAAGTAGAGAGCAGTACTTGTCCAATTTACCCATTTCCGTCTAATCGACGAACAGCGGATCTATTATCTCTGTTCACCGGACGATTTGATTGCCAACCGGAATTCTTCGTACGAGTACCCGGAAGGTACCTTTTTCTTTAAATTCGCTTCGTCAACAAAGATGTTATCTTGAACATTCTCTTCGTTTCAGAGTGAACCTTATTGGGGAGCATGTGGATTATTGCGGATACGGCGTTTGCCCAATGGCCATCGAACAGGATATACTGATGGCTGTTGGATTTTGCGAAAATTCTACTTTAAAAATATCCAATTTGGATTCCGACACGTATTGTGACTATATTCACAATATAGAGAATATTAAGTAGGTTTATTATTATTATTATTACTATTATTAGTTTATAGAGCTCATTAAATACATAATTATGCTATTGAAACGTACCTATCTACTAAATAATTGCCTTATTAGTAAAGTTTTAAATATTTCAAGAATAACTTGCTAACCTTGTAATAAATTGTTTACATTTCAAAATACTTAAGATGAGTTCACTAACCCTTTATGGTTTTATCTCCTATTTATAAAGCAATTATGCAGTTATTCAAGTATGTGTAAATATTTATTATATTTACTTTAAAAAACACTAAAATAGTCTCCGTACTAAGCGTCCCCCCCATGTTATGCATGTACTTACCGTCTTTTTCAAATTATGTTTTGAGGAATGTCGATAAACAAAATAATAGTATATTAAAATACAAGTTTCATAAGACACGATTTTTGCGCACGCGTTCAAGTTTAGAAAACGAGCCGCTAGGCGAGTTTTCTAAAGAACAAGTGCGCAAAATGTCTTATGAAACGTGTATTTTACACTATTTTTTCTATTTCGGTTATTAAAAGTTCAAAAAAACTTAAAATAAGAGACATGTTTGGTTCGAATATTTTAGAAATTTTGCTTTTTTGAAGTTGGTTACTCTGATTTTTAAGTAGAACGTTTTAAATATTTGAATATCGGTGGTGCTCTATGTAATTGTGTTTAAAATTCAGACTGCTTTATACAATATATTATTTCAAATTATAAAAAAAAGGACGAAATAAATAACTGTACGCCTCCAGAGATTCGCAAAATACCAGAAGACAATTTACAAAATCTTTCGTCCACAAAATCTCTACATATTTATCAAAACAAACTTTTATAACAGTTGTACTATTCAACATGGTAAGTAAATGTCAATAGTAGCATCCGAAAACTTATCATCCAACTCTGCTTAACAATTTATATTGCTAATTAGTAAGTGAAATGTTAGCATGTGTGCTTTTTATTCTTTGTACAATTTTATTGCACATTTTTGTTACTTCAAAGGCTTATATTTTGACATTTAAATACGATTTGGTTCCATTTTTTTTTGTTACCAACTTCAAAAAAATAAAATTAGCGTGCGATAAAGTAATACTTTATGCAACCAAAACGAGTGTCGTAAAGTGAACTTTATAGCACCGGAATAGAAAAACAATATTATAAACTTACTCGTAATGGACGACAGTATTAAAATAAAATATCTGGAAAATTATGAATTTTAACTACATACCTACCTTGTTGAAAATGATGGACAATAAAGCTTACTTTTGACTAATGCATGAAAATATCGCACTCCATTTCATGCTGTGTTGCATTATTAAAGTATTGGGTTTTTGCCGAATATTCTCAGCTGTCAAAATTTTGGCATATTTTGCAAATATCTAAAAAATTAATAGATATAAACAAATAATATCTTAAACAAACTTATATTAAAATTACGAAAGGAATTTGAAATTGTAGTAACATACAGGCTGTTCTATTATAAATGTTTAAATTGTTCGGTGTTGCACGCAAACCAAACTGTATAGGTACTTGTCAGAAAGTTTAGGTGGTGGTAAATGCAAAGTAACTTTTGTTATAAATTTTTTTTATATATTACATAATGATGGAAATATGGATGAATGTTAATTACATCAATGTTAGACTTTGACAAGCAGTGCTCTTTATGGGGGGAAAGGTGGTGGAACACTCATCATCTCTTTAGTAAAAATATGTTACACATATATTACAGTACTTTTATTAATAGTAACTGAGATTTTCCAGTTTTCGTCTAACAAATTTTTCTTGCAATCTGATTGACAAGTTTCTAATTTCTTCTTCTCCAAATGTCAGTTGAGTATTAATATCTTTAGGCCAATGTTTTTGATCAAGTACACGAGAGCAATTTGCAAACTCATTGTATTTGCTATCGAGGAATCTTCTGATCATGTGATACCCTTCAACGTTAGAATATGACATTATACAAACGTAATAATTATGTGCAGGTATCCAATAAGGCTTAATTTGCATAATACGTACGTACAACACGTTGAACTACAAGTGACACAATATTTTGACATGTCGATTTTCATGGCCTACCTTGGAAATCTCATACGAATGTAATTCCGTATGACGGTGCATGCGATATTGTACGGTGGAAATTTAAATAAAAGCGAACTATACAGTGTCCAGTATTATTATTATTTTATATCAATGTTGGAAAAGACAAGAAATGAAATTTAAAAAATAATAGCTAGGATTTTAAAACATTTAAAGGAGGACTACAACATAATATATGCAATTAATTAAAAAATCGGTGAAAAGATTGAAATGAAGAATCTTTGATATCTTCGTCAAGCAAAAAGGGTAGCAGCTTCCGATATTCAACATTCTCTTCAGTTTTTGATGTGCTTTAATATTACGATATTTAAAATATATCGTTTCATTTAAAATTTTAATGAAAAACAAATAATATACATAAATTGAGAACAGCGCCCTCTGTTATATTTTTCGACAACCACGCAGTTTCGTACTACATACCCTTCAATTAATGGAAACTCCCGTGGTCCATTTTATTATCAAGATTTTTTCAACCAGGTTGTACGATAAACGGTTGCCGAGATATGTCCGGGGATCGATCTTAAACAGACACCCGGTATATAATAACCGATAATTTGGGTATTAAATGCATATGTGTTTAAAAAAAGTGATAGAGAAATGTATGCACAAGACGTCATTATGCGGATACAATTTGCGTCTACCTATTATATGTTTATAACGGCACTCTGTTCACCCCTCGTGTCAGTTTTTATTTTTTTGTTTTATTGAAATCTCTCTGGTACGTGATTTATAGTTTTCAAAGATATAAATGAGGCCAGATTTTTTTTACGAATAAAGTGCTTTCTATGAAAAACACATATGAGGTAGGCGTCATAAATTCTCCGCCTGACAGGCTTATACAGGTTCAAACGTGTTCAAATTCAATCACGTCATGCATGCACATACGCGAGGTGTACACTATAAATATCACTGTTCGAAGATTAGTAGTTTTTAGTAACCAGCCAACCAACGTGACTAGCACACGAAAATGTCTGAAATAACGAAAATTGAGTACGGCGCGGTCTTTAAATTTTTAACAAAAGAAGGACATACACCTTACCACATTAAACAACGTTTAGACGGCGTTTACGGTGATTCATCTCCTTCGTATTCAATTGCAAAAAAAGTGGGCAAAATGTTTCCGTTTGGGACAAGAATTCTTGGAAGATGCTGATCGGCCGGGTCGACCAATTGAAGTGATAACGCCTCAACAAATTTCAATTATTGAATATTTAGTGCTAGAAGATCGCCGTTTGAAAGTGAAGGAATTAGCAGTGATAACACATTTGCGAAACAAGTGTTCGCCGAATTCTCCATGACCATTTGGGTATGAATAAAACTAGCGCTAGATGCGTACAGCGGCTTCTTTCTGCTCTCCACCGAAAACATCGTGTCGAATGTGCGCAGTAGTTTTTAAACATGTCTAGAGACGACCCAAAACCGATTTTGGAGTCCATTGTCGCAGGGGATGAAACAATGGTTCTGTTTTACGATCCTCTATCGAAAAGGGAGTCCATGGAATAGCAGTGACCTGATGAACCTCATCCCAGAAAGGCGAAAGTCGTTCAATCAACGAAAAAGGTGATGGCCACAATATTCTGGGATTGTGAGGGCATTTTACTAATTGACTTTAAAGAGCGCGTTTTATTGCATAAATTAAGGGAAAGTATTCGTGCAAAACGTCGTGGACAATTGACAAAAGGTCTGCGATTATTGCACGGCAATGCTTCCGTCCATACTGCCGCCATTTCACAAGCTGCCATCCGCGAATGCGACTTTCAAGAATTGGAACATCCACCCTATAGTCCGGATATGGCTCCTTGTGATTTGTTTTTGTTTTCTAATTTAAAAAAAGACCTTAGGGGACGTAGTTTTAAGGACGACAGTGAGTTGCAAGCAACTGTTATAGAACATTTTGACGGAAAAACTTCATTTTATTTTTACAAAGGTATCGAATTATTAATTAATCGTTGAAATAAATGTATAGAAGTTAGGGGATATTACATCGCAAAATAAAAATTCTTGTACAATTCCAAGTTTCATTTTTGTATATCAGGCCGAGAATTTATGGCGCCCATCTCCTACTTAGGCATAACCCGGATCACGCTCCTGCAGACTTCTTCAAATTTTACAATATGAAAACTCCGCTGAAGGCCGCCGTTTTTGATACGACTGAAGATATCCATAGACGCACGACGGAGATTCTTAAGGCCGTTCGTCCACCGAGAAAACCAATATGTGGCGACCAGTTGTAAGCAACCAGTCGCGGGTGACTGGTTGCTTAATTCTTTGTCCACTGAGGAAACCAGTTTGAAGGATTTCGTATTCCGGTGAGGATGACATTACTGGGTACCTATACTTAAGGGCGCAAAGAAAGAGCGCAATAGATGTCGCAAGTGAGTTCAAAGTTCCGGTTAAGTTTAAACAAACTTACGGAATAAGTACAGAGAGCTTTTTATTTTTCAGTCTCCACAAACCTTATGTTTGCGCTTTCTTTAGCTTCTGATAGCGATCACGGCATGTTATTGCGTTAAAAACTAAAAACTAGCATAAGAAATTGAACTTTACAAATAAAGAATAGCTCTATCGGTCGAATGGTCGTAAGCAACTACAGGCTTGGCGATCAGTCAGTATAATCGCGCGCGATAGGTTGCCCATCACAATAGGTCGTAGTCGCCGCGGTGGACGAACGTGTACAGTTTTTAATGTGTTGACCGCCGACGTGACTGGTTGCTTGATTGTAAGCGATTGGTTGCCTCGTTTTGGTTTCCTCGGTGGACGAACGGCCTAAGGGAAGAATTCTCGTTATTTAATTGCTACACCTTTTAATCCCTGCTTTTTGCACAACTTAAGTTAGTGTACCTTTGCAATAGTAGATCAATATTTGTACAGAAATAATAAGCGTAATTATTTTACCGTAGTCGTCATATTTTAATTTCTCGACAAACGTTTCGTATGAAATGTAAGGCGTGAGGGTCCCCCGCCACTGCGTTGCTCTCCCACCACTATTAGCAAGCAGGCATCGCTGCATATTATAAGGTCATCTGCATGGGATAGAAGTGTAAACCGAAATTAAAATTTGACGACTATGGTATAATTATAACATACTTTTTTAATGTTTATATCTAGTGAAAGTGATATTAAGCTCTGATAAATTTAAGCTTAAAATTTTAACTCAAGGCCCAATATTTTAACTCACTATTTTTTAAGTGTGAAGATTCCAACTCAACGCCTGCATTTCTCTTTATAAAGAAAGGAATTTAGTAATTCTATCTTCCTCTAAAATCAACACCATTCACGTAAAAACTTACATTTCAAATAATGAAAAGGGTTTGAAAAAGTTTTGTTCGACTGTCCTTCTGTCGTTGCCAGCACTCAATTATTGGGGGAGAAGAGTAATTTTAAAACCCACATCCGAACAATACGCGGCTGTTGATTTAGTGGTTTTTGTCGGCATAAAATCTCTTCGTGTCAGAATGTTTCACCAACCAGGAACATTACGAATTCGTACCTACTAGGAGGAAGAAAAAATATTGAATAACGCGGAACGAGTTCCTAAAATATCCTCTAAAAGTACGTATTTTTAAACTTAATGGAACGGAAAATTTTGTTACAGTCAGGTCAGGTATTATCGACTGCGGGGTTCCCGTGTTTACGTGAAAAGTCGCTGGGGATTGCGTATTTTTGTTAGAATATTAGCTGGCGAAATGTTTTTTTGTAATTTAATACACCGACTACATAATATTTGATTTTATATAACACCTGGCGTAAACAACGTGCAGAAAATTCCAATTTGAATCACCGTACGCATTTGTTTATTTTCAGCCTCGCATATTTTTTGATCGACGGGTATGTTTATGGATGTAATCAACTGGCTGCTTGCATAATGTATTACCATTGGTTAATTGTGAGTGGATTTCGATAATAATTGGGTAAAATATATATGATGAGAATATTAATCTCGCTTGAATTCCAACATTGAAATACAATCTGCAATTTTTAAGAGTTATTATTTAGTATAAACTGAGTGCTGTAAAACTGAACATAATTAATTAAATGAATTAAGAAAGTAATTACTTTACAATGTGTACATAATAATAGTAGCAATGAAATACTTAAATTTCAACCTTCCTATGTTTATATAAATATATTTGCAATACTTAGACACACGGTAAACTGGCGATACCCAGGTGCAGTTAAGCACTAGGAAAAGGCAAAAATTATGTTTGATCACGTGCTATAGCTCTATCTTTTCTACCTAGACGCGTGCCCGTGAGTTTTTTATGCACGCGACGATGTGTTTTCATATAAGAACGAGTTATCGAGTTGAATATCGCATTATTCGCATTGCAAAAACCAGTAAGTCACATAGAAGAGCTCAGTGGCGGCTCGGGGTGGTTCACATAGGGAGTGCATAATTTCAAAATTAAAAAGTGTAATACAAGAACGCTTACCCAATCTTTATAAGTTTCACCGACATACTGTTCCAGACAGGTACTGTTCATTGTACAGTTTGTTTTGAGGGAATAATAAATATAACACTACAGTTTGATTACATCTGACGATAAACGAAGTCCATTTTGCGTGTCTTTGACTTGCAGAACAGTTCTATCACTTTTTCATTAAAATTTGGGAAATCATTTATAAATTCAATTAAAAACCGGTGCTGCTTCGATGTGATCTCTGAGCGATTTATCTAATTCGTAAAATTTATCAATTCCCGAAAAATGCCCTTGGTATTGGACGTTTGCCGTTCATCATGACCCCGAAGTGCCAGTTCAAACGCGCCACAAAATCTAATGCAATTTATTATTAAATTTAACACATGCCTATTTTTTGTTACCTGTTCATTGTGTTGTTGAACTGCTTTTCTATATGATGATCTAAAACATTCTGAATGTTATTTTTTCCTAACATTCTTAGACTAAATATATTTTTCAAATGCCCTTCGGAATTTTCATGTTTCGTAATTTTAGCACTAAGATGAATTAAGTCTTTTATTCCGTTCTTTGACCAAGACGGTTCACCACCAAACAAAAGACACGGAAAACAAAACAAAGTATTTTTAATTTCACACCCACAAATCCAGTCATTTTTCTGATAAATATTCATTTTGAATTTTCTTATAACGTCTTTACCTTTAACAGATTGTTTATTTTCTAAACATAATTGAGGCATCGGCCGTTTAAAATTTTTTATTGCGATTTTTTCATCATACGTTAACCGCGAAAACGTGTTATTCTGTATCGCAGACACGAAATACATCTTACAACAGCGTTGAGCAGACGGGAATCTTGCTCACATGCTATGTATTATACGATATGGAACTAGAACAAAATACAGTTCTCCCCACCTTCAATGTAATGTTTAATGGCTTAACGCAGCAACAGTAGCGCTTTGCTCATGGGTATGTTTCTCTCGGTGGAAGGGGTCTTTACATCCGTGCGCTGTTAGTCGTCATTATATCTGTGACGACGATCGGTGCATGTAGGTTGTTTCGCGTGCCGTACACGCCACGTTCCTGTTCAATAACTATGAATACGTAATAAATAAATACTTTCACAGTTAGTCGCCGCTTGGTTTGTTTTGTTTCAAAATTCCAGGGGGTGCAATTGCTCACTTGCTCTCATTAAAGAGCCGCCACTGGAAGAGCTAAAGAATTAAGAACAATACCTTAAAGCATCCCACCAGGTGATTCCGACCCACGCTATGGGAAGATTCAAATTGTATTTGGTAGGGGGAAATACAAAATAAAGTTTATTACAAATTAGGGTTTAATACCGCGAGATCAAAAATTATATTGATAAAGGTTTGTCATGGAATGTAAGACGTCTCTCTTAAGTTATATCATTAAGTGCCATACTGTCAATATTTGTCATTATATTTTCTCTTATAATGACAAATATTAATGATAGTATGACACTTAATGATATAACTTTAGACAGACGTTTTACATTCCTAAAATAATGCAGCTTTTGGAAAAGAAATTCTAATTTCAACATTCCATCGCCTGATATCTCAATAAGTCTTTCTTTCATGTTGGAATTCTAGCATGTTGGAAAAAAGTGTCTAAAAAGGAATTCAGTATTCAGAAACTTTCTCGGAATGTTTCTATTGCACTTAGCTATATTTTCCGTGATTTCTTGATCGCACTGAAAATTCTATTCTTGGATTTGTTTATCATAAGTCAACTTTCTCATAAATCCATTTTATATTAACATTGAGGCTTTGTAAACCACTATTCAAAATATTTCGAGAGTAATAATAATAATAATATTAAATGTCTTTATTATGTATAGAAACATTAATTACAAAGTACAAATAACAAAAATACAATGACATGTAGAAACGTAATCGCAAGGCGAACCCCAGTAGAAACAATTTACTTGACATTGAAAATATATGAGCAACAATATGCGGGTCATTATCAATAACCTTTAACTTTTCATGTACCCTATAACTACAATCTTATTTAAAATGATATTAGGGCCTAGTAATTTTTTTTTAGGTATATTACGTTATGACGTGTCAATTTGAAGACAAAAAATAACCTAAAATTGCTATCTCCTTTTATTTTTAAACTTTAAATATTCTATTTTACATTACCGTCACGTTATACTTTTTCAATTTTTCAAATTTGGCTTTCTATATTTCATCATACTTTGTATATAACTTATAAAAATATTTTTTTTACATTCTTCAACACTTGTTCTTCGCCGTATTTATGTAAAATTACAAAGATATAGCATATGTTTTTAATTTTAAATATTTACTGGATATACCTAACAGCACTAACATTTTGTAAATTTGAATTTTAATTATTTTTAAAATTCTGTTTTTCTCAGCGGAGAAATACCTAAATTGATTTTTCTGCTTCGCGCTGAGTAAATTAATTAGGAAATTTTATCACAAAAATTTGCCCACGATGAGATTTGAACTCATGACCTTCTTAATGCCGTCAAGATGCGCTACCAACTGCGCCACGAGGGATTGAGTTCATATCTACTTAAACGTCTTGATATCATCAAGTGACAGATTGAAATAATACATTTTTATCCGGCAGTTCGGAAATGAATGTGTAAATTTGAATTTTAATTATTTTTAAAATTCTGTTTTTCTCAGCGGAGAAATACCTAAATTGATTTTTCTGCTTCGGGCTGAGTAAATTAATTAGGAAATTTTATCACAAAAATTTGCCCACGATGAGATTTGAACTCATGACCTTCTTAATGCCGTCAAGATGCGCTACCAACTGCGCCACGAGGGCTTGAGTTCATATCTACTTAAACGTCTTGATATCATCAAGTGACAGATTGAAATAATATATTTTTATCCGGCAGTTCGGAAATGAATGTGTAAATTTGAATTTTAATTATTTTTAAAATTCTGTTTTTCTCAGCGGAGAAATACCTAAATTGATATTTCTGCTTCGCGCTGAGTAAATTAATTAGGAAATTTTATCACAAAAATTTGCCCACGATGAGATTTGAACTCATGACCTTCTTAATGCCGTCAAGATGCGCTACCAACTGCGCCACGAGGGCTTGAGTTCATATCTACTTAAACATCTTGATATCATCAAGTGACAGATTGAAATAATACATTTTTATCCGGCAGTTCGGAAATGAATGTGTAAATTTCTCCGCTGAGAAAAACAGAATTTTAAAAATAATTAAAATTCAAATTTACACATTCATTTCCGAACTGCCGGATAAAAATGTATTATTTCAATCTGTCACTTGATGATATCAAGACGTTTAAGTAGATATGAACTCAAGCCCTCGTGGCGCAGTTGGTAGCGCATCTTGACGGCATTAAGAAGGTCATGAGTTCAAATCTCATCGTGGGCAAATTTTTGTGATAAAATTTCCTAATTAATTTACTCAGCGCGAAGCAGAAAAATCAATTTAAGCACTAACATTACCGTCGCGTCAACTTTTGGTACAAATTTTAACTAATGTATGGCGCCGGTTGATCGTTTCTTTACTTTTATGATCGTCTATAGCCAAGTGGATGTTGGGAGTTCGTGTTTTACAAAAATAACTGCCGTTATACAGGTTTTTTTTTTAATAAAAAAAAAAGGTAAGTTTCAAGCAGCGTATTTTTTCTCTTAACATTGCCGTCCCATGGGACAATTTACTTCTGATAGTAGCCATGGTTATCATCACATTCGTCCAATAATTTAAACCACTGCTTGTTTCATATTTTCTAACCTCAAGTCTTTCTTTCTAGATGTCACATTTCTAACACTGTTTTACTACTGTTCAAACATTACCGTCACGAACATTACCGTCACGTTCGCAAAACAGCCAATACGTAATGGTAATGATAAAAATTTCGATTTACAAGTTAATAATTAGTTTCTAAACTTCTGAAATATCACTACAAATAGTATAACAGTCTAATCGGTAAAAGTATATTTTTTCGAAGTAATATAGGTCAAAAGTTAAAAGTTATTGAAAATACGCAACAAAAAATACTGCTTAGAATAACTTAGCCTAAAATTCGATGATGGGCACCATGAACTGAACATCACTTGCAAGTGGACATCCATAACTATAACCGGCATGCAGCATGCGTCAATCCATTACAGCAATAAAAGGTGCACTTGAGTCTGGATTTAAACTTGGATACTGTGAGAGACTTAAACTCACATGGTAGGGGAATGTAACTACAGTATACATAATATGTAAAGGATCGTTGTAATCGTCGTAAAAGATATGGTGGAGACCTATGTAACAATGCCTTTTACTTTCTTATAAGTAATATAAGGAAGTATTGTGATGATGAAAATTTTCGACCTCGAGATTTTTGCAGATGTCCACGTTTTGAAGTCCCCTGATACCAAAAAAGTGGTTTTTAAAAAATGTCTGTGTGTCTGTGTCTGTGTGTCTGCCTGTGTGTGACCACGATAGCGGTCAAACCGCTGTAGATATCTATTCAAAATTTTGTATTTACGTATATAATCTCCCTCTTGAGATCTGATTAGTTTTTCAGTAAAATCGGTAGACCGGAAGTAGTAGTTTACTTCAGTGAAAAATATTTGCAAATATTTCGTCAATTTCTAAGTTTAAACAAATTTATAAAGAATTCAAATGTACTCAAAATTAAATTTGAGACAAATTGTCTTAAAAAAGTTTTTTGAAATTCCTACCGGAAGTAGGTCTTTTACTCTTATCGAAAATCAGTTTTTTGCGAATATCTCGCAAGTCATGCTTTCTAGGCAGGTACATTACGAGTATAAAAGTATTTAAATGAAAATTTTAAATATCTTTTGTATAAAAAAAAATTCAAAATTCGGACCGGAAGTACCACTTTTACTCTTACCGAATAGCGGTTTTTTGCAAATATGTCGTAAATTATGAATTCTATATATATTTATTAAGAGTACAAAAGTATTTAGAGTTGAATTTGCAATATTTTTTGTAGACATGAAATTTCAAAATTCGGACCGGAAGTATCACTTTTACTCTTAGCGAGTAGCACTTTTTTTTCGAATATCTTGCAAATAATGCATTCTATAGTGATTTATTAAGAGAATGAAAGTACTTAGAATAGGATTTTGAATCTTTTTTTTATAAAAAAAATTCTTCAAATTGTATAGTTTGAAACGCTCATACGTATAAGAAAGTCGTGTGGTGGCCCTACCTCATTTTTTAACTAGGATTAGCGGATAAAACCGCCCATTTGACTAAACAATCCGATTATCCGTGCTCTAACCTCAAAACCTGCACAGAGGCGTATAATTCGCGTAGTGATATTACAAGGTGTTGCGTGTTTTGACAGTTTGGGCTTGCATATAAGATTTGTAATTGGTTTCTTCACTATAGGTGGCAGTTTGGATGCGTATGAGTAATGTATATCGAATTAGAAATCCGTTCTAAGGTTATTACAGTGTCTTGCTTTTGTAGTAGTGGTAGTAGTAGTGTAGTAAACAAGCTAATTAAACTCCATAAATGAACTTCCCAATTTAGCCACAGAGGGTGGAGGAATATAGCCGGGAAAAGAACGACCAAGAAGACTAGTGTCGATTTAGAGAAGGAAGAAGTTCTCGCTGGAACAAGTGTGGATGTCTAAACAATGCACTGTCGTTTGCTAGAAGTTTGACGGAAGGCTTGGACACCCGTTAAGAAACAAGACTGGCCGCATTGAAGAGGATGAGAATAGTTTGGGCAATGAAATACAAGGGATGGACACAAGATGATTAAAAAAGCGTATTATTTTCAGACGAAAACTTTTTTTTGTTCAGGGGATGGGTCACCAGTTTGTTCGCGCGTCCCATGGGGTACCAATATCATCGGCTCACATTCAGAAGTTAAGCCACATTCCGTGAAGCAAATGTTTTGTGGCTGCTTAACTTTTTTTTTTTGGTCCAGGATTATTAGTACCCATAACAAGCATGATGAACAGCCAAAAATAGAGGTTTTCCAAGATCGAAGCTAGCAGCTAGTCACACATTTAAAATTGTGAAACAACTCTGCAATGACAATAGGATAACCATTTTGGATTGGCTGGCAATTTACCTGACATCAATTCTGTAGAGAATTTTTGTTTGGCCTATCTGCAAGATGCGACATAGAAACATGGATTGCACAAACTAAATCAAGTTGATGGGGGTCGTTTATTGAAGTGAGGTATCGAGATACCAAAATCCGCTACGATTGCAAATCATTAGTCAAAAGTATGCCTAAACGCATTAAGATAATGCTGCAAGCCAATGGTGGAACAATTTTCTTGTTCACATTAATTTGCACTATGGAGATATATAAGTATGGAGAACGCACTCTTACGAAGAACGGCGAAGATTTGCGGCCCTCCGTCGAACATGTCCGCCATTTTGCAATACAGAAAAACAGTATGTTTAGATATTTATGGTATTAGAGTATCTTTGTTGTGTTTTAACAGCAATTAGTAAGTCATTTCAATAGAATAATTAATAGATCAAACCAAAACATTACCAGGCAATGTAATGAAAATCATCACCGATATTCTTCTGCAGTATTGGACAAAGGATAGTAAAAATTAAAAAGGGATAAGTGCTTTGGTGCGAGGGCCGTTATCGCTAGCATGCAGTAATGCCTCCATGCGTATATCTCTATGATTTGTACAAGGATGTAGTGACTTTATTGAATGCAATGTCGACGATATAAGATGCGAAGACTTTTTAGAATCATTAGAAAGATTTAGGATGCTTTTTCATCTATCTACTAATGAAGCGTGAATAAACTTGTATATACTGTTGTATGTATTCAGAAAATGTTTTTTTTACGTTTTATATAATCTAATTTTTTAATAATAATAGCACTAATATCACTAAGTCATCTATTTGTATTGTTATTAATATACGCTCAAGAAGCAGAAGAAGGTTGCAATAATAATGACAGAAAAAATATCTAAAATGCTCTTGTAATATCTAAGAGACAAAAAATATTTGCTCTTACAGGCAGTAATAACCGCGTCCTTCCACCATTGCATAAACACGATTGTGGAACAAAATTCCATTTGACAAACTCACGAGAACTTTTAAGATCGTTAATATGTACCCGTAAATATGGCGGGCGCGCTTTATTAAAACTTGTTACAGCATATCTGAAGCATTTACGCTTCTGTCCCAGTTCTGTACAAGGGTTCGCCGCTATACTGGAATTTTTCAAAACTCATTTAGTTTGCGGATCCGTGAATTACTTGATCAACCCGGACAGGGGATGGTAAAAATTAAAAGCTCGTTATCGTGGGTAGCGATGTAACACCTGATATTTTATGACAAATGTGTCACATCTGTTAAATCATTAGCGAACATCCCCAAAGAGAACAAGAGAAAGTAATTATTTATTAGACGTGGATGTGGATTAACAAGCTATAGAGCAATTCAGAGAAATAATTGTAACAGTAGGGGTTGATGGATGTGATGAAAATATCAAGTTTAATTCTGTTAGTACTTCTTCGAATAATTACCTTATAGCTAATTGGTAGAAATCGTAGTATTATATTTCATCCTTGATATATAAACACGCCAGTTCTAAATCACAACCGGAAACTACTTGATTTAATGTTCATCTCTAAAAACACGAGCGCTGCTATTGTTCGTGCAAACATTCATTTAGTTTCTGAAGATACATATGTCTAATCCCTCATTGAAAATGTGTTTCAGTTTTTGTACTGATATTAAACAAGAAAATGTTTCCTTAACTAACAAATCATTATCTCTTAATTTTCGTAAAGTGAATTTTGCTTATATTTCTGATTCAATAAATGTAATAAATAATCTGGAATATACTCGTACCTCCTAAGTACAGTAATGTCATTGTTGCTGTAGACTATTTTTATATCCAAATCGAGAAACTGTTTCGATATATCCTCATAGGCAGTTAATTACCGTATTTAGTTTACTAATGAAATTAAACGTAATCTTAAATTCAAAAACACTTATCGTAAGAAATGTTTATCTACAAAGAATCAATGGTCACATTCATCAGACGGATCGAAAACCGTTCCCGCTCTAACTGTTCACTTGAAAACAGTTGAGTGTTGGCTGACAGCAGTGTTCTCGTTTATGTGATCACCTTCAATTTGCTACTTTTCACTGCTGCCGAATAAACAATAATAATAAGTTGTTTTTCGGCTTATGTTTAGAAGTAGTTTTTGATGTAAGGGTCAGTTTTTCCAACTCCGGTTAAAATACTGGGTTAATTCCAATATTATAATAAATTTATTTCTGCACAATAGCTTTAGTTTGTTTGTCATATTTTCTTTCGCTCCTCTCCCGAACATGTTCAGAGTGAGCGTACATCATCTGAATCGGATCACTGAAGAGTTGCGCAACTTTTGCGTCTGCTGAATGCGACCAATATGATCTAAATGAATGAACAAATAGCTACCATATTTCATAATTATTTGACTAACATAATATAAAATTGAATATGATCAAATTAAGGTTATCCAATAATCAAAAACTTGGAAATAGTTACTAGAAAAGCTGGTATATTGTAGCACGACTAACTGGATCTCACTATAATTGATTCTGCTAACCTCAAAATATCGCCTCTTATGTGGCGCCATCTAGTAGCAGAAAAATAAACCAAAAAGATATTTGTCATTTTTTTTAAAACTTTAATATAACACTTTAGATATTTACTTTACAATAATTAATGTTAATGATTTTAAAATAATAACAGAACGGAAAAATATTAAAAAAAGTGTAGTTTCGGGAATAACAATTTTACTTGCATTCTAACTTTAACATTTTCTGTTAGTTTAAAAGATAAACTTAGTGGGGATCATTTTAAGTGCTAAAGTGTTTGTTTGGATTTTATGGATGATTTCTTTTATTTTGTTAATGTTGTCGTACCTACTTATGGGAAAACAAACGTATTTGAATTTGTTTAAAGCTCTAATTTACAGTTTAATGCAAGAAAAAGTGGATAGTATATGTAATTTGCTAATTACTCTTCAAGCGGCTTTCGAACTATATTCTATAGTCTATCCATAGATATACTTCATTTCTTAAATAGCACTAGAGATTCACAGGGACATACTCACAAAGATTATTATACTAAAATTCTAGTTATTATACGAACACTAGTTTGATTTTTCAGTCTCTTCGAACTTGAATTCGCCTTTTTTGTTGCCGTTTACAGTTTTATTTCAATATACTGTAAAGTGCGAGCATTGCCATGATGCTTTCTATAATATCCGATTTTCTAAACTTTTGACGCGCTCTGTATATACGTCTAATTTTAGCTTTTGCACAAACTGTCATTGCGTCAAAAGTTAGTTGACGTTTATTCGTTTTTATAAACTTCAAAAATCTATTGAGAGACCTAATTGTCAATTTGAATGGCATTGTTGACATAAGTAAATGTAGCAATTGTGTGTAATTTTCTTTTGTATTAAGGACAATTTTTATGATACAAAAAACTCGTTATTGTTATTATTATACTAACAAATGCGTTTTCCCATGCTTTTTCTGATGTCTGCCGTTGCTCATGTACCAGAGCTTAACGAAAATTTAAGCAAACATTACATCTGGTTATAATCAACTACTTGGTTTTGAGCCACTTACAGTGTTATTTAATTTAATTGACGGTTCATAAGTGAAATCGAATTTTCATCGCAAATCAAACGTCAGATGGATATTTTCCCGTTACTTTAGTGAATATTCTTACACTTAAACTTAATTAGATACCGACATGTGAAATTAAAGATTGCATATCGAAAAATTCAAAAGACGGATCTCTTCTGCATTATTTCCTGGTTTTGAGTTCACCTTTTTTCGAATAAATGCTAAATCTATGATGAAATTAATGTCACTTAGTATACCTACTCTTTAGTGCTTTCGCATTTGATTCTCTCAATCTATTTGGATATTTCCAGTATTTAACGAACGAAACCTGCAAACGTTTGAGACTGTAATTTCTGAATCTTGTACGATCATGTATAGTTCACTGACCTTGTGGTATTAATTCTTTCCACCTTAATTTACCACAGGGTTGGTTTTGCCGGTCTTTCTTCTAAATGTCGATTCGTCCTGATAATTACCAATCTGGATAGGTATCACCCTTTCAACATGTGAAATAGTATATTACATACCAAGGTTGAGAAGATGACTATTATTGCCCGAGTGGCGAGATTAAATTCCGAGGCGCACAGCGCCGAGGAATTTAAGCCACAAGGGCAATAATAGTCTTCTCAACCGTAGTATGTATACTATTTTTTGTACCAGTAGTCTAATTGGATCTTGAAACCTTAATAATTATGAATAAATTTACTCATATATGTAAAAATGCTCTTGTAATAAAACTTCATATAAAGAAATAAGTAGGCTATATTTTAATGTTGACAAATAAGTTTTGACATAAATACTGAAACTAAAAGTCAAGTATTTATTAAATTATTTTTCATTCCGTTTATAATGTCTGAAGTATTTAGATGTACACCACCTGAAATGCGCGAGATTGCAGAACAGGCAGTTGAGAACTTGCTTCCGCATAAATCTAAACATTTATATATGAAAACGTATACAGAATTTAAAAAATGGTGTAATAGCAAAAATACAGTAGTAACTTCTGAAAATGTACTTCTGGCTTATTTTCAAGAATATTCAAAAAATAAAAAAGCCTCAACTTTATGGGTGCATTATTCGATGTTGAAAGCTACACTTGGCCTAAAAGAGGATATTAACATATCAAAATATTTTAAATTAGTTGCCTTTTTAAAAAGAAAAAATGAAAATTACAAGCCCAAAAAATCATTAGTATTTACTCAAGAGGAAATTATAAAATTCCTTACTGAGGCACCCGACACATGTTACATTGTAACTAAGGTAGTATGTTTATATATTAATACTTTGAAATTATTGACAATATATAACCTTGTAGACTGCTCTTGTAATTGGTGTTGCTGGTGCATGCCGAAGTGATGAGCTGTGTAATTTATTAATTGCTGATGTCATCATGAAAGATGATTTAATTATTATTCACATCCGCAATAGCAAAAATGGTTCGTCTCGAAAGTTTGTAATAATGGAGCCACTTTGGATCAGAATAATTAAAAACTATTTAAAAATTAGACCAATTCCAGATATAGCAAAATTCTTTATTAGTGTACGTAACGGTAAATGTACTAGACAACACATTGGACATAACACAGTAGGACACATGCCAAAAAAAATTGCTCTTTACTTAAATTTACAAAATCCACAGTTATATACAGGTCATAGTTTCCGTAGAACCTCGGCTACACTTTTAGCTGTCAATGGTGGTAATATCCTTCAGTTAAAACAACATGGTGGTTGGAAATCTTCTAGTGTAGCTGAAGGTTATATCGAAGATTCCCTAGTAAATAAAAAAAATATAGCATGTATGTTACAAGGTCTACCTACATCTACTTACGCACCCACACCTGCAATATATACAGGAATTTTCGATATGAATCAAATTCCATCAACATCAGCAGTACAATCAGGATCTACTTCGACTGAAGATATCGTAAATACTCATGAAATTAACTCAATTAATAATACTATCATTAATGTGCCCACAGATCTGCAAAATCCTGGTTTTTCAAATAGAATTGAACCATCAATAAATTTGACATGCCACAATTGCACTATCAATTTTTATAAATAAAGTAAATAATTCTTCACATCTGTAATAGTTACGTGTTATATTATTTCCATATTATACATATTTTGTTATTGTTACATAACCTAAAATAAAAGTTATTTATTTACTTACCTTTTTTACATCTATAATAGTTACGGGTTAGGATATTGTTTCCAATTATACTATGAAACATATTCTGCTTTTGTTAACCTAAAATAATAATATATCTTTATTAGCAATACGCTATTTACATACACTTACATTATTTATATAAATTTATCTAAAGTATATAATGACAGTTGTCTCTTAAATCTATTTATATTACTACAATGTTTTATTTCATACGGCAGGCTGTTAAACATTTTTAGCCCATTAACAAAAACATTATTAGCCGTTGATGACCTATTAACTTTTCCTATAAAGAAATCATTGATGATTCTTGTATTATATTTATGTGTGTCATGTATATAAATCAACTTCTGACTAATATACGATGGCGTAACACCTTTTTTAGTCTTATAAATAAATAGCATAGTTTTGTAGTTTAGTCTTTGACGCACATTCATTAATTTCAATGTACTCAGCATTAACGTAACTGGTGTATATTTGTTACACTTTAAAATTGTTCTCATAGCCCTGTTTTGTATTTTTTGCATTTGCTGAGTTTCGTAATTATTTAACTTGAAAAGGATCGTTGAGCAATATTCAATGTGTACGGAAATTAATGATTTATATATAGACAGTTTAATATATGTAGACATATTTTGACCTATTCTACTTAAATAAACTACTTTTTTAGACATTTTATTTAGAATATGTTTTGTATTTTCTTTAAAATTTAAATGCTGATCTATAATTATCCCTAAATATTTTATACTATTTACTCTTTCTAAATAATTATTATCTATTTTTATCTTAATATTGTCATAATTAATTGTATTTAATTTATATGCACTACCAATGATTATAAATTTAGATTTACTTATATTAATACTTAAACTATTCGCACATAACCATTTATATAATAAAGTCAAGTCTTCATTTATTTTGTCCATCATGTCATTTAAATTATTTCCACTGACATATAACATTGAGTCATCAGCAAACAAATGTAATTTACTGTTTTTGGTCCTTAGCATAATATCATTAACAGTACAGTTAATTATTTTAACTTAAAGGTCGAGCATTTAAAAGTTTTAGATTTTAGGTATGTATGATTTCAGATTTGTGGTATAGATCTAAATAAAAATAAACTAGAATGAATTTTGACGGTGGACAACTTAACATACATACTACTGCGATTGCATGGTTGCGGCATTCGTTTCATTTGTTTTCATTATTTCCCTAGGTCAATAATGGCCTCATTATTTACCTCTTATTAGTTCCAGGTCGTGAAATGTCATTTCGTGGCGCTTTGTTATGTGTAAAAATGCTATGATTTTTTACTACTGGTACAAAAAATATATTATTTAAATTGAAGTTATTAACTTTTCGAGGTTTCCAAATAATCCTTCCTATCAAACTTTTTGTATTTTCAAATCATTATGCACATTTATTCAAAATGTCGTGCGTCGCGATACGAATGATTAATTCCACCCTTTTAATTAGGAATGCGTGCGTGAAAATATACCGCCAGAGACCATCACTAAAGTTGTTCATTTGGGTCCAACTCAGAAAGATAATATTTCGTCGTTAACGTGGGCCAAACGTCTCTTGTTAAAATATTCACTGCGAGAAAAAATTGAATACAATGTAGGAACTCCGTCAGTTAGAAAAAGTAGCTCTTTTTAATCGTTTCATTTTGCTCTACACTTCTCGTTCATCTTCTAATTTTTTTTTTTTTACATTAAATGTACGCCAGCGTTGGAGGAATTAATTAATTATGCAAGTAATCTTGTCTTATAAACTAAAAAAAAAGACAGTAAATGGAAGGAGCACAGTTGAAGAGTAATTCTTTTACAGATCCGAAGAATTCTCTCTTAAAAGAAGGTATATAAAATATAAACGTTTAAATTATTTAAGAACAAGATAAAATTTATTTTTCTTGCAAAGGAAAACACTTAAAAGAACATTTTTAAAGTTAACTCATTTCATTTTAATATTTTTTATAAGACATAAATTAAAAGCTCTTATTCATAATAAATAAATAATATATTATTTAAAAACTTTGTACAACTATTATAAATATACATATAAATATGTATAATGAACTTTTGCATGAGAACCTTCAATTATTACATCGCATTTCAAAAAAATACAGCATCCAAAGATAAGAATGGTATATGCTGCATTACACGAGTTTTAAACACCGATTTTAGTCTCTCAACTCTATGTAATATATAGGGTGAGTTTTTTTTTCATTATTTGTATGGGGATCTCGAAAACCATAAGAGATACGTATTAGGTTAAATGGAGAAAGATTTGCATCTTTATAAGCCTCATCCAGATACGTTTTTGTCAATTTAAGAAAATGCATGGTTTACTAGTAGATATTTGCAAAAAATAGAAATTCTCCAAAACCTTTTCAGTGCTATAACACTTCTATTCTTAAAGTTAGAAAAACACTTTTTGAATATTGTTTTTAAGAAATTCAATTTCAAACAATGACAACTTTTTAAATTTTTAATTTTGCTTAACATTTTTGAGTTAGCAAGCAAAGTCTATTTTTTTTTAAATTGAAACTATAGTTGACTATGACATATTCTAAGAGTGCATTTTTGTCTGCTTGCAATGATGTAAGGGTTGTAGAACTTAATTTAATAAATAACAACACAATGTAATGTAAAGGTGAAAGTCGTTCAATCAACGAAAAAAGTGATGACCACAATATTCTGGGGCATTTTGCTAATTGACTTTAAAGAGCTCAATACAAGTGTGAACGACACATATTATGCGTCTTTATTGCATAAATTAAAGGACAGTATTCGTGCAAAACGTCGTGGAAAATCGACAAAAGATGTGCGATTATTGCACGGCAATGCTCCCGTCCATACTGCCGCCGCGCCGTTTGACAAGCTGCCAGCCGCGAATGCGGCTTTCAAGAGTTGGAACATCCACCGTATATCAGGCCGAGAATTTATGGCACCTATCTTGTATGTATTTGCTGACGTATATAATTCTTGTAATTTCTCTGTCATTGGCCATTAACCTGTTTGGAAATGAAGAAATATTATTATTATTTTTATATGAGACCATTATGCAAAGGATATTCCTAGATCAGTGTTTTTCAACCTGTGGGTCGCGACCCCCAGAGGGATCCCGAAATCTTCCTCTGGGAATCGCGATTGCAAGCTAAGTAAAAGTAAAATGCAGAAAAATACAACAATTTATTCAATAATATTTTTTCTAATCTTAGTTCTATGTTTGACACGCAAATAATTAAATCATTTTCCAATTGGAGCCTATTTCTTTTCTTAGTTTTTATATTAACTATTGAAGAGAATGTTAGATCACGTAGGTAGGAAGTGGCGAAGAGAACTTATAATTTCAAAGCTTCTTTTATCAGCTCTTGATAGTCATCTTTTCTTTTCATTCAAGACGTCAATCGTTTGCGAACTAAATTCTATTTTAAGCATGCCGTCAGCAGTCTAAAGATTTTCTTTTATCTTCTGACATATCTATAAAATGATTTAGTATCCATCTATGGCCGTCGTCAGCTTGGGAGTTCAGTTCTGGCAATTAACTGGATATGCGATTTACTTTTGTGACCCTGTTTGGCTATTAAAATTAGCATTTTTCGCTGATCTTTTCACACCTAAGTATTTTAAATAATGGCGTTCAACACAGAGAAGAAAACATTCTAAGGGCAAAGCATAGAATCAAGGAATTCCTCGCAAAACTTCGTTTGTGGTCAATGTTTTTACAAAAAACACCTACATATTTAAAAATCATTTATGAAGACATGGGTTTGCTCCATCAAAATCTCCTTTACCACAGAGGCCAGGTGGCTCTCCAAAGGAAAAGTATTGACTGAAGTTCTGGAACTAAAAGCTACATTGTTAATGTACCTATTAACTTACTTGCTAATTTACAAAGTTCTATATATATAATAAAACACAAGTGTATAGTTTCAAAATTATTATAATGTTTAACACACTACATATGTTTCGCCACACTGTGGCTTCATCAGGTGGATGAAAATACAATTTCAAAATACAAATTAGCTCCTATATATATCAATACAAATTACAAAAATAATCTCATTCTAAGAGGGGGTGGACATGTTTAAATTTTAGATTTAGTAGGGGGGAGTTATTTAAATCTAGTTGATCATTCAATATTATACCTAATTTATTACATTTATTAATTTCTAAACTTTCTAACATATTAAGTTTTTTACTTTTTCCTAAAACATGTAACGTTGTAAAATTAGTATTGAATTTATGATTATGTTCTAAGCAATGATTAGCAAAAGTTGAGTCTGTCTTCTTATCCCTATAACATCTTTCGTGTTCTTTCATTCTAGTATCGAATGTCCTTCCTGTCTGTCCTACTGTAGGACAGTGTGGCGAAACATATGTAGTGTGTTAAACATTATAATAATTTTGAAACTATACACTTGTGTTTTATTATATATATATAATGGAGTTTCAACATGTATCTCCTTCGTCGATTATTAATTTACAAAGTTCTGATTAAAGATTCTGTTGTTGCTGTTTGATCGCTATCCTAGGGGGCCGACAGAATTTTTTTACGCGAAAGAAGGGGTCGCGTATTCGGGAAGATTGAAAAACACTGTCCTAGAGCATTCTGTTGGTACTGTCGGTTGCAGTCTATACCGTCTTGAGTGATAATTCGATTATTAACATCACTCGAGTAGTGAATAGGATTGTGGTATTGATCTATTGCCAAATAAATTATTTTGCATAAAAATCTTTATTTCTGGCATTAACCGTTTTCTAATTCATAAAAATATAATCTAGAATATTACTATAGAGACAATTAATTAAGAGGGGCGTTTACCTGTCGAAAATAAAGACATCGCCGTTTCGCGTTTTTTAAACTCATTTTGTAATTTTAGAATCTCAAATTTGGGTTAGTGATGCAAAAGGCATCAATTTATAATGGCAAGGTCCGTTTTTGTACTAATTTATTTTCTTAAAAAAGTCATGTGTCTCAGAAATAACCCCAAAAATGCATGAATTTGATGAATGTCTACTAACTAAGGCTGATACAAAAAAAGAAAAAAACGACCTCCCCGCGCCAGCTGCACATTTGATGTACGACATAAAAAAAAAACTTTCTGTAATTATTTTTGAAGATAAAAAACATTAAACAGTAAACATTGTCACACACATTTTACACGTCGTTTTTCGAAGCTTTTGCGTCGTCTATCCCCACTATACGGTATCTCTACCAGTCCTAAGGAAGACAAAAATCTATCGGAATCGGTCGGCTATTCCAAGTCAGAGTGACAGTTTGTAATTAAAAAGAAATGTCATATAATATTCGAGTGTAATGTCACGAAATACGAATGGGTGTCATGGAGACAAGGTTTGTCAATAAAACTAAAATTGACATGACTGACAGTATAGAGAAATTGTAGAAATAAATGTATGTGTCTATTTAATGAATTGGATATAAATATACGTAAATAACATTAATTAGTGATATTAAATAGTTACTCCTATAACTGCGTATTCTGTTTTTTTTTTTAAATTAACGAACGATTCACGCTACAATAATATAAGTTATGGGCAAGCGAAAATTGGATTATCATAAAAGATCAATCATACAAAGAAGTAAGCATGCAAATCGTATGAAAAATCAAAATACGAGGTAAGTAATTTTTAGTCTACAATTTTATTTACATTATTTTGATATTTGTTAATTCGATTTAATTTAACTAAGTACATAATACCAATATGCGAGTAGATTTCAGAATTTAAATATTTGACGATTCATTTTATGTGTATATTAAAATTTTCATTTTGGATTGCCTTTCTTACAGTCCGCTTTTAATACATACGCTTTTGCTGTTAGGTCTGATGCAACTTCCATTGATTTGTCATCCCCTGAAGGGGTTAATGTTGGAAACTCTGAACACATCTATTTAAGCAACTCACAAGGTAATGGGAAGTACGTATTACAATCGAAACTGTAGACTTTGGGCATTATTTACAAATTTACAAATTATTACAGTTACAAGCTTCCACCTGAAAATGAACCCGAGGAAGGTAATTTTCTTGTAAAAAAAGAAACCAGGAACGATAATTCAGCAGTTAAAAAGTTTTGGCGGCCATGAATCGTCATATGGATGCAATTCAACTCACATGACTTTTTTAAAAGAATTGAGAAATGGATTAAATTGTAAATTTGTATTTAAATGTAGCATATGTGGTGCAATTGAAAAACTTTTTTCTAACATTGAACGTGATAGCTCAAAAGATATGGGCATAAATGAAGCTGTGGTAAGACATTTAAAAATTTGTAGTCACCTGGAAGTCGTTATGATTACGGTGTCTATGTGTTATTGTAGTATTTGCTCTTTATATGTTTTAATGTACATAGAAATTAGACTCAAAATAATGTTAGGTGTCCCCCGGGAAAACTATAAACTAATGATTTTGTTATAGTAATCTAAGCTATTTATGTCTATATTAGTGTAAAAGTCAACATTTTCAAGGAGATGCTTAAAATATTTTGAGTATGGCTAAATAGCTACCGCAAACGCTTGTCTTCAAAATGTGCATTGTAGGTTTTTGGAAACTTGTGCACGGGACAAAGTTTTACTCAAATGGAAGAGCGTTTTTCAATTATGAATATGCCTACCATGTCTTCGCGAACGTATTATGATATACAAAAGCACGTTCATGAAGTAATAAAAGAAAATGCCGTGGAAGAAATGGCGGAAGCTGCAGAAGCAGAGAAGGCTAAAGCTATATCTAAAGGAGAGCTAGATAGTGATGGGTTTCCACTTCTAACTGTAGTTGTTGATGGTACTTGGGCTAAAAAATCATATAAGTCTAAATAATATATTAAACACAAGAAGTTCTTCATAAAAATTAAGAATACTTGATTATGTACATAATTTATTATATATTATTATTTGTTATACACATGTATGTATTTGTATATCGATCAATTATTTGTAATAAAGTAACTTCATCATTTCTGAAATTGTTTTTTTATTAGAATTTCTTTTTTATTATTTTTTTCTAGATCTATTTTTCATTACAATTGTACATTATAATGAGAAATAATGTTGTACTATTGTGATGGCTGAAAATAAATTAAAAAGAGAGTATTCTTTTATTCTAAACAAATTGAATGTATTAATTTTCATCCGACTTTAAGATGTGCATTAAAGCGAAGTGAAAATGAACCCATTTAATTTGTTCACATCCAAAAATAATAATTAAATATTTCAAAATATGAATAAGTATATGAAAGTAATACGTGACTAGACCCGCAAGAGGGCAGTTCCGTAAGTTTTTCATTCTTTATACATATGTTTCCCATCTAAGTATTCCTTTATCTATGAATAAAACCGAAGCGTTCGGATCGGAACCTCATAACGTGTAGCTCCACCCACTCACACCCCCTTGCGTCGACTCGTCCCGCGAGTAATATAAGTTGCATACGTTCTATTTGTAGGTAAAGGCCCCTCTTAAGCTTGTGTGATTATTATTTTATTCTCCTTGTGCTTAGGCATATAGCTTACGTATTTAAAACCTTAGTTACATCAGAAGCAAAAATGTGTATGCTGCAGTTGTTACTGATTCTCTGTTTGGACAACATTCAGAAAGCCAGCGTATTTGTACGAGTCTATAAAATCTATATATATATATATATATGAATGTTTTTTGAAATGACATGTATGCATTAGTATTTTGAAAGCACATTCCAAGCAAGTAAAAATTTTATATTTTTTATTTTCCTCCAAACACATTTTCTGTTATGTATGTAGCAGTGATAGCAGTTTTCTTTGACAAGGTGAAATATAAATAAAACTCTCGCATGGAATGCTTTGGGAATATTCATAAAAATATGGAAGAGGGAACATATTTTTTTACATATGTCACTGATATATATAAATATGCTTGAGAAAAGGTTCACACATTATTATACAATTTAAATTTGTTTGAAACGTTGATATTTAGTGACAGTTCTTCGCAAGTTTTGATATAAGAATTAAATCAATGGCTTTATTATCATATAAAAGTATATTTATTTAGTTGGTTGATTAATTTAATTATTGTAGTATACATTAAAACACTACATACATGTCACTGTTAAATAGTCGAAATAAAATGAGACTTTTTAAAAATTTTCTTGTAAAATTAAACACTGTCAATCACACGTGGTTGAAGTTACGATTGAATTGCTAAATTTTATATGTTGTATGTTTATATGTTATGTATAGAAATGGATTTATGCACATGAAAGAGAAATTTTTTACTATATATACCAGGTGTTCGCGCGAAGGTGCTCACTATTGCTATCTTCGTTAATATCAAACGTACGAAGTCGGTTAAATTAGCAAACTAATAGTATTCTTTCCTCTGATTACAACGCTGAAAACAGAAAAACAATTGCGCATCTGGTTTACGAGTTATTTATAAAAATAATGTTTTTATAAATGGAACACGCTGTATATTTTTACATCTTTGATAACTACACCAAATTTCTAGCAACAAATGTCATTATGACTTTTCCTCTAAGTTGAAAAATAAAGGTCCAGAAGCTTTTATTACTACTATTATGATTTACGCATTCAACATTAAAAATAGCAGGCCTCGAAAAATGGTAAGTATTTATTTTGACTGACAGTAATAATTTGTAACGTCACTTCGAAGAGAACAAAGCGATTTGTTTGTGACGAAGAGACAGAAACTAACGTATTAGCCTATTTTGAAATAAATCCAGGTAAATCAATAAGAAATTTAACAAATGAGATAAATGTGTCTCTAGCAAGCATACAAAAAATTTAAAAAAAGCACAAATACCACCCATACAAGTACAACTTAAGCCAAACCCTATTACCAGGAGATCTACAACGCCGGTTAGAATTCTGCCAACTGTATGTGCATTACTGCAGAGAGAATCCTAATAATTTTAAAAATATTTTATGGAGCGATGAAACCAACTTCTCAAATAATGGAATGTTTAACAGAAAAAATAATCATTTTTGGAGTCGACAAAATCCATTAGCCGTAAGGACAACAAACATTCAAGAAAGATTTAGTCTTAATGTTTGGTGTGGAATGATAGCATCTCGAATTGTAGGACCACATTTCTATCGTGGAACTCTAACTGCTGAAGTATATTGAAATTTTCTTATGCAAATTTTAACAGATTTCACGGAAAATGTTAATTTGGCGGATTTACCCAACATCTGCTTTCAACAAGATGGGGCTCTTCCCCACAATAGTCACATTGTTTCGAATTCTTTGATCAATATGTTTGGGGACAACTGGATAGGCACTTATGGACCGATACCTTGGCCTCCTAGGTCTCCCGACTTAACGCCATTAGATTTTTATTTATGGGGTTATGTAAAAAGTAAGGTGTATGCTACCTCTAGCAGAGACATTATAGAATAACAAAATAAAATATTTGACGTAATTACGAATATTGATGGTCGCATGCTTCTAAAAGCTATCCGAAACATTAAGAAGCGTGCTGAAAAATGTATAGAGGTAAATGGTGACATTTTTGTACACCTCTTAAAATAGCAGTTTTTATCATTATTGTTTGGTTAAGCTTTTGTTATTGTTTTTTTTTTGTATTACTTGTTAATTGTCATTCAATAAATTACATTAGGTGCTTGCTGTGTTGTTTAAAAATTGTTGTCTCTAGAGTCTTTATTTTTCAACTTAGAGGAAAAGTCATAATGACATTTGTTGCTAGAAATTTGGTGTAGTTATCAAAGATGTAAAAATATACAGGGTGTTCCATTTATAAAAACATTATTTTTATAAATAACTCGTAAACCAGATGCGCAATTGTTTTTCTGTTTTCCGCGTTGTAATTAGAGGAAAAAATACTATTAGTTTGCTAATTTAACCGACTTCGTACGTTTGATATTAACGAAGATAGCAATAGTGAGCACCTTCGCGCGAACACCTGGTATATAAAATATATTAAAATTCTTTGCCAAATATACAAATGTATTGAAAAAATGAATATCTTCTTGGTAGTAGTGGCAAATGTTGAGCAAAAGCAATAACAATATGACAACTGGTTGTCATTTTGGAATACATTGACTATTGTAGAATGCAAATCAAATATGTATGAATGAAAATGTAAACAATAAGCATAGGACAATCGGTATTACTTATGCAGTTCCATTAAAAGGTTTAGGTCTACCTTAAACTATTCAATTAATGTAATTCTATAAATAATAACGATGTAACTATGTAATTAAAAGAATTACGAGTAGAGCTGTTGGTATTATGACAATATAGAATGTAAAATAAATAATAAGTAATACCGATTGTCCTATGCTTATTTGCTTACATTTTCATTTATACACGACTGATTTTACATTACTTCCGTTTTTTTTTTAGAAAAGTAATAAAGAAAATTGTTATTCTTTTCATTATTATGATTGATTTCAAAACTTATTTTAGTTCAACTAATTTTATTTCAGAGTCGATGTAGATGGTGCACCTAAATGGTATCAGTATGTTCTGTGCGGTATAAAAGGCATGATGGAAATTCTACCAAAAGACACGCCAATAAAAGGATTAATTTTCCTTGTCCACGGGACCATTCCTCCTAGTGCTGGATTGTCGAGCAGTAGTGCATTGGTTAGTGCATCTGCTCTGGCCACCGCTTATGCTCATGATGTAAGTACAGTCGAATAACAAAATTGGCAAATTAATAATATAATATCAATGTATTTCTAAAGGAACTTAGTTCTCCGATTTATTCGATTTTATACACACTTCTTATAAGCATATACATGTAAATGAACTGTCCGAAATCACAGGAAAGACTGACCTACACTTTAAAGAGAGTGGTCAGAAGCAACCTTAGCAAATCTTCCATCTACAGTGGAAAATCTGTGATAATTTCTTTAAAAATTACCTAAATTATATCAAAAAATGACAACAGCTAAGTAATGGTCACTTATAAAGTAATAACGCCCGTATATTTTTGGTGGGAAATTTTATAAGCAATTCAAACGACAACTAATATACTTGGTGTTCTATTTAGAAAAATGACTTTTAGGCAAAAATTTGTCATGCACTTTTAGTCCCGTTTCGTGCACATGCACTTAGTAATTGCGGAAAACCAAACCTGCTTGTTTTAGGGCCTTTTATTATAAAAAACATTACCAAAACTGATGTCGTTCGAAAAATATAATTTTATAAAAACATTGAATTTTTGAGCAAAATGGTAATAAGTCGAAAATTATAAATTTTAGGTCTATACGATCTTAGTACTTTTTGACTAAGAATTGTACGAGGAATACTAAAACGTAATAATATACAGGCTGTTGCATTTAAAAACCTATAACATTGGTCAGCACCAAAATTATGGAACACTCTGTATAATTATGACACCCTGTGTATTAAGAGTATGCAAGAAGACTTGATCTTGAATAATTTTTTTTTGTATAAAAAAGCTTTTTGAAATTGATACAGGAAATAACCGTTTCACTCTTATCTAATAGCAGTTTTTTTTGGAAATATCGGGTAAATTATGCATTCTATACAGATTTACCAGTAGAAAAATATTTAATTTTTGTATCAAAAAATAAAATTTTGACTGAAAGTAACACTTTTACTGTCAGATTTACTAAAAAGAAATTATTTGAAACTTAATTTGGAAAAACTTTTATATAAAATACGGCGCACAAACGTATAAGAAAGTCGCTTGGCGTTATTTCTTATGCTTGATATTTAGTATTATTTCCTTCGTTATTTTCTTAAATTCAGTCTTGTGGTATTAGAAATGTAATGTATATTGGCATTGATTATATTGCTAAATAACATTTGTTGTTAAATTAATATATGTCTAATTCGAAAAATATAAAGACTTCGTTAATTTCTTATTTTAGATCAGAGTGAGAACATAACATATTTAACTTTAATTCTTCATTATCATGTATTTTTTAATACAACAGCCTGTATTTTTTTATATTATATATAAATAAATAAAATGCACTTAAGCTATATAATAATACTTGAACTATAAACAAATAAGAAATGTCAGGAATAGTATATTAGACACCAAAAATTGGAAGAGATAATGTAACGACAAGTTTAAATCTTATTAAAGTTTACACAAAGCAATAGGCAATAATGAACTATGTATATTCATTTTTCCATAGTATTAGTGTTTTAATTGTGTTGCATATTATTTTGACAATTATAAGGTACCTATTTATACTTTTACAGTCGAATTAATGTATCAATAATTCTTTCTTAAGAATATGTAAACGTGAAGAACATATTCATAACGAAGTCTTCCTTAAAAAGTGTTTTTGTGAATATCTTCGGAATGAAACTGTCAATTGTTTTTGTGTTATCACCAACTTAATTAAAACAAAGAATGCCACGAATATTTTAATTTGACCAACTCCATAGCTCTAATTATAACCAAGTTAAAAATTGCATAACAAAATTTGGCGCCCCACGCGGGGCGCCATGTAAGATAAAATATTGTATGTTCAAGAACTTGAGAAGTGGGAAAAAGAAAACGAATAACGAATGGGATAATGAATCAAATGAAACTGATTACATTATTGTAACTGTATTTTCAGATAATCTTAAGTCTACGGTAAATAATTAAATTGTAGCGCGTAAAAGCCGAAAGAACATGTTATATTTAAATATGTATATTAAATGTTTAATATATAGCAATATATAGGCATTTGCATATGAACAAAAATCTGAAAACTTTATTGTACATACACTTATATGTAATATTCATGGATTTACATAAATAGCAGCGCTAATGCACAAATATAAGTAGGTTTATTATTATTATAACAAGTAAAGAGCAGCGTTAAAATTTTTATTGATCCTCAATAAACCTCGGCGTTGTCGTACACCTATTCTAGGTAATTGGATTACCTACCTATCAGTACCTTCCAGGACATCTCGCGTAAACAAATGGCTCTTTTAATGTAATATCGCCTGCAATCTTTGCAGGAATTTTTAAAGCGTAATGCATCCATCTATGAATACCGTGCTCTTAGAAAATGTCACTTATACTTCGACGTTGATATTTTCTCGCTAGTGGGAAGGAGAACATTTCGAACTATTATCAAAGTACATTGAACTTTTATTGGCTCGTGCATTTTAGAGTACCCTCTCTCGTAAGGTAAAAATCGTTCTTGTACGCCGTCGTCGAATCTCTGCACAATTTAGAAAAGTAGGTTGTGTCAATACTTAGATTGACTGCCTCTTGTTTACCCGAAATCGGAAATTGTAATATCTCCCTTCTCGCCTTGTAAAACGGACGGCCACTCCAGGAAATGATATTTGATATTCACCGCGCTTCCTATAATATATAGGCATTTAGTTGAGACATTGATACCACTTATAAAATATGTATATCAAAGATTATTCTAAAGCTTTGGATGTTTGTACTGCTAAAAGCAGGAAGTGGCCTGCTTTTAATACTATGCGATCGAAATTGATTGTCATTATTTGATTCTACTTTCCGCACGTTTGATATTAATTTCTTCTTTCACTTTTCCTCGTGAAGTTCGCACATTAGGAAACTCATTCAATTCTTAAATAAAACTTCTCACAGTTATACTTTAAATATAATTATTAATTAAAAGAAATTTGTTGTAAGAGAGCATTAACTGCTTGCTTCGGAAGAATAGAATTCTGTTAGTGTTGACACCATTGAATAATCAGTATTTTTTTGCAGCGCCCCCGTGGTAAAGTTAAAACTAACGAAGATGTGCTACTGTTGCTGTTTTAAGTTTTAATTAGCAATTAAATGCAAAAATGAAATTAGAATAGTGGGTTCGAGATTATCAAATTACAAAAAATACAGTCTTCCTATTGGTTGGAAAATAAAAAGTTGTCATAGGAAAGAACAGGACCAAGACAGATTTGCGATATCTTTGACACAAATGCGTCCTTGATGCGTTTATAATTGCTATTCCTGGATTTAGAATCCTGATGGGAAAGTATCTGTAGCCATTCCTAACCAACAGAGACAGAACGCGAGCACTAAAAGTATAGCGTAAACTTCCTTCCCGATAGTTCAATAACATTGCTTAGTAATTTTATCAGTTAGGTTTTTAGCAGTCAATGGAGCTCAATTTGCATATTCGATTTAGTGAAATTATTGTTGCGTTTAAAGCATTTTTGTGTTCAGTTTGCTTTTCTTTTTCAGTCATTCTATTTTTTTATTTTTATAATGACGAGATATCATTAATGAATAGAGGAAATTACGCTTATTTCAAACTCGCCAAAAAAGATTAGGGAAGCCATTTAAAAAGACAAAATTGATTACCACAGCAGCAAAGCAAAATAAGTTTTGTTATAATTTATAGATAATGCACATAATCTTAAAATTAATAAGCATTTTAACTTTAACGTAAATCACTATTCTTTCTGCTCCCTTTAGTCTTCCGTAGACAATATCCGGTTTTCACTGGTAATATAATTACACTATTGAATTTTATCTGTTAAGTTTTGCAGTAAATGGAGCTCAATTTGCATATTCGCCTTTGTGAAATTATTGGTGCGCTTAAAGTATTTTTGTGTTCAGTGTGTTTTTCTTTTTCAGTAATTCTTTTTTTTTATTCTTATAATGACGAGATATCATTAATGAATAGAGGAAATTACGCTTATTTCAACCTCGCAAAAAAAAAGATTAGGGGTGCCATTTAAAAGGACAAAGTTAATTACCACAGTAGCAAAGCAAAGGAAGTTTTTTTTAATTCATAGATAATGCACATAATTTTAAACTTAATAAGCATTTTATATTTAACGTAAATCACTATTCTTTCTGCTCACATTAGTCTTCCATAGACAATATCCGGTTTTCACTGGTAATATAATTACGCTATTGAACTAGCACCAAAAGTTTGTTTCTCTTAAGGCATCCCAGTAAGTCATGATTGTCTAACAATCTGAAGAACTTAATGACCCCTGGCAATTTTTTGATTTATTCTTTTTTCTTTACCTAGAGTTCCCGATAAAGTACATCGTTTTGAACATACCACGGCTTATTAACAATGTTTCTTAGCATTTGGTTCCTTACCACATGGAAGCAATTTGTTCATGTAGACCAGTACCTACTTTATTTTTAATAGACAGCTTATTTTTTAATTCAACATGTTTAGTTTTCTTTTTCACATGTTCCTTCCATATAACTTTGGCATCTAGATTATTGCGCTTTGGAGATTGGCAGTTCTTTCCTCTATTACCACCACTACCATTTTCATCTCGTATGGGCGGGATTGGTTTAATAGGTATATTTCACCTCTTTGTAGCTTTCCAGAGGTAGTAATCTACGCTTTAACCATAAGGTAATTCACTTAGGTAGTTATTCACTGATCCACTTTATTTCCTGAATTTCCTTCTCTTGCTGCTGGGTCAAGTTATTTAGTTTATGTTTATTTCTTTTGTCCTGGATTTTTGGCAGTCTTCACTTGTCTATTACCAGATCACGTATTTCTTTTGGACGGTTGATTCCAGTTATTTTCCTATTGATTTCTGGTGTTTATCATCTACATTTCTTGTACTTGAAGTTATTTTCTTGAGATAAAGAAATCCAAGAGGTTAGGAACCTTATTCATATCAGTTGGCCAATAAGTAGATTTTCCTGAAGAGTGTTACTTTCTATTAGTTGGTCTAGTTGTTATCGATCTTCACTCTTTTTTTTTGTAATTAAGCGTGAGCTTCAGTATGTATATGGCATTACAGTTTCCGTCAACTATGAATTTATTTCCTAGTGTTTTGAAGAAGTTTGTATATTCACTTTCTATATTGCATGTCTTGGTGGCGTATACATCGCTGTTCCGGTGATTTTATATTTTCTGGACTTGCTTATGCTAGCTGCTGCCTGCATTGTTTCTGTTTCACATTTGTCTCTTTCATCTAACCCATTTTTTACTATGATTTTTGCTCCTCTACTCGCTGAGTTTCTTAGATGTAGAGCATTTTAAACTTGGCGTCCCTTAAATCTAATATATATTTGATTTGCAAAATGAGTTTCTGAAATCAGACATGCATTAACATTTTGGGCCGCTAGCCATTGTTATCAGCACGATGATTCTGGCTCCTTTCAATTTTGGTCAATCTATCAAGGACAGATTTATTAAATTCTTCATGTCTATTTTTCCATTTACTTCACCATTTTTTGTAGTGGTTACCTTAGATTATATTCTTCTGTTAGGCTTTTCTGGTAATTTTTTGTTGGTTGCTTTCTTCCCCAATTTATGGAGGGCTATTCCTGTACCACAACCTCTGTAGCTGGAAGAATACACCTCTCTGATGTGGAAACACTTTGCTTGGGTGTTATTAGGCTTCTTGCAGTATTTAGTGTGCTGAGTTCCAACTCATTTGACGCATCTTACTCCTCTTCTGCATACTTTTGAGTATGTCCATATTTTTGGCAGTTCTTGCATTGGTGTATTAATTCATTTTCGCGCTTAATATTCTTTGAGTTTGATATATCTATTTATGTCCCCGTTTTTGCTGAAGGTTAATATGAGTAAGGGTAAAGGAGCTTTATCTTTTCTTTTAACAAGTCGATGAACCTCTAATATCTGGAATTCGTTCTCCTTTAGATCATTAGTAATAAGTTCTGGTCTACAGGTGTGATGTAGGTTTCTTACTACCAATTTGGTTGTTTATTGGTCTGGTCTGTTTATCCTCTAAGAATGCCATTCAAGGTCCTATTTTTAACAACACTTGTTAAGTTTCTGCAATCTCTTTCATCATCAGCATTTATTTTGATGTTTCTTCCGTCAAGCATAGTTGTCTGGAATTACATTACTTTCATAGTTATTCAATTTGCTGACTATAACTGGCGATGATTTCTTTATATCTTAGGTATTTTGCAGTACATGTGGTTTAGTTTTTGCACTAGCAGGAGGTTGTACTTCTTTTTGGGCTGCAGTCAATTAATACTTTCCTGTTTCTTATGTTTCTTATTTTGATCCGTTCGATTTACCTACTTAAATCTTGGTCATGAATGTAATATTCTTCGCCAGTTTGGGCGTTTTTCATCCATAAGGATATTTTCAATAGAAGAGAGAGAAGTAAATATATAATATTAACTAAAACTCTATAGGTTAACTGTAGATATGAAAATGAAATATTATTCCGAAGTATTTGAATGAAAAATATTTTCGATCCTAAATTTGTTATCAGATCAAGATGTAAAACTTTTCTTAATTTAATCCCACTTCTACATAGAAAAGTCATTTTGTATAAATGTATTCTTAAATTCTATATTCTTGTATTACTAAATATCTATGTATATGTTCATAAATATACCAGTATTTTCTGAGAGTTTGTTTCTAATACACTTCGATTCATTTCAGTATCAAATTTCCAAAGAGAAATTGGCCAATCTGTGCGCCGAATGTGAACGGTACATAGGGACGCAAGGAGGTGGAATGGACCAGGCGATTGCATTTCTAGCCACAGAAGGTCAGTATATCGAATTATATTGTCGTTGCTTATTTATGGCATATTTTATAGCCGTTTTATGATCGCTCGAAATGTTTCGAATTTCCACTCTGGAAATATTAGATTTCTCTTAGGATATTTTCCATAGAGCGCATACATATCGACATTTACTCCCAGGTGGTCTTGAGCGTTCAAAAAATATGTTCCATTTGTATTAATATTTCTATAACTCTATGTAAATACTGCAATCTGCTCAGTCGGCAATAAGAACACCTCTCAGATAATTAACCTTCTTTGTGATGTCACTTAGTAATGTCAAATTACTGCCATAAAGCATTACACAAGATTTAAGATGTGTTTCTTGAGCTCCTTTCTTATTATTTCATTTCAAATAGAATTCGTAATAATATAGAGGAGTTTAAATAGTGCATTGATTAATTTTTTAAAATATAAGAATATTAAAATAGAATTTATGAATTAGAAAACTTCTAAAGTTAAATATGAAACTAAGTTATTTGTTTTTTAGTATTTAAAAATTATAATTATAATTGTTTACTTGGCACTGACTATATTAGGGAAATTTAATTACAAGGCTTATTCAGGGATGAGATTTGAACTCCGACCTAGCGATTGGTGCTAGTCACGTCTCTAACCACTGGAACACCGGGGACATATGAATGCAAATTTTTAAATCGGATAGGGTGGATAGGTCACCTGACTAACAATTGAAAGGACGTGTGCTCAAAGTTTTAGTTTGTCGTTTGCGCGAAGAACTGTGCTACGTTTAATATTCAAACTAAACTTTAAAACTGAAATTAAATTTTTAAATGGCTTTTCTGGGCCACCTACCTGTAGTTTTCTTATTGCCACTCACACGATTAAAGTTCGGCAAGGTCAAACTTATATGAGTCGACCAGACGGCCAATGAGTAGGCCAGAAGCAACACGTTCAATAATTAAAAGAACACAAAAACGACGAACGCCCTCAAACTTCAACTCACAACAAGAGATTTATTTAAGACTTATTGAGTCTTAAATAAATCTCTTGTTGTGATTTGAAGTTTTTATTAATAATAAGGCAGTGATTTTGAAGAAAAACAATTGTTTGTTTTGTATTTGAAGAAAAATAACAAATAAAAGTATTGAGTCGCTGCAAAAATAAAGCTAATTGATTAGATAATTTGTTTTCTAACACTTCGAAATGGAAACATTAATTCGGAGAAACAAAATTATAAATTGGAGATTATATCTGAACTTTTAACATGTATGAACATAAAAGAAAAGATTTGTAAATGATTAAGTTGAATGTAAACAATCAAAAAGGTTTTTTTGATAACCATGTAAGCTTGCGTTTGGTCGCTTAAAATATAAGAAGATAGGAAAATATTCCAAAAGAAGGTTATATAATCAAAATGAAAAGTGTTAAATACTTAGATCCTAGAACTAACACCAAGAGGTAAATACTATTTACACATTTATACGCAAAACGTATATGTATATACAGTGTGACCAGTGAAGTCCGCATCATATGGGATTTTTTTTATTAATAGATTTATTCTAAATTTGAGTTTGGCATCAATTTCTGCTTCGATCAAGATGAAAATTAACCAAAAAAATAATAGTCACGTGATTCGCATTATCTGTCAAATTTAAATTTTTTCCAAAAAAAATTCAGAAGTGGCGTTATTTCTCAAAATATCGAGAAAAGTTATTAGAAAAAGTTTTTCTAAAAACAATTTTTAGCCCATATGCAAAATTTCAGCTGCATAAGATAATTTAGATTTTTCCCAATTTTTTTGTAAATTGCACCACTGTTGCGAAATAAGACAACGCAACCTACATAAAACTTCTTAGTTTTAACAATGCTTTATTCCAGACACATTTTCTTTAAGGCAGCGCCATATTCAATGTGTGCTTTTCTACAAAATCCAAATAGGGCTATTAAAATTTGGTCACATGTGATGCAAAGTTTATTTGTTTTTGACCCTGTATAAGGTAACTTCATAAAATAACTATTTTTGAAAATGTAGTTTGTGTCTAAAAGTAATACACATTAATATTAAGAAAATAGTTTAATTGAAAAGTCAAATTTTCTAATAAAATAATCACAAAATTTATTATAAAAATGAAACCCATTTAAAATTCCACCTTTTCAATTAATAACAATATGTATTTTTGGTATTTGAATATTAAATTAAACTTAATTTGAAAAACCTAAAAATTAGAATTACATTTCTGTGTGCCTCCCATTGCGTTCAATACAAACAATTGTTCTTCTTGGTACATCTTTAATGGAGTTTCTGATACTAAGTGGCCTTATTTCTAAAATACAGTTTCGAATCACCGTTTCCAAATGATCAACATTACGGAAAGGTTTTTCTTTGTAAACTTTTTGTTTTAGGTAACCCCACAAGAAAAAATCAAGTGGAGTTAAATCCGGAGACCCAGCCGGCCAGTATTGCTCCATATTACGCCCAATTACTTTGCCCTTAAATATTTCCAAGAGGCGTTCTTGAATCCGTCTTGTAGTATGGATGGGAGCACCGTCACACTGGTACCACAAATTATGCCTTATTTCAATAGGCATATTGTCCAAAACTTCAATGACCTCGGTGTTAAGGAAGCGTAGGTATTCTTCAGAATTTAAATTGCCTCTAAAAAAATAAGGCCCAACAACTTGATCGTTTAAAATACCGCACCACACATTAGTTTTAAAAGAATACTGGTCCTTGCATTCTATTATAAAATTTGGATTTTCTTGAGCCCACCATCTACAATTTTGAGAGCTAACAACGCCGTTTGAAGTGAAAGTGGCCTCGTTGGTCCATAAAACGTGAAACGGAAAGGACACATTTTCTTCTTTTTCCCCCTGGTACCAAAAAGAGAATCCCAAACGTATGTCAAAATCTTATTCCTTAAGAGTATTTATAAATTTAGGTTTATACGGCTTAAATTTATTTTTGTGCAAAATATTCCTTACACTCTCTCTTTGAACGTCAGTTCTGCGAGAAACATGTCTAATACTAGTTTGACCATGTTCCACAATATCTAGGCAAACATTTAATTGGACTTCTTCACTATGTTTTATAGGATTGTGAGGTTTTTTAAATGAACTTTCCACCGATCCAGTTGATTTATATTTCACAATAATCCTACTCACAGTAGATTGTTGCACATTTTTGCCTGGATGCCTTTCATTAAAAATGTTGGCCGCTACACGATGACTTGTGTTTTCACCACATATTAATACAATTTCAATTCTTTCCTGTACAGTTAACATTTTTTTATTTAATACGCAATATTAATTAAAAGCCACTACGACAAACAGAAAGCGATTTGACTGTAATTAATAAAGCAAGGGCTTGTTGATCTTTTTTATCATTTGTTTTGCGGCCAACTTGTGTGTGGTGCATCATCGTAAGGTACAAAACTAGTTAATTTTTTGGAAACTGAACTTAAATAATAAAAGACTATTTTTACTTTTTATAACATAGCTCCATAACAAATTCTAATAAAGGGGTTTTAAATTAAATCATTGAAACTAGTTAAACTTACGTAAAGTTAAACGAAAATTTACTTTCCACTTAATGTGTATTACTTTTAGACACAAACTACATTTTCAAAAATAGTTATTTTATGAAGTTACCTTATACAGGGTCAAAAACAAATAAACTGCATCACATGTGACCAAATTTTAATAGCCCTATTTGGATTTTGTAGAAAAACACACATTGAATATGGCGCTGCCTTAAAGAAAATGTGTCTGGAATAAAGCATTGTTAAAACTAAGAAGTTTTATGTAGGTTGCGTTGTCTTATTTCGCAACAGTGGTGCAATTTACAAAAAATTAGCAAAAAATCTAAATTATCTTATGCAGCTGAAATTTTGCATATGGGCTAAAAATTGTTTTTAGAAAAACCTTTTCTAATAACTTTTTTTCGATATTTTGAGAAATAACCCCACTTTTGAATTTTTTTTGGAAAAAAATTTTAATTTGACAGATAATGCGAATCACGTGACTATTATTTTTTTGGTTAATTTTCATCTTGATCGAAGCAGAAATTGATGCCAAACTCAAATTTAGAATAAATTTATTAATAAAAAAGAATCCCAAATGATGCGGACTTCACTGGTCACACTGTATATACATGTGTTGGGATATACACACACATCTAGTGTCATTACCGACAATCAACGCACAGGCACCGTGTTTCGGCCTTTAAACACATGTATATGTACATATCCGTTTTGCGTATAAATCTATATATGTAAATAGTATTTACCTCTTGATGTTAGTTCTAGCATCTAAATATTTAACACTTTTCATATTCATTTTTGATTGGTGGTGCAGCCTAAAGGCTCTATTATGCGGGATACACTTCTAACATGCAATGCATGCGAATGCAGCCGGAAACCTTCGCTTTCGGTGTCGCTTTTGGGCGGCAGATGTCGCTGTGATGTTAACACGACATTTTCCACGTAAAGAAGACTTAAGTAGCGAAACTAGTTTAAAAGTCATTACCGGCAGTCGCACGTACACTGACGAGGTCTTAAAAGCCGGAACACGGTGTCTGGGCGTTGATTGTCGGTAATGACACTATGTATACGTTGTGTATCCCAACAAATGTATATATGTAAAAAGTTATATAAGTAAAGAAAAAAGAGCACGTGTCGAAGCCATCTTTAAAATCTAAAAAAAAAAAAGTTACAAAATTGTACCTCCAAAGAGAACAATACCACAAACAAAATATGCTTGATATTTTTCAGTGCCAAACAATCCACCAGGGTGCTTTTTTCTCCGACGACAGTCGTATCATAAGAAAGTGGACTTCAAATTTACTAGATCTTTAATTAAAAATCCAAAAATTCTCCACAACTGAACTATAAAAACTTTAATTTAATTCTAGGTATTAACTACCGCTAAGCGATACATAAAATTGCTGATATATTCACTGAAATTCTAAGCACCAAAAATCAAGTCTTTTAGCACAAGCAAAAGGTGAAAGATAAGTGGATGACGACTACCAAATTCACAATAAAAGATGGTAACGCACCCATCGGCATTTCCATATTAAAAATACATATATTCAAAAAAAGGTGAAGGAAACAGTGAAAAATAAGAAAATATATGCAAGAATCATCTAAAACTCAAACTAGAATTTTTAGAAACGAGAAATCAATTAACTCTTTAGAAGAAACGAATTTAATTAGCATTTCTAGGAAATAGTTAGCAATAACTACACTGTCTGTTCACTGGTGGCGATAGGTAAACCAAATAATGTTATTACTATTAATTAAAAAACTATAACAACAATAAAGAATACATACCATTAATGCATTGCAAAATACTAACAAACAATTAAATATTTGCTAATTAATATGAGACCCAAAATATTCAAAGTTTAATCAACACGAATTCTAGTAATGACATACTTCGTCAACCAATTATACACAACCTACGTACAGCATGGGCCGGAACAGAATTTGTAATAAAAATAAATTGATAACCGTTCAGGAGCATTGCATAGGCAAATAAAGGGTTATGAAACTAGTATATGTACAGGACGATCTTTTTAGACCGTAACAACCGATATCAGTTATGATTTGGCTTGTACATTAAGCGGCACGTCAACTCGCACCAGGCAGTTACTTGCGGCAGTCCAAGTTCTCTACTAGCTCTACGGGTTGATTTCAATGCCACTCTGAAAACTCTCTTGAAGTCGCCGCACTTTCTCTTCTGATATACTCAGTCAGTCCGAGCTTCATCAAATTATTGATTGAAACGACAAATGTTGTTCCTCTTTTGAGGTTGACTGTTAAACTTGCATGAAATGTATGCTGCACTGCAGTCGCGGGCACATTTAGTGAAATCACAAATGCAAAATATCTTGTGTTTCACAGTAGCGAAGTATTCGAACTTTACAGCATCCTGTTTCATATATAATTTACAGAAATGAAACAAAACCAATCCAACCAATCGAAATTGTGTTCATCGTTTTTGAATCAGCACGTATAATAAATAATATATGTTGAATTTCTTGAATGAACCGATTCCATCTCTATCTAATATTCGAAAGTTGAATGAAAATGATTCACTGTAATACGAGGTAGGCGCCATAAATTCTGAAGTTTTTCCGTCAAAATGTTCTATAACATCTGCATGCAATTCACTCTCGTCCTTAAAAGTACGTTCACTAAGGTATTTTTTTAAATTTGAAAAGAAAACAAAATCACAAGGGGTCATATCCGAACTATACGGTGGATGTTCCAATTCTTGAAAGCCGCATTCGCGGATGGCAGCTTGTGAAATGGCGGCAGTATGGACGGGAGCATTGTCGTGCAATAATCACACACCTTTTGTCAATTTTCCACGTTTTGCACGAATACTGTCCCTTAATTTATGCAATAAGGACGCATAATATATGCTGTTGACACTTGTCTTGCGCTCTTTAAAGTCAATTAGCAAAATGCCCTCACAATCCCGGAATATTGTGGCCATCACCTTTTTCGTTGATTGAATGACTTTTGCCGTTTCTGGGACGAGGTTCATCAGGTCACCGCCATTCCATGGACTCCTTTTTCTATAGAGGATCGTAAAACAGAACCATTGTTTCATCCCCTGTGACAATTGACTCCAAAATCGGTTTTGTGTCGTCTCCACACATGTTTAAAAACGACTGCGCACATTTTGCCCACTTTTTTCCAGTTGATTATGATATAGTGATAAGGTGTATGCCCTTCTTTTGTTAAAAATTTATTGATCCCGCGGTACTCAATTTTCTTTACTTCAGATATTTTCGTGCGATAGTCACGTTGGTTGGCTGGTTACTAAAAACTACTGGGCTTCGAACCGTGACGGAGTTTGAACACGTTTGAACCTGTATAAGCCTGTCAGGCCGAGAATGTATGGCGCCTACCTCGTATATCCTTTCCTAAGTCTTCTTTTCTCGTTATTATTTTAAAATTCAAAAGCGAAGAAATGATGCAATTACCATACATCTTCCCCACATATAAAGCCTAAAAACGCCCATGAATCGACGAAAATCTCCTCGGCAAAGGATTATTTAATATTACAGAATCGCACATCCGGTTCTTTGCCATAGTCTCGCTTCTGAAGAATCTGCATATATTTAATAAAAGTTTAGCGAAGTAAGAGAACAAAGCATTTCAATTCTGTGTAGTTTTCACGCCGGCACTTTTTTTCTTCTTGCCAATCGGTCCACAACTTGGAAACCCTTCAAAATCAATATTTAATACATTTCTCCCGCGTGCTGCGGAAGTGAAATTCTAAAAAGCAATCCATTTATACTTCATACTATGTACATCAATTTTCCATAAAATGACGTATATTTGTTTTTTTTCGACAGCCTGGGAAGACAGGAAGACCCCCCAAAAAAAGAAGATTCAGTTCTAAAATAGAATTCAGAGAAAGAAAATTCATATTTAGTTTGGAAACATATTTTCTTATAAAAATCAGTTTCCGCTTAAAATGTAATAAAAACACCCCAAACCTTACTCTCAGCGAGTTTTATGACTACAACTCGCATATCCTGCAAAAAATTCAAGAAAGTTCCTCACATACATAGATACAGGTATTCCGATATACATATTTTATAAAATTTGTAAAAAGAAACTATAGTGTGAATGTTTTTTTGTGTATATATCAAAGAAAGGAGATATACTGGCTACATTATATATAAAAGAATTAACGAGAATTTCAGATGTTGAGCAACCCTAAACACGCGTTTCACACTTGTTCATCATCAGCAGGACGGTGTAGACAAGGAACAAGGTGGAATATGCTTGGGGATTGAAAGTAGAGTCTTTCATTTGTCGCTTCTATATCCAGGTTGACAATGTATGCCTCGCGGCGATGTCGGAACTTCAGATCGTCTCGTATTATTGCCTCTACCTCCATAGATATTCATTCCTTTGCTATACCGTACTGACGATGACCAACATGTCTGAAATATACATATACCTATGGTATCTAATGATGCCATAGATATAATTCTCGTTAATTCTTTTTTCTTTTTACTCGTACTTGTCTTCAATTATAATATGTAGAAAAAACTCTTACTAAAGCAGAAGTGCTTTACTCTAAATACTGCCATTAAAATCTCTGAAATTTTTTTTACTCATATATTTTTACTAATGTCAAATCCTTAAAATATGCTATCAACATGAATTTTTACAAGTTAGATCACCTGATATAAAACTTTATACGCACCGATAATATGATTGTAGCCAATGCAGATTTTAGTAGTGTATTTGAGTCTGTCCGTGTAGTATTACTACCAACTATCAACGTTGGATGTCCTGCACTAATAAATTTATCTAGATACAGATATTTTATATTATAATGGTTATGTAACTCATACCTTTCTCAGATAGGTATTCCTCATGGTTGAAATTTAGGTCCACTATTGTTAACTTTTTATACTAATAATTTGTGCGGCACACAACAAAATTACGAAGTAAAAATTGCTATTGAATACCACTACAAATTGACATCTACTGGAACGATTTCAAAATAAACAAATTAAATAATTTTCTTAATATTTGAGGACACAAAGCTTGCACTACTAAAATACCGGTACATGAAGGTCATATACAAGTTGTGTCTTATAAATAAACGTATGGAGAACTTTAAGATCGACAAATGTTTCTTATGAAATTGACTTGAATATCTACTTTTACCGTTCCTTGTGAATTTGTTCTCATTTGTGATTTAAATTGATCATGGACGTAATATTTATCATTTTTATACCATATTGTCATTGTTATAACCATAGTAAATAATGTACAGGGTAGGGAAAAACGGCTGGTCTGATTTTGAATGTGAATAAAAACCAAAGCAATATAAACCAATACACCTTTACTTTTTGAGAAGCAATTGTCATTGAAGTGTTATGTTTCGAAAAACACATCACCTAAATGACGGTAATTGTTGTCAATCAGTTTCTAAGTATTTCACGAAAGTACACAGTTACTCTGCGAATCATATCTTGTGGAAATGCAGAGATATCATACTTTATTGTTGCTATTGATTGTCTAAAGAAATTTCATAGATTCGTGCCATCAGGTATCTCTAAAAAAATGTTGGTCAAATCAGAGACGAACATGTGGACCAGCACATGACCCCCGACAATGGTGAACATTCTGATTGTGCCATGTCACATATTTTTGCTGAAACAAAGACGCAGAAAATTCTGGTAGTGCTTTGAAGAATATCCCTACAGAAGTTTTGAAATTTGGCCGGCCTAACTTCTTTTGAAATTTTGCTGATTTAATGCGCGTCATTTTGTAAGGATGCATTTGCAACATTTGTAATGTAGCCGCATGATTGAATGCTGATTGTCTAGAAGATCGTAGTACTGAAGTTCTGATTGCATTCATTATCTGCTTTTAATTACTGGTACATATTTATGCTCTTTGCTGGTAACTCAATAGTGGATACTCAAGGTAAGTCATGCGATTATTTTACTCTCTTCTTTGTCTTGCCCAAACGTTAACGAAATAACAACAAAAAAGGTTAAATACAAATCAAAAAAAATTTTTGGTCAAATCAGAGACGAACATGTTGACCAGCTCATAACCCCCGATAATGGTGAATATTCTGAGTGTGCCATGTCACATATTTTTGCTGAAACAAAGACGCAGAAAATTCTGGTAGTGCTTTGAAGAATATCCCTCCAGAAGTTTTGAAATTTGGTTGGCCTAATTCCTTTTGAAATTTTGCTGATATAATGCGCGTCATTTTGTAAGGATGCATTTGCAACATTTGTAATGTAGCCGCACACACTTACTGGTACATATTTATGCTCTTTGCTAGTAACTCAATAGTGGATACTCAAGGTAAGTCATACGATTATTTTACTCTCTTCTTTGTCTTGCCCAAACGTTAACGAAATAACAACAAAAAAGGTTAAATACAAATCAAAATTCTACACTTCCGAACATCATGCATACAATTTAAACATATTCATTGGATTCTTTTGAATTATCAACTAGCACAGATATCGGCCAAGTGTGACAGACGTTTCAAATGATAGGGAAGAGCAGATTGCCCGTGTCGGTCGGTGCTATAGTTAGTTTTTGGGGGTTAAGCAATCAATATTACAAGGGGCGGGGATTTCCTGTGGTACATAAGTTTTATTAATATCGCATACAGTAATGTTTGTTATGGATGATAAAATCGGACGTGATTTTAAGAAACAAGTCAATTAGCGACAGCTGATTAGGCGCGGATAAGTAGCTGTAAAGCAGGCCAGATGACAGCATTTAAAGCTCTAGGTAAACCATGAAGTAAGCTAGGAAACAGCATTCAAATTAAAAAATATTCGAAACCCGGGGAGCTTATATATTAATATAAGGAGAAAAGATGCCTAAATACTATACAAAATTTTTTAAGAGATTATTCACATATGCAATCTACTTCTTTTTCAATGGCTATACCAGGTCATTTTAAGGCTATGGGTATGACGGCTTTCAGGGGTGCTTTTTATTCTTATTTACTTTCAATTCGACTAGTTTGTTATGTGTGCTTAAAAGAATAATAAGGTTCTTACATACAGGCTGGTTCACCGGGAACTGAATCGATCGATTGCGGAAAAAATTTAGCTAGGAATGTTCTGAAATTTTGGCACTATACTAAAGCCGATGGGGGCCATTCACCTAAAATATTTTCAAGATGGCGGCACTTCCGGCTATGCCGGAAGTAGGCGCCAACTTCCTAATTTTAAGTAGAATACCTCGTATATTGTCAGGGTTTTAGATTCTACGTGAAATTCTAAATATATTTCATGTATAATGTCATATATCTAAGTGTAACCCTTTCTGACTTATTGAAATTCTTATGTCAAATTAGACGTTTGCAGACAGAAAATCAATAGCACTTTTTCCATATAAAGATGAATTTATTATTTAATTTGAAGTAAATTCTCTCAAATAGATGGTCTAATTAAATACTATTTGTTTAAAATTGTTACAATTATTAATACAGAGTGTGCGAATTATACGCCTGAAAACGAATTTGGAAAAATTGCCAAAAGACAATTTTTTTAAATGGGAAGCGGCAACTTTATAATTTCATCTTATTCTGCATTAAAAATAAGGATCACTTTGTATAAATATATCTATTATAAATATTGGTAGTTTTCGAAATATTGGCAAGTTAGTGTTTTTATCTTCTACAATACATACTGTTTGCATTAATTCTTTTTTCATTAGTTAGCCATGACAGTTTTTACAAAATTATAAATTGTCATTTGTTGAAGAAAAGTCATTTACCTTATTATAATTTCAATAAGTCATGCCGGGGCGCTGATGATTATTTAAATTTACTTATTATTTATGGGGAATGTAATAATGTTATGTCAAGAACATGTGATACATTTGCATTACATTATTATCGTTAATAATAACTGGTTTGTTTCCCTGAATCTTTGCCCTCACGGATCCAAAGTTTCTGAAGTTTCCTATAATACGTTTAACGGTATTGGTAGATGGTTTCCGTTTTTGCAGATATCGAGTTGCAAATGTATCATGTTCTTGACATAACTTTATTACATTCCCCATAAATAATAATTAAATTTAAATAATCATCGTTTGTATAATTTAAGCGCCCCGGCATAACTTTTCTTCAACGAATGACAATTTATAATTTTGTAAATACTGTCATGGCTAACTATTGAAAAAAGAACTAATGCAAACAGTATCTATTGTAGAAGATAAAAGCACTAGCTTGCCAATATTTCGAAAACTACCAGTTTTTAAATAGACATATTTACACAAAGTGATCCTTATTTTCGTTTTCAGGCGTATAATTCGTACTCTGTATTAATAATTGTAACAATTTTATACAAATAGTATTTAATTAGACCATCTATTTGAGAGAATTTACTTCAAATTAAATAATAAATTCACCTTTATATGGAAAAAGTGCTATTGATTTTCTGCCTGCAAACGTCAAATTTAACTTAAGAATTTCATTAAGTCAAAAAGGGCTAAACTTAGATATATGACATTATACATGAAATATATTTAGAATTTCACGTAGAATCTAAAAACCTGACAATATACAGGGTGTTTCATCGGTTGGGGTATCGCGAATTAAAGTGCCTAAATATAAAAATATCGACTTCAAATTTTAACCACTTATAGAGCTTTTAAACCGCTACCAGCAGGTTAGGTTGTTTTTGATAATATTATTTTAATTAATGCGTAAATTAAAAAAAAACGTATTATCAAAAATTAAAAGTGCTCAAAAAATGTTCAAATTTGAATGGTGATACGTGGAAATATCACCCATATTAACTTCACAATCAGAATTTTTATAAACGAAACCGTTTGTCAAATAAAGTCAATATTAAATAATGTCGTTTTTCTTACGACAGATTTATGGTACTTAACTTTCTAATTGTGCTGTCCGCAAACAGGTAGTCCTTTTAAATTTATGACGGATAATAAATAAAAATTTATGACGGATGACAAATGAAGTTGACTCCGTGAAAATAGAATCACAACTAACATCACAAAGTACCTAAATGTAAGTTCAGAATGCCCTTGGAAACGCTTCCCGATTAGTAGAACTACAACAACAACTGAAGGCTTCAGGGTTGAATATTATCCGCCATAAATTTTTATTTATTATCCGTCATAAATTTAAAAGGACTACCTGTTTGCGGACAGCACAATTAGAAAGTTAAGTACCATAAATCTGTCGTAAGAAAAACGACATTATTTAATATTGACTTTATTTGACAAACGGTTTCGTTTATAAAAATTCTGATTGTGAAGTTAATATGGGTGATATTTCCACGTATCACCATTCAAATTTGAACATTTTTTGAGCACTTTTAATTTTTGATAATACGTTTTTTTTTAATTTACGCATTAATTAAAATAATATTATCAAAAACAACCTAACCTGCTGGTAGCGGTTTAAAAGCTCTATAAGTGGCTAAAATTTGAAGTCGATATTTTTATATTTAGGCACTTTAATTCGCGATACCCCAACCGATGAAACACCCTGTACAGGCTATTCTATTTAAAATTAGGAAGTTGGTGCCTACTTCCGGCGTAGCCCGAAGTGCCGCCATCTTGAAAATATGTTAGGCATACATCGTCTTTAGTATAAAGTCAAAATTTTAGATCATTCCTAGCTATAGTTTTTCCACAATCGATTGATTCAGTTCCTGGTGAACCACCCTGTATACTTTAATCTTAGGTATGTTTAGTTAGGATTATGTTTAGGCATTTATTACTAATTATACTTTCAAATATTTGTAAGGGTTTGGTGGGAGAGCAGGGGGCGTACTTAGATCGCCCGTCTAAACCACCCCTTAGGATTGTTCTTTTTCCTGCTTGTTTTTTCACTTTGAAACTAATTTTTTTTTCTTTTGATCTTGTTTTGTATATATCTGTACATGTATACATACCTATTTGTGTATATGTTTATGTAACAAGAAGGAAGAGAAAAATAAAAACCTCATTATTAGATACCCACGGCATATTTTGCGCATACGAATAAATCGTGCTATCGGATCCTGATCACATATTTATCACATGAAGAAATTTTTCAACACGACTCGGTTCTTTTGAAATAATTATATCTTACAAAAAGATGTATATGTTCGTTCTAGAGAGGTGTTCGCGTAAAAGAAATACGAGAAAGACGGTTTTTTAATGAAAACTGTAATTAAGGAAATTGGGACATTTAAAACGTATAAGTATGTAAATGTTCTTGAAATAAACAAAAAACTTAAAACCTAAGAAAAAAACAAGGATTTGTTACCTTACAAAATACATACGAAATGGAATAGAATATAGTAACACACACAATGAAATGAAATGTCACTTTAATGGCGCAAAAATTCATATAATGTTGTTTGTCTTCTATTTTTCTTTAAAATGGCGTCCAGAAATGGTATTTGTGCAATGGAAAGCAGCTCCAAAGATTCTGTATCTCCGTGACCTTCGGCAAAACGTTTAAGCTTATTAGTTAGGGTAATAGCGTCACCATAATTTCGAATAGCCTCTGTTGGTACTGGAACCTCATCGATATCAGAATATTCAGAAAGTTTTTGTATTTCAACTGGATTTTCAATTTCCAGTCTTGATTCTGGATCTTCAAGATACAAATTTTAATCTATATTAAAAAAAATTAAGGTTTTCGTTATCAGTCCATTCCACCAAATTCTTATTTTTGGGGATATAGACAAGTACGTTAAGTGGTAAGTCATCTTCTGGATCTGATGTAACTGCTTCGTTTCACTGGTATTCACTTTGCTTATTTTCAGGCTTAAGAGGCCTCTGTACGCCACTTTTCTTTTCTTGTTTCTATCTTGTTCAGCTGCTATGATCTCAGGTGGATCTCTGATTGGTAAATTTCTTGTAAAACGCGGATCTACTAGCTCTAGACGCATACATTTGTTGTAAAAGTTGGAAAGTTTTGGCAGAATTGTGTTTTCCCAAATAGATGCATCTCTTCTAATGTATTCAACTTTCAGAGGAAATCCCATTCAGTCCAAACTGCCAAAAGACAACCTTTCCTTCCAGTTATATTAATTTGTCCCTGGATTTGGAAATACCATGAATGTTTTTTATTAATAAGAATTTCGTTATTTTTTGAATAATGCCAAAATTTTATTTTCTTGTTTTTAATCCCTTCATCTGGATGCAAATTAAAAGCTGAATGTGGACATTTTATCTCAACTACTAAATCGTTTCCTATTAGCCCATGCGGCGTTGCACCTAAATAAGGACAACGATCATAAATAAAAAGTCCACACTCTTCTATAATAACCTTCTCTTGCAACTCCAGTTGCATTTTAGCCTGTCCCTCATTTTGACGGCCATATCGTAGAGAAGGTGCATCAACATTTGCACCATATATTAATTTTTTGACAAGGTTTTGGCAACTTGTTGACGGTCTTCTGCAATACACTGTATAAAAATTGGAAGAGGTTAAAATTTTTCTGCGATAATCCAACCACTGACTACTGGCTACTGCCTGCCTGAAGAATTGTGTCTCTTTGAATTCTGGTTCGTTCTTCTTCACTTAAACGTAATTTTTCTAAAAAGATTTTCTTCTCAGTTTCATATTCTGTAGCTGGTAGGTCTGGTTTTTCACAAGACACTCCATAATCTCTGTCACTACGTTCAAGAGAAAACAGTTTTTTAGCTGCACCTTTTTTTTCTCTGTCTATTTATTTCAAGCCGTTTTATTAATTTTCTTGGACTTCTACAGTACATGTTTTTATAGAGTTCATAATGAGGTCTTACAGTATTAAATGAAACTACAGCGGCTGAACATCTTGCAGCGTAAGAGCCTCTCTGTGAAAAATTAACTCTTTTACCACCTATGAATTTTGCAACAAGAGAGTTGAAATGTTCCACAACATTACTGTCTACATCTTGTATAAGCGAACGACATTGTGGCGAAGAGTTTGGAAGCAACTGAGTATCTTGGAATAAAAATCTGAAGACATTTTTATTTCGGGAATGTAGTTTGGTTCCTGCACATTTTTGCGTTTGCAAAAATAGTCCAGACATTTTTCATGTGATCCAAATACATGTTCCACAATGTTGTCAATATCTCGTCTCAAATGAGATATGCCGTCAGACTTATTTTTGTTATGAGCAATCGAACCGACAACTGCATTTCTCATTCGTTTAATATTTTTCCCCAAAAGTTTTCGTAATTTTAAACTGAATTTTGTGTCGCTGACAATCGCATGTAATTTATTGCAGAAATTTCGAAGTAAGTGATTACGACATTCTATCTTTTCTATCGATATGTTATTGTACAGCCTTCCTTCAAGCAGCCTTTTATATGTACTGCTGTCTCCATCAGCTATTAGTTCGAAAATCGGACTTCTGATGGTTGTTCCATGTTCTTCTAGGTTTCTTCTCAATTGTTCCCAAGTATTTCAAAAAATAAATCATAATCGGCCTAGAAAATAGCAAAAAACAATTTTTTTGCAAGCGACCTTTTTTTCCCAAAGTATTTCAAATAAAAAATTATAATTGGCTGAGTTAAGGCGAATCGGGACGGCCAAGTGTGCGAGAGGGATGCAGATATCAGAAAAGTAATTAGCGATTTCTGAAGAAACTGTACAACCGATTTTCAAATTTTAAACTGCATACTTCTTAAAATATTGTTTGAAAATGCGCCAACGTTTTAGTTTTTTAATTTTTAGTAAAATAAAAAAAATATTTTTGTAATAAAAAAAAAAATTAAAAATCGGCTCAACGGCGCATATGAAGACCAATTTTTTAATGACAAAACTTTTTTTTTTTTAATTTCGGCAAATAATAACGCCCGAAACGGAAAAATGCATTTTCCTTTGACAGTCATTATACCGACAGTCCGCTGGATCCTTTTACACAAAAAAAATTTAGGTGGGACGTAACATTTTCTGTATTTTATTGATAGTAACGGGGTCAACGGAAGAGCGTGGAAATTTTGAAATTTCCATCCTCTAATTTGGTACTTACCTACACCATTTCTAATTGCAATTCAGAAAGCGTAAGTTGATATTCAGAAATCGTCAACTGTAATTTAAATTAATCGTTATTTAGGTATCAAGTGTAATTCAGAAATCATCAGTTTTAATTTGGAACGCATAATTTTGGCAATGAATAATATGCGAACAGGAACATAAGTGTTGATTTTGTTAATAATTGAACTACTCTAGGTTGACCTTTTTATATATTTTTTGTACTCGCCGCCTGTAAAGTCATAATTGGCGCACGTGTAGCTCGACTGGGAAGTACGTTTTCCCGGTTGAGGCGACTGTAAAAATTGAAAAAAACACTGGCACTTTGGGACATTTAAAAAAAAATCTAACTTGATAGTAATAACATTTAGTCTATAAAATGCTACTTCCCTCCACTATTCTTCACTAAAAGTTGGGGAAATAGGAGTAATAATTAAAAATTCATCGAAAAAAATTGTGGCGCCATCTATCTGAAGATATTCATATTGGCTATTCTAATAAATTGTAATTAAATCAAAGAACGCAATAATGTACTATAAATTTATAAATATCAGAATAAATACCTCATGTTTGCCATGTGTAAGAATATAATAATTTAATTTTATGGAAAGGTGAGTAATAGATACGTACACGAAATTCTGAAATTAATTAGGTAATCTATTTTAGGTTAGGTGTGATACTAATCACATTAATCAACAATATTTTTATTTTGGGAAGATCTACAACTATTACAGATATTATTGTTAACATTTACAGTAAAATTTTGACAATTAGAAATCGAAGTTCCTGGAGTGGCTTGGTTTGCAACTGATAAAGTTTGTGCAACATTTACAGATTCAGGTGTATAAGTTGCAGTCACAGATGATGGTCCTGGTTGCATTATGTTATAACTTGTAGTAGTAGAAAGTGGTCCTGGTTTCATTATTTTATCTGCAATCATTTTCCTGCTATGCAGGGAGTTTTCTACATAACCCTCGGCCACTGTTGAAGAACGCCAACCCCCATGTCTTTTAAGGGTCAACAAGTCCCCCACATTGTTCGCAAGAAGAGTAGCGGAACTTCTGCGGAAGCAGTGACCTGTATACTGACCAGGACTGTCTAAGCGAAGGTATTCAGCAATTTTTGAAGGAATTTTTCCAATTGTGTTTAGACCCACTGGAGTATTAACACATTTTTTATTACGGTATGTTAAAAAAAACCTAGTATTTACTGTGTTTCTTAATTCTTTATATTTTAGAACCAATTTAATCCATGCAGGATTGATCACTGCAAAGCGACGGCATATATTATTCTTTGTTTCTGGTACAGTTACACGTATCACATCTGCTTTGAACTCGATATCATCAATGGACATTTTACATAATTCTTCCCGGCGACATGCTCCAGCAATACCCATTATTAATACCACCTAAATTGAAATGTAATATTTAATAATACATAAATAAACTTGAAGTAATTATGTATAATAAAACCTTCATTAAAAGATATGAGGAATCCGGAGCTTCTGCAATAAATCTTTCAATGTGTTCAATCTCGAGAATTTTTGATTTCTTCGAAGACTGGTGTTCTGTTTCTCTTTTGAGAAGGGCGATTAGTTTTTCGAATTTTGATATATTGATATTGTTGTAAATAATTAAACAGGACTTCAACATTGAATAGGTTGGCCACAATGACTTTTTGCTAGAAAAGCCTTGAAAATATGCCAATAAACAATTTTCAGTATAATTTCTAATATTTTTGTCTTTGCACCATTGTACAAATTTTTTATAGACAACTTCATATCGTCGTTTTGATTTTATTGGCAGCAAATTTTGTACCGCCGCATTTGCAGCTTCCCGAATTTCGGGAGGAGTACATGAATTATCAGACATAGATTTTGTAGAAAATTGTGCACTTGAAAAAGAAACTGGCAAATTGCTGCAAAAATATAAATGTCAACTGAAACAATTACTTCTATACTTGTTGAATTGACACCATATTTAGTTGCGTTTGCAATTGTTTCTAGTAACAATAGAACTGTCATATTCCAAATGCATATATATGCATTAATTCCTTTTTAAATAGTACTATTAATCTATGTAGGCAAGTATAAAATTAAGTCGTCAAGATCTGAATAGGTATGTATGTATATATATATATACATACAATATCAAGGGAATATATTTGAATGTTATAGTAAACAATAATCATTGCCTGTTGCATTTATGTTTGCTCTGAATTTTGATGTATTAAAACTAAGACTTTTAATTTAATGCTCGTACAAAAAATATTGTACAAACCACTTGCGTGAAGACATCTTCCACGCATTCGCGCAATTAAAAGCACTCGCTTCCTGCGGTCGCTCGTGCTTACAATGTGCGCTCATGCGGGAAAACCGTCTTCCCGCACTTGGTTCGTAAATAACTATTTATCGTTTGTACTGTGTGTTGAATTAAAATGCTGCATAATCTCTTTTAAATTACATTTGATGATATTCTCTGAATAACAATTAATTGATGATTTCTGAAATACAGTTTACTCTATCTGAATTTCAATAGACTATTCTAATTACAATTCTTTTGTTCTGAATTTCATTTAACTAATCGGAATTACAAGTATTAGTTTCACAGTAAAAATGTCGTTTCCATGACACCAGTGTCAAATGTCTCTCACTTTTAACGTTGGTGGCATAAAGTCACATTACAACAAACGCTAAAAGTCCTACTGTTTTTGATTAGAGTGGCGGTTTACGAGCTAATAGTGCCTAAACTTTAATACATTTTCCCCTCAAATGTTACATAATGTTAATAGAAATTTTGTTGAACGTATTTGTAGCTGCAGAACCCAACAAGGAAATCAGTTCGAACAATTTTTTAAAAAATAAATGTTAGATAATTCATTTTTGTTACTATTGCTATTTTTTTAATGCTGGAAAATAAGTTAAATATAGGTACCATTAGCTCGTAAACCGCCACTCTAATCAAATACTTGCATCCTCTCTGTTTTGTCTAGAATCTCAAGATATATTAGAAATTGTTAAAAAAAACGCGGTGTTGCCATTTAAGAAAATATGTTTTTCTGAAATAGCGCCCCAATCTGGCAACAACGCGTTTATTTTTTCCACGCATTTTTCTTATTTGGACTAATTCCTAAAACTCTGCTTCAAGGACCATAGGTCTATCTTTTCAAATAAAAAAGGTAGCCTATGTCAAGATTTAAAAAAATAACCCTGTATATAATTGTCGTATCAAAAATTTTCTAATCTATGTAGGATTACAAAATACTGCAAAATTAAAGTTTTTTGAGTGCGTAAAACAATGTATATTATATAGTCTGTACCAGATAGACAATTATAATGTTTATAATCTTATAGCTATAAAATTTTGTCGACAATAGTTAAATCGGGAATACTGGTAGATATCTATGTTATTACCTGGAAAATGTTGCATTCGGTACTGAGATTGAATCTAAATCTACAGGAGATACAATATTTTGTACATTTAAACTGTGGGAAGTAACTGGAACAGATGCTAAGTCCAAATTCTGTTTTGTAGCACTATAATATAAGTATTGACAAAATAATACAAATAATAATAATAATAAGGTATACATTTTTTTCCAATATAACTTTGATTTTAGAAGAAGCTTTTTCTCTTTTGAAGAATGTCTATAGTCCATTTTCAAATGTACAGTAGGTACTGGGTAAACACATACAACAGTACAAGGTTTGAGTAAAGAAACAAAATAATATCCAAAATCAGAAAGTACGAAAATAGAACAATTTTAAGAGACGCTATGACACATAATGATACGACACTGACAATTGAAGAATCTGGAAGAAATATAATCCGAATTCCTTTTGGGTGGAATTTTTGTTTACAGGTATGAGGTTTTCTTGCAGAGTAATTGGTAACTATCAGAAACTGTACGACGCATGCGTATTTTATGATCAATGTTCGGAGAGTAGAATCACAAATTCGATTCGTTTCCAACTACTAGTTTAGTGTTCGGACTAATACAAATTTGCAATTGTAAACGATTTTCAAACTATCACAAGAGTTAGGTGTTTTATCTCTGACAAAAGTTCGCACATGCGTGTGTACACATCTCAAGTAGATTTTTTTAAATTCCGTTGTGGTTGGTAAGGTCATTGCGTCGAGGTGTTATCGATCACGATTCCTTTATTGTTGTACATAATGGAAATACATAACCTCCGTGTATATTCACATTTGTATATAAAAGGTAACTAGGTATTGGAAATATACAAACAAAGAGATTCTATAAAAGATCATCTTTAAAAACAGAAACGATTATTTACAATGAAGTGTATAAAAACAGACATAATTTCTATAAATATTAATAATTTTGTATTATCATAGGTCCATAATGTACATTCATTTTCAACAGATTGCCTCTGCGTTCGTACTGTCAAAATCTCAAACAAGTTTGATTTATATTAAATTTTGACTGGCGCATGCCCATTAGAAAAATCGAAGACTGTCGAATAACTATCACAAAATCTCTCTACGAACAAACCTATGATGTCATTGGAATTCCCGGAATTGCAAGTTCCACAGTAGCACTGTGTTTTGAATATTGTGTTTAGTAGATATGTTACCGTAAATACCCGTAATCCGTTTTTACGCGAACTTACTAGTAAGAATGCGAAGTAACTACGAGCACTTGTAATTTCGCGTTCTGACTAGGAAAGACACGAATTAAAATTTTAATTCGGCTATCTACTGTAGCTTTCAGTTAGAACCCGTTCTAACTACACGCATACAATTCAAAATGTCACTATAATAGCCCATGTAATAATAAAGTCAGTTTACTTCGCAACGCATTAAATAATCTTGAAACCAATTGTGTTTTATTATAAGAAAGAAAAGAAAGATCGTATTTGGTATAACTTCATAACTATGCCCGCTGTTAAGAGATGTGCATTTCGGTTAGTTACTATTATACGTGTAGTTAGAACGGGTTCTAACTGAGAGCTGCAGTAAATAGCCGAATTAAAATCTTAATTCTTGTCTTTCCTAGTCAGAACGCGAAATTACAAATGCTCGTAGTTACTTCGCATTCTTACTAGTAAGTTCCCGTAAAAACGGATTTCGGGTATTTACGGTAACAGATATAAGAATCAAATTTGTGGGTGAGTGGGGTGTCTTGTTTGATTTTTTATCGCCGTACGTGCAAAAAGTCAGTTTTCGGAAAACCAAACTCGGAAAGAATTAGGTACCCGTTCTACTTTTAAATGTATCAATAACTAGTATGAACATAGTATTATATTTTTTCAATTTTATATTAATAGTTTTGTTCATAAAGTAAGTAAATAATAGTATAATTTATTGAATTGTTGCAGAAAATACGTAGGTACCTAAGCTACTATGAACCCGTAGCCCGTAAACATTCTTAACAGGCTAGCCCTTTTATTTCCAGTATCATTAACATAATTATTTATTATCTTAAGTCAGTAAATTCAATTGTTTTAACTATGCATGCTACTTCGCAGGACACTGGCAATGTCTTGAAAAGATCCTTCAGCTCGAAGATAGGTATAATTTGTATGGCACAGTCAATTAGACGCGTGGCAAAAAGAACGTCCGCATTTACGGTGCGGCGAGATCAAAGGGGAAAACGTATATTGCTGTTTCGGACGCTATTTTCTGGCGAAAAAATAAAATAAAAATTGATTTAACATTAGTAGATATAGCTTGAACGTCGCGCTTGGCCACTTTTTCTATTTTCTTCTTTTTTCTTAAGTTATTACAAAAAAAAAAATTAAAAAAAAAATTGAAAGACTAAAACGTTAGCGCATTTTTGATTATTACTTTCAATACATTTATTCTTTCAAATTAAAAATATTTTGCTTGGTTTTTCTTAAAACAGCTAAATAATGTCAGCGCCATCTACCGCATCGGAAACACACTAAATGGTCGTCCTGATTCGCCTTAATAGGAAAAGCGATTTTCTTACAGCCCCTCTTTTTGGGAAAATTGAAATTCTGACGGCTGTTCTAGATTTGTTCTAAACGCTATGCTAATACATCAAAACCGTATCTCATATATCAAAAGATATTGTAAAAAAACTAGTCCATAAGTTAGAAGTTAGCCCCCCTTTATTCGAAAATCTAAATTCTGACAGTTGTACGAGGTTGTTCTAGGTTTGTTCTAAACTATTCCAACGTATTTCAAAGAAAAAATCGAAATTGGCCAAGATAATAGGAAAAAACGATTTTACAAGGAGCGGAATGACTTGCACTTTGCTACCGGAACTACGTCGCATTAAGGTAACAGACTAAATTAGGGAAAGAAAACGGAGAAACGCAATAGGGGTTGATGTAACTGGATAACGCAGGTCCGAGCTAACTCAGTCGCAGACGGCGTGACGGTTCAGGAAAATAAGAACACCTAAAAGTAGAGCGTCGGTCGGCAACGACGCTAGCGACGTTGTCCGGGCACCAGGACACTATGCTATCTTACAGATAACCTACCTGCGCCTCCTACGAGCTACCACTGGCTGTGTCCCTCCAGCGGGTTACCTATTGAACTCCCTGTATAAACGTAGCACCTAATCTTAAGTACGTGCTTGTCACAGTAATATTCGAGATATGCAGAGGTAAAAGAAATAAAAGAAAAGGTATTACGTAAAGTAACAAATTTTTAATAAAGACTTAATGTGTTGAATAGTTTTTTTTTTAAAATAAATGCAAAAGTTAAAGTATGACAGGTAATTTACAAAAAGAAGTCGCGAATCTGACTGAACAGTAGAAATATAAAAAAAGATAGCAAGCGTTGAATGAAAATCAATTTTTAAAAAAAAAGAAATGAAACTAGACAGTTTGATAAATTTTGGACACAAAGCGTTAGGTAATATTATTAGAAATTTAAAAGAGAATAACAAGTCTTAATACTATTTCATATTATCTGCGTTTCCGCAGTAGATGGTTGGTAGCAGAAACGTTTCATCACCTCACATTTTGTAACTACAAGTGATATCATGGACACGCCACAACGGCAATGTTAATACAAAAGTGTAAATATATATTTATAAACGCAAGAAAATTAATATCTCAGTATAAAAGACTTAGTCTAAAATTGTGAAAAATTCGCTGAATACCAACATCTGGTATGAATACATGAACTAAATTAATTTAAATGAAGGATATTTAATAGCAAAGTCAAATAATTAAAGGTAAAATTAGAAAAGAAATTTTATAATATACAAAAAACACTGAGCTTCCCGAACCAAAATTCGCTCTTACAGGAATGATTGTATCTAGCTCAGAAAATTAATTGATCAACGTGAAAGACAAATTTACTAACTTACGACAATAAACGTGCAAAATTATTATCTAAAATTTAGATTAAAAATCCAACACATCATGAGACATACAATTATTGTAACGGTAATGAAAATTACTAGGTATATTACTAAATCAAATAATTTTCTCTCCAAGAGATATAGGGATATGATAATGAATTTACTAAAATTAGTTTTAATTAAATATACGTCTCAATATAGGGCTACAAAATTACGGTAGTGACATAACCAAAATTTTAGTTAAACTGAATATTACATAAAAAAAAACAAGAAAGAATAACGGTAATTTAATTAGGAATAAATTGTGACCTCGCAGTTAACTAAGAGGTGCGATAATTATTAAGCCACTCAAAATTCTTGGTCAAAATCTAGGCAAAATAAAGTTTTGCACTCAGGCGTCAAGACGTCGAAAATCAGACGTAAAATATGAAGTAAAATTTACAGCGTTAGTTGCACTTATCTGGCAAAATGGTCGCCGGAAGATCGCTGCGAGAATCCAAAATGGCGGTGACTCCCTTGATGGAAAAATTCTACTTCAACAGGCGGGTTGGATGTTGCGGTGCATCTACTGCTGCAACGATAAAAACCACCGCGCTCTTCAATGAAAATGCGGGGCGATAACACCAGAAATACGGCCACTGAGGGCTTTTGTGCCCGTCAAAGGAATCCTATCGGCTACTGAGGGCTTTTGTGCCCGTCAAAAGAATCCTATTAAATTAAAGAAGAAAAGAACCAAAGATAAAATCCCGAAAATTTAACACAGAGTTTCAAACACTTACCCCAATATGAAAAATGGAGATTCCGCGATAAACGACTCACAAGTCACTCCAGGGTGCAAAATTTAAATTAATAAAAAAACCAGCACATGGCCATACGTGAATTTTTTTTAGATAACGGTACAACGGTAGAAATTCACGTTAATAACCCAAAATTAAGGTAATGGTAATTACTGCTTACTCCAATTAAAGCCGCATACGCGAAAATATCTTCAAAGATAATGTACCTAAGTACTAAAGGAAGATAAGCAATTTGCACACCATGTTCTACACAAAACCGACTATAAAGTGAAGTGGAAACGGGAATCTACTTTCATATCTCATGCGCGTCAATTATACGCATCTTTTCAAAAACATAAAGACACGGAAATACCTCAAAATGGAAGGCGGGAGCATTCAAACAAAATAACAAACACAAGTCTTAGTTTGACCATAAAGGGAGTTAACACTGTGACTTATAATTAAACGCAAACATGAACATGACTTATATGAAGATAAAATAACAGTAACAACCCTTCGAAGAACGTGGAATTAATAAAGTCGGCAGATAGAAAGGGACATACACGCTCAACGGTTGGCAATGTGTGAAACACCCATTACACGGCAACGCAGTAACCACGTTTGACAGTAGGGAAACAAAACAAACCTCCAATCGTAGATACCATTTTATAATACGAAAGAACAGAATTTCTGCAGGTAACTAATGAAATATCCAAGCTCTAATCAAAACGCTGCAAGAAGACGGTTAGGAGAACCGATCAAAACTTATGTTTCAGAGTATTAACGACCTTAACCTCTACTGGGAGTTCCAGGGAAGAATCACAGAAGTTTCCTAATACTTAGAATAACGATGAAAGGCAACAAGCGATCTGCAAACAAATATTAGTATGCCCACCGTTCCAAGCATTTCCCCATTGTAATACTTCTTACATTTTTAGTGACATAACTGCGAAGGAAAAAATAATAATCGGACCTGCTCGAGATACTGTGTTTGGAAATACGCAAAATCACGTGAAACAGTAAACACAACGGCCTGACTGTCGTCTCGGAGCATTTCAAGCCACAAATAAATGCATTTTGTAGAGATCGGACGTAATAAATAAGTAGATATTAAAAAAACTGAAGCAAGGCGTAAAAAGTAACTGCAAATGCAAATTATTCGCATCTACAGGTAGGGTAAAATAAGCTAGAGCTAAGATAATTAGAATTAGTTCACAAGATACAGAGTTTCCTTCACATAAAGAGTGTATTTGCTCGATAATACATATTACATATCGATCAATCTCACGGTTCGCGACCTATGGCTCTAAGAGTACAATAGTCGAGTTAGCACACACACATAGATAAACGGCAGACGGTCTTTCCAACCGGTGAATCAAACGATGTACACGGTTCGCCCAAAAGTCTCGAGCTTATACAAAATCTACGTACTTAGACAAAGACACATAACCTTTCGAGAACTAAAAACAAAAGTAAATTTTACAGCGTAACAACTTTCCGCACATTACAGTGTTGAAGGGAGTTTTTGTATGATGCAGTTCAATAACAATACTGTATTGTGATTTATAATAAACATATAATATAAGCAGTAAATATTAAATATATATTTTCTCAAGTAATATAATGTCCTATTATTACAAAACGATATTGTTACGAAATACTGATGAACTATTACATAGAAAAAATCAAAACTGGCTGAGATAATAGAAAAAAAACGATATTTTTTCAGTCCCCTTTTCTTAAAAATCGAAATTCTGGCGGTTCTAAAGTAGTCATAATCGCTGGATATAAATCAAATTAAAATCAAACAAAAACCGGTTATTTTATTTTGTGAATAAGCCTAGGCACTTTTTTTTCAAGTTTTTTTTCCTATGAATTCAAACACGTGCGTACGGCGCAAAAATACAACTATCTCGGGACTAGACTCTATCGCACCTTTCGTTTTCTGCACGCCCGCTTCGTAAGAAATTTGTCTATACGTCCTAGCAAGCTGTACTATTTAGAAGAAAATGCGCTCTCTCTACGTAAAGTTCGCTGGAGCGTACAGATGCCTCTTTAAATCCTGCTTTACGGAAGCAATTTTTAACTGTTTCCTTGGTTATTAGTTTCCATGCGTCTTTTTGCGAAGTAAACTGTACCAGCAGTTTCAATGTTTACTAGCAGGTGTTAGTATGTATTATACTTCGGTAATAAGTTTTGAAATTTTTTATTATCTCCTCGTCTAGTGGTTGATAATTTGATGTTACAATTATGGGGGGGGGGGGGGCTTTTGGATGAGATCCGACTTTTTCTAAAAATGACAAAATATTTCTTTTTTCTTTTGTCATTTTCCAATCTAGGTCTTGCCACAACTGCCATTATTTGTTTTTGGTCCGTTTATGAGAACATTTTTGTGTCCGCACCCGTTCGAGAGAATCTCCGTACAAGAAAGATTTCACACAATCAATTTCACTGTATTTACACATTTGAAAAATCACATAATTACAGAAATGTAATAGTATAGAAAAGCTAAATTTATTAAGCAAAATTGACATTTGTATTTGTAAAATTTTAATAACCAGAACTTCGGCATTTCTATATACCAGGGATGGGAAACCTATGGCACGCGTGCCACAAGTGGCACGTTTGAAAATTTTGATGGCACGCACAAAAACAAAATTATTTTAGTAAGATTTGCGAGCGTCGACTTGGTCTGCTCTCTCGCGCAGCGCATAGAAAGACAGAAAGGGACAGAAATGTCTCCTGCGCGCTATCTCTCTCGGCTCACGATTTTTCTATGGCAGAGGTAGCCAGTGCGCACTCCAGTCAATCACACCCCAGTGCTCGAATCATACGACAGACCGCATTAGTCATTTTTAGTAAACCGTCGTCTTTGAAACTTCAGTGACTTGTTAAAAAATATAGCCGTTATTGTAAATAGATATAGTGTTATTTTCAGGTAAATATTTTTACTTATTTCATATTCTGCATTCGTTTGCAAGAACATATTGCGTCACGGTTGAAGTTTTAACCTGTACCAACCTTAAGGTATTAAAAGTTACTAAACTTATAATTTATTTTGCTTATTTTTGAACAATAATATATTTTAATATTATGAGAAATTATTTTATCATTAAATCAGTGTAAAATATAGAAATAATTATTAAAATTACCTTGAATTAATATACTATTTATTATTTTCTTGTGTTGGTAACATTTTTAGTACTTTAATATGTGCCGAAATATGTTCTTGCAAACGAATGCAGAATAAATTATTTATTTTATAACAATATTATTAAAATATATATTTTTTAGATTTTCTTATTATGGCTAGTTCAATGAGAAAATCGAAATTATCCGAAACATGTAGTAGCAGAGAATTTCAAGCTTTGTGGACCGATAGATACGGTATGATTGAAAAGGACAGTAAAGCAATTTGTATTTTATGTGCAAAAACTGTAGTCTGTAGAACATCTTCAGTAAAGCGGCATTATGAAACTAACCATAAATTTCTTCTCGATCGAAGTGTAGAAGAGCAAAAGGAGTATATATCACGTGTCTTAAAGAATAAAAATGCTCAAACTACTACTTTAATAAAATATATTGGAACTGAAGTAAACACCACTGCTGCTAGTTATCAAGTTTCAAAAAATATTGCTCAATATGCGAACCCTTTTAATGAAGGCGAATTTTTAAAGGATGCTTGGCTGCAATGTGCACCATACTTATTTGATGATTTCGAAAACAAAGAAAAAATTATCCAAAGAATTAAAGACATGCCGATAACTAGGAATACAGTGAAAGAGAGAATTTTGGGTATGGCGGAAAATGTAAATTTTCAACAAAAAAATCATATAAAGTCTTGCAATTTTATATCCATTTGCCTTGACGAGTCTACCGACGTAACAGGCTCTGCTCGCTTAATAATTTTTCTACGTTATTTTGTTCAAAACAATATTAAAGAAGAATTAATAAGTTTATCAACATTAACAACAACGACAAAAGGATTCGACATTTGTAATGCAGTTATAGATGCATTGGAAAAAAGAGAAATATGTCCTTCTAAAATTGTGTCAGTTACAACTGACGGTGCCCGCAGCTTAACTGGACGGGAAAATGGATTTATAAATTTATTTACAAAACGTATTGGACACACAATTCTTCATTTTCATTGCATTATTCACCAACAAGCGTTATGTGCCAAAACAGGTTTAAAAATGTTTGACGATATTTTGAGTTTTGTAACAAAATTAGTCAATTTTATAACAGCACGAGCACTAAATAAAAGAAAACTTCAAGAATTGTTAAACGAAGTAAACTCGTCGTACAATAGCTTACTTTTATACAATAATGTACGCTGGTTAAGCCGCGGAAATGTTTTGCAAAGATTTGTAGATTGTTTGGAGGGAATAAGATTATTTCTAAGTAATGAAAACATTATTGGCCAATACAATCAATTATTGGATGTAGAATGGCTAGCAAAGTTATATTTTTTCACTGATTTATGCTCTCACTTAAATGAATTAAATATAAAACTACAAGGTGTTAATAAAACAGTCATTATAATGTTTGACTTAATCAAAGCGTTCGAAGTCAAATTACAGATTTTTAATCGTGATATTCTTTCAAATTCATATAAATATTTTCCGAATACAAAAAATTTTTTTTCTGAAAGTGAATGTCACGAAAAGCCAAATAAAGAGTCATCAACGAAAGAGTTTTCAATGGTAAGAATTTGAAGAAACCTTAAAATTTATTTTATATCCTGATACAATACCATTTGAAAAATTAAATTTAAAAGTCCTTGAGTGGTTAAATTTTAATGAATTAGAAATGGAATTAGTTGAATTTCAGTCAAGTACCATATGGAACCAAAAATTTGTTGATTTAAGAAATGATTTAGAAATTATTGAAAGTAATTTAAGAAAGAATTTTTATGACTTTGTGGCACGGACATCAAAAAAGGTTCGCCATCGCTGCTATATACGAACAAACAAAAGTTTGTTATAAAACTTGCATGTCTACTAGTTTCTATTACCTCAAGTATTATGAAGAAATTAAGTGTACTATCTGGAGTTAATCGATCTGAACACTTCCTCGACTTACATATTCAAATCCCATTCAATTAGTTATACAAACGCAAGATGAATACCTCGTTATCCTTACAAACACCTATACCTACAATCTTCGATAATCTATTGACACTGTTTTACTGAAAATACATACGTTCTTGTGTATCGAAACACCTAGGGATGACTGTGGATCCCCTATTCTCGCCCACCCTTCTGCGACACTGTTTCATCATCAAACCGTGCGTGCGTTTATCAAAGGAACAGTTCTGAAAGCTCACTTAACCATACAAAACGAGAGATACGGGTGAATTATATTTAGTTGTACCTATGTGAAACAAAATGTGAATGAGGGCGTTTGTCACCCTCTCCGAAGTTTAGATTTTATATAAACATTCGTAGAGAGAATTAATAAAATAACTGAAAAACTTTTCTTGTAACGAAGTTTTGTTATTTCAAATTTTGAAAAATGTTTTATGACATCGTTACTTTTCCAGGGAGAAATGTTTCACATATCGTTAAAAAATTACATCTTACGTGTTTATTTTTGGACATCGTATATATTAACATGCATTGAAATGTGAAACAGACCATTTTCAATTAAATTAACAAACCTTTCACGAAATTACTATTTAAACTTATTTAATTACATAGCGTCTGTATACAGGAAAATAATAAATACCGAATGCTCTAGTAATTTATCAGAGAGGGTATTTGCACAACAAACGGACGAAGTATTATTGTGATGGCTAAAACTTTTCGGTACATGCTACAATTACATTTTCAGTAGAAGAATTATAGACAACGTCTGCTTTGTAAATCTCTCTTTATACTGACCGAGTTACTCGGCGGCGCTGTGCCAGCGAACAAAGTAAAATACATTTAATTCCCCCGCATATATACTTTTAAGCTACCTATTTGCTTGGACATCACGCCTCACTTACCAGATAACCATGCTTTAAGTTTCACTTAGTTGCCTTCCGCTTGGTGCTGTTAGCCCTTTGCTTTTTTCGTGTTCGAGTCCCTTTTTTGCAAGAGTAAATGTTTTTCAAAGGATTATGTTCCATATAAAATGGAAAACATGATTAACGTGAGCACAAGGCGATTAAGTGTAGAAAATTATTGTTAAACATTATGTGTAAAATGCGCGTTCTACATCAATATTTTGAAGATATCTATCATTGAATTTTTCTATAAAACTTGAATTATCTATTTGTTCATTTCTTGTTTTTTTTTGCACAAATTTATCGTTAATTTGGAAATATATTACATAAAAAATAAAAAGAACTTGTGTGGTGTTTAGTGTTAGCACTTAATAATATTACTTTCGAAGAAAACTTTGCTATTTTCTCCTCCTTAGCAAATGCAGAGAGCTTAAAACTGAAGCCGATAATTAAAGACATATTTAGTTTTATCTTTCAATCTTATTTCAAAACCAAGTGTTCGCAATTAGTCGTAAATCTTCCCTTTGAAGTAATTCTGGTTTTTTATATGAGAGCTCCATTAATGCTTCTTCATGGAGCCATACTGTATTAGTATCTCTCTCTATTGTTTGATTTTATCAATGTTTGGTGTATAAAAAAGGAAGGTGGCATCTAAATCTCATCGGATTCACTCAGCAGAGTTTTTACGGTAGGTTTGCTTAACTTTTATTTTCTATACTATTGTTTATACGGGATCTCTAACACATTAAAATAAGGAGAGGTCAGTGACACCTAGTTTATTTACAACAAACATATAAATATAAATGACATTCAAACATGAAACATAAATTTAATAAAATTATTCTAAGATTTTGAACTTATAAATCACGTTGAACATATAAGGTATTTATTTATTGTTTACAGTCGTTGTCAAATAACTGATGAGAAAGTAGGGAGAGGGGCATGTACGTGATTATAGCTCCAATCTGGCTCGTTTCCCTGCACTCTAGATGTATCTATGGGGTGTATAATTTTCGGATGCGTATTTGTCTATTTTAAGAAGACGTTCTACCAGAAGTCGCGCCAAAAAAAGTAGGCTGTAAACGATGCTTTAGAAATCGTAAACTACATACTTTCTGCTGGACATCAAGTTCATGTTTCTGATGATATTTCAAAATAAATTCACATTTTTTTGTGTTGCGCCTCAGGTTATCAAATGTCCACTAGCGGCTTCGCGGTAATTGGAATTACATTGCCATGTAGCTACAGCGCATACGTGTAGAAGTGCCATTGTACCAAATTTGTATATATGCTCATCTGAAGAAATTTATATGACATTTACATTTATCTCGCATTTACAATAAAATTACCCCAATTAATCCTATATGTTAAAATTTCACATACTAGGGGAGGTCAAAATATTTGCGGAATGACGATGAAGGGGCGTGAAATGAAACACAAATTTAAATTTCCTTTTCGATGTATTCTCCCTTGATCCTAATACATTTTTCAGATCTTTTAAATAATTTATATATACTATCAAAAAAGAATTTTTTGTCAAGGCCTGCAAAAAAGATGGAAACAGCCAACTTCACTTCTTCATCATGAGTAAATTTTTTTCCTCGAAGTTCTTTTTTTAATTTTGGAAATGAATAGTAGTCAGACAGGGCCAATCTTGACTATTGTTGCAAAATCGCGCCTGTGTAGAGCATCCATCAGAACATGATTCTTGGGAAGGGGTGCATTGTCGTGGAAAAGGAGAACACCTCGAATCCATTTTTCTCTTCTTTTTCTTTCAATGGCGTCTTTTAGTTTCTCTAATATTGTAGCGTAGTATTGCCCCGTGATACTCACACCCTTTTCCTTATAATCAATCATTAAAATACCCTCTGAATCCCAGAACACCGTAGCCATAATCTTTTCCAGCCGATTGTGACACCTTGAACTTCTTAGGCGGTGCCGTGCCTTTTTTGTGCCACTGCATGGATTCCTGCTTCGACTCAGGCTCATAGTGATGAACCCAAGTTTCGTCCCCAGTCACAATCCGCTTCACAAATTCGTCTCTGTTCTTGCTAAACAAATTCAGAAACTCGCGCGAGCACTCATTGCGTTGTTGCTTCTGAAACGATATGAGCATTCTCGGCACCCATCTTGCACTGACTTTAGACATGCCAAGATGAAGCATGTTCAAAACTGTCGTAGATGATATTCCGATTATTTTTGCGATTTGTTTTTTCTTCAACCGAGCATCTTCAAGGCCAAGTTTTTCTACTTTTTCCACAATGTCTGCAGAAATCGCCTCAATCGGTTGGCCTGAGCGCTGATCGTTTTCAATAGACTCTCTACATTGCTTAAACAGATTATGCCATTTGTAAATCGTTGTTTTGCCAGGGCAAGAGTCCCCATAAACAGACGACATCTCTTCCATAATAGCCTGTGGCGTTTTTCCTTACCTAGTGAGGAATTTAATCACAGCACGATGTTCAATTTTGTTCATAGTGCTAGTTACCTTCGCGATTTACTACTTTAACTGACGATATCTCAAACGTCACAAATCAAAAATCTTTCCTTTCTATCCCCTCCAATCCGCGAATATTTTTACCTCCCCTCGTATGTATTTTCTATAAAATTAATGACCTTGAATGATATGTCAAAATGTTCGTAGATAATATAATTAATGTTTTTAATATTGCAATTTTTATATTAAAATTTGAAGGTATTCTAAATCGGAACTAGTTCTATGCTATTATATGATCCTATGGATTGAAAATTGTATAAAAATTGTAGATTGCCTAGTCCGGAATTATAAATATTATCCACGTACATCGTAATTTATATGATTTATAACTTAAAACTTCCATTAGTTGCTTAAAATGTGATTGTAGAACCTATTTCTCTCCATCCAATCCTCTGGAGACGAACAAGGCAACATACTTTCAGATATTACACTTACGAGGTATCTCATAGGGACCGGAAAATTAGCATACCATTATGTAACACGGATTTTCGCGTGTATAGGTTTCCAAAACTTAACCCGATATGGTAATTTAGGTATGTATATATGTATGTGTCAGACTGCAATAACTGAAAGTAGCAAACCTAATTCGGAGTAAGATTAGTTACGTCACCCAGATACACCATAAATTCAATTAAATATTCATGAGTTTGTCAGTACGAAGACGATCACGCTGTTTTTGTTTGTTTTCATGTCTTCGGACATCACAGTGTATATATGTGTGTGTGTGTTTCCATAGATGATGGTGATGATTCGATTATATATGTCTCTTCTTCTCAGTGAAGTAACGAACACTGACTTTTGAGAGCTTGATGTCCCAAGAGATTCTGGATATATGTTTCACATGATATGATACGTAATTTAAACGGGTATGATACAATGAAATTTGTTTTGCATCTCAATGGTAACGAATGTACCGGGTGATTCAAAAAGATGGATCCAGTTAAATTAATTTGTATTTAATGAAGTATAAATTGGAAATGAACGAACAAAATGTTTTTTATTCGTCTGACACATTCGGTCGATCCGGGCATTTTCCTTTGCAGATACATCCAGATTGTTGAAATTGCTTAAACCAACAGTTTATCCTTTCTTTGTTGGTGGTTCAATGCCGAATTCGAGACCAAAATACCCGCTGCACTGTTACTACCGACTTACTTAGTAACCGTCATCATACTCACAACTGACGGTGACACAAAATGTCTGTCTATTGCCCCGAGTACCTTAGCGGTCATATATGAAAGTATTATCCCCCAAGCGGTGGTAAACAAAACTTTAGAACTTCTTCTTTCCTTCGGTATGTAGACTGTTCATATCCAATTTATATATCGTTAAATACAAGTTAATATTATCGTTAAATACAAGTTAATTAAAGTGGGTCCTTCTTTTTGAATAACCCGGTACTACGTCTCATAACGAAATCAGTACCCGAATATAGTGGAAAATGAATATTATGGAGATACCTGTCACGAATTACATAGTGACGCAATGGTAGTTGCCGACACGAATATTATTCGAACGAGTAGACTTGAACAATTATGAAAGTAATGCAGTAATTATTAGGGTGTTTGATTACTCAGTTTCCTAATTTGGAGGGTATAAATTTCCCAAAATGTAGAATGTACTACCAAAAATTCGCGTGGAAAAAGTGTTCAAATAAGCGCGAAAAAAAAGAAGAAAATATTGGAAAATGTTGTTAAGACTGTACACATAGTGTAAGTGTGTATGTGTGTACCTTCTACGTAAGCTTTGCTTATTTAAACGAGAAATGCTGACCTGTTGCAAACAAGAAACTCTCGAACACGAAGAGTGTGTTTACAGTGTATCATATTACGATATTTAACAGCTGTTAGTCTAGTGCTCGTATTTGTATGGACTACTGAAGTTGTACCTGGCGGATATTGTATTATTTAATTATTTTTTTGTGTGTCTCCTTTCAAGAGTATGGCTTACAATAATAATGAATTAGTAGATATGGTGTTAATGTATGGTGAGTGCGAACAAAATGCTGCAACTATTCGGCGACGATATGCGGAAAAATTTTTAAACAGACAATTGCCCGCGAGAGCTACCTTTGTACAATTAGTTCAGCGATTAAGAGATACTGTACGAATTCAACCACAACGACGCGAAGGACGTAGCAGAACCAATAGAGTATTATACGCAGAAGAAGATATCATAGAAGCTATAGAAAACGACCCAACACTTAGTACCTACACGACAACTTGCTAGACAGTTTAATGTGTCCAATTATACTGTCTGGAGAACGCTGCGGGAAGATCAAATGCATCCCAGAAATCAACAATATTGACGAATTACGTGAACGTATTATTGTGAAAACGGATCGTATACGTTAACGCAATTTGTTTCAAAGTGTACGCGAGTCACTTATACGATGCGCCAGAGTATGTATTCAAAAGAAAAGTGAGAATTTTGAACATTTTCTGTAATTGTACATTACAAACGAACAACAAAACATATTGAATCGCTATTAAAAGATAATCTATTTCATTTATCATTTTGTAATCGGATATCTGAAGAAGTAGCTGTGTCAGTATTTTTTTATCCCTAATGAAAGTGTTTACATAAAGCGAACATGCATAACACACACTCGACCTTTAAATCATATGTGTGTTTATTTTTGCACGTCTGTTAATCAGCATAATATGTACTATCTAATATAAAAACGTTGACTTTTTTAAAAAAAATCTACATAATTAAAAAAAAAAATTTTTTTGTCGGATATCGATATACTTCACATAAATGTACATACTGTTTTTATTATACCAGCGAGTGAACAAACACCCTGTATATTATACTAGTTGAATTTTCAATCTCTTCGAGCTTGACTCGCTTAAAACGCGAGCATCGCCTTGATGCTCTTTATAATGTCCGGTTTTTGCGCAAACTGTCATCTAAAATTAGTTGACGTTTAACCGTCATTGTTGACATAAGTAAATGTGGCTATTGTACGTATTTTTTTTGTATTAAGAAGCATTTTTATAATATTAAAAACTCGTTATTGTTTTTGTTGTACTTAATGTGATAGCTGAAATTCAATTTTCGTAAGACTGTCGTCGAAAATCAAACTTCAGTTGGATGTTTGAAGCTTCTTGTTACCTTAAAGAATATTCCGCATTACATACATTACATTAGCACTTTACTAACTGCTTTTCTTCTCTATAATAATTTGTATGTTTGGTTTACGTTATGTCGTATAAATACTATATTCGTTTTCAGTAAAGTTAATGCCCTTTAACACGTTCGTATTTGATTTTCTCGATCTATATACTCGCCTGTCTTTGATAGTTCCAATTTTTAATAAACGACACCTGCAAGCGTTTAAGACTGTAACATATGTACCAACAATATATTTCACCTTATGGCGTTATAATTCCTTTCATCTTACATTACTGTCTTCTAAATGTCAATTCTTTGCGCTCATCGTCCTGATAATTATGAATCTTGATACGTGTGCGCGTTTTTCTGTAAATTAGCACTGTCCGTCGTTATAAGAAAATTTCGAAACATCACATTCCATCACAAAAATTTAAACTACAGCTGTCAAAATCGTACGTCCCTTTATGAGTTAATGACACGCAAACTCGTCATCGCGAGATTTTTTACCGCATTCCCCTGCAGAAAAGCCTTAAATGAGTCGCACCTTCGACAGCGACAGACTTGGCGCGTGGACAGTGCACTCAATCGTCGCGGAAAAGTCCACTCTGAAATTTCTTCGTCAAAGTGAAACTTTTACAATTCTTTCGCGCGTGCCTGTCATACCTGACATTTTTACGATTTTTATCGGTTGTCGTGGGAATCGGCTACAACTACTATATAAAGCATAGCTGACTCGTACGCCATTTTGGAGATAATTTTAAGGCGGTAAATATGTATGCTAATAGCAAATGTTGAATAGAACTTCGAATAATTAACTTTATTAAGCCGGTTTAGGACGTAAAATAATGAAGGTATATTTTTTTACAATAGTCGTATATTTAAGAAATACCCAGAATATATAATAATAACTAAAAATAAGTACGTAATATGACTGACATTTATCTCCAAAATGGCCGACGAGTCAACTGTCCTAAATATAGTAGCTATAGAATCGGCCATGACGTAAGCCATTTTTCTGTTAAAACATCGAATGCACGCTCCTCTTTAAAAGCCCATATCTTTACAACCGCTCCACTTAGGAAGAAAATCTCTGCGTCGAGCGGAAATTCAATGTCGCCCGTATACCCATGCCAAAGGGCAGCTTTCAATTACGCGTATCCAGAGAGGAGTTCTTCCCCCCGCGTAACCAATTTTCGTCGATTTTGACGGTCGTTTGGCAACCATTGGCGACTCGGCTTTTATATATTATATATATAAAATAATAATAACATGAATTAAAGATGCCATTTTCAAATAGATTCGATAGTATTAACAGAGAAACACTTGTGAGCAAAGACATCCTGCGCCTGTAACTTTACTGAAAACGATTATAGTATTTATACGACAAAACGTAAACTAAACATACAAATTATTATAGAGAAGAAAAGAGGTTTTAGGCTACATCCTAAAAAAATGCAGTCGTTTTTTGGGACTCCGATATGTTGTTCACAACCGACTTTATCAGTAAATTACACCTGGGGCAATTAATAAAAATTGTATTGTTGATCTTCTTTACATCTCTCACACAAGGTCGACTCACTAATAAATTACTTAATAAAGTGTCCGACTTGCCTTCCTTTGTTATTAAATAAGACGTCAACCTTCGAACTGTAATACAATCTTTTCCTTGTTCTGTTATTTTTGGCACTGAATTATTATATTGTTTTCAAAAATGCTCAGGCCTTCACAGTAGATGAAAACGACGCTATTTAAAAGGTTCTTCTTTTTATGACAACGATGAGTACTCGGTAACTGTCCACGTGGGTAGTGACGTCACACCTGCTGCGACTCGATTTCTGTGTTATAGACACTTTTTTGTGCCGAAAACCATAATGTGAAAATGCGCGTGGGCAGTGACGTCACACCAGCTGCGTCTCGAAGTCTGTGTTATAGATCGTTTTTTGTGGCAAAAACCATAATGTGTTAGACGTACAGTTGTTTTATATGTGGGCAAAATCAGAAAATATATGCAACATTATAAGTGATCCTAAATATTTCTGGTCATTTATTCAATCAAAAACAGTTCCACCAAAATTTTAGGCAGACTGAAATGTAACGATGTGGAGCTGGAATACCCAATTGCAATTGTCAATACCTTTATGGAATATTTTTCTTCGGTGTCAATGATCTTCCAAATATAAATTATTCTCCTTTCTTACGCTGTTCGAAACTCTATCATTCGACAAAATTTTGCTAAGGTATTTGAGATGTGTGTTTATTCTCATATCTATTCATCTGTGTCAAACTTTATGCAATCAGTACACCTCTCGTGTCATTGATTTCAGGGTCAGGTGGAACTCATCTATACAGACTTAGCAAAGGCTTTTGATAGAATTAGTCATTCGGTGATGCTGGAGAAATTAAATCGTTTTGGTTTTAGTGATTCCCTGATCTCATTATTTGCTTTTTACTGTCGCTGCAGTTATCAATATATTTAGTACAACGGACTCACCTCCAATTATTTCCTAGCAACCCCTAGGTGTGCTACAGGGTTCTAATATTGGTCCACTATTGTTCCCGATCTTTATTAATGATCTAATGCTTTGCGCCAATTCAATGAAAGTACACTATTTGTTGTTCTAAAAATATTTTACTGTATTCACAATAATGACAATTGCGTATTGCTACAAGAGCAATTGAACATTGTCGGCTGGTGCAAGCGTCAAGATTTGGATCTAAATTTGTCGAAATGTAAAGTTGTCACATTTACGATGAAACTGCAGCCTGTAAGATTTACCTATGTTTTGGATAACACAATTATTACCCGTACTACTTCTGGTAAGGACCATGGGATTACATTTGATATGGGATTGACGTTTTTTGAGCATATATTAGCATAACATCATCGGCACGGAGAACTTTGGGCTTCATTATTAGGAACGTTTGCTTTTCCTCCAATATAACTGCTTTAATATCTTTATATTTTGCGTTGGTTAAATATTGAATATGGTTCAATAATTTAGAATCCTATTTATGAAATCCATAAGCTCGCTCTTGAAGGGATTCAGAGAAAATCCCTAAAATTTGTATCACTTCACGTTGATGACTATCTTCTTGTTGGATATGAGCATAACGAATTTCTAGCGCGATCTAATACACCGTTTGTAGAGGACTTGTTATAGGTGTCTCCTTTTTAAAGAAATTGTTGCATAATGAAATTGACAGCTCATTATTGCTTTTTGAAGTTCAGTTTCTCGTACCGCGTATCTCGATAAGGAAACGGGTTCTACTGTCTTCAGGTTGGGGCCAATTAGTTTGCTATATATCGTATTAAGCTTAAGTGCAAGAATATCTTTTAAAGCAACAGGAAACTTTAAAATTGACGGACAAAAAATTCACCTGACGTTTGATTTGCGATGAAAATTCGATTCCAGTTATGAACAAGATACAAGACGAACGATAGACGATGGAACTTTCTGGCAAACGTCAGAATTTACTAATATAATACTCTCAGCCGTGCAATGCAATGTATTATGTCGTCCATAAATGCTGTTACCTGACAGGTCTAAATACTGAAAACACCAAAGATGTAACGATCGAGAGGTGTGTTGTGGAATACGAAAATTATCCAGAGACAATATACTAAATAGTCACATTCATCGACCATGCCCATTTTGTAATCTTTGATGGAGAAGATTTATAAGGATGAACCAGAAGTGATAAAAAAAATGAAGTATGTTTTGCAACGGGAATTGCAATCAAGGTTCACAGAAGTCTTTTCTAGTAGTGTTTCGTTTATCGGTGTTTGATCAGTTGAAATGTTTGACATTAGCACATTTCTAGATCCAAAGTTTAAAAAGAAGGAAAGATTTTTTGGATTTCTGCTTAAAACAAAAAGGCACCTAAAAGATATGTTGGAAAACGAAGGAAAGTCATCAGTTGAATTTGATGAAAGTAACGTCAATCAAGCAAAGAAAAACCGCGTTGGATATTTTGTTCGCCAATGAACAAGCAGATTGTGTAAATAAAGTCGATATATATTCTTGGAATATTGTATACCAAACACCAATAATTCGAATATTTAAAAGAAACAAATATTTGAATAATGAAATTTGGAAAATTCTCCGCCATAATTTTATCTTTGTCGCGCTTGACTGTCTAACTTTTGTGTAAAACGGAGATCGAGAATTTCAAATTAAATAGCCGCTTAGCAACAAAAGCATATGTAGGGGTTGGTCAAATGTTTATGATATCGGACACGTTTTACAGGAAATTGGAAAAAAAATGTAAGCGGATACAAAGGGGCGGATTCAAGCTCTAAGAGATTGATAGGCAGCAGTTTATATTAATAATTGCGTGCCTGCTTATAAATGAGTACTTGTTTTTGTTTTCTGTTTAAATTTCTATATTAGTTTGCTATATATTCTATATGGTTTGGTATAATGGAGCTGTTCCATGATTGGTTAAGTTGTTTTTCTTTTCTTTTCTTTGTTTTCTTTTTTTTTATTATTATTATTAAGTTTAATTATTTAAATCTAACTATATAAGCAATTTGCATGCTGCAATTTCTTTTTCTTTTTCCTACAGTAAAGAAATTGTCCAAATAAGTTAAAATGGGATATGTCTTCAAATACTAAATCTTTAAAAAATTAAATTATCCGTAAACATGATATTTTTCAAGAGAAGTATTGATCATAATCATTACTTTTATGTCTATGATAGACTATAGATTTTATAATTTTGCATTAAGCGTGACACGTTATCTTGAGAAGATTCTCATTAATATGCTAATATGGCAAGGAGCACATAAATGTACGCCCCTTATTACCACCTTACTGTATAATATCGTTTTACGTGATGTCAATTTTTCTTTGCTTATTTGTTCGCAGGTTGTGCCAAAGCTATAAACTTCTCGCCACTAAGGTGTAAGGACGTTGTGTTGCCTCAGGGTGCCGTATTTGTCGTCGCACACAGTCTGGCGAAGTTGAACAAGGCAGCGACGGCGGATTATAACTGTAGAGTCGTCGAATGTAGACTTGCCGCTCAGGTACTTATCTTTCTAACACACACGCATTAAATCGTATGTATGTCTATATGTATAATTGAAATTTGCATAATTTATCGTGTAATGTAGACTGAGGGAATTCGCACGTTTATGACTCCTTTGTAAATCTCACGTCCATATTCCGCAATCGTAGCCTATATAATATGTGAATAGCGGATTTGCATCGGAATAACGGTATGAGGCATAACTAAGTCAATATAATGTTAGCGATTTTCTCGTAAACGACTGCGGCGTGACAAAGAGATGGATTTGCTTTTTGGTTTTATTATTCTGCAACAAATTACCATACAGAATATATTATAGCTAATGCAGCATTAGGTGTAATTCTTGAAGTAAGATTATCTTTATTAATAGAGGATTATCCAATCACAAGTCTCAACTTTAAATGAATAATTGAACGTGTAATGGAACCTTTATAATGCCCCACGTTGAGCGCCATATTGTAATGGAACCCTTATAATGCCATACGTTGGGCGCCATATTTTAATGGAACCCTTATAATGCCCTACATTGTTGAGCCATAATGAAGAGGAATAACTCAATTTATTAATAACTGCTCCAAAATTATGCCATTTATACTTTATTGATTTTTAAATAAAATAAAATAAAATAATTGAATCGTTTTACCTGACTAGCTTATTTTTTCCAGGTCGATCCAGGTTAAGAGATATCAATAATAAATAGTCTTAGGGCATTATTTGGCACAATTAAATAAAACACAATTGTGTCAATTTATACCATATTTGTATTAGAAACCAAGAGTTTATTCATATATTAATACAAACACAAGAAAAAGCATTCACAAAATAATATCAATTTTAATTAGAACAAATACATTAATACAATAACATTATAGCGCCTTAAATACTGATATATTCAATGTGATTTATTAATATTATCACTTCTACGAAATAATATATGTCATAGATTGTTGGCTTTTCACCGCCCTACTGTGATTATATCAATACTAACTACATAGGCTTTAAAACACAAACAACTTAGGCTTTATATTTATTACATATATATAGTGTGGAAACCACTTATGGAATAAATTCAGTAACTTACAAACTAATGACATTTGTCGAAAACGCTGAAACAGGTCAATTTTTATTTTAAATTGCGCTGGTTTTAAATCACTGCACCTATTAGTGACGTCATCTTCTTTAGAGCTGTGATGTCATACGCATTTTTTTTAATAGAATGCTATATTTTTTTATAAATTCGTTTATATATTTATTTACTTTTTAATATATTATCGGCCACTATGTGTGAGTCGACTTACTGTTTATACATAGGTATGTAGGTACTAGTATATGCGGTTCGGGACAGCTTTAAAAATGCTGTTAACCGCTCCTGTTATCGCAACTTTTAATTGACATTCTCGGCAGCCTTTGCCTTCGTACTTCCGCCCTGTTGGTTAATGCTGTTTAGATGTATCCGATCGGTCCATTCGTCTTGGATCATCGGTTAAGCAAGTCGAATCGTTGTCTTATCGCACTAATTTTCTGCAAGTTTATTTAGTACCGTATTTTTGTATTGACCACAAATGTTGTGGGATTAATTCGCAGAATTAGTATATTTTATTGCTATGTAATATTGTAGGAGTCGAAGAGACCGATTCTTTTTTTTGTGTGTTCTGGCAACGTCCTTTTCACTTGGTAAGACTTCTTTTCTTCTAATTCCGCGTAAGGGGTTTTAAATTAGTTCTAATATGTGCCTTTTTCCGATTCGTAGCTTTAATTTTGAGTCCCGATTGACCACTTGGCTGCCATGTTGTGAAATAGCAACCTGTTCCGACTTCCGTTAATTTTGGTACCGTAGACGTTGCAGTTGAGCTGAGAATTTGTACAATATCTGTAGAATTGATCGAAGTGATCGAAAAAGTCAATCTACCACTAGATTTTGTTGGAGTCGCGGCTTTCAATTTTTAATTTTTAATATAATTGATTGAGGTCTCGCTAGGCACTTGGTGAAACATATTAAATAATAAAGGTAAAAGAAAGTTCACATTTGGTTATTTGTTTCACTATAATTTTATTTACAAAATACGGACAATTGTTTCGAACTTCTCAGTTCATTCTCAACTGAACAAGAAAAGTTTTACTTAAAATTACAATAGATAATTTGAGTAAAGTGGGATTAACATTGTGAATAATATAAGGGAGTTATGTATTATGGGGGTTTTCCTAGTAATTAACGAGAAGCAGCCTTAATAACAGGGGAAATTACGAACTCTGTTTGTTTATTTACTATATTTAATGATTTGTTTATTGCTTTGGATATTTCCATTATTTCGAAAAGGTCTAATCGTTTACTTTTATTTGCTGAGTGTAAAATTTCAAAATTATTTAATGATACCATGTGGTGTTCATTTATACAATGCTCGGATATACCTGAACATTTCTTGGAATATAAGATTGCTTTCCCATGCTCTTCTATACGTGCGCGAAAACATCGTCCAGTTTGACCTATGTAGAAAGCATCACAGTCTAAACAATTTAATTTATAAACGCCACATTTATCTTCTTTTTGAATTATATCCTTATTATTTGTCCAAAGTTTACCTAGATTTAATTTATTTACTATTATAGTTTTTATGCCTAAATTAACTAATCTATTATTAATTTTATTCGTGGTCTTTCCTATGTAATTTATTAAACGATAATTACTTGGTTCTAATTGGGGGGCTGCATATAAGAATTTATTAATCTGTTTATGTTTTTTCTTTGTAATTAGTCTATTAATAATATCTGGACTATATCCGTTCTTCACGGCTAAACATTTCAGGACTGCTACTTCTTTATCAAAATTTGGTTTAGAAAGGGGAACGGTTAGTAGTCTATGTATGAAACTGTTGAAAGAGGAAAACTTAATGCTATCGGGTTGTTTGCTATCTGCAGATATGAGGGTATCAGTGTATGTGTATTTTCTGTAAATACTATAATCTAATTTGCCATTTAATTTTGTTAGTGTAAGGTCCAAAAAATTTAAACTGTTATCTATTTCTTTTTCTATGGTGAATTGTATTTTTTGATTGATTTCATTTAAACGATTGAAAAATAAATCTAATTGCCTGTCAGTACCGGTCCACACACATAACACATCATCCACATATCTAAACCAACTGTGTATACAATTAACAAATGGGATTTTAGAACTAAACAGATCTTCAAATTTCGACATTTTAATTAATAAGAGAGAGAGAAGGGGCGAGAGAGACAGAGGGGAAGTGCTTGTGTTTTATATTATTACTGATTACCTTTTCTGGCTAGGTGTAATCCATTTACATTATGTGATTATTTTATTACTACACCTCGTATACATTTAATTATAAAATCAATTACCGAACAGCAAATAAAAAGACGAGCCCAGAATTATGAAACGTAGGAAAGGCATTGGCTGTAAATTTCATAAAATATTTTATGTATATAAATCCAATCGTCTAATTACCATTTCGTCCCCTTGTTTAGTATACTTCGGGAGATCGAAACGAAAGACTTCAAAAGACTTCCAATTAATTTTGCTGCTTGCGAGATCTAATTTCATAATAACCAATCAAGGTTAATTAAAACTTAAGGTTACCAGAAATTCACTTTGATGTGCTTTAATCGATTCAGCTCTCCTGTTCGTTCAATTTTGAGAATAAAAGAAAGACAAAATGTTTGTGTCTAATTTGTTTCCTGGATAGTAATCAATTTAATGGCTCTTTTAATAATACTCTAATGAGAGAAACAAAATATGGGAATCCTTTAGTTAATGTATGCGAAACTTTCTTATTTCTTCGAATTTAATTCTGAAATACTGATTTTGTAATACACTCTTTGAAAGTGAACTGTCGCAAGTGCACGTTTGTAAAAGTTTACTACAGCTGATGTTTTTGGACATCTAATATAATTTTGCAATAATACAATGGTTCAAAGTCAAAACTTTTATTAAGAAATACTATACAGTGCTTTTCATTTAACTGTGGCCATAGGGATTTACATGCTAATATTTCGACTCCCTGTTAACTTTTGTAGTCGTATAAATTTTAAGAAATTTTTGGTTTTCATTAATAAATCAAACATTTCTCTACGAAATGTACATTGCCACAATAACATGAACATGTTTTATTTTTTTATTTTATCATTACAAGATGGAATAATAACACAGATAATTAAACCAGAAAAATCAACGTGGCTAAAATGTCATTATGCTTGCTGTCATTTAATTATTATAAAGTTCCGCCAAAGCTTTTTATTGTGACTTTTAAAGAAAATGTCGGTTTATACCATCAAAGAAAGAGTGGAATTGGTTATGGGATACATAAAAGGTATGTCTAGCAGAGAAATTGTAGATAACTTTGCTGCTGCACATCCCAATCGTCCCATTCCTAGTAAGACGACAGTCCTTAAAATGTACGCCACTTTTCGCACAACAGGTTGTCTTAATTCTGAGCATCATAAACGTGTGAGAAATTCTTTGGTTCTGACAGAAGAGGTGAAAAATAATTTATGTTTGGCAATAGAAGATGAGGGCTGCACTACCTTGCATTCCCTTGCGGATCAATTTAATGTTTCGCAGAGTAGTTGCTTCAGGGTGTTAAAAAAGGAAAAGTACAAATCATACAAAATTAAAAATGTGCACAAATTATTACCACGAGATTACTTGCCAAGGATGGAATTTTGTGAACTTTGGATGGAAAAAATTAATAATGATCAAAACGTTTTAAAGAAAATTCTATTTACTGATGAGAGTACATTTAAGTTAGATGGGACAGTCAATAAACAAAATCGACGCATTTGGGCACGAGAAAATCCATACAAAATTCGAGAATCTCACACACAATGGCCTGAGAAAGTTAACGTCTGGGCTGGAATTGTAGGGAATAACATCTTGGGGCCATTTTTTATTAATGGGTGCCTTAATCAGCAAAAATATTTGGATTTGCTTCAGATGGAAGTAGGCCCTCGTTTAGACGACCTGAGAGCGAATGGACAAATTATCTTTCAACATGATGGAGCCCCAGCTCATAGTGCCGCAGTTATAACGGCATTTTTAAATGAAAGTTTTCCCAATAGTTGGATAGGGCGATTTGGACCATTTAAATGGCCTGCCCGAAGCCCAGACCTTTCTCCTCTCGACTTTTTTTTGTGGGGTCATTTATCAAATTAAGTCTACGATAATGTGCGAGATAAGCCAGAGAACTTAGAAGAGTTGAAGAGAAGAATAACAGAGGCTTGCAACTCCATCACAGTTCGAGAGTTACAAAAGACGCGTAGACATTTTTCTGAACGGTTGGGACATTGTTTAGCCACACAAGGACAACACTTTGAGCAATTTCTTTATTAAGTGATTACTTTAATAAAATTATGTTTGCTTATTTCAATAAAATTATTTATAAAATTTATAAATTTTTATAAGAAAACACACCTATCTTATAACATTGTGTTAAATTTTATTCGTGTCGGCCAAAAATTGCAAATGTCAGCGTAAAATCTAAGCTATTAGAAATTAAAAAGTCGTATAAGATGAGATTTAAAAAAAAATGTTTGGTAGATTCATTGTAATTTCTAATGATAAATTGAAATCATTTTAATAAAGAAAGAAATTCTTCAACTTGTAATGCAAAAATGGATGAAATATTTTTATGAGAACGAAAGTTCACAGGGAGTCGAAATATTAGCATGTAAATCCCTATGGCCACAGTTAAATGAAAAGCACTGTATATAGTAATAATATTTAATATAAAGTTATCGTATATATGTATTTGTTTTGTTTATCACTAATACAGCATTTTTATAAAAGAAAAAGCTCCAAGAAAATGTTTAAAATAAGTAGAAAAACAAGAAGTTCTTGAAATTTTTTTTGCACTTGCCAATCCTATTTATTTGATTTAATGCAATCATCAATTGGAAGACATGTTTTTATTTGGATATGATTACCTAAAAAGTATTTACCAGTTGGAACATGTCCTAAATATTCCCAATTCGACGAAATATTTTATAAAACTTGTGTAAAGTTGAATATTTCAATTTATTTTTTGCTACAGTTTGAATGCAATTTATACTCTACGAACAAGATCAAAATAAAACTTTTCCAAGTAAATTAAAATCCAATAATCGGTTCAGATACATTTTCACAAATATACTGAAACCACCAACATATCCTGTTTTTTAAAAATTACCATATTTTTTCCAAAATGGAATTATGCTTACTTTCAAGAAAGCAATGTGTTATGGTATATCTGGTGTTTTGATTAGATTTTTATAAGAAACAGCGATATTTGGTGTTCCGAAAGGTTCTGTTAATCTTATTTCAATCTTGTGCCGAATTTGATTGAAGACATGACAATGTTGTGTGTCGTGATAAAGGGCAAAAAAATTGTTATAAATGGCATTGGATAGCAATTTAAAAATGTTTGAATACCTTACAGACCAGAAAAGCGTATATTTTATGTTTTAGTAAATTTTTCATTAATAATAAAAAAAAACATAAAAAGTATCAGTCTTAAATAATATAAATTAAAAGAGAACGCTATAAAGACTTGAAAAGATTTGATTTTAATTTCAAAGTAAATGTAACTATATAGAATGCTTAATTTATTGTGAATTTGATGTTGATTGATTGATGATTATTAAGATAAAATATACTTTTGCAATGGAATATACTAAAAAAAAGCGTTAAAATTTTAAATAAAATGACTTCTATTTAGATATTCAGAGATTTATAGAAAATACAATTTGATATTAATTCTGCTTATTTATATTTAGCAAGCAAATGCAAAAATGAATTGAATCAGGGCTTCGAGATTACTAAACTAACAAAGATGAAGCCTCGTATTGGTCGGAAAATACAAGGTTTCATGGGAAAGAATAGAATCAAGGGAGATTGCGACATATTTCAGCAAGAGTGCTAGAGCCTAAAGAGTAATCTGAAGCTGTCGGACCGATGATAATGTTTTAATTTCTTTTAATTGAAGAAATTAAAGCTGTTTTCAAGATGTGTTAATACACAATTAATAATAAAATGCTTGCGTGAACGAAAATGTTTTCTATTAATTGAGTTAGCAGACGGTTCTTGGTGGAACATTTTGTTAATAACTATTTTAAATAAAAGTAAAACGCTTGAAAACTTTCCACAATTTTTATTCAGTCTTTGCGACATATGTTTCGGTATCTTCATACCATTTTCGAGCTTGACTAACAGGTCAATTTGTGTGAAGGGTATTATATATGCCGTTGTGTTTATTGTTTCTTTGTACATAAATGTCTATTATTGGTGTGTGTGTGTTTGTAAAATCTCTGTGTGTGTTCGTTACTTTCTATTCTCTTTGAATTGATTTTTTAATTTCTAATATTAATTTTGGACCTTTATTCACATTATGCATAAGTTTACAACTATCTATTTCGGGAAAATGGAGATTATCTATACAATGTTCGGCAAGGCATGTATTTGTAATATTATGCAATACTGATCTTTTATGTTATTTTAATCTAGTTTCGATGGTTCTGCCACTTTGTCCGATATTAGATAGCCCTACAGTCTGTGCAACTAATTTTATATACACCTGGTTTGTCGGTAAGCTTAGTTCTTTCCCTGTTATTGCCTAACATAGCACCTAAATTGTTTTTATTTATGTTAACTGTTTTGATTCCTATTTTCTTAAATATTCTGTTAATTTTATGATTAATCTGTGGAATGTATTGAATAATGTGCCATTTCGTGTTATCTTTTTCTATTATTTTAGGGTAGAAGTGTATTTTGAGTTTTTCTCTTTGTTTATGTTTGATAATGTCTACTATTTTCTCTTTAAATCCATTATTTCTAGCTATAGTTTTAATTGTGCATAATTCTGTGTTGAAATCTTCTTCACTTAGTGGTATGTTAATTAGTCTGTAAGCGAAACTATGTAGAGCTGCTGTTTTTGTGCGCCAAGATTGTTTTGAATTAGCTGGTATGATCGTATCAGTGTATGTGGGTTTCCTGTATATACGGAATTTTAACTTTTTGTTTTCTTTTTTGATAGTTAAATCTAGAAAATTTAATTTGTTTCTTTTTCTATTTCTATAGTAAATTGGATCTTTTCATGAATAGTGTTTAGATAAGTCAGGAAGTCGTGTGCCAGTCTTTCAATACCTGACCATATACACAGAATGTCATCTACATACCTGACCTAATGTTTTATTTGTTTGATGTATTTATTATTACTTTTGAACAGCTTTTCTTCATAATCTGCCATGAATATTTCAGCTAGAAGGGGGCTTAATAGACTCCCCATTGGTAAACCATTTATTTGTGTATAGACCTTGTCATTGAATTTAAAGTAGTTTTGTTTTATACATAAATTAAGAATTTCCAGAATCTGTGTTTTTTCATTATCATCTAAATGGCTGTTATTAATAAGGCTTTCTAATTGTTTGACTAATTCTATACTGTTTCTAATGGCTTTTTCAGATTTAAAATTAATTAGGTAGTTGCGGTAGTTCTTTGCTAAAATATTTACAAAGTTTGTATGTGGGTGCATTAATGTATGAAACTATAGGTCTAATTGGGTTGTTTTCTTGGTTGGCCATAAAGGACAGGTGTTCTAGGATTCATAACGAGTAGTTTTTTGTCTTTCAGCATTACGTTATCTTTTACCGTTTTGTTAACATTTTGTTGATACTTGTTTGTGGGGTCAAGCTCGAAAATGGTATGAAGATACCGAAAGATATGTCGCAAAGATTGAATAAAAATTGTGGAAAGTTTTCAAGTATTTTATTTTTATTTAAAGTAGTTATTAAGAAAATGTTTTCTTTTTGAAACTCTAACAGGACTAAATAATAATAAATCATCTTTCAGAGTCTAGCGAATGAATAATCTCAAAGTTCACTTAAAGCTTCTTTTTTTTTATGACATAATAGGATTGCTAATTCGGCGAAATTACTTCTTGAAACATCTTATTAAAGCAGCAGAGGGAAAGTCTCACAAATAATCATATTTATAAAGTTTGCAAAGCCCAAATTAACTAAACCACATGCGATACAGAATCTTAACTGAAAACAAGTACGATATAACAAGTGGATGAACTAATTCTACGCACTGAAGCGGCTTAATTAATTTTGTATTTCAGATAATTGCGAAGAAGAAGGGACTAGATTGGATCAACATCAAAAGGTTAGGTGAGCTGCAGAATGCTTTGAATGTGGATTTGCCGGCGATGATAACAATTGTTAAGGAAATCCTGCACGGAGGCCCTTATAATAAGGAAGAGATATTAAAGGAATTGAATGTGACGGCGGATGAGCTGAACAAAACCAGTTTGACCCTGAACACGATACACATTCAGGAGTTCAAGCTTAGAGATAGAGCTTTGCACGTATTTACAGGTTAGTTGTCGTATATTAATACAATTGTCTTATAGAATTTGCTTCATGCGCTCTGGAGAAAAGCTATACATTTTAGATCTATGTTTAGAGACCGATAAATTCGATATTCTAGAAAAAAAATTAATAATACCATCTTCGTAGAAACAACACGATAATCTCATTGATCTATACAGGGTGATTTATCTCAGACGACGGGGTTTGTGTATGGAAAACGGTAAAAGTTTTAGAAACTATTTTTGTTGTGACATATAGAAAACCAGCGTATATGCACAACTTGAATTATTTTTCAGCTATACAGTGTTGTCCAAAAAGAGAGGTACATATCAAAGTTGTGTTATTTTAAATTTTAAATGGAGTGCCCATTTCTACATGAGAAATTAAAGGAATAAAATGCTATTTACTAGGAAAGAGTAATTAATATAAAACGAAATCTTTTTTGTGATACAAAGGAAAATGAAAACAAGTAGAGCTATTGGTTATATCTTTACTTTTCTGAATTTATTTATTATCATGGGACTTCAAAGAGTCTCATTGAATAGCAAAATATGTATTCTATTTATAGATATAGCTGTCGGTTCTTGGTGAAACATAATTTATATATACTTTAGGGTAGATAAAATTAAAAAACACTTGATTTCGTTTCACTTAATTTATTAGAATATCTCTAACAATATTGTTTCGGTAAGTTCTACCATTCTCAAAGAACTAAATTTGTGTGTTTCTTTTTTAAACTTATATATTACTTGAGGGTGTGTTTACTGTACCTACTTTGACCATTTTATTACTGTCTATTATCAGTGTGTTTGAGTATTCTGTCTGTGTGTTGGTTATGTGTAATTTTATATGTATAGCTTTTTTAAATTCTAGTATTTCTAAATAATTAAGTTTTTTGCTTTTGTTAACATTATGTAGTAATTTACAACTATCTATATCGGGAAAGTGGAGTTTCTCAATGCAATGTTCTGCGAATCCTGTGTTTTTTGTTCCTTGGATTATTGCTTTTTTGTGTTTATTTAGTCTTGTTTTTATGTTTCTTCCACTTTGTCCGATATAGATAGCATCACAATTTTTACAATTAATTTTATATACGCCAAATTTTTCTAAATTCGTAACGTAATCATTGTTATTGGCTAACATGGTACCTAGATTGTATTTATTTGACTACTTTTAGTCCTTTCTTAGATAGTATTTTATTGATTTGTTTATTTACTGAGGGGACGTAGTGTATTATATGCCATTTTTTTGTGTTTGTTTCTTTTATTGTCGGGTAAAAATATGTTTGTAGGTTTTTTCTATGTTTGTGTTTTATTATTTCGTCTATTATTTTTGGGTTGTATCCGTTATTCATTGCTATTATTTTAATTGTATTTAATTCTTTATCGTAATCTGTTTTATTTAATGGTATGTTTATTAATCTATGGATGAAGCTATGGGACGGGGACATTTTAATTTTCCAGGATTGTTTTGAATATCTATGTATTATTGTGTCTGTGTATGTCGGTTTTCTATATATGTTATAAGTTAATTTGTTGTTTTCTTTCTTGATTGTGATATCTAGGAAGTTTAGTTGATTGTTATTTTCCATTTCTATTGTGAATTGTGAATTGAATATTGTTAGAGATATTCTAATAAATTAAGTGAAACGAAATCAAGTGTTTTTTAATTCTATCTACGCTAAAGGCAAAATATGTATTTGGCTTATGTAATTATACACTTACTCAAGAGAGACTTGCCGCTGGCACCAGATTATTTTATTGGACATTTTTGGATTATTTTAAATAATTAAATACGACTGTATTTAACACATGACAACTGTTAGTTATGCTTCCAGAGCATTATAGTTTTATAAATAATAATTAATTGCTTTTTCTGTTGGGTAAAGATTTGACTAGTTTTATTCAATATTTGCTTGATAGATACTATCGACAATCACGGCTAGATGTGTTTTTGCATATTTTATTCGTTTTCTTGGTTGAAGATCATATATTCAGAAAATCACATTTGTATTCTCGCTAAAAAGAACCGAGTTGATGTAAATAATAACGTACCCAAACGACAGATGTGTGGCGTATTCGAAAAGTAAAAAAATATTACAAAAATGACATTTGTTAGAAAAAGTTTTTATTGGCGGTTTTTTTTTGCCTACAAGCCTACTATATTTTTCCACATTAGCGCCATCACTTCTACGCACGTTTTAAACTTTGCCCTATTTTCTTCAATCCCTCTGCATTGACGTTCTCCGCCTGGGAATTGAACCAGATGACAACGGCGGGTATAAATTCCTAGTAATCTTTAAACCATTGTCCACCAAGCCATTGTTTCAAGTGCCAGAAGAGCTGATAGTTGCTGAGTGCAATATCAGGACTATTGCATTGGTGTCGAAAAAGTTTCCGACAGAAATATGTTAGATATTAATGGCAAAATTGAACTATTAGTAATGCATTGCGGAAATCGCTACATTTGTCCTCATATCTAATACACGTACGTAGCAGTGTTTTGCAACCAAGAAAGTGGGCTACATATAATAATATATTTTATAAATAGTTTATGTGGTTTAAGATCAGTAGATTTAAATAGTATAACTAGAATAGCAATAGGAAGTTTCTCCGTATTTGTTATCACGACACTTGTTAAAATAACACAAGAAATTGTTAACTACATGTAAGTGTTTAAAGCCTTGACAAGCCTCGGATCAACATGTGGACTAAAGGTGACACTCCCTCCCGAAGTATATTACATGGCGATCCTAGAAAAATTCCAACATGCCTTTACAGAAACTCTGAATGAGGAGGACTATTCCGGACTGTTGAATTTTGATGCCACCTCTTACTTTGGTGAGCATTTAGCTGTAATTGTCATTCCACATTAAATCAACCCTGTTTGTCTCAGAAAACGGTAGCCAATTTTAGGTTTTACTGAAGAGATTACTTCAATTTTGTCTGTTTTAGAAAAGTTGCACCACTGCATCGATTGCTGTTTAGATTCTGCGTCGTTGCCCGTAACAATGTGGGAAAATAAATCATCTCCCTCCTACCGATTGCGGTCCAAAAACACTCGTCCGCTTCACATTATTTGCTCTTTGTATTGGTCGGACAGCATTTTTGATATCCCCACAATTTACGATATCCGTGGTAATCGTGTAAATGGCCCGTTATGAGGAGATTGATTAGCCAGAGCTCTAATCGCCCAGCCTTCATCAGATCGTAGTTTTGGTCTACTTGCTTTCACGATTTTCGGTCTGGGTACTGGACCTGCCACTTCACTCTTCATCATGCCTAATCGTACAGCTACTTTTGAAGTCTCGACATTATTGCCTAACCTGTCCTTCACGCATTAGTGTAGAATCCTAAAGTAGGCACTATTCTTGATGCATTGAGCAACTGTAGATCTTTCTGCACACATATATCCAATTTCTACACTTTGCAACTGGCGGGTGCAAAGATTTTCCAAGTCATTTTTCTTAGCATTCACCGACACTCAAATGACTAATTTTTCGAGTTTGCCTCTGCATTGATTATTGTTTTATAAGAATGTGGGAATGTAGGAAAACAAATCGTCTCCATCTTGTTGTTAGTGATCCAAAAACGCTCGTCTGCTTGACATTCTTTCCTATTTGTGTTATGCTAACTTTCCAGTGACAGTCACGTCTAATATGAGGAAATTGATCAGCCAGAGCATTAATCGTCAATCGTCGATCAAATCGCGGTTTGTCTTCTTTCACGATATCAGTGACTGGATAGTGCACCTTTAAAGTCTCGGCACCATTGTCTAATTTTTCCTTCACTCATTACTGTAGATTCATAAATTATGTCCACAAAAATCAACCACATCGCGCTCTTTGCAATTGGCGAAAGCAACAATTCTTGTAGTCATTGGTGTTAGATTTCACCGATAGTGAAACAATAGTGGCTTCGTAAATTATCAATAGATGGCGCTACATTCATGCAATTTTCTTCTGATATGACAATTTTTAAATATATCCAAGAGCCCGAGCTATACACCTCGTCTGTTCTAGCTTGCGTCTTACTTATTAAACTTAAGCATAATATAAAGTTACTACGATACGTAAAGATCGTATTACAAACCTAAGTATTTTTGATATAGAACAACTTAATAGCAGTTATGATCGGAAAACAGTAATATGGAGTCAAGAACCCACCCAAGTCAATATGAGTCACTCCTGTGATGCATTGAGACTTTATGGAATAGATATAAGATGTTATATTAATACAACCACAAGCTAAGTAGCATTGAATTGCGTAATTTACTAATAATGAAGCGCATTTCCTTGATACCATTCATTAATTTTTATATTGTGTTTTGTGAACATCTGTTCGTACCAATGTGTTTGACAGACGAAAATGTTTTGAATAAAAGGTAGTCGACTATCACGCCGTTATCAAATTTCTTCCAAAACAAGGAAAGTCTGTTCAAATCATACTGGAAGACATGTCATCAGTGTGCGGGGGTTCTTACCCAGGCAAAACTATTGTTCTTAAGACGCTTTACGCAAGATGGGGACCATTTCAGTACTTGTTAAAAACAGTCGAAAAATTAATAATGGAAGATGCTCGCCTAATGAAGATACAACTCGCAGGAATGAGTGGAATTTCTGAAGCACCCATTTTTAAAATTCTCCATGATGAGCTTGGCATGACTAAGGTCAGCGCAAGAGGGATGCCGAAAATGCTCACACCTCCGCAAAAAAACAACTGGTAAGCAAGATTGCATTCAGTGGAATAAAAAAGGCACACAACCATCCAAGAAGTGTCACAGTCGGCCGAAAAACTCATAGCTACTGTTTTTTTTTGAGACTCAGAAGGAGTGCTGTTAATTGATTACGAGGGTAAAGGTGTTTCGATACGCCTTAATTCTGGACCTGTTAAAAGAAGACATTGACGAAAAAGATAGGGGAAATTGATAAAAGTTGTCCTGCACCTGCACGATAATGCTTCTGTCCAAAAGAGTCATGCTGCGCTGCATTCGTCGACACAGGAGTGCAATACTGGAGAAATCCCCCGAATACCAAGCAATAAAAGTGTATAATGCAATACAGGCTTATATTAAAAGTAAAACCGGCTTAGATGAATATAAGAGTGCACTGAGGTCATATCTACTGGACAGGGTCTTTTACTCATATAAGGAGTTTTTTGAAAATTCGGTAGATAGTATTTGGGGTGCCTAACTGAGTTGTCTTCGGGACACATGCTTGTTGAAGTGTTTATAGTTATAATTGTTTGTGCTTATGTATATTGGGTTACATCACTGAAATGTTGGAAACACTGTTTGTACAAATATTTTATGACTCAAAGTATGCATACACGAATTAATTCGTTTATAAAATGTATGAAATGAAATTTTTATATTGTGTTTTGTGAATATCTGTTTGTACCAATGTGTTTGACAGACGAAAGTGTTTTGAATAAAAGGTAGTCGACTATCACGCCGTTATCAAATTTCTTCCAAAATAAGGAAAGTCTGTTCAAATCATACTGGAAGACATGTCATGAGTTTGCGGGGATTCTTACCCAGGCAAAACTATTGTTTTTAAGTGGCACAGTCGCTTTAAGCAAGGTGGGGACCATTTCAGTACTTGTTAGAAAACAGTCGAAAAATGAATAATGGAAGATGCTCGCCTAATGAAGACACAATTCGTAGGAATGAGTGGAATTTCTGAAGCACCCATTTTTAAAATTCTCCATGATGAGCTTGGCATGACTAAGGTCAGCGCAAGAGGGATGCCGAAAATGCTCACACCTCCGCAAAAAAACAACTGGTAAGCAAGATTTCATTCAGTGGCATAAAAAAGGCACACAACCATCCAAGAAGTGTCACAGTCGGCCGAAAAACTCATAGCTACTGTTTTTTTTGAGACTCAGAAGGAGTGCTGTTAATTGATTACGAGGGTAAAGGTGTTTCGATACGCCTTAATTCTGGACCTGTTAAAAGAAGACATTGACGAAAAAGATAGGGGAAATTGATAAAAGTTGTCCTGCACCTGCACGATAATGCTTCTGTCCAAAAGAGTCATGCTGCGCTGCATTCCTCGACACAGGAGTGCAATACTGGAGAAATCCCCCGAAAACCAAGCAATAAAAGTGTATAATGCAATACCAGCTTATATTAAAAGTAAAACCGGCTTAGATGAATATAAGAGTGCACTGAGGTCATATCTACTGTACAGGGTCTTTTACTCATATAAGGAGTTTTTTGAAAATTCGGTAGATAGTATTTGGGGTGCCTAACTGAGTTGTCTTCGGGACACATGCTTGTTGAAGTGTTTATAGTTATAATTGTTTGTGCTTATGTATATTGGGTTACATCACTGAAATGTTGGAAACACTGTTTGTACAAATATTTTATGACTCAAAGTATGCATACACGAACTAATTCGTTTATGAAAATGTATGAATGCACGTCTACACCACGCTGGCATTGCAAATAACAACGTACAGACAGCTGTTTCGATCTTACATAGATCTCATCAGTGTACGAGCGTGCTGTTCACAATGCAATACAAACTTGGACTAAATATAGCTTGGTGTAGATGTGCATCCATACATTTTCAGAAACGAATTAATTCGTGTATGCATACTTTGAGTGATTCTATAGTGTGAGAGCTTATTCTCCAAGAATTACTTTGTTGCATTTTATTGTAATAGGTACGCCACCTTTAGGCGAATGCACGTATATCTACAGTTGCCCGATATAGTAGTTATACTGTTGATGGTTTATCATTACCTGACAGCGCTTGGGTAACAGATGCCGCTGGGAATCTCTCATAAGCATTTGGTACGTAAGTCGCTTATTAGAAGGTAGTCCAAGTTTGTACGGAATTGTGAACAGCACGCCCGTACACTGATGAGATCTATGTAAGATCGAAACAGCTGTCTGTACGTTGTTTGCAATGCCAGCTTGGTGTAGATGTGCATTCATACATTTTCGTATACGAATTAATTCATGTATGCATACTTCGAGTGATTCAATAGTGTGAGAGCTTATTCTCCAAGAACGACTTTGTTGCATTTAAATATATTTTATGTTTTTTGTGTTTTATCGTTGTATCTTTAATTTGACCACCATGACAATGCTTGTATCATTTATGATGTACAGCAGTAAAGTTTGTTATTATTATTATTATAAAGTGGGCTTCGATATTTTGAATCACCCACTCTATAGTCTAGAGCTGGCACATAGCGATTTTTACCTCTACCCTAAAATGAAAAAAGAACTGCATATTTTTGAAACAAAAATTAAACATTTTTTATAGTCATACATAAACGAATTGAAAGATCTGAGAAATGTATTGGGGTTACAGGTGAATATATTGAAATAGAAAAATTATTTTATATTTTTATTTTCTGTCCTTTTCACCCATCTCGCGCTTCCTTGTATGGCCCATACAAGTTATTATACGACAAAAAATATATCGTTGATACTCCATTAGTATCTGACTTATATCAGTTCGAAATAATCTTCGGGAATGCAAACAAATTTTACAATCGCGTTCGTGTCCCATTACAAGAAAATCCTCGATAATGGTTAATTTACGATCAAAACTGAAAACCAATAACTCACCCCGATGCAATAATCTAAATCGCCTATCTTGACCGTATGTTACAGAAAGTTTACGGGTTGAGAAGTTTATCGAGGAATGCAGGAATATACCGGCCTCCGGCGATGGCAGTTTGAAAATATTGGGTCGTCTGATGACCGAGAGCCACGAGAGTTTGAGAGACCTCTACGAATGTAGTCATCCGCAACTAGATCTTCTCGTAGATCTATCGCGAGAGTTCACGTTCGGTGCACGATTGACCGGCGCTGGTTGGGGTGGCTGTGTAGTCGCCCTGGTACCCCAAGGGAACCTCGACAAATACATCTCGGCGCTGAAGGAAAAGTTCTATGGACAAATGGACGTCCAAGAGGGTGATTTGTCGAAGCTAGTCTTCTCGACGTCTCCGAACAGCGGTGCTTGCATCTACTCTATTAACTCGCGGAATTAAATTTTCAGACCGCCGCTGCGCCCTCAACGATACTTCCTCTTTCCTTCATTTACTTCCTGTATTTTCCGTTCTACTCTGCTGTTTAGGCCGATGTCTTGTTATACGGACGATACTTCTTTGTACGAGGTAGCGGTGAGGTAATTTATTTTTTGTTGTTTCTGCCGCACCGTTTCCTTCGGCTCGGGTCTTTTCATCTAGTACTTCACCATTAATGTTTTACAAGATTGATTTTTTGTTGAAATAAATAATGCACAGGACGAAAGAGTGTTTTTTATATTTACCCAGGTTCCTGTAAGATGTGTAAATTTCCTAATTGAAAGGACTAGTTAAAATAAACAGTTTAAATTTTAAACAGGATGTTATGGTCCTCGTTATTAATTTACGTTAATCTAATTTTGATTAATACGAGGACGTGTTTTTATGTTATCTACTTAGCCATGAAACAAAAGAGTGACGATATCAAACAAATTATTGAAAAATTGCTGTCACTGTTAGAAGTACATGTGCTAAGTTGTGTTTAGTTTATGCTGTGTATAGAGATTTGAGACGGTCCATTTCTCGATAAAATGAGTGAAACTAAAGTTGAACATCGCAGCGTAATAAAGTTCCTGACAAAGGAAGACAATGGTCCAAAAGCAATTCATGAAAGAATGGTTGCTGTATATGGGGAAGATACACCATCTTATTTCCAATTAAAATATTGGTCTAAACTCTTTCGATGGGGCCGAGAGTCAATCAATGATGACCCAAAGTCCGGACGACCCGTTGAAGCTCGAACTGAAAACATTGTGCGAAAAGTCGAAAATTTGGTACTGAAAGATCGGCGTGTAAAGATCTCTGTCATTCCCAATGAAGTCTGTATATCCGAAACAAGTGTTCTCAAAATTTTGCATGACGATTTGGGTATGAAGAAGGTGTCTGCACGGTGGATACCCAGATTGCTTACACCTGAACAAAAACTGTGCAGAAAAGACGTTTCTCGAGAAAATTTGGTCAAGTTGGAGAGGGACAAAACATTTTTATCTCGAATTATTACCGGGTATGAGACTTGGGTATATTACTGGGACCCTCCTACTAAACAAGTATCCATGCAGTGGGTTCATAAGGGCTCTCCACCACCAAAAAAGGCCAAGACACAATTTTCTGGAAAAAAACTGATGGCAACTATTTTCTGGGATGCTGAAGGAGTTTTGCTTATTGAATATATGCCGAAAGGGTCTACCATAAATGGAGAGGCCTACGGAAATACAATTAAAATTTAAAAACTGCTCTGGAGGAAAAACGCCCGCATTCTTATCCACAAAAAAACTTGTTGCTGCACGACAATTGTCGGGTTCATAAGGCAAACAAAGTTCAGCTGATAATCAATGACTGTGGGTTTATAGAGTTAAAGCATCCATCTTATAGCCCCGACCTAGCTCCGTCAGACTTCTTCTTATTCAAAAATTTAAAAAAGCATCTCAGAGGAAAGCTTTTTGCTTCTGATGAAGAACTCAAAGAAGCTGTTGAAGAATATTTTGCGGGGTTACCAAAGCAATTTTTTTCTGAGGGTATGGGGCAACTGGAAAAAAGATGAAATAAGTGTATTAGTGTTGAAGGGAGTTATGTAGAAAAATAATTTTTGTTGTCTTATGTGCTTTTTTTCATGGCTATGTAGATAACATAAAAATACGCCCTCGTATAATGTAAGCACAGATAATTACATTTTTTTAAGAAAATATTTTTTTCATTTTCGGCTGAAAAAAGTCAAAGTGATTTTACATTAATACAGCGGAACTTCCCTAACTCGAATCTCCAAGAGACTGAAGTGCAACTTGAGTTATGGAAAATTCGACTTAGGGTTGGTTTCATAAAGGAATGCTAAATGCATTATTAGTAAGTAATGAGTTAAATTTAACAGTTGTTTAATTTTAAAAGATGTTTCATAAACTTAACTAACACAATTTAGCAGCGTGTTAAGTAACTGTTTGTTAAATTCATTTTGGGGTATCTTGTATGTAGGTTGGTGTTGATCTGGTATTGATGGCGACTATTGGCAACCACATATTCTAACTTTACTTCATACGTAAATGACATTTGTCATTCTACCGTTGTGTTTATTTATTTTAATAAAAATAAGTAAGTGTTTTATTATAAGTTACAAATATTGGCTTTTCTGGAAGATATATTTATGCACTTGTGTCGTTTGTTATATAAATATGCCACAAAACAGAGGTCATAATTATACTGAAAGATAGAAGCAGGAGTTCATAAATATTCTGTGTAAATACAAAAATATAATTGAAAATAAGAAAACCGATGAAGTGACTATTAAAAAGAAAACGGGAAACCTGGGAATTTATTAGCCAAGAATACAACAGTTTGGTCGATCGACCAAGAGACGCAAACAATTTCAAATGTTTATACAGCAACATGAAACGGGCTGAAAAAGAAAATGTTGCAAAAGAACGTGTAAGTGGTTACTAATTTTTACACTATTTATTAAACTTCCCAATTTTAATTATTTCGTTTTTGCCATCCCACGCTAGCTGAAAATTCTTCACGTACCAGAGCAGAAGCAAATTCTTTAGCTTTTTCTCTAATTAGGGTTTCAGAGGGAGGAAGGTTCTTATCACGTGTTGTAGTAACCCTCTTAAACATATCATCAATATCACTATTGACACAAGCAGTAAGCTTTTTCCGTTTGCAGCTAAAATACCTAATTGTTTTGCAATGTTTGTCTCCTTTTTTTCACCTTTTCCCACTTCAGCAATTAATTTCAGTTTTTCTTTAAGTGTTAATTTCTTTACTTTTGGCTTCGACATTTTCGTTTTTGCACCAGTATGTATGTATGTACTATACTTGACAAAATATGCAAAGAGACTCCGTACCCAACACAAACTTTCGACTGCCATTGCACATTAGAAGGTAATTCCCCGAAATACAGTTCCCAGAAAATTTCGAGTTGGGTTTGATTACGCGCTAAATATCAGTTTGAGCTATAGAATTTCGGCTTATGGAGATAAAATTTCTCTGCAAGATTGTTAAAACTTAATTGTTTGCAAAAAATATATAAATTAAGGAGAACATCAAGTTAAAGAATTTGGGGAAGTTCCAATGTATTCAGAAAAATTACATGTGTAAATATGATAAAGACCAAATAAATAAGTTATTTTTATGAAATTAGTTTAATGAAGAGCTATTACACAGGCCTGCAACCAAAAAACTGTTTGGAAACCAACCGCTGACTCTGATAAAATTTTGGATTTGGATAGTGATCTCAGGAAAAGTAGTCAAAAAATTCCATCACGTACCATTTCTTCACAAACTGAAGATTTAGATTTTCGTAGCGACCAATATGTTGTCTCACAAAATATACTAAGGAAGGGAATAAGCATATACTGGCACGTCGTCATTACTAACTGAGATTTTTATGACAGTCTATGGTGCGAATAAAAAAAAACAAATTTTAAATAATATGTACCAAAAAATTTTGTTTGGACAGATTATTCGTAGAGAGCCTACGTTAGGAATTACTATGATTCACCAGTGGTTGTCATGAGGTGAATTTCCGAAACATCTTATGTGAGCGGAAATGACTCAGGTATTGTCTCACTACCTTTGATCCTTTCGTCTATTCCACACCTCTTGCACTCCGCTGAGTTTTTATATGGTCTTTGAGCAAAATGTTTGTGTACTATGCAGTGCATTTTTTCTCAAAGTTTATATCTGTGTAGGTTATTTATTTCATGCAGCGTATGAGTATACTCGTTTTTTAAGTTTTATATTTAAAGTTTTGGGGCGAATAAGATACCTACGCCAAGATCTAAAAAAATATTGATGTCCTGTCAACAGTTCACAATATGTATACGGCAAAAGACCACATGGGGACGCACATGTATCATATCCAGAAAAATATTGTCATAACGAACAACATCAGATTTGATAGATTTGATATTACAGGATATGTCGTGAGAGCTATACAGAGGAAATTTTTACGACAAGCCATTCCAATGCTGTGCGGACAAATAATAATTAATCATATCGTCACCATTCAAGTATTTCTTAGCAGACACAAAGTAAATTATTAAGCAGATCTGCATTATGTAAGTGAACATGTATCTCAGATTTAGCTCTATTTTTGATATTTACGAAATAGATGGAATTCCACAATTAATGCGGAAAATTCAGGTAAGATTTTTCTCGCATCAGATAGAAGCAAAAACGAAATTCCTCAAATCTTTATAGTTTTTTCAATGTTAATCTGTCTTACATATGTCTTGCTAGTTCTAAATGTAGTAAAAGATTTGTCCCGAGCTTTCCTCATTTTTTTAGAGAATCTGCTAACGGAGGTGGTGGTGGTCTGGTTACAGGACCGCCGCAATTAAATATATGTATATAAAAAATGTGCCGGTTACACAAATGCTCTAAACTGCTCATTTGATATATGCCATGCCAATCCACACTAAGTTAAGTTTGAAACACATGTCTGTAGCTGCTCTATCCTTAGAAGTTTCTTATTTTATTTTTTATTTACACATGTCTACATTCACCTTTCTATGTTGTACTAATATTAAGTCATTTAACACACTTTGTAACAAATTAATGCGCCGATGTTGTTTCTTCAGATATGGCCAGGTCGGCATATATTGGACGCAAATTTTTATCACTATAAAGAGCATTTGCGCCGCAAGTTCTGGTGCCAAATCACGCAATTTAATTAATACTTTGGCTTATAGATTGACAGGTAATTAACTGCAATCCTTCAACTATTAATACCTAACAGGTAATTGTACCGGGATATAAACAATTAAATTGGTCAATGGTGGTCATGGATTTTAAAATTATTGTCGTAGCGTGCATCGTACATTTAGGTATGTCATAATTTTTTGAATGTCAAATCTGTCAAGTTATTGTGTTGAAGTTTTCTAATCCTGCACGGTTTTTGAATCATGGTTCTCACCACAGAGCACAAAATTTACATGATTGAGGCCTATTTTCGAACGGGCGTGCTAGTTAATGGAACTTGGGAATACAGTCAACGTTTGTGTTGGGACAATTTTCGAGAGCACTTCCCAGCCGTAGCAGTATTACCGGACAATTTTTATGCACGCCTTACAAATTGTGTTGAAGTGTTTGGCGAAACTGGTTCTGTGACGCATAGAAAAGGTGTTGGTAGACCAAGAGTTCGTACAGAAGAAGTTATTAATGACGTTCGTCAACGTATAGAAGAAGAACCTACAAAACCTTTAAAACATCTCTGTCAAGAAATTCGGCTTTCTTATGGAACATGCCAAACGATTGTAAAGAAGGACCTGAACATGCATCCATATAAGATGCTATGCCTGCAGACCACCCCAGACGCCTTGCGTACTGCCATTGGTTCGTTAATAATTTAATGAATAACGATCTGCTGAACTTAACTTTTTTTTCTGACAAAGCTTGGTTCCACATTTCGGGATACATCAATTCTCAGAATATGGGAATGTGGAGCACTGATAACCCGCATATTTTTATTGAAACGCCACTACATGCTCAGAAAATTGGTGCTTGGGTGGCAGTTTCTCGCAGAAGAATAATTGGGCCAATTTTTTTCAATTTCACCGTCAACGCAGAAAGGTACAGAAATATTTTTTTTACTGAATTTGTGCAACAGTTAGACGATGATGAACTTCAATACGGTTATTTCCAGCAAGACGGTGCAACAGCACGTACTACACGAGAAAATCTTGCTTTTCTCCGCGAGTTTTTTGATGACCGGCTGATAAGTTTGCATACGGAAGTTGAGTTTCCTCCGAGATCACCTTGTTTGACAATTATGGACTATTTTATCTTTCCTTATTTAAAAAATAAGATTTTCGCAAATCCGATACATAATTTGCAAGAACTGCAACAAAGAATTGTTCAGCAATGTGCAACCATAACGCCAGAAATGCTGTAAAACGCTTTTCACAGCATGAGGAGGCTCGTAAACTTGTGCATTGAACAAAACGGGGGACATTTCCAACAGTTATTGTAATTTAGTTTTTCTGGTTAATAAAAACGTTATTTATTTCATAACTTGTAGTTCATTATTATTTTACAGCTGAACTAAGTAGGTAACACATTTGTAGGTTATTGATGTCAGTGTAGCTTGACAATAATTGAATTATTTCAAAAGAAAGATTTAAACTAAGACAAGCGTTTTACATTCCATGACCAACATTGACCAATTTAATTTTTGATATCATAGTATTACAAAATAATAAGCACAAGTATTAAACTTTCTTAGAATTATGAATATGAATAGGATAATAAAGGCATATATTGCCTGAGAAATTAATATGTCATTAAATAAACGAAAATAGTGTTCGACTACAATTAATAGAAACAGATAATTTTCAGAATCTGCAAACATTGTGAGAATGTAGTTCTGCTTCAGATATTGTGAAAATAATGATTATGCTTATAACTCCTAAGGAGTAAGAATTATATTTAAACAGCACGACAAAGAAAAGTTTGTTGTTTGAACTACCACCAGCACCATTATCATTGGATAGCATAGTTTAAAACTTATCACAATATCACACGAACGACCATGCCTATGAATTTTGATCACCTGTTATTGTATCTTTATATTTCGTAGGTCTAGGATTGTAAATAGAACTACCAGATATACAATTATCTATTTTTCTTAGTGAGTAACAAGTTTCCCCTAAACTACCCTTTTATTCAGAGCTTCAATAAAATCAATAAAATTGAAATATGTGATAAATATGATGCTTAAATTCATGTTTCGTGCTTTTAGCTAAATAAAAAAAAAACATAACTACCCCTGGTGGGACTCGAACCCACAGTCCCCGGCTTAGGAGGCCGATGCCTTGTCCATTAGGCCACAGGGGCTTGTAATAGGGTTGCTGCTATCTGACAGAAGAAGTAAAGAAAAATAAATATTATTACTTTACGACTAAAGTTTTTATAATAATTCAATAGTTTTTATTTTTTGACGCAAAATAAAGCCTAAAGTGTAAAATTATGTAAAGAAATTATGAGTTTGGAAGTAAATTTACTTCAATTTAAGGATTCTGAAGTTTATTTTAGCAATGTTTCCCAGATGTTTATTGGTGATCTTTTTAATGTTTTAATTTGGGAAATCTTAAATATCAACAACAACAAAATCTTTCATTCGTTATAAATTTAATTAAACATTTTTGGATATATTTATGTCGAAGTATTGTGTTATTATTATTTTAACAAACAATAAATGTATGCAGGGTATGACAATTTCGATACATCTGCTTGATATAAAAGCGACATTTTATTTGTCAAATTACTTAAGTACAGTTGCGTGCAGAAAAAAGTAACACAAGCTATTTTTTCTATGTGAGTCTGGTTCACTCATACATGTTTAAAATTTTGGTGACAACTTCTATTTGACTTGTCACTTAACTAACAAATTGGGTTATCAAAGTGAGAGTTTTCTTATAATGCCAAGAAAATTGAGTAATCAACAAAATATTCAAATTATTACCGAGTTGCAAAAGGGCGAACAAAGTAGCGTGTATTTTCGAGTACAAAATGTCAAAAACCGTTGGGTGCGAGAACAAACAATTAATAGAAAACAAGAAAGCGGTAGAAGAAGGATTTATTTAGAAGTTCATGATACAGAACTAATGGCTTTCTTAAGAGAGCATCCTTTTTTTGTGAATTAGATGCTGTTGTAGCAACAAATTTTCCGGGTCCTCGGTGAACAGCCTGCAGAAGAATTCAAATGTCAGACATAGGAAATTGTATTGCAGCCAAAAAATGTATAGAACAATATTTGCATTAAATTATATATTGAATTCTGGAATAATATAATTTTTACTAACGAAAAGACGTTTCGATCGACTAACAATGGGCACATTAAGGCGTATAGACCAAGAAATACTAGATATGAAGAATCATACGCATCTGTTAATGTATGGGCTGTTATTACTGCTAGTGGATCAGCTATCTGTTGTAGAATTGATGGTAAATTCTATGCTTTGGCATATCTAAATATTTTAGAGAAAATAATATTATTAATTCGTGAACATTTTCAAAATAATAATGTTATTCTCCAACAAGATAATTGTTCAGTACACACAGCAGTAATAATAATACTGAAACTTTGCTTTGGTCTTCCAAATATCTGGGGCATCATAATAATAATAATATACGTTTATTTAGCAATTGCTATTATTTTACATTTTCTGACATAACAATACTTTGTTGTTTACATGAAACAATTTAACCTAATAAAAAAATAACAGTAAGCAGACTTATGGTCTAATATACTTACATTACATATATTACACAATGTCAGCATTTGTCTATTAATACATAAAATAAATTCAATACAAATACCAATTGTGCAACGTTTACTAACTAACTAACCTACTTTAAATTATAGATACACAATTTCTAATTTCTATAGGTAACTTATTATAACGTTTTTTTTTGTCTGTACACATTTATATATAAAAAACTACTTATTTTTCTAGAATGTATTATAATTATGAGTCTTGCACTAAATATACTTAATTTTAGACTTTTGTGTTTCTAGAATTCGTTTATAACTAGGACAGTTTCTGCCAAATGCACTATGGTTAACATCCAAATCAATTTTTAATTTTACTACCATCCTCATACAATTTACACACTTCTCGTCCTCACCAACACCATTAACACAATCAATTGTACAGTGTTCACCTGCACATCTACCGCATGCTTTAGTAACTGTGCAATCCCTCGCAAAATGATTATAACCTGCACAATTATAACACCTTATTGTATTTACGTATTCATATATATCGCATTTCTTCCATCCAACATTAATTTTTTCTTTCTGTAGCATTTTTCTAAATATATCCGATTTTACATCAATTATTATGTTACCATAGTTCATTTTCCGCTTGCTGAGATACTTCCTATTTATTTTTACACTTTTTCCTTTATATCACTCCCTAGTATTTTTAAGTCATTCTGATTAACAATTGCGCACATAATATCCTCTGGCTGCATGTCAATATATTCTTTTTCCACTCCAACTATAATAATCTGTGGATCTTTAAGTTTAGGATCTAACACATCATATTTATTTCCCAATTCTTTTTTCATATGATTTTTCAATTTTTCTTTGGAAGTAGTATCACCGCAACTAACCAAAATACCATTGTTAAAAAAAATCTATGAACGTCATTTTAGACCAAATAACAGAGAAGAGCTGTGGAATGCAATAATTGAAGCATGGCAAGAAATAGCAACAAACGAAAATCTTATAAGAAACTTGTATGCATTTATTCCCTTGCGAATGAACAATATTATATATATATAATTAAATTTCTTAGACGATTTAGAGGTCATACTAATTTCAAATTAATTTAAAATGAGTTTAATTGTTAATTAGGTAATTTCTAATATTTTTAAAAATTACCCAGCAGTCCAGGAATCGAACTCGCAATCTACCGATTACCAGTCAGGTGCGTTAACCACTACGCTACCGCGGGTCCGGTATCGACTCCTTTAAATTGTACTGATATACATATACATATACATATAACAAGTAACAGATGGAAAGTATTGCTGGTATACCAGCGTATATAAGCACCGAGACGTCCATGTCAAGAAAATTTTGAATTATTTATCCTATACAGCACATGGACGTCTCGGTGCTTATATACGCTGGTATACCAGCAGTACTTTCCATCTGTTACTTGTTATATGTATATGTATATTTATATCAGTACAATTTAAAGGAGTCGAGACCGGACCAGCGGTAGCGTAGTGGTTAACGCACCTGACTGGTAATCGGGAGATTTCGGGTTCGACTCCTGGACTGCTGGGTAATTTTTAAAAATATTAGAAATCACCTAATTAAAAATTAAACTAATTTGAAATTAGTATGACCTCTAAATCGTCCAAGAAATTTAATTATATATATATATGCACATGAATATGTGAATTAAGGTCAAGAAAATTTAAAATTATTTATATATATATATTGTACGGTGTATTTGTAGATTCTTTATTATCTTGTGATTGTTAATTTTATTAAAGATATTTCATTTTATTATTATGATATTAATTCACTCGATTAAACACTGGTCTTACTTTTTTCTGCACACAACTGTACCTGAAATTATAGGTACGAATTTCTAAAGAATGACTACTGATATATGTCTGTTAAAATTACTTTGATATGACTTGAATAAATTATTGATTTGATTTCATTTTATATATACTTTAGTTTTGACAGATGTCAAATTCCAAATTAATTTGTTACTTATAATTTGGAATATAAATTGATTTTACAAAATTAATAGTTAGAACATATTTTCTTAAAAAAACATATTTTTATGTTGTATCTGGATTGCGATAGATTGGAAAATTGGAAAACTCCTTTAATTGGTGCCATTGAATATTTTAAGCTTCCACTCTGTAACTTGCAATTATAATCATTCGAAGTTCTACTCTCACGATCATAATCCGTGCAACTGACCACAACTGACTTCTTGAAATGAAAATTAGCGGTTCTTGTATTCTTTTTTCTTGTTTGATTTTTCTAATCAATTTGTATTTCTTGACGCTAATACATTTTATAACACAAAACCGCTTTGTAGATATAATATCAATATGAATTTGATCATTTTTATTCAATACTTTGTTTTTAATCTCTATAACTCAGGAAATAGTTAATAAAATTGCTAACAATTGGGAATGCGTTATTATATACTAGAAGGCAACTCTGTTAGAAACGAACATTTCTTTACTAAAGTTTTTTCGTTTTGGAGTATGTAAAATGGTTACAATTCTTTTAATTAGAACATTTATGCAGTGTAACACAGGGTATAGTTCATTGGGAAATATAAGAAACGCCTAAGTGTTTCAATAAGTACTTTATTGCGGTCTGTTTACACACGGATTAAGAACCAAGCGGTCAGTCGTCTATTAAATAAAAGGACCCTAACAGAAAATATTAGGGGCTATTGTTATTTATATATACTTACAATTAAATAATAATTATTTTAACGGTTCGAAGATTTACTGATGGATTATCATGAATAATATTATTGACCTGTCATTACCGTAATACACGAAAACATCCATTCTTATACATATATAGTATGTATATATACAGGGTGTAGCACCTAAGATGCCTCGGACCGTAGCTCCTCTATCATACAATATATCGAAAAAGGTCTAAGAGAAAAATTGTCCATAACTACAATCGCCATTTCCCTAAAATATTTTTGGTCATCAGTGCCGTGCCGTATTCCAGTGGCGTATCAAATCTATGTTTTTTTAAATGGAACAATGTATATTTTGGTAATCAGTGCCGTGCCGTATTCCAGTGGCGTATCAAACCTATGTTTTTTTAAATGGAACAATGTATATTTTGTGGCTGATTCGGAAAGCCCCCAAAGAGTACTTTTTTTTCTTATATAACGTCATACTCCTAACTTTAGCGGTTTCGCTGTTATAACGGTTTTTCTTCGCAGTTAGACCGTACTTCGACATTTTTTTTTGGCAGGAACTAAATTGTACCGGCGTTTCGGTTTCTAATTTAGGGATAGAGTAAGACCTCTTCTAACTACTCCTAATTTTTTTTCAAGTGATTTAAGGAAAGAAGATAATTTTGGATTGGGCTTTGCAAGTAGTCATTTTTTTCTAAAATATCAAATGGGAACAATATAAAATAATTATATCGTTGGATAATCGAAATTCCAAGTTTTACATTTATTTAAAAAAAACACATTTCATTACAAAATTAAAAAAAAAGGTGTTAGGTCAATTCGTCGAAAAACGTCTTTTTTCAAAGTCAGCTGTCATGATAAAACAATAGAAGTGTCAATGCAAACGGAAAAAATAACAATAAACTGACAGAAGTATTATTGTTATCTGATAAACGTTGCGAAAATGCCTGGAACTCAACAAGAAATGGTTGACATGTGTTTATTCTTGGAGAATGTTTCGAAAAACTGTTTGTTGGCCTCACGAGTGTACTCTGAGAGATATCCTCTCAGAACGTATCCAAATCCACGTGAGTTTACAAAGGTGTTGGATAGATTTACGTCTACTGGTACTGTTCAACGAGCAAAGAGCGTTAGAACGAATCCAGTTTTGACCGTAGAAAACGAGTTGAAAGTTCTGGATGCTGCTGTTGAAAATCCTCATATCGGTGTCCGCGAAATTATTAGGAACACTAACAAGTTACATCCATTTAAAATTCAATTGCAATTGGAATTTCGATTATCCAACGATGTAATTATTTTATATGGTTCCGATTTGATATTTTAGAATAAAAATTACTATTTGCAACGACCAATTGCAGAAATTCTGCTTGGTTTCAAAATCTTGAGATTGCAATTTCTGGTGCAATTGAATTTTAAATGGATGGAACTTGTCAGTGTTCCTACTAATTTCGCGGACACTGATATGAGGATTTTCAACAGCAGCCGCCAGAACTTTCAACTCGTTTTCTACGGTCAAAACTGGCTTTGTTCTAACTCTCTTTGCTCGTTCAACAGTACCAGTAGACGTAAATCTATCCAACACCTTTGTAAACTCACGTGGATTTGGACACGTTCTGAGAAGATATCTCTCAGAGTACACTCGTGACGCCAACAAACAATTTTTGAAACATTCTCCAAGAATAAACACGTGTCAACCATTTCTTGTTGAGTTCCAGGCATTTTCGCAACGTTTATCAGATAACAATAATGCTTCTGTTAGTTTATTGTTATTTTTTCCGTTTGCATTGACAGTTGCACTTCTATTGTTTTATCATGACAGCTGACTTTGAAAAAAGACGTTTTTGACGAATTGACCTAACAACTTTTTTTTCTTTTTAATTTTGTAATGAAATGTGTTTTTTTTAGTAAATGTAAAACTTGGAATTTCGATTATTCAACGATATAATTATTTTATATGGTTCCCATTTGATATTTTAGAAAAAAATGACTACTTGCAAAGCCCAATCAAAAATTATCTTCTTTCCTTAAATCACTTGAAAAAAACTTAGGAGTAGTTAGAAGAGGTCTTAGTCTATCCCTAAATTCAAAACCGAAACGCCGGGACAATTTAGTTCCTGCCAAAAAAAGTACGGTCTAACTGCGAAGAAAAACCGTTATAACAGCGAAACCGCTGAAGTAGGAGTATGACGTTATATAAGAAAAAAAAGTACTCATTGGGGGCTTTCCGAATCAGCCACAAAATATACATTGTTCCATTTAAAAAAACATAGGTTTGATACGCCACTGGAATACGGCACGGCACTGATGACAAAAAATATTTTAGCGAAATGGTGATTGTAGTTATGGACAATTTTTCTCTTAGACTTTTTTCGATATATTGTATGATAGAGGAGCTACGGTCCGAGGCATCTTAGGTGCTACATCCTGTATAAGGTGTGCAATATATGTGTCCACTTGCGGAGAATATTTTGTTGATGAAGGTATTCTATTTTGTGTTTCAAAAACTGTTGAAGATGTGGAGACCTTTGTGCGATACAGAAGAGTATGAAGAACATGATGACGATGTTGATTTATCGACAGAAAATATAATTGTTTACAACGACAAAAAAGTAAGAGTTTGTTTAGGAATTCAGGCTGAGCAAATAGTTCTGAATGTTTACAGTAACTTTAAATCGGAAAATGACGAATCTACACCTGAGTCAGATTTTATAAAAAGAACATCAACGTTAATAGAAGTACGTTGTGGAACAATTTACAAAATTGTCAAATATGGTGTTCAAACAAGAAAATGTAGAATTGATAAAGGGTCCTCAAGGAAAATTCCAAATTGGGAAGTCTAAAGTATTCGTCAGACAATTTATAATACGTATTGACAAAACTAAGTCCCTACCTTGTCAAGTTTAAGGAAGAGGCTGATTCAGGACAATCCGGAAATTTAGGGCCCCATTACAACATAATGCAAACGTTAAAAAGCAATGGTTTTAAATATCACAGAATTGATAAACGGCGTTCATCATGGAATCAGAAAGGATACGGAAGCTCCGTTACGACTATTTACGAAGCATAAGAATATTTAGAGAAGATGTATTAGTATTATATAAATAATAAATTCGGAATATTTTGTTAAATTAGTTGCCTCATTCATTATAGCTAATTCCTGCATTTTTCTTGGACAGTTTGTATTTCTGATATTTCCCTTTTTTTTATTGAATTGTACATATGATAGCTTTTGTGACACACATGTATATCTATATAAATTATTATTTCCATTTTGATATCCCAGTTATAAAACAATGTAATACTTCCTATCTGTTTAAATTAAAATCAATTTTTGTATTATTATGTGATTATACAAGGTGTCTCTAAAAGATCTTTAAACAACTCTACCACGTATTTTTCCGACCAAAATAAACCGATTTAGCAAAACTTGGCTTAGTCAAAGTTGCTTAGTTTGTGCGCAATACGGTCCTGAAGTTGCAGTTGGAAAATTGTTTTTTTGTTATAAATTTGAAACGGCTGGAGCGATTGCGCTAAATTTTGTCACGTTTACATAGTTTTATGAGTCAAGAAATTCTGTATCAAAATTGTGATAGTAATCAATCCATAGGCGGAGAACCTGCGTTTATAAATATTAAAACATTTCCATTTTCTACGCCAATGGATAAAAAAGAGTTTGTCTATAAAATTTAGATTAAGTGTCTTAAGTACAAGAAAAAAGGTACTCTTGGTAAGACTCGAAAAATTGCATCGTTTTCTCAAAAATCGCATTTTAATATTTGAGAACATTAATTAGAGGACGGCAGCGCATACTGTGTGCTCCAAGTACATGTATCTTTAAGCCGTGTACACGTGTCTTAGGCCGTTTAGACGTCTCTTTAAACTATGTACACGTCTTTTGACGTCGTTTTTGAATTGATAATTTTTTTTTGTAAAATGTTTTCTTTTTTAAAAAATACAGAACGGCCACTACCAGATAGGTTAAAACAAAAAGGCACTGGTTTACAAAAAAGATATTCTATTTATCTCGACAATTGATGCAAAAAATGCTATTTTTTTGATGTTTTTTTTTTGTACGAATTCCACTTGTGCCCTGCGTTTTGTAAAATACATATGTTTGTATTTAGTTGTTATTGTTGGTTTCCATAGTTATGACTATTTGAATATTTGACAACGACTTTTCTGGATTTTCAAAAGTGTTTTCCATCATTACTTTTATTTTCCTTTTGTCATGGCTGTTCAATACACCAACGAAGAATATACCGATTAGTATATGGATATTGTCAAGGCAATTGTGCCGAGAGTGTTAGAGTATATTCGGAACGGTTTCCAAATCGTCGTGTTCCAAGATCATCCAACGTTTGCCGCAGTAGAGAGACGCCTTCGAGAAACCGGTCGCTTAGCTCCTGTAACAGCAAACTATGGCAGGCAGCGCTTTGTGAGGCAACCTGAAGTAGAAGAAGAAATTTTAGACCGTGTTCAAGAAGATCCGGAACTGAGCGTTAGACGAATAGCTAGAGAAATTGCAGTATCTAAAGATGTGGTCAATAGAGTAATTAGAGAACAATTATTACATCCATACCATAAGATTCGAGTTCAAGACCTCTTACTTCAAGATCCTGAAAGGCGCCTAAATTTTTGCCGGTTTATTGAACATAAAAGAGCAAGAAATTTAAACTTTTGCAAAAAAATCTTATTTACCGACGAAGCTTGTTTTACAAGAAGAGGGATAACGAACTTTCATAATAAACATGTTTATGCAGAGGAAAATCCACATGCCATTAAAATTAACCATTTTCAACATGAATTTAAAATGAATGTATGGGCTGGAATAATCGGAAATTTTATTATTGGACCTGTCAGACTACCCCAAAGATTAACTGGAGAAGCCTATTTGATTTTTTTACAACATACTCTTCCGGACTTGTTAGATGATATACCGCTAGAAATTCCACGGAATATGTGGTTTATGCACGATGGTGCACCACCACATTTTTCGATGAACGTACGACACTAGTTAAACCATCACTTTCCAAATAGATGGATCGGTAGAGGTAATGACGCTCCTGTATAATGGGCACCTCGAAGTCCAGATCTGAATCCTCTGGATTATTTTTTTTGGGGACACCAGAAATCCATTGTTTACAATACACCTGTAAATAATGAAGAAGAATTGTGGCAACGTATTCAAGAAGCAACCAATAATCTCAGAGGTGATGTAGAAGTTTTGCAAAAAGTTCAATTTAATTTCCTCCGGCGAATAGACCTTTGTATTCACTTTTCTTTTTTTTTTTAAAAATCATTGTTTCATTTTCATTATTTCATTGTTTAATTGTTAATAATTCTCTGTTGTCCACCAACCAGAACACAATTGGAATTTATATGAAAAAACATTATTAAAAAAATAGCATCTTTGTATTAATTGACGAAATAAACAGAATATCTTTTTTATTAACTAGTGCCTATTTGTTTTGACCTATTTGGTATTGGTCGTTCCGTATTTATTCAAAAAGAAAACATATCATAAAAAAATTGTTAACAATTCTTAAAATGCGATTTTTGAGAAAACGATGCAATTTTTCGAGTCTTACCAAGAGTACCTTTTTTCTTGTACTTAAGACACTTAATCTAAAATTTTATAGACAAACTCTTTTTTATCCATTGGCGTAGAAAATGGAAATGTTTTAATATTTATAAACGCAGGTTCTCCGCCTATGGATTGATTACTATCACAATTTTGATACAGAATTAACGTTTCAAATTTATAACAAAAAAACAATTTTTCAACTGCAACTTCAGGACCGTATTGCGCACAAACTAAGCAACTTTCACTAAGCCAAGTTTTGCTAAATCGGTTTATTTTGGTCCGAAAAATACGTGGTAGAGTTGTTTAAAGACCTTTTAGAGACACCGTGTATAATAAACAATTTATATTACCAAAATAAACGTGATGAACACTTATTGATAGCCCTATCAAATAAAAATTAATACTGCTCTGCTTTCTCTTGACCCTCACCGTAGGGTGCCTGCTTAAAGTATTTACATCTCAAAAAGCTATTTTCTCATATTTCCGAATGAATTATACGCAGGTAGCGCATGAGGAGAGGCATAAACTGAAGTCGCACCACAGGCACATAATGTTAAGGCTTCAAATAATGGATATGAAACTGTTGGGAGATCTTGAAACATGCATTATTATGTATTTCGTCTTTAACTGGAAAAAAGGAGTTCGTGAAGGGATACCTTCGACAAATATTAAAAGTCTTCTTGACTAACATCATAAATACAACAAGCTGTGGGAATGGATCAGATAAAACCAATACCAATGTTGAAAATAAAGTTGGTATGTTCTGAGGAAAAGCAGTAATTTTGTTGCAAAATACAAGCTTTACCGATCGAGAATAATAAGTACAGTAAGATATTTATCAAAAGTGTTCCTATCTGAAGAACTATTGTAAAAATGTGTACTCCATGCGACTGCAAAATAAATAAAGTATTTATCTATCTCAGTACATATGTAGTTTAATCCTAAATTCCTTTTTAGACTGGTAACATTCTGTGTTCATTCATGCATATGCCATGTAATCTCTGCTGCATCCAGTGCATCGTTCTTCCATGACCATTTGAATATTGACAATCCATTTCGATTCGAGTTCAGTTTCAGTTGCCGTGAGGTTAATATACGCGTTTGTTCAATGACACCCATCCCCTACCACCACTTCTAGCCGGGAATATAATCAAATATCGATTCACTTTATTTATTTAAAGTTGAATGTAATTTCATTCCGACTTGTTTGTCTGGTGTAGTGTTTATATCGGGATGAACACGTCTACCGGAGCAAACACCACTGGGAATCCGCGTTAGTTCACTTTGCCGCAAATTAAATCGAAGAACAAATTGAAATATGATACGCGTGATCTATATTTAGATGAAATTCAGAGCTAAAATAAACATTGTGTTATATATGATCGGTTGGTTCAATGACCTAAATTACTTTCTTGTTTGGATAAATGTTTGTCATTAATTCCGGGAATTTTATTGAAGTTCAATAAAGGGGAGCAATATATTAATGTCTAATACGTAACACTCTGAAGTTTGTGTTCGTGAGAATTAATTTAGTATTTGTGAAGTGTCCCATCGCAAATTATGGCTACTTTAATATGTTACATCGATTTCTGCAGTCACAAAGCAAAGCGGATTACTGCGATAACTGCAGCAGTAACATAAAGTGACGATGACAATCTGGCTGAATGAATAAACTGAAATTCGTAAAGTTACGACAATTGTGTCACATCTACTGTTCTATTTTACTTTTACATTTTTTGTTGTCATAATTAGAAAATCTATTCTGGTTTATAAGTCCTTTTAATTTTTTTTTAAAGCTCCTGTCTAAAGAAATGGAAACTAAAAATAAGTGCTCAATTTTGTGATAAGATATGTAATTAAATTACAGATAGCTGGTTTTATTTAATTTATTATGCCAAATCTTATTGGGGTAGTCAAGAATTACAATATTGCACGTAGCAAAATGTAAGTTTGAGTGTTTGGCCATTTTAACCATGGGGTCAAACACTGAAACAATGTTGGAAAGTCAGGATCACCTGACTGGCAGTTTGAATAAAAACAAAAATCTACTCGTTTCGAGATCGTTACATCTCCTGCTCCCCTTAGCTTTTGTGGATACAGCTCGACAAATTTCTCTAATGAAGGCGATGTGAAAGAACAAAGCCATTTGGAATTAAACGCACAATTTACACTAGATAGTTCCAGTGATCACACCAGGTGTACGCTTAAGATTTATACGAGAGGGTGCGCCGCAGAAGAAACAAAAAATAACTACTGATATGATTTCAGTCTCAGGTAATGATGTTACGATTTGACCGTATCTCAAATTCAGGCAAGCTTTTGATTTAATTACACTAAAATTATATATACACAGGGTGAGTCATCTAAGCGGGTAAGGCCGATTATGCCTTTATGAGTAAAGATATTTCGAAGCGGTTTTTTCGTTGTGACAGCTGTTCATTAGGAGCACATTTTAAAAATATTTTGTATTATACAGAGTGTTCCATAACTTGGTGGCTAACCATAGTTACCACCCCATATATTATTGCTTTTTTGTATTCCCCGTATAATTTTTAGTCAAAAAGTAATAAGATAGTATAGGCCTAAAATCTAAAGTTTTTGACTTATTCCCATTTTTCCGAAAAATTCAATGTTTGTATAAAATTATATTTCTCGAAAACGACGTATTAGATGGACACAATTTATTGCAGTATTGTTTACAATAACAGGTCCTAAGAGAAGCATGTTTTATTTTTTTACAGTTACTAACTGCATGTGCAGGAAACTGGATTAAAATTACATGACACGTTTTTGTATAAAAGCCAATTTTTTTTAGTGGAACACCCTATATATCAGTTCATTTTTGAATTGTTTATTAAATTTCATATCAGAAACATGTAAGACGTTAATACTTTAAAAGCGACTATTACTGAGCTACTGTCGTTTTTACTTTCTTATACGTAGTATAAGGAAGTATTGTGATGATGAAAATTTTCGACCTCGAGATTTTTGCAGATGTCCACGTTTTGAGGTCCCCTGATACCAAAAAAGTGGTTTTAAAAAAATGTCTGTGTGTCTGTGTGTCTGTGTGTCTCTGTGTGTGTGACCACGATAGCGGTCAAACCGCTGTAGATATCAATTCCAAATTTAGTATTTACGAATATAATCTCCCTCTTGAGAACTGGTTAGATTTTGAGCAAAATCGGCAGACCGGAAGTAGTAGTTTACTTCAGTGAAAAAATCGAATTTTGCAAATATTTCGTCAATTACTAAGTTTAAACAAATTTATAAAGAATTCAAATGTACTCAAAATTAAATTTGAGAAAAATTGTTTAATAAAGTTTTTCGAAATTCCTACCGGAAGTAGGTCTTTTACTCTTATCGAAAATCAGTTTTTTGCGAATATCTCGCAAGTCATCCTTTCTAGGCAGGTACATTACGAGTATAAAAGTATTTAGAACATACTTTTAAATATCTTTTGTATAAAAAAAATTTCAAAATTTAGACCGGAAGTACCACTTTTACTCTTATCGAATAGCGATTTTTTGCAAATATGTCGTAAATTATGCATTCTATATATATTTATGAAGAGTACAAAAGTATTTAGAGTTGGATTTGGAATATTTTTTGTATAAATGAAATTTCAAAATTCGGACCGGAAGTAACACTTTCATACGTATAAGAAAGTCGTGTGGTGGCCACACCTCATTTTTTTTTTTAATTAATATTTTGAAGGGAAATAATATTTAAAATCAATGAATGTGTTATTGTATTATTAAGTAGATATTAATCATAGGTTTTATATATGTTTATGAGTAAAAAAGGGTGACGCCGAAAGTTTATATTATCACACCTCATTTTTGATATGCTTTTGTTATTTTTTGCAAAAAAGTAAATTTTTTCAAAAATTATTTAATTTTTGAATTTCTTATTAAATTTCACATCAAGAACATGTAAGACGTTAATACTTTAAAAGTGACTATTACTGAGCTATTGCCTCTTTTTCATATAATTTTGTCAGTTTTGTGGTTTTAATTAATATATTATAGTACTGACAAAATTATATCAAAAAGAGACAATAGCTCAGTAATAGTCACTTTTAAAGTATTAACGTCTTACATGTTCTTGATGTGAAATTTAATAAGAAATTCGAAAATGAAATAATATACAGGGTGTTGCATTTGAAAAAATTGACTTTTTTGCAAAAACTAACAAAAGCATATCAAAAAACGACAGTAGCCCAGTAATAGTCACATTTAAAGTATTAACGTCTTACATGTTTCTGACATGAAATTTAATAAACAATTCAAAAATGAACTGATATACAGGGTGTTCTATTTAAAAGAATTGACTTTTATACAAAAACATATCATGTAATTTTAATCCAGTTTCCTGCACATGCAGTTAGTAACTGCAAAAAAATAAAACATGCTTCTATTAGGACTATTCTTCTTCTTATTGTAAACAATACTGCAAAAAATTTTGTTCATCTAATACGTCGTTTTCGAGAAATATAATTTTATACAAACATTGAATTTTTCAGAAAAATGGGAATAAGTCAAAAACTTTACACTTTAGACCTATACTATCTTATTACTTTTTGATTAAAAATTATACAGGGAATACAAAAATGCAATAATATATAGGGTGTTCCATTTAAAAAACTATAACTATGGTTAGCCACCAAGTTATGGAACACTCTGTATAATGCAAAATGTGTTTAAAATGTTCTCCTAATGAACAGCTATCACAAGGAAAAAATCGCTTGGAAATATCTTTACTCATAAAGGCATAATCGGCCTTACCCGCTTAGATGACTCACCCTGTATATAAATCTACATAAAAAACTCAGATATTTTCTGCCGTCCTTTTCCTCAATCTGGCTAGTATGTAGATCGGTGCTTTTCTTATTACCATAACACTGTTACTTAAAACACAAGTACAATTATGAGATTTGAGTAATTCAGAGTTAGAAAAATAAATAGAGATGCGCATGACAAAACCAAGAACCCTCAAGGCTTCATAACAAATACTATGTATGCTAAAAAGAAAACGTTTTATCTAAAACTACTCCGAGATCCTTATGTCCTGTATCACGTCGTAAAAGACAGCCATTGACATTGTATGAAATGTTTAAGGGAGACGGGCAGTGACTAAAGGTAAGTATATTTAGTTCAAGGTGTAAAAGTTGCACCAGTTATTAATTTTTTCCAGGTCGCGTTGAAGATTGTCTGTATCCTCGGCAATGACATTTCTGCATAGATTTTAATTAGTAACTAAGTAACTTATTTATAAATAAAATAAATAATAAAGGCCCTGAATTTAAAACTTGTGAGATATCAGAAATGAGTACCTACGAAATTCTCAGATTAATATCTATGACAAGTTCCAACACAATCTATTTTGCAGACAGCAGTTGGAGACATGACGGACAAATCCCAAAGAATGCAACACACCACCGTTTCCGACTTTTAACTATGCCGACGTTGTATACGGCCCATACCTTAATTTGAAATACTTGTTCTATTTATGACTTGATAATATGATATTGCCATAGAACTTTTTTTGGAGGAACTTGAATATTGTCATGAAGGATTTGATTATATAGAACTCTTTGATTATAGAAAGGTTCGTAGAGTAATTAGACACTCTCTTTTTCCTACAAATTCGGTATTTAGCACGACAAGTGGAACCTAAATAAGAGTGCTATGAGGGATAAAGGAATATAAGATTTTGAGAGGCTCGTAGTGACATAAAGAGAAGATAATGCTTAATCTCTAGTAAAATGGAGTGATAGTTTTTGCTTATTCAAATATTAGAGTGTAGCGACAAATGGCGGAGGCGCCTGTTCTCATACTTTCGGAATAATAAAATCATACAATTCTTAGCACGAAATTAAGTAAAGTTTAATAACATATAAGTAGTTTAATATGATAAAATAAAAAAAAATCAGATTATACTGCATTGGACCAGGTATTATTGTAAGTGCTAATGTTGAGTAATTTTAAATATTTGAAAAATAAAAAATAAAAATGTATTTTAAACTATTGTTTCCGTAATACAAGGAACGTTAAGATGAGGGTACATTTAATTTATTGAGTTATAGCGATGAGTGGTAGTTACATATAACGTTATAGATACGCTGATAGCATTTACAGTTTCTTGTTTACCTAGCTGTGGAAACTGTTACTGGAAAAAAACATTACTCATCGCAACAGACATAAAAATCTTGTGGATTTCTTTAAACCTTCATCTGTCTATGTTTTGTCACTTGTGGATTATTTAACGCATAAGCATGCTTTGTGTATAATGTGGTGAAGTTGCCAGATTTCTCAAATAAATTGAGGATAAAACTATTTTTTTACATCCTAGCCTTCTTATGTTAATAAATTAAAACATTTCCTTGGAAATAGCGGCTATAAAAAACATAAATAGAACTACACCATACTTTTTTTCCTGTAACGTTTTGATATTTATTGTTAATGTCTTCTTCAGGTTTATTGAAACCTAATAATACAACAGAGAAAATTAATCCTATGTTAATTATCATAAAATCAATTTGTGAACATATCAAACACTAAAAACAATTTTTTTTTAAACAATTGTCGATCTATATTTTATTTCTGAAAAAAAAAAGATTTTTATTATTTTTTTTAATTGTAATTTTTAAAGTTGTGCTTGACAGATGACCATTTACTATACAAGCCTTTAATAACAAACTTTTACCTTTTACTCATTCATTACTATTTTACTAATATTCAAAATCATTCAGAAATAAGTATGTGTACTTACCAAAATAAAAATAAATTCTATACTATACACATCACATTGTTATTTAATAATCTACGTTTTATATATCTTATGGTTTACTTTTATTAATATTTTCTATTGTATTCCCTGTGTATATGTTAGATATACGTCAACTATAGATGCTTGAAAGTATATAAACGCCTAGAACGCACGCCAAGGCATAGTACCTACACAAACCAAAAAACATGCCAATAAACAATATCTCCCGCAACCTTATTTATTTAATCAACTGTGCAAAATTTTGTAAAAATAATCTATATAGGATGACGACAAGTAATATTTTTTTTTCTGTGACATTGACACTGCAATAACAAAAGTTAACGAGGACTTGGGTTATCTTATAAGGTAACCTCATCAAGAAATAATTAGTGTTATTGATAAAATTGAAATCAAAATAAATGGCAGTATTTCGTGCTGTTTTGAAAATATAGGATTGCTAATTCATACAGGGTTTTAATTGAGGACGATATTTTAAAACTCATCAGCAGGGTATTCTGCAATTTAAAATCTTATATGGTAGTAAGGGGCCAAAGATAACAAAGACTTATACAAAATTTTGGGTGAAGCATTAGGTAGTATCTATCGTATAGAAACAGTAAAATAATAGGAGTGTCGAACATCAAATTAAATAATAATGTTTCAACACAATAGTTATTTACGAACCAAGTGCGGGAAGACGGTTTTCCCGCATGAGCGCACATTGTAAGCACGAGCGACCGCAGGAAGCGAGTGCTTTTAATTGCGCGAATGCGTGGAAGATGTCTTCACGCAAGTGGTTTGTACAATATTTTTTGTACGAGCATTAAATTAAAAGTCTTAGTTTTAATACATCAAAATTCAGAGCAAACATAAATGCAACAGGCAATGATTATTGTTTACTATAGCATTCAAATATAGTCCCTTGATATTGTATATACGTACCTATTCAGAATATTCAGATCTTGATGACTTAATTTTATACTTGCCTACATAGATTAATAGTACCGCGCGATCATTTAAATTCTAAATTAGAGCAGGCTGTGAAATTTAAATTAAGTTGGTATATAAGTACTAATTTACAATTTGAATTGTCAAAGTGACGTTTCAAAATGTTAATTAATCAATAATTGACATTCTGGACAACCTAATAAAAAAAATCCCGCCTGCTTTAATTTAGAATTTAAATGATCGCGTGGTACTATTTAAAAAGGAATTAATGCATATATGGTCGAGGCGCGTTAAGTTCCGTTGCACGTCATCGATGACGTTTACATGTTGTCGTAACTGTATTAGAGAGAGAAACTAAAAAAGTTACTTTGTTAAATTATACTTGAGGGCATTTATTTCATTAGCTTAAATAGAAGATTTATAAATTGATCGTAATATACGCATTCATGGCAAATAAACACATAATTTCCGTTTCAATATTAAATTTCTTTATTACATATTTTTAATAGACTAATAGTTCAATTCGGTGTTGACAGATAAATCATATCTGTCAAAAAGGCGTGCGTTGTGCATATTCTTCCTGTCAAATTTTTCATGTTTATTTTTACGTTGATATAAATTGTTTAAAAACAGTGCTTCTTCGAAGTGTATTTATTATTTATTTGCGTCCATTGAATATAATGCCGAAAGGTTTCTGTAAACAGTCGAAGCTTTTTGCAAACTTTTCTATAATCATCTGATTAACGAGAATACCGTAAGTAATGTTTATTTTAAATTTTATTATGGATACGTTATGAAACATTTAAGGGTTTTCGACAATCTAAATCAATATAATAAATAAGTTGAGAAAGACTGAAGTCTTAGAGCATTTCAATTACTAAATATATTACGTTATAGTTATTGTATTGTGAATAATTTTTTTCTTTGGTTATATCAAATGTCACTGACAGAAATAAAAATAGATCCGGCAACATATACAAGGCGAGTCGTCATGGATCTAGTATGACGTGCAACGGAACTTAACGCGCCTCGACCATATATGCATTTGTAATATGACAGTTCTATTGTTACTAGAAACAATTGCAAACGCAACTAAATATGGTGTCAATTCAACAAGTATAGAAGTCATTGTTTCAGTTGACATTTATATTTTTGCAGCAATTTGCCAGTTTTCTTTTTCAAGTGCACAATTTTTCTACAAAATCTATGTCTGATAATTCATGTACTCCTCCCGAAATTCGGGAAGCTGCAAATGCGGCGGTACAAAATTTGCTGCCAATAAAATCAAAACGACGATATGAAGTTGTCTATAAAAAATTTGTACAATTGTGCAAAGACAAAAATATTAGAAATTATACTGAAAATTGTTTATTGGCATATTTTCAAGGCTTTTCTAGCAAAAAGTCATTGTGGCCAACCTATTCAATGGTGAAGCCGTGTTTAATTATTTACAACAATATCAATATATCAAAATTCGAAAAACTAATCGCCTTTCTCAAAAGAGAAACAGAACACCAGTCTTCGAAGAAATCAAAAATTCTCGAGATTGAACACATTGAAAGATTTATTGCAGAAGCTCCGGATTCCTCATATCTTTTAATGAAGGTATTATTATACATAATTACTTCAAGTTTATTTATGTATTAATAAATATTACATTTCAATTTAGGTGGTATTAATAATGGGTATTGCTGGAGCATGTCGCCGGGTGATCAATCGTGCAAGGATTAAATTGGTTCTAAAATATAAAGAAATAAAGAATTAAGAAACACAGTAAATACTAGTTTTTTTTTAACATACCGTAATAAAAAATGTGATAATACTCCAGTGGGTCTAAACACAAAAATTCCTTCAAGAATTGCTGAATACCTTCGCTTAGACAGTCCTGGTCAATATACAGGTCACTGCTTCCGCAGAAGTTCTGCTACTCTTCTTGCGAACAATGGGGGGGATTTGTTGACCCTTAAAAGACATGGGGGTTGGCGTTCTTCAACAGTGGCCGAGGGTTATGTAGAAAACTCCCTGCATAGCAGGAAAATGATTGCAGATAAAATAATGAAACCAGGACCACTTTCTACTACTACAAGTTATAACATAATGCAACCAGGACCGTCATCTGTGACTGCAACTTATACACCTGAATCTGTAAATGTTGCACAAACTTTATCAGTTGCAAACCAAGCCACTCCAGGAACTTCGATTTCCAATTGTCAAAATTTTACTGTAAATGTTAACAATGATATCTGTAATAGTTGTGGATCTTCCCAAAATAAAAATATTGTTGATTAATGTGATTAGTATCACACCTAACCTAAAATAGATTACCTAATTAATTTCAGAATTTCATGTACGTATCTATTACTCACCTTTCCATAAAATTAAATTATTATATTCTTACACATGGCAAACATGAGGTATTTATTCTGATATTTATAAATTTATAGTACATTATTGCGTTCTTTGGTTTAATTACAGTTTATTATGAATAGCCAATATGAATATCTTCAAATAGATGGCGCCATAATGTTTGTCGATGAATTTTTAATTATTACTCCTATTTCCCCAACTTTTAGTGAAGAATTGCTACCCTCTTGTAATTAAATTCAAAGAAGGTAGTGAATTAAGCACCACCACGGTAACTAACCTTCTTTTTGAAATTTCAAAGGACGCTTGTCTATTAATTAATCACCAACTTATACCACCCAGTCTTACCTCTTACTTCCCCAAAGGTCGATGTTAAATATGGGAGTCAGCACTGCCTCCAGCTACAGTCGGGGAGGGCGAGTTCGAACACCGTACTAAGTCGAAGGTTATGATGTCAGGGCGCCTATCCGTAATAATGTGCTGAGCCCAACAGATATTCAGACCCCGGACCAGATCCAATATAAAACCCCCAAGTGATAAGTAAATAAGACCAATACACACTCATTCAACTTAACAAACAGTTTATTAAAATTAGTTCTCAGATTCAACAGCGTATTTCCAGTACTTGTACAAAAAAAAAAACGGCTATATATACAATCTCTAACTTCCACGAGGTAACTAGATCAAGGCAGGAAAAAAAAACAATGAAGTGAAACACACACGCAACTCCGTTGCAAATTCAGTGTCGTAATATTACAAATTTTAGAAGTTCAATTAAAAGAAGTTAAAAGGTGAACACAAGAACAACTTATAAACTAACATTGATTCACCAACAATATTCTTACAAGTACACAGTTACAAGGCAATTTGCCAAAAGTCCCTCTAAAGTCGAACAGTTTGCTCGTATAATGCAACACGTCAACCAAAATGAAACACTCTGTATACCAGAGGCATTCGACAATCTATTCGACGTTAGAAATCAGACTTATAGTTGTAAAATATCTAATTCTACAAAGAAATAGCGCTAGTTAACTATGCTTTACAAGTAGAATATGCAATTACATAAAATTCATTAATTCCTTACGGAATTACACCAAAATTAAATTACAAACATTGATTAAATGCATCAAAAATTATCTACGAATTTACACAAGTTCGCTGTGAGGCCACACTGCCACACACATCCAAAATTTAATTCAATTTCTAAATCCAAAAATAAAAATGGCTACGTAACGTCTCCAAAAATGTCAAAGTAACCTCCAAATGGGGTCACTATTGTTAATAACTACGTCAAATTAATTAATTCAAAAAAAAACATAAAGGCTCACAGGCCACAAGAAGTTAGATTAAGAATTTACGATTACTTATTTGATTAATTAGGCCGGAAAATTGAAATTCACTGTTCAAATTGTACGTTATTGACACAAATTTTGTCAAACTGCTAAGTCAATTAAATTCTACCCTCTGGGTAATATCAGAGAAAGATTCACACAGACACAATACCTTAAAACATCACATCCACAGCTTCCAAACACGACAAATCCTTCGGATCCACACGATACCAGGTATATGCCCTCCTATCTTGGGTTTACGACACCTCAAGTGATAGCGTTCGAAGGCTACAGTGTACCAATAAACTGCACCTTAAATGTGCCCTCACCACAAGATCTAACCACAATTCCTGGACGTTGGAAAATTACTAGCACGTGTTCCTCTCGTATTAACTTCAACCAACAATGCTCAAATGAGGTTTCAATCAGGCCTAACACCAGCAGCTAAATTTAAATATAGAAACGACACAAATTAGGATCGATTAGACACGTGGAAAATATACTTACAGCAGCTTAACAATTCCCAAGCAGAAGAAATATCCTTGTAAGACTCAAATAAACGTCAAAAATTTACCAATAAACCTCGAGAATCACAATAAAATCCGCTTTTGTAAGCGATTATCGACGATAAAACTTAACTTTCCATATTCTCAAGGCAGCTAAGGGAAAAGATTCTGCTCTCTCGTGTCCAACCTTACTCAACGACCGTTACAAATCAAAGAGAAAAAGCCTAACGTGTCAAAACCCGACCAAACAACCCAACTACAGCAAACGCGCTAAGAGAACAAATGAACCAACTAATACTTAAAACGTACGACAGAAATACAGGTTCAATCAACCACAGAAAAATGGAAAATAATTATTAATAATTTGTTGCATAACTCTGGGCCCAAGAAGTCCAAAAAAAAAGGAGTTAGTCAAAAATAAAAGTAACAAATTAATTAAATTAACCACAGACGCCATCTACCCAACAATGCCCGTATACGTTACACACACCTGCAGCAAGGCAGACGCGTGAAACAGGAATCTTAAGCACTCCCACGCCAGATGGCAGTAATAGTAGGAAGATGACACAAATTTAATCAAAACTAAATACATATTCCGTCACTAAAATAAACCATTAAAAGGGTAAAATACAACCAAAAAAAAACGTAACAATTCCTCCCTTACCACAAAAGGTTATTTACTTGTAAATTACCGTTAAGCCAAGAGTTATGAAACCAGGAACTGGACTGTGCGTAACACCACATATAACATACGAAACAAGGAACCAAGTTAAAAATCGACGACGACTAGGCAACAAGAAAGACGAATGTGCGCGACCATGTCCGACAGCAAACGCAGCATCACCAAACGCTTGACCAAAACCACCACGCGGTTCTTCGGCATTCAGCCGGTACGAGGAATTAACGAGGGATAAATAAAATAAGAAAAAAAACAAAGATGTCGAGATTCTGCACAGAATGGTGAAACTACTAAAAGACACAGACGGCACGTCCACGCGACAAACGTACATTCCGGAAACACAACAACGAAGATCGCCAAACAAAAACAAAAAAAAAAAAAAGGACATAGCAAAAGGAGTTTAAAGTCTGGACCGGCGTTGTCCCGACTGAAACGCTGAAGGCGAGCGATAAGCCATAAGGCGAAAGTCAATATCAAATCCTGGAGGTAACATTTTGACAATAACAATAGCAAATAGATCGCCAGGACACGACCCTTGGAAGGCTGAGAACTATCAAATAAAGACTGTTCTTCTTTATACCTTCGCAAATAAACGTCTAATCAGGAAGAGAATGTCAATACGACATATCCAACACGATAGAATAACTATCAAATGCAAATTCTAGACCATACGATACGTAACATAATCCCAAAATGGTAAAGGTTCTAGAACTGCTATACGGTACGAAGTTATAAAATCGTTATTACTTAATCGTAAACAATACGAAGTCATATTCGGTACGGAACGTCATATCAGTACGGAAGAGTCGAAATCGGAACAAAAGTCAGAATCGGTACAAAATACATAACTATCAAAGATATACGGAAGTCGGAAATAACTTAACTAACGTAAGTTATGCGGTACTCAAGGTAACATACAGAGTTACACGAAATTAATCCACCCAAATCAATCGTCGCTGTGTGGGCTATCGACAAAACATAGGGAGAACATCCCAAATCAGAACACGTAAGGAAGTACGTCGAACCCACGACAACTAAAATTGAAGATGTTAAAAGAAACGGGGGAAACTGAGAATTTTTGGGACGCCTTTTACGCCCAGGCATTAAACCCACAGGTATATTCGTTAGGCCTACCTGCAAACCGAAGACTTGCAAAGATTAATCGTCGTTAGGTTGTGCTTTAAGATGTTCAACACTCCATGTACCCGGAAGCACATCACCATCACAATTTTTAAGTTCATAAGAGTTATTAGACATACGGCGATGGATCATGAACGGACCAATATACTTATCTGCTAACTTCGCAGAATAAAATTTCGCAGCATCGGACAAAACAAAATTCCTACGCCAAACCAACTGATTAGGCAGGAAGGAGACAGGACGATGTCTAAGATCGTAGCGAACTTTAGACTTCTCATATGCTTTCTGCAGACGGTTCTTAATGTCACTATAGAGTCTCGAAAAATTAGAAGATCGACACATAAAATCTTCCGGATTTCTTTGACACGTTTCGACGGCATTTTCGTCATCCACCGGAGTATGGAAGTTACGTTCACCGGTAAGATACATTTCTCTGCCAAAATTTACGAAATAAGGAGTATGACCAAGAACCTCATGTTTTGCCGTGCGAATAGCACAAGATATTTTCGGAAGGAATAGGTCCCAGTCACGATGATTATCGAACACATACGATACCAACATAGTCTTAATAACACGATTAATGCGTTCAACGGGATTTGCTTGAGGGTGATAGTACGACGTATACGAAGGACTAACCTTGTATTTCTCTAAAAATTGACGATATTCCCTAGAACGAAACTGAACACCATTATCGCTAATCACCTTACGAGGAGTTCCAAAAAGTAAAAATACATGATTTTCTAAGAATTCTATGATCTTATTAGTCGAGGCTTTCCGCAAAGCACACGTTAAAACAAACTTACTGAAACAGTCAGATACGACAAGAATATAACTAAAACCACGTTTGGTTCTCGGTAACGGACCCACAATATCCACACTCAAAACGTCCCAAGGTCTGTCAATGAGAGAATGACCTCCCATACGACCAGCAGGTTTTCGTTGTTCAGGTTTAGTTTTGAGGCAAGTAGGACAACGACGTACATAACGGATTACATCATGAACCATTCCAGGCCAGAAATATTTTTGGTAAAGACGATGAAGAGTTTTGAAGATACCTAGATGACCAGAAGTTGGTACATCATGGCAGGACGAAATGATCTCAGAACGACGTTCTTTAGGAACTACTATCTTCCAATCCTCATCCTCATTGTCAAAATATTTGTTAGAAGGACGTACAAATTTACAAAGTTGGCCATTGGCTATCTGGAATGTAGGGTATTTCTCCGGATTCGTTTTGACTGCTCTAAGTAGTCTGTGATACCACTTATCGGTTGATATGACGGAAATCGAAATAGAATCAACGACAGGAACCGATCGAGAGAGAGCATCAGGTACAACATGATCCTTACCTTTACGATGAATTATGTCGAAATCATATTGCTGCAGTCGTACAGCCCATCGCGCGAGTCGACCACTAGGAGATTGTAACTTACTTAACCAACATAAGGAATAATGGTCCGTAATGACGCGGAAGTGCGAACCCTCTATGTATGGACGCAACTTCTCAATCGACCACAAAACTGCTAAGCACTCTTTCTCGGTAGTCGAAAAGTTCCTTTCCGCACCAGTAAGCGAACGACTAAGATAGCAGATTACTCTTTCCTCGTTATCGATACTTTGAGTTAAAACAGCACCCAACCCAAAATTAGAGGCGTCAGTTTGTATCGTGAACTCTTTGCTAAAGTCAGGACAAGACAAAATAGGAGCGGTGATTAAATGTTGACGGATTTTTGACCATGCCTCGTCACAGAACTGATCCCAACGGAAAGGTTGATTTTTACGTAACAAATTTGTTAAAGGACCAACGAGAGAAGAAAAATTTGGTATGAACCGACGATACCAAGACGCCATACCAACAATACGTCTAACGCCAGATACTGAAGTTGGTGTCGGAATTTCAAGAATGGCTTTAACTTTGTCAGGATCAACCAACAAACCCTGTTTATTAATTACGTAACCCAAATATTTCAGCTCATCACGGCAAAATAAACATTTCTCACGATTTAGAGTGAGACCAGCAGTCTCTATACGGGAAAGAACTTCACTTAAAATTTCTAAATGTTTTTCGAAAGTGGACGTAACAATGATGATATCATCCAAGTAGACGAAGACATGCGGTTCAAATTCAGGACCTAAAACCTGATCAATGAAGCGCATCCAGACGGCAGGAGAATTTGAGAGACCAAAAGGCAAGCGACGACACTGGAACAAACCCCGATTAGGGACAGTAAAGGCGGTATAAGGTCGAGACGACTCCTCAATAGGGATTTGCCAATAGGCGGATTTAATGTCCAAGGAAGTCAAGAACTTAGCATCACGAAGTTTATCCAAGGTATTCGTGACATAAGGCAAAGGGTAGGCATCACGTTCCGTAACTTTATTGAGCTTCCTATAGTCAATGCAAAATCTATAGGTTTTATCTTTCTTCGGAACTAATAAAATAGGAGACGACCAAGGACTATTAGATTTTTCAACAACACCCAGTTCTAACATGCGATTCAACTCTTTATCGACGATTTTCTGCATAGCAGGAGAAATAGGGTAATATCTTTGTTTAATAGGCGGACCATGGACAACAATACGATGTTCCACTAAATTAGTACAACCTAATTCTTTAGTCGATTTCGAAAAATGATTGTTAATGAGTTGATCTAATTGTTGTTGCTGAACGTCAGAAAGAACATGTTCAATTCCTATCGTATTAACCGAAGCAGGTTCAGACGAAAATACCCATTCACCACGTCGAAGGTCAGGGACAATACCCATAATTTTCCAGAAATCCGCGCCCAAGATCAACGTATGCGGTAAAGAAGGGACAACCAAAATATCTATAACGCTAATTTGATCACGAAGACCCATAGGCACTGAGATTTCACCCAAAGATCGACACTTCTGTCCATTTGCTACAGTACATACCGTAATTTTAGACTTCAATGGAATATTCATGGAACGTAAAGTATTCCAACCAGGACCCCCTAAAATAGTGCGTGAGGCGCCAGAGTCAAGAAGACCCAAAAATGACCGATTAAAGATTGACACATTTAAATAAGGACGTTCGTCACCACGAGCGTTCGCGAGAATAAAATCTGTCTGATTCTTATGTCTACTATTCGTCGAATTATCAAAACGGCGTCCCAAACGACGACTTAGGACGTCCGACGAGCGTTTCCCGAACATGAAGGACAAGACGGAACAGTCACATTTGGTTTGCCACAACGGTAGCAATGTTTCTTACGAGGTCGTGAGCATTGACCCGAACGATGACCCACAACTCCACAATTCCAACACTTGAAGGGAAAGGAAGTCTTAGAAGTACCAGCCTCCATGACATTACATTTCACAGGAACCTTAGGTGCCGACACACAAGCAAGGTCTGGCTCAAGTGATTTGCCACGAGTAGGAGGAGGAACATAAGCTTCGACTGAAATTCTGCGAGCTTCAAGTTGTTTACCATATTTTAAGAGTTGGGCGATAGACGTGATTTCAACTAAACCAAACTGTGTCTGATAAAATGGCAAAAGATTTTTCAGCATAATCTTAAGCTGAGTGGCTTCAGGAACATTAGTACATAGACGTGAGAATAGATTTTTCATCATGGAAACATAGATGCCAATCGACTCAAGAGAACCCTGAGTTCGATGCTTAATCTCGTCAAATAATCGATCATCATAATCGGGAGCCAAAAATTCAGTCCTCAAACCATCCAATACATCAGACCAATTAAAGAAGGAATCTTTATTAGCACGATACCAAATCAAGGCATCTCCCGTAAAAATATCTATAGCGGAATTGAATAAAATTTCGTCAGTTGAATGACGCGCGACCTTAAGTTCGTTCACACGTTCAATGAAAGCGTTCACAGACATTTCGCGAGGGTTTCCCGAAAATTTTAGTCCCCACGTCGCGACCGGAACAGGTCTCAAAGGCGAAACCGGATTGGCCACAACAGGTTCGGATTCCCCATCACTAGATGACTCTTCGGACTCGAAATTTACTAACGGTCCTCCGGTGGTTAAATCTAAAATTGTGCTCTGTCCAAGCATAGTGCTTTTGCGAGCCGCTCTAGCCTTAATGGTTAATCGCACCCCCAGAGTACAAATTTGAGACACAAGTTGTGCACGTTGTTCAATTTCTGTTTCCGTTATTGGTTTACTACGTTGCGCACGACCGAAAGCACAAGCCAAAGAAGTCGACAACTTCTTGTACGCCGATGAAGTCCGCGTATCCGAAAAAGTAGCCAAGGTTGTCGTGATAACATCAATTTTTGCCTTAAGGGCATCAGCATCTTGAGTGAATGTAAACGGATACACCGGTACTAAAGTTTCAGGATCCTTACAAAAACGTTGCATAACTCTTAAGGAGCGACGCAACTCCTCGACCGTACCCCCACTCGTTGAACCGTATCTCGCTAACTCGTACTCTAACTCATCTTTATTCAGTCTGTTAATTTCTATCTTAAGATCCATAATGACGTAATCGAAAATTTTAAAATTCTACAATGAATACCCGGCAAGTGAATACTCCGCTATAAATTCCTTCCCACAATTAGAATACAATGTGGCAACGTTATTGAATTTAATTTAAGACGTCAAAGATTCAATCTTAAACTGACTGACACAAATCAAAATTACTTCCACTTCTTCACGTGAACCCATACATACAATTGATACACCAATGTCTACTGTACTTCTATTATCCAAATTACTTGTAACACCCGAAATTACTATACTGAGGGAAAAATCAAAATTCAGTAGAAGATAATCAAAAATTCTTGGAGAACAATACGATACTATACAATATACGGAAATGAATTGACTACGGAAAAGAAATTATTCCCCAAGAAATATCAAAAGGTCGAAAATTTCCCCTAAGTCCAATCGGTGCTATAAAAACATCAAACATACATCATCCACACATACAACGTAAGACGTAACTGTGATATAAGCTGGGATATACTTTACTTTTACTCAAAACAAAAAAAAGGACAAGGTCTTCAATGCTAAAATCAATTAATTCCTGAAGATGATTCAAAAGTTTTCTGAAAATTCCCAAAATCTAAAATTCTTGATTTATCAAAAACAACAGCCGCTAAAACCCTTTTCTAAGGCCCCACACGTTGGGCGCTAAAAATCCTTGCTACCCTCTTGTAATTAAATTCAAAGAAGGTAGTGAATTAAGCACCACCACGGTAACTAACCTTCTTTTTGAAATTTCAAAGGACGCTTGTCTATTAATTAATCACCAACTTATACCACCCAGTCTTACCTCTTACTTCCCCAAAGGTCGATGTTAAATATGGGAGTCAGCACTGCCTCCAGCTACAGTCGGGGAGGGCGAGTTCGAACACCGTACTAAGTCGAAGGTTATGATGTCAGGGCGCCTATCCGTAATAATGTGCTGAGCCCAACAGATATTCAGACCCCGGACCAGATCCAATATAAAACCCCCAAGTGATAAGTAAATAAGACCAATACACACTCATTCAACTTAACAAACAGTTTATTAAAATTAGTTCTCAGATTCAACAGCGTATTTCCAGTACTTGTACAAAAAAAAAAAACGGCTATATATACAATCTCTAACTTCCACGAGGTAACTAGATCAAGGCAGGAAAAAAAAACAATGAAGTGAAACACACACGCAACTCCGTTGCAAATTCAGTGTCGTAATATTACAAATTTTAGAAGTTCAATTAAAAGAAGTTAAAAGGTGAACACAAGAACAACTTATAAACTAACATTGATTCACCAACAATATTCTTACAAGTACACAGTTACAAGGCAATTTGCCAAAAGTCCCTCTAAAGTCGAACAGTTTGCTCGTATAATGCAACACGTCAACCAAAATGAAACACTCTGTATACCAGAGGCATTCGACAATCTATTCGACGTTAGAAATCAGACTTATAGTTGTAAAATATCTAATTCTATAAAGAAATAGCGCTAGTTAACTATGCTTTACAAGTAGAATATGCAATTACATAAAATTCATTAATTCCTTACGGAATTACACCAAAATTAAATTACAAACATTGATTAAATGCATCAAAAATTATCTACGAATTTACACAAGTTCGCTGTGAGGCCACACTGCCACACACATCCAAAATTTAATTCAATTTCTAAATCCAAAAATAAAAATGGCTACGTAACGTCTCCAAAAATGTCAAAGTAACCTCCAAATGGGGTCACTATTGTTAATAACTACGTCAAATTAATTAATTCAAAAAAAAACATAAAGGCTCACAGGCCACAAGAAGTTAGATTAAGAATTTACGATTACTTATTTGATTAATTAGGCCGGAAAATTGAAATTCACTGTTCAAATTGTACGTTATTGACACAAATTTTATCAAACTGCTAAGTCAATTAAATTCTACCCTCTGGGTAATATCAGAGAAAGATTCACACAGACACAATACCTTAAAACATCACATCCACAGCTTCCAAACACGACAAATCCTTCGGATCCACACGATACCAGGTATATGCCCTCCTATCTTGGGTTTACGACACCTCAAGTGATAGCGTTCGAAGGCTACAGTGTACCAATAAACTGCACCTTAAATGTGCCCTCACCACAAGATCTAACCACAATTCCTGGACGTTGGAAAATTACTAGCACGTGTTCCTCTCGTATTAACTTCAACCAACAATGCTCAAATGAGGTTTCAATCAGGCCTAACACCAGCAGCTAAATTTAAATATAGAAACGACACAAATTAGGATCGATTAGACACGTGGAAAATATACTTACAGCAGCTTAACAATTCCCAAGCAGAAGAAATATCCTTGTAAGACTCAAATAAACGTCAAAAATTTACCAATAAACCTCGAGAATCACAATAAAATCCGCTTTTGTAAGCGATTATCGACGATAAAACTTAACTTTCCATATTCTCAAGGCAGCTAAGGGAAAAGATTCTGCTCTCTCGTGTCCAACCTTACTCAACGACCGTTACAAATCAAAGAGAAAAAGCCTAACGTGTCAAAACCCGACCAAACAACCCAACTACAGCAAACGCGCTAAGAGAACAAATGAACCAACTAATACTTAAAACGTACGACAGAAATACAGGTTCAATCAACCACAGAAAAATGGAAAATAATTATTAATAATTTGTTGCATAACTCTGGGCCCAAGAAGTCCAAAAAAAAAGGAGTTAGTCAAAAATAAAAGTAACAAATTAATTAAATTAACCACAGACGCCATCTACCCAACAATGCCCGTATACGTTACACACACCTGCAGCAAGGCAGACGCGTGAAACAGGAATCTTAAGCACTCCCACGCCAGATGGCAGTAATAGTAGGAAGATGACACAAATTTAATCAAAACTAAATACATATTCCGTCACTAAAATAAACCATTAAAAGGGTAAAATACAACCAAAAAAAAAACGTAACAGAATAGTGGAGGGAAGTAGCATTTTATAGACTAAATGTTATTAGATTTTTTTTTAAATATCCCAAAGTGCCAGTGTTTTTTTCAATTTTTACAGTCGCCTCAACCAGGAAAACGTATTTCCCAGTCGAGCTACACGTGCGCCAAATGTGACTTTACTGGCGGCGAGTACAAAAAAGAATATTTTGTACAAAAATAAAATTGAATTTTAGCGAAAAATACTTGTTTCTATGTTACGCTCAAAACATTTTAAACTGCTGTTGTAGTGAATAAAAGTCTGTTTTCTTGGCGATTGTGTCTCTTCCGTCGCGTTGGCTGTTGAAAGGCTTTGTTACTCCACCTCTACGCCGAAATATACATAAATTTTAGAACTATTGCATAAAGAACACTATAGCGAATTGACGAATATACAGCCCTGAAGATGTCTCTTGCAATAGTGAACGAAACGTCAGCATCTACATCAAACATAACGCAGTTACAACTCGGACACCGAGATCTACAAATATTTCTTTGTTTTCTACGAGAATAAATATAAATCGTTTGATAGCAAACCCAAAAGTTAAAATTTGTTTGTCAATGTAATAAGCAGAATAATAATTAATTGATGAAGGAGATTAATGTTGAAGCTCCATATTAAGTAACTTGATGAAATGAAATTTCACAAAGAGCTCAAATACGTTTAATAACTTTAAAAATTCACAACGGTCGTTTCGCTCTACAAGAGCTTCATCAGGTGATGAGAATTATAATACAGAATTGTACACAACATGATTTTTATACCTAAAACTAAAAACTAAGTGTGTGGGAAAGAGGGGGCTGGTTTGTGACTTAATATGATCTATTAAATGAATACGTTGGGCAAATATGCTATTAAAATAGAAGTAATAATTAGCATATTTGCCCAACCTATTCATTTAATAGAACATATTAAGTCAAAAACTGCCCCCCTCCTTCCCACACACTTAATTTTTAGTTTTAGGTATAAATATCATGTTGTGTACAATTCTGTATTATAATTTTCATCACCTGATGAAGCTCTTGTAGAGCGAAACGACCGTTGTGAATTTTTAAAGTCATTAAACATATTTGAGCTGTTTGTGAAATTTCATTTCATCTAGTTACTATTAATAAGCAGAAGTTATCAAATGCGTCATGTAAATAATAATAATCCTGAAATGAATGGATAATTCTCCTTATGTATAATATATGATATGAGAGTCCGAGAGCGACCTCTAGAATAATAGATACTTTGGAAGTGGTTTCACTCCATAATTATTCTCAATTTTCTGTGCTCTTGTTATTCTACCATACATGTTATCTCGTGCGAGTGCTGTTCTCTACTATTGCCCTCGGGAAACACCCTACCGAGTATAATAACGGCCTTCTTCCTCGCCTAAATACCCGCACAATCTACCAGAGTATATTTCAACAAATTACGTGATTTAAAATACACACATTCCTCTGTTTACCCCTATTAAACACACCAACTATAGTTATCCTTGCGTAAATGGTAAATAATAATAGGAAAGGTATTGGGGAGACGTGTTCAGCAAGGTTACTTTATCCCGAACGAAGATATATTCGAGCTCATTGAATTGGCAGCACTGGCCAGGGTCGGTGTTAAAGTGATTAATTATCACTGTGAGAGAGGGGGAGTAATTTATCATCTTAATTTGTGGCTGACTCAGGGATCTCTTGGATTAAGGAAATTTAGGTTATTCTGGGCAATTCTCTAATTGCTTTAGGTAAACTTTTTTAAGGTAGGATTACCTGCAGGAACAACGAACATAATTTGTCGGTATAGTTTCACAAACATTAAAAGTACTTTTTCCTTGGCTGCAGTAACACCTATCATACGAGCGGCCATTGTGGCCCTTTCTCTTTTACCATCATGAACATATGCGATTGTGTATCGATTCCGCGCTCTACTAAGCTGAAAGTTTGTAACGATTTAGCAACTTCTTGTTGTGTTAAACCACCGATTAATCCACGCACTAACTGTACAAGTTGACCGGCATTTAAAAGCATGTTGAAGCAATGAAATTTGGTAACAAATGAAAATATTTAGTAGAATGTGTATTAAGATATCCCATTCTCGAAAGTATGAAGACACTAAACTATACAGAAAATCAAAAAAAATATATATTATTTTGTTTTTTATTTGCAAACGATCGCTATTCGATAAGAGTAAAAGTGTGACTTCCGGCCCAAATTTTGAATTTTTTTTTATACAAAAGATTTAGAAAAGTAAGTTCTAAATACTTTTGTACACGTAATGTGCCTGACTAAAAAGCATGACTTGCGAAATATTGACAAAAAAATGATTTTCGATAAGAGTAAAAGACCTACTTCCGGTAGGAATTTCGAAAATCTGTCATAATAAAATTCTTCTCAAATTTAATTTTGAGTGCCTATTAATTCTTTGTAAATTTATTTAAACTTTGTAGTTGACGTAATATTGGCAAAATTCGACTTTTTCACCGAAGTAAAATACTACTTCCGGTTTGCCAATTTTACTGAAAATCTAATCAGATGTCAAGAGAGAGATTATACACGTAAATACAAAATTTGGAATTGATAGCTGTAGCGGTTGGATTGCTACCGTGGTGACACACACAAACACAGACACACAGACATTTTTTCAAATCCACTTTTTTGGTATTAGGGGACTTCAAAACGTGGACATCAGGAAAATCTCGAAGTCGAAAATTTTCATCATCACAATACTTCCTTATACCACGTATAAGAAAGTAAAAGTGTAAAAAATTGTCTTATCGTTGTGATTGGGAATCAAACCTTAATAAACACCTTAAAGCGTTATTATAATGCCGTTTATTTTCTTAGCATTTACATAATAAATTGTTTAAATAACACGTGCGTGAATAGTATAGTGTAAATTTTGATATTGAGGCACCTTTACAACTATTGCAGATAGACGTATTGCTGTGGTATCTACTTTTTAATTTGTCATAAATAATGGTGATACCTTAATGTATTATTTCAGTGTAGCAGCATAGATATTAAAATTCGGATTTTGGATTCGAACAGCGGTTTACTCCTTGCTTTATAACCTTTCTCCTATCTGGTCTATTATGGGATAAGGTAAAGAAATAAAACACAATATCTATGTCTTAATAACAGTGAATATATTTCGAGTAACTCTAATAATTAACATTAACTTATTCTATCTAAATGATTCTTCTATAAAATTGTTTTGTATGCGATATTGTTTATTAAAAAAAATGAAATTGATATGATATTGATTTAATGTATGTTCACTACGTATTTGCTTTTTTTTTAAAGAATTTTTAGTGAAAATTGAACACAACTATTTCACCAAAGCAAACATTCGCACGTAGTTCTCTAATAATTTAGTGTCTTGCTACTTAAATATTTCGAAATTAGTTTATACTAATTGCTATGAGCAAACATTCTCACGTACTACCTCTAGCCACTTAGTGTTTACACATCAAAATATTCTTGTGTATTTGTGTCCAGTTATTTAAATTATTTTCATGTGATTATTCAAATCTTTAATGATGCTCAACAATCTATTTGTGACAAACATTCGCACGTACTACCTCTGTGGTCGATCCAACATCATTAAACATATTTCTAATTAATAATGAATAGGCAAAATATTTAAAACAAAGTGAACATTCATTCAATAAAACAATCAAGATAAAACTTCTATGTTATAATTCATAAAGATTTTGTATGACTCACTTAGTTTTGTTTTATTTAAATATTCTAAAGAAACACAAATTATATTTTCAAATTCAATTCCTTAATAATATACTCCAATCTTCACAAGAACAAATAGTGCATATAGCCCTACTGTATATGTAAGTATACAGGGTGGTTCACCGGGAATTAAAACGATCGATTGCGGAAAAACTATAGCTAAGAATGATTTGAAATTTTGATACTATACTAAAGTCGATGGGGCCATTCGTCTAAAATATTTTCAAAATGGCGGCACTCCGGGCTATACCGGAAGTAGGCACCAACTTTCTAATTTTAAATTGAATAGCCTGTATATTATCAGATTTTTATATTCCACGTAAAATTATAAATATATTTCATATATAATGTCATATATCTAAGTCTAACCCTTTTTAACTTATTGAAATTCTTACTTTAAATTTGACGTTTGCTGGCAGAAAATCAGTAGCACTTTTTCCATATAAAGATGAATTTATTATGTAATTTTAAATAAATTCTCTCAAATAGATAGACTAATTAAATACTATTTGTATAAAATTGTTACAATTATTAATGCAGTGTGTGCGAATTATACGCCTGAAAACGAATTTGGAAAAATTGTCAAAAGACATTTTTTTTTAAATAGGAAGCGGCAATTTTTACAATTTTATCTTATTCTGCATTAAAAATAAGGATCACTTTGTATAAGTATGTCTATTATAAAAATTGATAGTTTTCGAAATATTGGTAAGTTAGTATTTTACCTTCTACAATACATACTGTTTGCATTAGTTCTTTTTTCATTAGTTAGCCATGATAGTGTATACAAAGTTATAAATTGTCATTCGATGAAGAAACGTCATTTACCTTATCATAATTACAATAAGTCATGCCGGGGCGCTTAAATTGTGCAAACGATGATTATTTAAATTTATTTATTATTTATGGGGAATGTAATAAAATTATGTCAAGAACATTTGATACATTTGCAACTCGATATCCGCAAAAACAGAAACTATCTACCGATACCGCTAAACGTATTATAGAAAACTTGAGGAACACTGGATCCGCGAGGGCACAGATTCAGAGAAATAAACCAGTTATTAATAACAAAAATAATGAAATTGCAATTTTGGAATATTTTGCCGCATATCCGACAATATCTATGTCAGGGTTATCCAAATCATTAATTCTTAGAATTCTATGGAAACATAAAATTCATCCATATGCGTTTTTCATAGTGCAGCATTTAAAAGACACTGATTTTCGAAAACACGCGGACTTCTGTGAATTTATTTTGCTACTATCTCAAGAGAAAAAAATTTTTTTGATAATATTATTTGGACGGATGAATCAAAATTTACGAATTTGGAGTTTACAATCGACATAATTCCCATTATTAGAGTAACACAAATGTACATCCATTTACAGAACACAATTTTCAAGAAATTTAGTGCTTATTGCGCTGTAAGAAATAATAGTGTCGTGTCCTTACAATTTTACCAAGAAAGGGTAGGTGACATTTTGGAACTGTTCTAGGCATAAACTCCTTTGTTGATTTTTAAGTGAGCACTATATCAACATACTCCAAAATTTTGAAATGAATTATTTAGATAACTTGCCGCTACCAGAATGATGGCTATTTAGTAAACAATTACCTACAAAATTTGTGTGTTGATCAACGGATTGCCAACAGTGAACCGATTTGTTGGCCACCTCGTTCTCCCGATCTCTCAGTACTGGACTATTTTATTATTTGGGGTACAATCAAAAACATGGTCTATAACACTGACTGCAAACAGGAGCATTGTCGAAGCCTTACACATTAACAAGATACAATTACTACAATTAATTTGTATATTAAATCAAGAATGATTTTACTTTTCGACACAACCCAACTGTCAGATATTCCAAATAATAAACCTTCAAACCATAGATAATCAAGTCGTCAAAGCATTGGATTTGATACCCAGGCTAGAATGAGCCAACATAGTCTCATATAAGTCGACTGCTATGTTAATTAGACTATAAATCGCTCGAATAGTCGAGATTTTTTATATGACAACGTCATTTTTCGTTAATTTTTTTAACTGTTTCCAAGTTTCCACCTTTTGCTAAATGTCACCTGTAATAATATTTAAAGGTTATGTTATCATATGTGTGCCATAAATTGTAAAACGATATTCCATATTGACATATCGCCATGAATATAAATATGTAAATTTATTGTGATATATAAAATGCATTGTAAAGATACATTTTATTACAATAATCAATACCATTTTGCAGCTCTAAATCAAACATTTTGATTTTGTTATGTGACACTTATTTTGAAATTTGGCGCCATTCGTGACCTAATTATGCCTTATAAGATTATAATATAATAAATTTATTATCGTTTTCATTTACTGGTAAGCACTTTGTAATAGACTCGGCAAAGTTCTAAGCAGTTAAATAATTTATAATAATTATAATAATAATGTGTTATTGTTATTGAAGTGTAAACTTCTTTAGACGCGTTGCGCTGATTGTAGGCAGTGAACATGACTGACCTGCAACGCTCGGATATGTAACGCTTGGATATGTGTAACGCTCGGATATGTGTAACGCTTGGATATGTGTAACGCTCGGATATGTGTAACGCTCGTTCGGATAAAGTCGGCTAAGGGAACAAGATAAATATATCATATAGAGGTATTTAATTTCAATTAAATTGAAATTTAAATGAATAAATAAATTCATGTCCCCGAGCAGATTCGAACCCGAGCCGAACGGGTATGACCAATGTATGACGCCGGCACGTTGCATCAGACCAACGCGGGACACGTAATCGATTATTCATATCGTGTATTTATACATATACATAGGGAAAGGGTGGGCAAAGTGACATAGTTAACGTTTGAAAAATTCTAACATCTTCAAATGTGCTCCATAGAATGCCAAATTATGCTCATTTGGCTTGAATGTTATTGGTGGTTAAAACCTCAAAAAATGGTTGCCGCATCTTATCACACTCAACTAAAATACTATTTTTTATGCATGGAGGTAATATTTCACTTTGCCCGAGTTAATGCGGGTAAAGTGAAAATAGGGTCTGGGCAAAGTTAAATGACATAATAACTGAAATAAACACATATCTTTTATTTTCTTCTGAATTTAGGTCATAAAAATACGGAAACAGAAAAAAAATAAGAAGAAAAAATAATATAATCTCAATAATAAACTACATATTGACAAACGGAGAAAGCTCGGGAACAAGGAAGAAACCTCTTCGCATTTTCTTTGGCTCGCCAATGATCATGTGTAGGTCGTTGTAGGAATATGTCATTAGATCCTCTTTCACGGGCCATCGAAAAAATTTCCATACATTTTACATTGACCCCATCTCTGGATTTATCTATAACCAAACCTGGGAAAAGATTTCCTCCATATTTGACAGTAACCCAGCTATCTACTCTAATTATATCTGATGTGATGGTCTGGTTATTGTTTCTGTCACATCTGTCTTCATCTATTGAGAACTCGGGCTCCTCAGAGCCATTATCACTACTTAGGTTGAGGCTCGTGTCAGTTTCAGTGTCTGACGGGAAAAGGTGTTTTTTGACTACCTGGCTCTCTTTTTTGACTCTTTTTCTCATTGTCCTGTCTTTTTCCTTTTTAATTCTTCAATAGCAGGTGTAGTTGTAGCTACAATGGTGGTGCCTCTGCGCCTCTTACCCCTAGAACGCAGCGTCGCCTCATCACCAGTGCCTGACCCATCCTCGTGAGGAATGGGTAAAATATCGTAAAATATTGTCGGTGTCGGAAGTGTCTTTGTTGAAGGAGTTGAAGTTGAGGGTATTGCAAGCTGGTCGTCAGTCCTAAGCAATCGGATGAGTACGGACTCTTGGAAAAATCAGTGCCGGGGGAATATAATTTCCAGTGGCACTGAAGCAAATTTCGGCAGTAACCAGAGTTCCCCTCTCGGCTGATGACAATACGCCCACCTGCTTCTTCCCTTTCCTAGATATTATTTTAGATGGTCTGTTCGGTACTGTCGTAATTCCCGTTTCATCACAATTGTACACTCTATCTGGGGAGTAGTGATGAATTTCGTACAACCCTTCAAGAAGATCCAAGGACTTAGTAACATTCACTTCATTAAATGCTGACGCCCGCGCTGCTGAAGTTTTTTCAGGAAGGCGTAAAGACAATTCTGGGTGTGGTTTCATAAAGCCATTCAACCAGTCCTTCCCAGCTTTTTGATCAATTTTATTAAACGAATGTGTAATTTGGTTTTGTTCAGCATATTGGAAGGCAAGATGCCTAAGATCCGATCTTGTTAGACCAAAGAGCCGTGCTTCCATTTGTAGGAGATATTCAACAAGGATGTTTTCCTGATCAGAACTAAACACGGGCCGAAATCGTTCCAATCCTTTCATTGCTCCTTCTTTGATTGGCTGCTTCAATCTTCGAAATAGTGTTGCAACTGGAACGTTATGGGCCCTCGCCGCGGCGTTTATTTTTGCCCCTTCATTAACGGCTCGCAGTGCCGCATTCATCTGTTCTTTATCCCACATTTGTTGGTTCGTTTTTCTTTGATATTTTTAAACCATTTTGTTACTAGAACAAAATAGAAAGAAAAATAAAGGAATTTCCAACATTGCGGGTAAAGTGAAATATTATTTCACACTGCCCGTCATATCAAATTTCACTTTGCCCGCCGTGACACAATAGGAATAGAAGGGTAATAACTATTTTGAACACAGTGAGAATGGGCTGTTTATTGGTAAATATAATCTCAACTGCCTGTTTTGCCGAAAGGCAAACAGTGAATCAAGAAAAAGATTACAAAAGCTATAATAGGGCTTTAAAAAATTTGAAATATACTTACAGTTTTTCCGACGAAATTACTAACAGTTCTACACAAAACCACTTGCTTCGCAGAGCGCCGCCATACTACCATCCTAGAAGTCTCAGCTGGTAAAAGTCCCTATATATGGCAATACATGACAAAAATTATGAAAGACAGGCATTTTAATGTTAAATTTCACTTTGCCCGTCTATTTCACTATACCCGCCCTTCCCCTACGTCATCAGTCGTATAATATGTTACTGAATATTATACGCGTGTATTTCGTATTATTAACCTCGCCTTGATGAAGTTTACACTTCTGCTGTGTGGTTTTAAGCACACCCATTTTCTTGTTATTTTTTCACAATTATTGTGGGTAAATAATGTTTTATCAATATTCCTTATTTATTATTTACTAGTACATTTTGCTTTTACATATGTAAATATGTAAAAGCAAAATACGCATATAACCCTTCAAAATTAACTTTCTATTATGCCGGCCAAGGGTGTTACCGAGTACTGAATTATAGGTTGATTTGGGTGTGTTTTAGTAAGCAACAATAAGTTTTTTTGGATATCATTTTCAAATGAAGATTTCGTTTTTATTGTAGTATTTTTTATTACAATATAGAACTTTTTTTTATGTCGTGGGGCTGCAAGAATACTTATTTCAATATTGCGGATAAATTGCATTAATTTTTACCTCTTAAAGGTGTATTTTATTCGGTGTTTATAGTGTCTAAACCGTCTAATTTACGAACATTTAAAATACCCCAAGAACTTCGAATGAAATTTTATTAACGCAAATTTATACATTTTAAAATATCTGAATCAAAAGTTTTCATTTCTTATCAAAAAGATACGAAGACGTTTTCAATGCGATTATCGTCTGGCGCAGGCGTGTAAAACGCTAACCTTAAAGGCGGAAAATTCGGTTTTTTGTTTCAAATATCCGCTTTAATTTTTGAGCAGTGTATACACGTATACAGAAGATGTTATCGCAAGATAATGACAGCCTGCGCGGCAAAATAAATGTTTCATTTATGATGGCAATAGAGTTTTACGTCCAATAAAATATTGATAATGAAAGCGTCCAACATTCGGCCTACTTGCCAGCCTGATTATCGACGAGTGAACGTAAAATTTTCCTTGCCTCTACCTTTTTTGTTTGTACACATTGCCCCAAGCGGTGCTTATTTCGATAAATATCTAAAAGAGGGAAAAGTGCATAATGCAGGATTTTATTGACGAATCATGTTTATTTATGGCCGAAGCAAATGATATGAGACTCTCCTGAAATTTTAGAAGAATCGATTAAACTCTTCAAGATATGTAACTGTACCGATTAAAATTAAATTATAGGTATTTTGGTCAATAATTCAAAATAGCTTAAAGTAAGATTTCGTTAAATTTAGTATCAAAATAATATTTATTTCAAACGGTTAATACAAGAAATAAGAAATATGAGCTTCCATCATGTTATAATTACATATGACACAAAATACGAAATAAATATTGTAACGTCATTTAAATTTATAGTAAACCTTATAGGTGTTTAAACTACTTGCAAAATGTAAACATCGTAAAACATTAAAATAAATAATTTTTGAAAAAGTGTCTACAGCTTATAATTTCAGCTTGTATATACATATTATAACGATATTTATATATTAAAGTCATGTGTATAAGGAAAAGTTAGTATACATATTTATATATCTAATTTTATAGTAACTCAGAATTATGCAACTTAAGATACACAAAATTAATATAGTATAATTCAACCTTAGTAAATATTCTTAAATGTCAAAGAAAATATAAAAGAATTCAGAAGTTAATAAATTCCCAAGAATTAAGGGAAAATTGAATAATAACAACATTTAAACAATATTAGAAAAACATTTTCTATTAGTTACTCAAAATTAGACAACTTAATATACAAGTCAAATTTGAAATAAAAAAAATCAACTTAACCATTAGTGGGCATTGCGAGAAAAAACAATTGGATTATTAAATAATTTTTTTACACAGATAAGAGACGCCGAAATGGACGCTCTTAAAATTTAAGTTAAAAAGATTATTAAAGAAAATTTAAATACCTGTGTGAGTGTATACAAATTAATTACTATTTCTACGAGAAAGATATACACAAAATAGTGAAAGTATTTACAGTTGGAGGGTTCCATCGACTGATTTGTATTCCAATATCTACAAGTATTGAAAATAAAATTAACTATTTTGAAGCAAAGTGATAAATTAATAATTACCTGAGGAAAGAAGAATTAAACGTAGTGTTCGAGGTATAGGCAGTTCAAGTTTTTGGAATTTTACACCAAGAGACCGGTTCCCGTAAGAAGAAGACCACCAGAATATAAGAAGAGACCAGATACGCTACTTGGAGATAATTGTCCACTAAAACAAACCAATTAAAGTATCAAACTCGAGTTAAGTACTTACATTTTATTAAAATTGAATTCTTAAAAAAATCTGAATTAGTAAAAAAATATATTTGCCATACAAGTAATATACTTAATTTAGTATTAAGTATGTACTATGTACTATTGTAAGAATTATTCTGTTCTAATTGTCATCACAGTTTAATATAATATAATAGTAGTTGCATATAGAATTTTCACAAATAGATTATAAAGAATTTTTCGATTAATATTAATTTTTTTCAACTGAATTTGATTTACGTAAAACTTATATACATACCATTTTTGTTTATAACATTTCCAATGGTAACAGTTCACTAACAGTTTTTTTTTGTTGCATAATGAGGTTTGATTATAACCTAATTTTTATGAAGTTCATGTATTTTACTTTTCAATATATATTTTTCTTATGATTGTTCACTGTTGTTTTCTTTATACGAAGGTAATCTTCTACAATAAGAACTATGACACACTGAGATTTTATAAGAGTCTTATAAATAAATTTAAACTGAGCTAATAATATTTTAAGTAAATTTATGCCGGAAAAAAATAAACATGACCAACTTTTTGTTGCGTACAAGCATAATTTTCCCACGTATTAGTTTCAAATACTATGAATTTAGGTAGAATCATATTCATGATAATTTTAGATACAGAATTATATTTGAAAATTAGTTTAAACTCATTGTAAAATTAAAATCATACATTTTTAGAATAATAAAGTAGTAATTAATTAACTATCGAATACCCTATCTAAAATACTCGGCTAGTGTAATATGTATATTTGTCATAACCGTTAGTAGCATTAGAATTCAAGAATATCTATTCTTGAGGACACTTTTTCCATGGTTTGGGTATAACTGGTAGTCGGATTTACGTTTTTCTTATTTTCTGTAAATATTGTATAATAAAAAAATGAGAAATCGAACAATTTTACTGAAATATACTATTTTATTAGAAGATAATTACAATAAAGTTAATAATTCAAAGTGGTCAAATCTGGTGAGCGAAGAATCCAGCGGTCTCTACTACTACTAATCTGTTCCGGAAAAACTGTTGCAGATAATCTAATGTTCTCTGCTCAGTGTGGGCTGTGGCACCATCCTGTTGGAAATAACCACGTTGCAACTCATTATTGTGAAGTTGTTCAATAAAAGGATTTAAAATAAGATTTAGATAGGTATTCGCATCAATATTTTGATGAAAGAAGATAGGACCGATGAATCTTCTTCTTGACATCGCTGACCATACACCGATCTTTTGAGGATATAACGGAGTCTCTATGAAAATATGAGAATTTTCTGCAGACCAAATTCTATTGTTCTGTAAATTTAATTTTCTTGCAAGCCTTTTGACCAGTACCAAATGATAAATTTGTTTGGGCTGATAAGCGCCGTCAAGATTTTTTAGGACTCGCATCCGTTCTTTAACTAATATCCACAACGACTTTTTCAGAACAGTCGTACGACCTGTAGATTTTCCTTTCGCAACATCGCCTGTTCTGCGAAAGTAGATGAAAACGAAAATCAAAACAAAAACAATAGGATAGTAAGACGCTACTGATCATTACCGGTATAACTTCTAGAAGCACCAACTTTCCGACATAAAAAATAAGCGCGGGCCATTCAAACGCCTGTCAATCATTGTTGAACACATTGTATCATATTAGTGTTAGATATTCCTTAATTTTTAGTTAATAACTTTCCATATTTGAATAGTACGTGGGTCATTTTTCAATAACCTTTAACTTTTGGCTTATATTACTTTCAAAAAATATACTTTCACCGATTATACTGTTATACTTTTTGTAGTGATATTTCAAGTGTTCAAACTAATTATTAATTTGTCAATCGAAATTTTTACCGTCACTTTTTTATCATTACCATCACCGTTTGGCTGTTTTGCGAACGTGACAGTAATGTTTGAACAGTAGTAAAACAGTGTTAGAAATGTTACACCTAGAAAGAAAGACTTAAGGTTAGGAAATATGAAACTAGCAGTGGTTTAAAATATTGAATAAATGTGATGATAACGATGACAACTATTAGAAGTAAATTGTCCCATGGGACGGTAATGTTAAGAGAAAAAATACGCTGCTTAAAACTTACCCATTTTATAGAAAAAAACCTGTATAACGGCAGTTATTTTTGTAAAACACGGACTCGCAACATCCACTTGGCCATAGAAGATCAAGTAAACAAACGGTCAACCGGCTATACATTGTTTAAAATTTGTGCCAAAAGTTGGCGTGACGGTAATGTTAGTGCTGTTAGGTATATTTCGTAAATATTTAAAAACAAAAAAAATATGCTACAATCTTTAAAATTTTACACAAACATGACAAAGAATATGTGTTGAAAGATTGTAAAAAAATAATTTTATAGTATATATACAAGATATGATAAATATATAACGCCAAATTTGAAAAACTGAAAAAGTATAACGTGACGGTAATGTAAAATGGAATATTTAAAGTTCAAAAATAAAAGGAGATAGCAATTTTAGGTTATTATTTGTCTTTAAATTGACACACCATAACGTAATATATCTAAAAAAAATTAGTACTCCCTAATATCATTTTAGATAAGCTTGTAGTTATAGGGTATATGTAAAGTTAAAGGTTATTGAAAATGACACACGTATTGTTCAATTTGGTCATTATTTTTTTTTAAATCCTCCATATTAATTAGCATTTAATATACCTGCGACATCTATGGAAAGGCAGCGCAGTTATTCCAGTTTTCTTCTTTGTATACTTAACTATGCTTCGCTTACCTGACTTAGTTAATTGATTTCTTGTTTCTACAAATTCCAGTTTGAATTTTAGAGAATTCCTATATATATTTTGTCATTATTTTTAGTTTAGATTTTGTTTTCATAAAATTTCTTGACCGTTTGTCTGAGTACATTTCCCACTTTAGCTCCTTCTTCTAAATTGAGAAGCTTGATTTTTAAGATAAGCACAGCCGACTACTGTTGCAAAATTTCGCATAAGTTCATGTGGTAATTTATTCTATCGTTAATTTTAAAACATTTTGCCGAAGTGAACATTTTATTTATGGGATAATCATTATTAGCGGTAGTGGTTAATGAAGTCTGTCGACGGCCACTGATTTTCTTTCGAGCAAGAAATTTGGAATAGATATTGCAAAGTATTTGATTCTGATTATGATTATTTCGAATAGTATTTCTTAATAAATTCATTTCAGTTGAAGCGGAATGATGTTTCCTTTATTTAATACCATCCAGTTACAAGAGATTTCTTTTGCTTTACGAGATAAGTGCTTAGCATAGACTTTATTATTTTTAACCTCATTTTCTTATGAGTTTACGAGCCTGGTCTCGCAATGTTATTTTAACCCCTCAGGTAATCGTATATTTACAGTATAATCACTTTATTTGTTATTATGTATAATTTTAACTTCAGTAACTACGTGAGTAGTCGAACAAATTCCTGAATTTTGCTTCTGAAATTTTCAAAATTTTATATCTCTCTATGTGTTAAGTTATTACGACTCTTCAAGTCTCTTATTGTAATGTCCTTTCTAAAATATATTCTTTATTTTATTATTAATGTTTACATACCTGTGGTTTTATATACAGTCCGTGTCACTATAATTTTTGAACTTTAGGCTATATGCCCTAGTGTTTTTAAGTGTAGCAAGCTAATAATGAAGAGGGTCTTAACTACACGTTTTTGAAAAATAAAAAAATCCATGGGCTTCAAAAGATACACCTCTATGAATAACACCATAGAGTTTAGAGGAAATGTAATCTAAAAAATTGTATCAATCGTAAAGCGTAACAATTTTGGCGAGGAAGTTCACAATTTATAAAACAGCGAAATTCAACTTATTTTGATTTCTATAGTAAGGCATAGAGTGTTAATAGAAGGTACCGAATCAAAATTATCAATAACAATACTATAAAGCGTAAGAAGGGATATAATTTGTTTTAAAAATGCTAGTTTTCTACATGAAAATCTCAATTAATGATTTTTGACTTTCGTTTCAAACTATACTTTAATCCTTGCTTTGAATAGTGAAGCAATATTCAAAAATATTTTTTATTGTGAAAAAGATATTTGTATGAAGTGCTATGATCACGTTTTACATGCGTTATATATAATACAAATAATGCGTCTTTTTGTTCCCATATAGCACAGAAAGTAAACACAGTGTGATTAATATAAGTAGAGTATATATTAAAATCACATAACCCAATCTAAAGGCCAATCTTAGTTATACAGCTTAATTAACATTGCAAAAAAAAATATTAATTAGAAAAATCCTAAGCTCAATCCTAACTTAAAATTAGATGATTACACAAGAAGTACAGAAAAAAATTTTGGGTGTGCTTTAGACCACACGGCAGAAGTGAAAACTTCATCAAGGCGAGGTTAATAATACGAAATACAACTTTTTTTTATATATATATATATATATATATATATATATATATTTTTGCTAATTTTTTCCTTGGCCGTATTATATTTTATAAGTTGAGGATTGTCGTGGGTGTAGCGGCCTTTTTTTGGGACAACACGGTTTAAAAACAGGTAACTTAACAATGTAATTAAAAACACATATTTTCGTTTTTATTCTTTGTAACGTTTCGGCCAAACATCTATGTTGCCTTTTTCAAACAATCTATAATTATTTTAACAAATTAAAATACAATAAAAAGGATATAACTTTATAACTTACACTTATCTGTTGTTTTCTTATTTAATTGTAATGGTGAATATAATATACGATACATTTACAAGTAATATGTTTTTCTTCCTGAAAGTCGTCATTTCTTTCTCTAGTTCTCTTACACTTTCAACCAATCTCATTTACATTTACAGTCGTATTTATATTTTTATAGTTCTAATACTTATAATTGCCAAGTTTATGTGTTGACTTTTAAAACATATCTGCGTTTAAAATCAATGTGTATAGGTATATAAATTCTTCTAGCTCGTGTATTTGTAAAAATTTGTGTGTATGTTGTGTTTTTATTTTGGTTGTTTCTTTTGAATATTTTAATATTTTCTTTATGTACTTATTTTTTTAATTATTATGTAGCATTAATAAGATGATGTGTTATGCAACACCTGAAAGAAAGGCTAAATGGGCACAAATTTTCAAATAATAGCACAGCTCTAAAAAAACACATTAATCAGACTAATCACTCCTTCAATTTCAAAAATACAACAATTATTACCACCGAAAAACATAATAAAGCTAGGAATTTTTTGGAAAGCATTTACATTAAAAAAACTACAAACTCAATTAATGATAGGACCGACATTAATAACATTTCCAATATTTATGTTTCAATAATTTAACAGTTTAATTAAAATCATAACACATCATCTTATTAATGCTACATAATAATTAAAAAAATAAGTACATAAAGAAAATATTAAAATATTCAAAAGAAACAACCAAAATAAAAACACAACATACACACAACTTTTTACAAATACACGAGCTAGAAGAATTTATATACCTATACACATTGATTTTAAACGCATGCTTGTCACAGATATGTTTTAAAAGTCAACACATAAACTTGACAATTATAAGTATTAGAACTATAAAAATATAAATACGACTGTAAATGTAAATGAGATTGGTTGAAAGTGTAAGAGAACTAGAGAAAGAAATGACGACTTTGAGGAAGAAAAACATATTACTTGTAAATGTATCGTATATTATATTCACCATTACAATTAAATAAGAAAACAACAGATAATTGTAAGTTATAAAGTTATATCCTTTTTATTGTATTTTAATTTGTTAAAATAATTATAGATTGTTTGAAAAAGGCAACATAGATGTTTGGCCGAAACGTTACAAAGAATAAAAACGAAAATATGTGTTTTTAATTACATTGTTAAGTTACCTGTTTTTAAACCGTGTTGTCCCAAAAAAAGGCCGCTACACCCACGACAATCCTCAACTTATATATATATATATATATATATATATATATATATTATTGTGTATACATTATTCTAGTACATTTCGCTCGGTCTGATCAAGTTTTCACTTCAAAAATTCATACGTACGCATGTATATATACAAATATTATAATTCTCATACGAGTACCCGCGCTGGGCTAATGGTAACGTGCCGGCCTTATACCCGGGCGGCTCGGGATCGAATCTGCACGCGGACAAGAATTTTTCAGAAAATAAAAATACAATATTTCGCGTATTCATTCTAAATTTGAATTTAATTGAAATTAAATACCGCTAGTTAGTATTATAATACAAAGACGAGCGTCGAGCCGATTTTACCCCAACTAGCGTTTCATTCCGAGCGTGACGGTTCAGTCTCGTTCAGTGCCCAACAATCAATGCATCAACGCGCTCATAGAAGTTTTCACTTCAAAAAAATCACAGAAATGTAGATATCTGAGGAAAGAAAAGAAATGTGAGAATGCATATAGCATTTATTAACTATCTACTTAGACAGCAGTAAATCTTAAGTTGACATTTGAATATCGGTAGTGCAACCAGTTCTGAAGGAATTCATAAATATCAGCTAAGTGAATATGGTTCTATTCGCCTTCCTGAATATTGTTAAAAAAATTATCTGTATAATTAGAGAAACTCATGAAACTTTGTTACATTCATTTAGAATATTTAGTATAGAGTATACTGTCGTTTTATTTCTCTTCAAGAATTTAAAAAAACAATATGTAAAAATATATGTATATACCGTAGTCGCCAAATTTTAATTTCGGTTTACACTTCTATCCCATGCAGAAGATGACCTTATAATATGCAGCGATGCCTACTTGCTAACAGTGGTGGGAGAGCAACGCAGTGTCGCGGGACCCTCACGCCTTACATTTCATAGGAAAGGTTTGTCGAGTGTACTGTCTTGGCAGCCTCGCTTATGTTTATCTTTAGTTTATTTCATCGCGCTCTTTTCCTCTTTCTACTTTCGTATCAGAAATTAAAAGATGTGTATAAAGTTCAATTAAATCTAATATGAATTTTAACTTTCATAATCATGTTTATTAATTTTGTGTACTTTGTATATGAAATTCTTATCCGTCCATCCTTCTTCAACTGTTCATGTCACTTCCTTTCATAAAACTGTTAATTCATTGTTACTGCTCCTTTGATACTTGTGACTGATAATAACGCTCATTTCTTAATACATTCTTTGATATAATGTTTAATTTTACCTCTTAATTCATTGTATTTAATTCCACATTATACATTTTATGTTGACATATTTTTCTAATCAATAATAATCTGTGTCCATTTCCAACACAATCATATGATTTTTTTGAGTAGGCTTTTCGTATTACAATTTAAATGTGCAATATATTATGTAAATTTTCAATTCTCCTTTACAACCAACTAGATACCACGCTTACATATTGAGCATGTGTTTAAATTGACATCTTAACTAAACTTTATATATACCGGTTGTGTCAAATACCATTAGCCATAGAGAATCAGTGTATACGTATGTATGTAATACGCCGCAACACGGTGTCTATACATCGTACATACATACATATATACGTATACACAGATCCTCTATATATATATAGTTTTCTTTTAAAACATGTGTTTTAAAAGAAAACTAAATATATGCGACCAACAACACAACAACAATTTACGAATATACAGGGTGTCTCTAAAAGGTCTTTAAACAACTCTACCACGTATTTTTCGGACCAAAATAAACCGATTTAGCAAAACTTGGCTTAGTGAAAGTTGCTTAGTTTGTGCGCAATACGGTCCTGAAGTTACAGTTGGAAAATTGTTTTTTTGTTATAAATTTGAAACGGCTGGAGCGATTGCGCTAAATTTTGTCACGTTTACATAGTTTTATGAGTCAAGAAATTCTGTATCAAAATTGTGATAGTAATCAATCCATAGGCGGAGAACCTGCGTTTATAAATATTAAAACATTTCCATTTTCTACGCCAATGGATAAAAAAGAGTTTAAAATTTTAGATTAAGTGTCTTAAGTACAAGAAAAAAAGTACTCTTGGTAAGACTCGAAAAATTGCATCGTTTTCTCAAAAATCGCATTTTAAGAATTGTTAACAATTTTTTTATGATGTTTTCTTTTTTAATAAATACGGAACGACCAATACCAAATAGGTCAAAACAAATAGGCACTAGTTAATAAAAAAGATATTCTGTTTATTTCGTCAATTAATACAAAGATGCTATTTTTTTAATAATATTTTTTCATATAAATTGCAATTGTGTTCTGGTTGGTGGACAACAGAGAATTATTAACAATTAAACAATGAAATAATGAAAATGAAACAATGATTTTTAAAAAAAAAAGAAAAGATATTATAAAAGGTGTTCAAAATGTCTACCATTTTCGTGAATACAAAGGTCTATTCGCCGGAGGAAATTAAATTGAACTCTTTGCAAAACTTCTACATCACCTCTGAGATTATTGGTTGCTTCTTGAATACATTGCCACAATTCTTCTTCATTATTTACAGGTGTATTGTAAACAATGGATTTCTGGTGTCCCCAAAAAAAAATAATCCAGAGGATTCAGATCTGGACTTCGAGGTGCCCATTGTACAGGAGCGTCATTACCTCTACCGATCCATCTATTTGGAAAGTGATGGTTTAAGTAGTGTCGTATGTTCATCGAAAAATGTGGTGGTGCACCATCGTGCATAAACCACATATTCCGTCGAATATCTAGCGGTATATCATCTAACAAGTCCGGAAGAGTATGTTGTAAAAAAATCAAATAGGCTTCTCCAGTTAATCTTTGCGGTAGTCTGACAGGTCCAATAATAAAATTTCCGATTATTCCAGCCCATACATTCATTTTAAATTCATGTTGAAAATGGTTAATTTTAATGGCATGTGGATTTTCCTCTGCATAAACATGTTCATTATGAAAGTTCGTTATCCCTCTTCTTGTAAAACAAGCTTCGTCGGTAAATAAGATTTGTTTGCAAAAGTTTAAATTTCTTGCTCTTTTATGTTCAATAAACCGGCAAAAATTTAGGCGCCTTTCAGGATCTTGAAGTAAGAGGTCTTGAACTCGAATCTTATGGTATGGATGTAATAATTGTTCTCTAATTACTCTATTGACCACATCTTTAGATACTGCAATTTCTCCAGCTATTCGTCTAACGCTCAGTTCCGGATCTTCTTGACACGGTCTAAAATTTCTTCTTCTACTTGAGGTTGCCTTACAAAGCATTGCCTGCCATAGTTTGCTGTTACAGGAGCTAAGCGACCGGTTTCTCGAGGGCGTCTCTCTACTGCGGCAAACGTTGGATGACTTGGAACACGACGATTTGGAAACCGTTCCGAATATACTCTAACACTCTCGGCACAATTGCCTTGACAATATCCATATACTAATAACATATCGGTATATTCTTCGTTGGTGTATTGAACAGCCATGACAAAACGAAAATAAAAGTAATGATGGAAAACACTTTTGAATATCCAGAAAAGTCGTTGTCAAATATTCAAATAGTCATAACTATGGAAACCAACAATAACAACTAAATACAAACATATTGCTGTGACTTCTTCTATCTTGGTCAATGACCAAAAATTGAATTAATAAATTAATGTACTTTAGTGATCTCAGGGTCTAAGTGTGAATTTATTATATTTTTATATCGGATGATGTGTCACATTCTTATACTTATAGTGAGTCCTAGCTGTGATTGTGATGTTTACTTTCCTTAGATCTCCCTGGGATGGGTATAAATAAGTAGATATAGAATGTCAGCACAACTTATTTTATTTTATATATATATATATTTACAAAAACATTGTTGAATATCATTACTATGCAATACAATACATTATTCATTTTATTATTATTGTATCCAGTCCGTTTCATCTGCGGTACAAGCACCTTGCAATCCTTGATTCTTTACGAAATTGTTAATAATAAATAATAATAAAATTCACTGCTCTAATCCTTCATGTATGCTCATATTACTAAATTGCCGTTATTCAACTGAAACGTTATACCTCGTTGAGTCGCCCTGAATCAAGATTTGCACGTCAATCCAGAGCTTACTCAAAGAAGAATTTATTTTAAATTATTTAAACAATATTCTAAATGTTACTTGCCATCCGGAAAGTTTACTAATACCTCGTTAAACCGCTTTGGACCAAGATTCGCACGTCAATCCAAAGCATGTTCAAAGAAGAATTTATTTTTAAATTATTTGAACAATATTCTAAATGTTAATTGCTATCCGGAAAGTTTACTAATACCTCGTTAAACCGCTTTGGACCAAGATTCGCACGTCAATCCAAAGCATGTTCAAAGAAGAATTTGTTTTTAAATTATTTGAACAATATTCTAAATGTTAATTGCTATCCGGAAAGTTTATTAATGCCTCGTTAAACCTCTCTGAATTAAGATTCACACGTTAATCCAAAGCATGTCCAAAGAAGAATTTATTTTAAATTATTTAAACAATATTCTAAATTGCGTTGCCCGATAATTTATGAAACATTCATGAAGGTTCTTTTATTTATTTATTTAGTTTAGAATTGCAAGATGGAGTTTATTTTATAGTGCTTGTACTCACTTTTCTTGTTTATATAACGCCTCGAACTCCTCCTGGTAGTCCAATCCCTCCATTTTTATTTAAATTTATTGTAGTTGCTTTTGTACGGTTCAACACTGGTATTTCGCGCCTTTATATGTATCTGGCGCGCGGTTATCGTTGCCGCCTTTTATGACTACGACGTTTGAATCTTAAGGCGTTTATGCCTTTAGATCCTTTATTTCTTCGGCGCACTGGTTTCACTATTTTCCTTTAAGTTTTGAAGAGAATCAGGACTTCTTATCGACTGCCCTTATTTTCGCTTGTGTCCCTCTTTTTATAATGATAAACATCTGACAAACGACTTATTTTTGTTTTAAGTCGTTCCTTTCGTTTGAATTTTCGTCTGTCACGCCCTCCGTGTTAATTTCGATAACTATCGAAATTACGCAATCACGTGACCTTGTTTCCACCATGTTTGTTGTTGTTATTATTTTTATATTCTACATTTTTATTCCATGGACATTTTGAATGATTTTATTTGTTGGTAGGTATTCTTTTATTGTATTTTATTATATTTACTAATGCTTTACTTATTTATTTTTAGCCTAAATGTCTCGAAGCATTTGTACGTGAATAAAATTATGTACCATCGCATATTTAGACGTACATTCAACAATGTCCTTTTATTTTGTGAACATCAGTGAATTTGCATACCCAACATAATGTTTTAATTTCAATGGTGAACTAGGCCCCAATATTTACATTCTGGATGCGTTAGTGTATATCGAAAACAAGCAAATCATATATCTTTGTATGCGTTTTGGTGTCCCTACGGACGAAAATATAATTGATCTTGTGACCGTGAAATAAGTGGTATATATTTATTTATTTATGTATATAGACCTTTGTTTAATATTGTATTTTTGGTTTTAGCTTGGTCTTTCTTAGAATATATTCGTGTAGAGAAGAAAATAAACAAATCGTGCCCCTTACGTACACTCAATACTATTTTGTACAGAAAATATAAGTGAAACGTGTATAGTGATACATAACATTTATTCTTGACAATGTTGGTGGTTATAATATTGATATCCTTTGTGATAATTCCTATTTTTGAACTATTATCGCTGCTAAAAGAATGTATTACCGGGTTGACCTACTTTTCTATTGACTGCTAGTAATACTGCTTTAAATTATTATATATCCTTTTTTATTAAACGGAGGTCAGTATTTGAGTATTGTTTTATAGATATTTAACATGATTTTGTGCTCTAATTTATTTTAACATTGTTTTATATTTTTCATTTTATTTCTCATTGTGAATGCTGTTATTTTTACGGGTATGCAACCCATATTGCATTGTTGTGTATACTACTGCCTAGTTATGAATTTTTGAGCAAACACTAAATATAATTAAAACTACATACACTTACATTAATTAGTGAATTTATTCTGTATTTTATTTGTTAAAATATTTATTATAATTTATATCTAACATGTGAATTTATATTTACTTAAAATAAACATAGTGATATTTTATTTCTGTTGGTTCTTTATTTGTTTGGTTTCTTTATTTTATTTATTCATTTATTTACAAGAAAATACCACAGCATATCCCAAGTTAAGAAACTGTCAATATGCCATAGTTGACTACGAAAAATATGCGCGTATTGCATTTTCTTTACTTAATGGTATTTTCTAAACTTTTGTTTAACTAAATTCTTACATCTAGATTTACTATATTTTTATGTGGGAACTATCCCTTTTGTTTCTTAAAGTCTATTTATTCTAATTTAAGTACTATAATCTTGGGAACTATCCCTTTTATTTCCTTAATACTTACTTACATAATTTAAATAATGTGTCCCTGGGAACTATCCCTTTTTACTTTAATACCTTATTTATCTAGCTTAAATAATATAATTCTGGGAACTATCCCTTTTTGTTTTCTTAATATTTATTTACATTTCTTAAATAATATACTCTTGGGAGCTATCCCTTTTATTTTTGTAATATTTATATACAACTTAAATAGTATAGTTTTGGGAGCTGTCCCTTTTTATTTCCTCATGGGTTCATATTTTTCATCGTATGAGTTTTATATTTTAACTTTCCTCCCTTCATTTTTGTTTTAATTTTTACACCTTTCATTTACAATCGGAAAGTGATACTTAATTTATCTAAAGTGAAACATATACAAATATATAATAAATTAGAGATATCTTCTTCGTGTGGGTTCAATATCTTTTGCGTGGCATCAATTAAGCCTACAATTGATATTCATATATAAAATCTTATCGTCTTCCACATATCAGTCGGGGAATTTATCTTGAATAAGTAGTATTTTCTTTTTATTTTCTTCATGTTACCTGCCCAAAAAGAATCTTTTAAAACTATCGTAGCAAACCACTGGGTATCTGTGTACTTCATTGATAATGTTTCCTTTGGATCTTCTCTATTTTTCTCTTTTACAGCGACAATTGGACTGATAAAGTTCACTTCTGCTTTTTCCATTATATTGTTCTTCAGCATTTCTTTTATTTCTATAATTTCACTTAAATAATATTTATTGGGAATATGGATAGATTTTCACATAGAAGGGTTCCTTTTCATTTACCTCGAGCTTATGCTCGTAATTTCTTACCAAGCCAGGACTGTCGTCGACTAGTCTCTTGTGCTTATTTAAAAGATTGCTCACATGATTTTTACACTTTTCATTGCAATTTATACTTGTACCATCCCTTTTTAATGTGAAGTCCTTATTCTTTGGATGCTTCACGAGATGCGTACATTTATTGTCATATGAATCGTTAATCATTTCTTGCGTGAGTTCCTTTTCTATTTCTTCTACATATAATTTATTAATTAATTTTATTTATTTCTTTACTGGTGCTTCTTCGCTCCATGAAATTGTCATATTTCTTATGTGAAAAGTCTTGTCCTTCATATCCAGTCTTGTGCTATTGACTTAAAAGTCCATTCCCAATATGCAATTGCAATTCAAATTATTTACTACTACAAATTCTGTCAGTAGATTTAAATCATTTATTTTAACATTAATGCAGAAAACTTTATCAATGGTTATCAAAGGTTTTTCTTTTATTTGCTGTAATTAAGTTAATCTTCTTTATAGGTATATACCGTCCTTGTTTCTCTAAATTTTCATTCATGACGCTGTAGTCGAGTAGCTTTTATTTTATTTATTTTTCTTCCCCAATTCTGATTGATATGTGTGGTAGTTCGATGGTTATTTTCATTTGGATCTTCTTATTTGTATGTCTCGTTTCATTTTCCTTGATTGGGGTATCGTTGTTGGCTAAGGTAGGAGTAGGGTAGCCATGTCCCATCGGAGGTCCCCAATTTATCCTCCGCCGTGCTCCTTGATTGGGGTGTCGTCGTTGGCTAAGGTAGGAGTAGGGTAGCCACGTCCCATCGGAGGTCCCCAATTTATTCTCCGCCGTGCTCCATGATTTATTGGGAATTTATTTTCCCAAAATCTTGAGGCGAAAGTCAATAATGTTCTTGTTATGCCGAAGTATATCCTCGATGTACGTCGTTGGTGTTCTAAGTTCCCTATCTTCTTGGTTACTTGAACGTGTATTTATTGAATGGTAAAGTGATACTTTATTTTCTTTATTTATTTCTGTGGCTATACTTATTCTTCCCTTTTCCATTAGTGCAACCTCTTCGGTCCCCCTCAGTGTGTTGACTTCTTTGTGCGTCATTATAACCTTTCCAATTTTTATACTAAGTGCCTGTCGTTTCCATGAGCCTGTATATTTTTCTGCTCCTATGAGTATTTCTAATGTTTGCCGTGAAATGTATAGATGTGAAATTTTGTTATCTTCTTCTTCATATAGCAACGTGTCCAACTGTGTTCTCAAAATTTTCTTATTGGAATCCATGTATTTGGTTCTTCTCCATGTATGTTTTATTGTGGAGGTTTCTTTGACTTTTGTTACTATTTGTGCATCATCTTCATTGGTTGGCATATTCCTCGTAATTTCTTCGTTTTTCGTTGTATTGGTGTTTATTATTTTATTTTCTAATGATTCTTCTTCGTCAAACCGTTCTATCGTTTCGTCCATTCTGTCATTTGTTCCGTCTATCAGTGATCTGTACATATTCTCACACCTTCTTGTATTGTCCCTTATTACTTTCGTTAAACCTGACACAGACTCTGTTATTTTGTTTTCTAAATTGGCATTTATCTGACGCATCTCTGTTCTAAAATCTTGGAATCCCTTGTCAATATTTAAGTTGATTTTATTTAGATTTTCATTGTTTGCTTTGATTTCTTCTTTCATGTTCTCATTGTTTGATTTCATTTCTTCTTTCATGTCTTTCATGTTCTCATTGTTTGATTTCATTTCTTCTTTCATGTGTAATAGGACTTGAAGCAAGTTATCCATTTTATCTTCCGATGATTTTTCGGTTGTTCTCTTGAGAGATGTACTTCCAACGATCGGTTCTTCCAATTGATCACCTTCCAACTCTTGTTTCTCTGATTCTGAGCTAGAGGTTGAACGGTTGCTGCGAGAGTTATCTCTGTATCTAATAAACTGTGGTCTCGTTTCTTTATCTTCAATCTTTTCAGGTTTTTCGCCTTTATTTTTGTTGTTTTCATCAGCCATTTTTATTTTTGTTTTTATTCTATCTCTTATCCACCCTGTCCCAATAGGAGAATATTGTGCTTATGGCGTTATAAGGAAAGTAAATTCACACAGCCTTTTATCGTTAAGTGCCAAATCAAATGTTGGCCAACGATAATCCTATTATGTATGGGTGCCAAATTAAATCTTGGCCAATGATAAGCCCTTTTACGTTGTTCGCTAAAATAAATCTTGGCCAACGATAAGCCTAGGACGTTGGATGCCAAATTAAGATTGATCTTGGCCAACGATAAGCCTACTACGTATGGGCGCCAAATTAATGCTGTGACTTCTTCTATCTTGGTCAATGACCAAAAATTGAATTAATAAATTAATGTACTTTAGTGATCTCAGGGTCTAAGTGTGAATTTATTATATTTTTATATCGGATGATGTGTCACATTCTTATACTTATAGTGAGTCCTAGCTGTGATTGTGATGTTTACTTTCCTTAGATCTCCCTGGGATGGGTATAAATAAGTAGATATAGAATGTCAGCACAACTTATTTTATTTTATATATATATATATTTACAAAAACATTGTTGAATATCATTACTATGCAATACAATACATTATTCATTTTATTATTATTGTATCCAGTCCGTTTCATCTGCGGTACAAGCACCTTGCAATCCTTGATTCTTTACGAAATTGTTAATAATAAATAATAATAAAATTCACTGCTCTAATCCTTCATGTATGCTCATATTACTAAATTGCCGTTATTCAACTGAAACGTTATACCTCGTTGAGTCGCCCTGAATCAAGATTTGCACGTCAATCCAGAGCTTACTCAAAGAAGAATTTATTTTAAATTATTTAAACAATATTCTAAATGTTACTTGCCATCCGGAAAGTTTACTAATACCTCGTTAAACCGCTTTGGACCAAGATTCGCACGTCAATCCAAAGCATGTTCAAAGAAGAATTTATTTTTAAATTATTTGAACAATATTCTAAATGTTAATTGCTATCCGGAAAGTTTACTAATACCTCGTTAAACCGCTTTGGACCAAGATTCGCACGTCAATCCAAAGCATGTTCAAAGAAGAATTTGTTTTTAAATTATTTGAACAATATTCTAAATGTTAATTGCTATCCGGAAAGTTTATTAATGCCTCGTTAAACCTCTCTGAATTAAGATTCACACGTTAATCCAAAGCATGTCCAAAGAAGAATTTATTTTAAATTATTTAAACAATATTCTAAATTGCGTTGCCCGATAATTTATGAAACATTCATGAAGGTTCTTTTATTTATTTATTTAGTTTAGAATTGCAAGATGGAGTTTATTTTATAGTGCTTGTACTCACTTTTCTTGTTTATATAACGCCTCGAACTCCTCCTGGTAGTCCAATCCCTCCATTTTTATTTAAATTTATTGTAGTTGCTTTTGTACGGTTCAACACTGGTATTTCGCGCCTTTATATGTATCTGGCGCGCGGTTATCGTTGCCGCCTTTTATGACTACGACGTTTGAATCTTAAGGCGTTTATGCCTTTAGATCCTTTATTTCTTCGGCGCACTGGTTTCACTATTTTCCTTTAAGTTTTGAAGAGAATCAGGACTTCTTATCGACTGCCCTTATTTTCGCTTGTGTCCCTCTTTTTATAATGATAAACATCTGACAAACGACTTATTTTTGTTTTAAGTCGTTCCTTTCGTTTGAATTTTCGTCTGTCACGCCCTCCGTGTTAATTTCGATAACTATCGAAATTACGCAATCACGTGACCTTGTTTCCACCATGTTTGTTGTTGTTATTATTTTTATATTCTACATTTTTATTCCATGGACATTTTGAATGATTTTATTTGTTGGTAGGTATTCTTTTATTGTATTTTATTATATTTACTAATGCTTTACTTATTTATTTTTAGCCTAAATGTCTCGAAGCATTTGTACGTGAATAAAATTATGTACCATCGCATATTTAGACGTACATTCAACAATGTCCTTTTATTTTGTGAACATCAGTGAATTTGCATACCCAACATAATGTTTTAATTTCAATGGTGAACTAGGCCCCAATATTTACATTCTGGATGCGTTAGTGTATATCGAAAACAAGCAAATCATATATCTTTGTATGCGTTTTGGTGTCCCTACTGACGAAAATATAATTGATCTTGTGACCGTGAAATAAGTGGTATATATTTATTTATTTATGTATATAGACCTTTGTTTAATATTGTATTTTTGGTTTTAGCTTGGTCTTTCTTAGAATATATTCGTGTAGAGAAGAAAATAAACAAATCGTGCCCCTTACGTACACTCAATACTATTTTGTACAGAAAATATAAGTGAAACGTGTATAGTGATACATAACATTTATTCTTGACAATGTTGGTGGTTATAATATTGATATCCTTTGTGATAATTCCTATTTTTGAACTATTATCGCTGCTAAAAGAATGTATTACCGGGTTGACCTACTTTTCTATTGACTGCTAGTAATACTGCTTTAAATTATTATATATCCTTTTTTATTAAACGGAGGTCAGTATTTGAGTATTGTTTTATAGATATTTAACATGATTTTGTGCTCTAATTTATTTTAACATTGTTTTATATTTTTCATTTTATTTCTCATTGTGAATGCTGTTATTTTTACGGGTATGCAACCCATATTGCATTGTTGTGTATACTACTGCCTAGTTATGAATTTTTGAGCAAACACTAAATATAATTAAAACTACATACACTTACATTAATTAGTGAATTTATTCTGTATTTTATTTGTTAAAATATTTATTATAATTTATATCTAACATGTGAATTTATATTTACTTAAAATAAACATAGTGATATTTTATTTCTGTTGGTTCTTTATTTGTTTGGTTTCTTTATTTTATTTATTCATTTATTTACAAGAAAATACCACAGCAATATGTATTTTACAAAACGCAGGGCACAAGTGGAATTCTTAAAACAAAAAAAAACATCAAAAAAATAGCATTTTTTGCATCAATTGTCGAGATAAATAGAATATCTTTTTTGTAAACCAGTGCCTCTTTGTTTTAACCTATCTGGTATTGGCCGTTCTGTATTTTTTAAAAAAGAAAACATTTTACAAAAAAAAATTATCAATGCAAAAACGACGTCAAAAGACGTGTACATAGTTTAAAGAGACGTCTAAACGGCCTAAGACACGTGTACACGGCTTAAAGATACATGTACATGGAGCACACAGTATGCGCAGCCGTCCTCTAGTTAATGTTCTCAAATCTTAAAATGCGATTTTTGAAAAAACGATGCAATTTTTCGAGTCTTACCAAGAGTACCTTTTTTCTTGTACTTAAGACACTTAATCTAAATTTTATAGACAAACTCTTTTTTATCCATTGGCGTAGAAAATGGAAATGTTTTAATATTTATAAACGCAGGTTCTCCGCCTATGGATTGATTACTATCACAATTTTGATACAGAATTTCTTGACTCATAAAGCTATGTAAACGTGACAAAATTTAGCGCAATCGCTCCAGCCGTTTCAAATTTATAACAAAAAAACAATTTTCCAACTGCAACTTCAGGACCGTATTGCGCACAAACTAAGCAACTTTGACTAAGCCAAGTTTTGCTAAATCGGTTTATTTTGGTCCGAAAAATACGTTGTAGAGTTGTTTAAAGACCTTTTAGAGACACCTTGTATATATACCAAAAATGTATTTGTGCTTACAACGCGAATTTTTTCCAGAAGTTTTGCCTTCTCACATAATTGACCGCAATATTTCAAGTTAAAATATTTTTAAACTCGTGCAACTTCCGGTTACACCGGAAGTAGGCGCCATCTTTGTTATTTTAAATGTGACACCCTGTATTTTATTCGAGATTTGAATTGCTTATTTAAATAGAAGAACAGAGATACCGGGTTGGATTATGTCAAAGTCAACCGTTTCGGAGTTATTCAACTGTTTTCCATTTTTAGGGCACTTGAACGTAAATTTTAAAAGTTCTTTATCTGAGACATGAAAAAAGACAAACAATTGAAATTTGTTCCTGAGATAGTCAAAGTATTGTCCTATTCGAATATCACCAGGTTTTGCAATAATATTACACAGGGTGTTCTCTAATTAATTTACAATTATACACATTTCAAATGCAAGAAACTCAATTTTGTCAAATGAAACACCCTGTATATTTTCGCCTTTTCTGAAGTAGAAAAAATTGTCTTTCGATCCACTATTACATTCCCTGTACCTATCTCTAGAAGTTTTTGAGTTATTGGGGAGATCAGCCTGAAGGCCCTATATTTTGCCAAATAAAACTGAAAAAATAATAGATTAAGTATAGGAGGAGTGGATTAATAGTCATTTGTAAGCATGTTATGGGCATGGAAAAAAAGTCTTCTAGTTCAAAACCAAAAATTTATTAATTGCGAAAACATTTTTGATCTCACGGTATAAGTCAAACAAAGAAAACAAAAACAAATCTAAAACCAAATCACAGCAAGTGCTCAATATGTCCACCGCCTACTTCAATGCATTTATTTAACCTTGTTTGGAGCTTGTCAGTCGTTGCACGTTCAATCATTTGAACTTCAATTTGGTCCAATGCTCTTCGCACCCTATCCTCTAGTTCTTGCCTGGAGTTAACTGGTGTTGCATAGACCTCTTTTTTTATGTAACTCCATAAAAAAAAGTCAACTGGAGTTAAATCCGGAGATCTAGCAGGCCAAAGACATGGTCCATTTGGACCAATCCACCTATCCTCAAATAGCTGGGTCAACTCTTGATATACAGCATGAGTAGAGTGAGCTGGAGCTCCATCCAGTTGAAACCAATAATAGTTTTGGTGTGGCATGTCATTGACTATGTTTGCCACCACTTCCCTAATGATTCGCAAATATCTTTCGGACGTTAGCCTTTCATCATAAATATGATAAAATACCCTTCCCCACCCTATTATGGCGAATACATTAAAACTAAATTGATATTGAAAATGGCTTACTCGTGAAAAGTGGGGATTTTCATCTGCCCAAAAATGACAATTTTTATTATTTACAACGCCTTGCCTGGTAAACTTGGATTCATCCGACCATAAAATCTTTCGTAACATGTCCGGATCTTCCTGTTTACGAATAGTTAGCCACTCACAAAAATCAATTCTTCTCTGAGCGTCTCCATTTCTCAGTTCGTGGACTTTCCTTTGTGCATATGGGTGCCATTTGTTCTTTGCTAGCACGCGTTGAATTGACCTCATACTAATATCTAAATCCACCTTTGCTTTACGTATCGAAGCATGGGGATGAGCTGTGAAATATCCCAGAATATGAATTTCGTTGTTTTCTTCACCTGTTACTGGCTTAGTACAATTTCTTTTTGTGTTCATATTCCAATGTCGCAAAAAATGTGTTTCAATTTTTACAAATTTGAATCGATTCATCGGAGGCAAATTAGGGTATCTCTGATTGAACACACGGCAAGTTCTACTTATTATGCGATTACATTCTCCGTGTATGTAAAATAAATTAAGGATACTTTCATTTGGATAATTATTATTATAGCCTTCCATTATGCACTAATCAAATCATTCAGTAAAGTACAAAAAATATCCAAGCATCAAATTAATAATACTGACAGCGAACGAAATTTTGACAACTAAACATTTTGTTACTTCCAAGGCATTCTTGAAATTGTGTGTGATAAATGGCAAAATATCGGGCCTTCAGGCTGATCTCCCCAATAACTCAAAAACCTCTAGAGATAGGTATAGGGAATGTAATAGTGGATCGAAAGACAATTTTTTTCTGCTACAGAAAAGGCGAAAATATACAGGGTGTTTCATTTAAAAAATTGAGTTTCTTGCATTTGAAATGTGTATAATTGTAAATTAATTAGAGAACACCCTGTGTAATATTATTGCAAAACCTGGTGATATCCGAATAGGACAATACTTTGACTATCTCAGGAACAAATTTCAATTGTTTATCTTTTTTCATGTCTCAGATAAAGAACTTTTAAAATTTACGTTCAAGTGCCCTAAAAATGGAATGGAATGAATAACTCCGAAACGGTTGACTTTGACATAATCCAACCCGGTATCTCTGTTCTTCTATTTAAATAAGCAATTCAAATCTCGACTAAAATACAGGGTGTCACATTTAAAATAACAAAGATGGCGCCTACTTCCAGTGCAACCGGAAGTTGCACGAGTTTAAAAATATTTTAACTTGAAAGATTGCGGTCAATTATGTGAGAAGGCAAAACTTCTGGAAAAAATTCGCGTTGTAAGCACAAAAACTTCTAATGTGCTAGTTACATGAAACACGGTGTATATGTATCTAACAAAGCAACGAAGTTAGATACAACAAAAATAAACACATGGGACATAAGTACATGTAAAATCACATCTAAAAACTGTGTATGCTAATACTGCTATTGTTTAATTAATAACAAATATAACATTACAATACTGAAAACTGGAGGTGTATTTATTTCTGAATTATTACTCTAGAATATCTAACCAAATTCTAACAATTTGCACAGCACACATTTTTACTAGTAATATGCTGTTATTCTTTCCGTTTTTACGGAATTGGTATGAGATGTGTTGAATAAAATTTGTATATTACTCTTCTGTGAAATAACGGCAGAATGAAAAAGTTTGGCTGGAGGAAGCGTAGATGCGTAATCTTACAACACCTTCTCTTCCACCTACCTTTTCGTGTACTTTAGGGTCCCTTTAAATTGCAATAAATTCCATTAATTTTTCTCTTTCTCAGGAACGAATTAACTCGCAAATAAACGCAGATTTATCCCCGTTTTCTCGAGTCGCGTGAAAAACACAATAGACTTAAAAGAAATGAAGCAAAAAAGCCGGGGCATTTAAATTATTCGCAGAAGATTTGCAGGAAAATTTATTCGTATACTGCGCACCAGTAATCCGGCAATTTATTTTCGGCCTCTATGTCAAACATTCAGACATTTAGGGCTGTTTAATTTTGTTTTCTATTGTGGTTTCGTCTCATCGATCCCCGCCGACGTTCACGGTACTGTCACGTTAGCGAAATAATTTGTCAGTGCGGGTTCGAGTTATAGCTGTTTCTATAATGGAACACACAGTATTCTCGAACCCTCGCATCAATCTATAAATTTCTCATTCGAAGGATATTATATATAATCTATAATTCGGGTTGTGTAAGATTTATGGCGAGTACGGATTGAATTTAACAAGTGAGATTTTGCACAAGAAACGTAAACTGAATATAAAATCAGCATGTACCTATAAAGCCATAATAGAAATGGTATAATATTTTATTACCTTATCGGTTTGCGACAATATTACTACTTCCAATCGTTTCATTTTCATTCACCTTTGCAGCATATCGCGGATAATATGTCGCCAGTTGGTATTTCGCAAACAATTAGGGAAAGTTCGTTCAATTAGTTGAAATAATAATAAGAAGAGTATTACATGAATATTGATACGTCAGTTACTAATGCATGGTTACTAGGTCATATTGAAAACAATCATCGCACTTTTTTGGTAGTATAAATCGTATTTACTGAAATAAAAGTACCTACCAGGATATTTCAAAAAGTGTAATATTTGACTATAACAGTTTAATTTTTTTTTTGCTTATTTTTTTATTTTATTTTCATTATACAAGATATCTGCGGACAATGTACAAAATGATGTAGGTCAGAATTGAAGCAGTATATATAGCACAAAACTAGGAAAGATAGTATGAGAGATCTGTGAATGTATATAGTTGAACAGAAACGTATCAAAAATATATATAAGAATCCCTCCATTACGAATGAGTTCTTTATAATTCCAAAGACAGTTCTTTTCAGCAGAGGTATAATCGGGCAAAATGACTGATCAATGGTGTCGCTACGAAGCAGAAAAATACACCATGAACTCCTTAATTATCCCACACTAAGCGAGAAAGACTTCGACAATTCGATGTTAAGATACGACTAAAGTATCCACAAAGATTAATTAAAACAAGAACTTACCCAATCCAACGCTAACCGAATCCCACTAATTAATGACCTGGAATCACACATTCACAATTTTTCTCAACCAAAATCAATTATCCAACATAAATAATATCCTCTCATACAGTTAGGTAGGTATTGAACAGCCCAAAGTAATTATGCGAGCAGACAAGGATTCACGTTTCGGCATGGGAATTATAGAGACTTAAGAACGAGTGAACTAAAGAACTGTTAGCTACACATATATGCATTCGCAAATACGTTTCAGAGCATGAGCACAAATACAGAGGGAAGCACGCGAATAATTGAAAAAGGCTTGTGACGGGTTAAATTTCACTCAGTAAATAATGACTTTCTTTTCTTAATATTTAGTTTTGAGTACACCGCTCATGAACTTGTCTATTTCGTTTTTCTATCGAAATAATTTTCATTATTGAATTCGTTCATTTCCTCTGAGAATGCACTCTATATTGTCGTAATTATATTTTTATTTTTTCCATCGTTATTTTTCTACGGCTGGAATATGTTCAGCTCTTTCACCTGTTCTTAGAGTCCGGTCTGAATGATTCATTCTATGACCTTTCCCATAGCCGGCCATAAGCTTATAGTCATTAGTTTTGTGGGAATATAGGCTCTTGAAGACGCTTGTGGATCATAATGACCTGGCCTGACTCGGGGAAGTGTCGAAACTTCAGAGAGACGTTAACGATGTTGGCCAGACATGATGCCTTTCCTGGGGAGGGCTTTGAGGGCGGCGTTAGTAATGCGATCGTGACCAGGGACCTTCCGGCTTTTGAGGGTTTTAATGGTGGCTTGAATTTCCTGGTCTTCGGAAGAATTTTACCTTGGATCGGAGCAGAAAGATGCCTACGGACGGACGGTCCACGCGCTCCGCATGGTTTTGGAAAAAGTTGTCCCGCTGGCGACATCTATAGGTTAATTAAATGTAATTATACTTTTTCAGAACAATTAGTGTTCATACATCAAGTTCAGTTATGCATCCAGAGTTTAAGTGCTGGCCTGATTATACCTTGCTTTGTTGCTAATATTAATTTTATTAACTAAGTAGGCAATTAGTCTCACTCTATGGACGCAGTGTCCAACATATTTGTATAGTGCTAAATATTAATCTAGTATATATAATCAAAGCTACTGTAAGCTATTCTTGTTTATCTCTTATACAAAATTACTATACGTATGACAAATGCCAAGATTATTTAAGTTCACCCTGTATAATAATGGGTCTTTTATGCAATAAATTCTCAAGATGAAAATCAAAATTACAGAAATTGAACGTCCAAAGTTTCCCTAATTAGAAATAATAATTAGTTCCAACGAAAAATGTCAAAAGAGACGCAAACGACACAAGCGATATATATATAGGTTATGAAAATGCGATTTTAACAATTCCAAACTGATTAAAAGATTAATACCTGTACTGTATGTTCATATATTCTTCCAACGGGCATTCTAATAATCATATATTCCGACATAACACCATGTAACTTTAGAATCGAATTTAAATCCGACCAAAATGTCGTTAGATAAGAAAATTTGCTTCTTCAACAACCAAAAATTCCAATCGCAAATTTTCTCCATAAATAAACCAATCGGACAAAATACTCCGCAATGCACGTTGCGTATAAATATATGAAACTACCAAACTCGTTGAATATTGGTTCAGAGACCCCATTTAGACGATGTTACTCGGTAGCATTTCAATTTAAAATGCTTCCGAATTATCAAGAAGACAATAACAATCTAATTAAATTAATACCAGGGATTATGTGTTTTAAATTACAGATACCTACAACAACAATTAGCCGAGTAGATAACCGATTTAAATGAATCAAGAGAAATTACGCTACGATATCCGAAAATATAAATAATAATAATTATTAATTAAAAATAAAAGAAATTAGGCCTGCGATTTTTGAACCGTTACAGGGCCTCGAAAAACAAAAAAACAACACATAATGCTCTAAAAATAGCAAATCAAAATTATAAATGTAACAATATAACAATTTCAGCAGTGCCATGTCTAGGGAAAATTCTTAACAGAGTACTCAAAAGTTAATTTTCAGAATAACTTTCCGAAGAAAGATAATAATTGATGTATAAACAAAGCGACGTGAAAGATAGAACAAATTAATTAAAACGAAACGAAAACAGTTTCCTTTATCCATAGACTGTCACGAAAGTACATTCATTCAAGTGTGTATACAAGAACTACAGAGTTGTCGACCGAGAAAGCTCTTCGTTGATTTATTTCATTTAATCGATATTCCGGCATGTTTCGTAATCAAAATATTTGTATAGGTACAGGGTACAATATATATATATTCCTATACAATTCTCTCAAATTTCACTTAATTCCTAAATTCATATTTGAGATCAATTCCATACCAGCAAAATTATTTATTGTCACCTGTAATAGCCATACGGGGTGATTTGCGTAAGCCGTGCATGATAGGTTTCTCAACCCGAAGATGAACTAGAAAATTGAAATACAGCACGCAGTTATAACCGAACGTGCCAATTATATCTGAAATATTTTCTATTATATACTTTTTTGTATGGTTAGATTAGTATTAAAGTTTTTAAACTTTATAATATTAACAAATACTGTTTATTTATACTAAAGAGAAATAAAACTAAATTTTAAATTATTTAAATAATTAAGTAGTCTCCCAGTGGTCGAAATTCGACCTTAGTTTTAACGTTACCTAAACAATGAATGAAGAAAATCCATGTTGTAAGGTAATTGATAATAACTATAAAAAATTAAATCCTCTTTAAATCTTACAAATTTTTTTAATATACTCTAGGACATGTTTCGTCTTAAAGCCATCATCAGCTAGAATCTACAATAACTTAATTAAGAGAAGACAAAATAAAAAGGTTAAATACTTACAGTCAAGAATTCATACAGTAGTTGAAATTTAAATATTCATTATAATGACGTAATTAATATTATATCAAAATTCACTAATTGTAAAACTATGGTAAAACTCATAATAGAGTGATGATTTAGATAAAATTAAATTAATATGAAATAAAATGGGGAATTTTAGGTGGTTACATTTGGATTTTATGTTTATTAAACAATGAATGTTTTATTTTAGTTTATTACGTTTTACATCGGCCGAAGAAGAGGTTGATGCCTTTATAAATGAAATAAACAAACTAAGATTCGAGAAAATGTTTTGAGGATTGGTTTAAAAATGAATTGACTGTGGAAGAGAACACTTTGAAAAATTATAAATAAATGTTTTTTGTAAATAAATTGACGTTTTACTTTGCCAGGCGAATTAATTATATGTCTTTTAGGTGAAATGTATTGTGACACTTACACACTGACAATATATAAATCTTTTTTTCCGGGAAATCTTATTATCCTTAATTACAATTACACAGTTACGTAACGATAAAAACCCAATTAAATGAAATGCATATACGGCTTTCTATATCGAAGAATTTACAGTACTCGACACAAATTCGAGTTTTGATTAAAACGAAAATGCCTTTCCGTCCTTTCCATAATCTGCTTCGATCGTTTTGCGATTAGAGCGTGGGATTTTAATTAATCATCCTCGTCTAAAACGAATACTTAATTAACGCCTATTAAAACATACGTACCAACTTCGCGCATATAAATCGTCCAGACAGTTTCGAGAATTAATTAATTTAATTAAACAATGAATTAATTAATTCGGAACAAGTCCAATAAGATCAAAACAAAAAAGATTACTTTATCACAGTTCAAAATGCTTAGATTCAGAACTGCTTTGTTGAACTTTAACCGTTTACTTTATTTTCCTATTGAAAATGATTTCTGTAAGGATTTTATTCTGTATGTGTTGAATACATTAAAACGTGTATTTTTGTCTATTCTTGCGCGAAGAATTTGCTTAATGTGGTAGCTGCAGACTGTGAACCAATGTAATTTGTTGATGTAAGCAATTTGAAGGACAAATAGATATTTCTTAAACTTAGATTCTCATGTGCGCAACGCTCCATCGAATTTACTTGCCATATTTGGAGTAAATATGGTAATTTCTCAGTGTTTCAAAATCTTTATAATAAGTGAACTTACATTTTTGAGTAATTCAATAACTATTGATGTATTTGGATTTTCCTGTAATACCTGCAAAGTGTCAAGAGTATATCTTAAATCATCTCTTATTTATCAAAAACGACATCCAAGAGAATTAAAAGGCAATAATGCCGATTTCGGTGTTTAATGACTAACTTCGACAGATGCAAACGCGAAATGTATAATTAAAAGTGAAAATGTAAGCCATTAAGCACAGAACAGCCGCTACTATGTATGTAGCTTCATCAAAAGATTATTCTCATGTTCATACTCTTTATTCGTTCCTTTTACTTTCTAATACGTAGTATAAGGAAGTATTGTGATGATGAAAATTTTCGACCTCGAGATTTTTGCAGATGTCCACGTTTTGAAGTTTCCTGATACCAAAAAAGTGGTTTTTAAAAAATGTCTGTCTGTCTGTCTGTGTGTGTGTGTGTGTGTGACCACGACAGTGGTCAAACCGCTGTAGATATCAATTCCAAATTTTGTATTTTCCTGTATAATCTCCCTCTTGAGGTCTGATTAGTTTTTCAGCAAAATCGGTAGGCCGGAAGTAGCAGTTTACTTCAGCGAAAAAATCGAATTTTGACAATATTTCGTCAACTACTAAGTTTAAACAAATTTATAAAGAATTCGTATATACTTCAAATTGAAATTGAAAATAATTTTATTTAAAAAGTTTTTCGAAATTCCTACCGGAAGTAGGTCTTTTACTCTTATCGAAAATCAGTTTTTTGCGAATATTTCACAAGTCATGCTTTTTAGACAAGTACGTTACGGGTATAAAAGTATTTAAAACATAATTTTCAATATCTTTTGTATAAAAGAAATTTCAAATTTCAGACCGGAAGTACCACTTTTACTCTTATCGAATAACGATTTTTTGCAAATATGTCGTAAGTTATGCATTCTATATATATTTATCAAGAGTACAAAAGTATTTAGAACTGGATTTGCAATATTTTTTGTATATATGAAATTTCAAAATTCGGACCGGAAGTAGCACTTTTACTCTTAGCGAATAGCACTTCTTTGACAATATCTTGCAAAGTATGCATTCTATAGAGATTTATTAAGAGAATGAAAGTACTTAGAATATGATTTTGAATAAGTTTTGTATAAAAAAATTCTTAAAATTGTATAGTTTGAAACGCTCAAACGTATAAGAAACTCGTGTGGTGGCCACACCTCATTTTTTATATACAAACACAGGGCAGGTCAAAAAATATCTGTTTACAGTATTTACACAAAAAATAAAAATATTGCTTACTGAAATAATGAAAAATTTAAGATAATAATAATAGTGTACTTAGGGTGTTGATACTTGGGCAATTACCGAATCTAGTGTCTTGTAATTGAAAAAACTCACTTATTTTATAAAGTGGATGCCCTAGGAGTACGTTTTCAATTCTTGTTTTGAATATCAATGCTGGAAGTGATTTGTACACATAGGGGAGGTGATTGTACAATTTAATTTTCATTATATGAGACTTGTTTATTCTAGGGTAGAACATTTTTCATTCTGTGAGTATAGAGCAGCATTTCCAGAATATAGGCGGTCAATATTTTTGAGTTTATAAATAAAAGTTTGCAGTGGTCTATGTAATTTGCTTTAGCCATTACTCTAATGATACGCTTCTGAGAAAGTAATATTCTCTCAGCATGGATTCAACCTCGCTGGCGTAAACATTCTTAACAGCATCTTAATTTAATAAAGATATAATGGTTCTTATTAAGAAGCGTTTCCTATTTATGTGCATAGCTGTGTTCCTGCAAACTTGCCCCCAGTTAAGAGATTTGTTCATATTCAACCCCAAAAGTCTGACGGAAGAAGGGTTGTTGTGCTTTGGTACCATTAATCGAAATATTACAATGCTGATACATTACTTTTTTGGAATTTAAGAAAATTTGTTTTATTTATATTTAAATGTAATTTGTTGCCACAGAATCCGCTATGCAACTTTGTTAGCACGTCGTTAGCTGTTAATTGTATATCTCCTTCATTTGGGATCAGTATTGATGTGTTATTTGCATACATAACGATGTGGCCTTTATTCAGGTAATTTGGCAGATCCTTGATATATAATATAAATACTAGTGGGCCCAGGATTGAACCCTGGGGTACCCCAATGTTATTTTCAGTTAGCGGCGATCTAGGGTTCATCTTAGATAACACCAATAATATCGACGCGATTTATGTAATTAAGCTGACGCATACTATTCATGTAGTTCAGAAGATGGTCTAGATTTATCCTAGACGAACATCTTCTCTGATCACATAAATAACACTAACTATGTGTCAAAATATAATGTAGACAATCGCCATATTGGATTTGATTTGACTAGTCGTTTTATTGCAGCAATTTAAAGCGCTAGTAGAAATAAGGTTAAGTTGCAATAGTAGAGTATAAGACCGCAAGTAGTTCAGAATCAAAATCTAAAATATTTAAAGACTAACAAGAGCAAAAGAGGTTTTTTATTTAGTATAAAATATTACGTTGTCGATTTTATTATTATAATACAAACATTATAATGCTCCCTTAGATTCCTATGATTTCAAATCATATGGTACTTCACACCTAAGTTAAATATAATGGTATATCAAGACTGTATTCGCACATATGCATTTTTATTATTTGAGTCCCAATTGAATATTTTAGAGTTGGTTTAACATTTTTAAATATTCTGAAACTCACGTGCGAACATGGAAAAAATTATTCCAGAAAAATTCGCGTCGTGAATATTTCGATGGAAGTTTTAGTAAAACAAAAAAAAAACTTCCCCGCCGAATCTAATCTATAATTCAGTTATTCTGTACATTCATCGGATCGGCCTTGAACACTGTTGGAAAGCAGTTTATGATCAAACACGGAATACCCATTTGTACTGAACTCACGCACCGTAATTTACTTCGCGTCAAATACAGTATTTCATGTTTGTATGGATGATAGTTGGCACTTTTATACTAATTTACCAATTACAAGTTATTTTGTTTTAGTATTATTTCTCCTCTTAAATACATAAAGTAATTAAGTGAGAGAAATAGTAAGAATATTATATATAGGTATATAAAAAAAAACAATATGACAAAGTTCAATTTTGAACATATCAAAGTCATTATACTAATTAAACATAGAATTTAATATTTCGCAACTTATTTAATAGCTCCGTCATGAATACGCCATATTACAATCGCAGGTAATAAAGAATTTGTGATAATAAGATGTACATTGTTTTATCAATACAAAATCGTTCGTATTAAGGGGGCCTACGCATAGGTGCCGACTAATTGCTATGAGGTAGGAGGTAAGGGGGTGGCGCCATATACGCTAATGTAAATTTTGGACTTTACAAGGTTTCGTTAAAACAATAGTACCGCTTTTATTTACCAAGTATCAAAACGAAATTTAGAACACACGTAAACAAAGGCTCAATGCATGCTCGACTGGAATAGTTTTTAAAATAAAGTTTCTGAAACTGTGTTATGTTGTTGTAAATTTTGCCAACTTTGAGAGTGAAATGTAGGAGTAAATAATTTGAATTATAAGAAAATTCTCCCAACGAAGCCTTAATTAATCCTTTGTATTCAATTTAATACAAAAACATAATAAGAAAAACAAAAATGTCTCCTGTTTGTTTTATTTTAACGAACACCTTACATCGGCGGAATTTAGCGCATATGGCGCCACCCCCTACGTCCTACCTCATGGCAGTTAGTCGGCACCTCTGCGTAAGCCCCCTTAATTGATATATTTAGTTATACCACGTTGGGGCGACATTTAAATGTAGAATGGCACAATTAACTGAACCTCTATCAGGCATAATAAATATTGAGGGATGGATATTTCCACGAGAAATTAAATTATAACAATATATGGTTGTATACAATTTGTATCAGCCAAATTCTCGCTCTCGAATGGATGTCATATATACAGATTTTGCGCGTGCATTTAATACTATTAGACATGACATTCTGCTGAGGAAACTTGATGCACTGGGATTTCATGGTGATCTGGTTGGCTTTTTACCATCATATCTTCGGAACTGGATCAATTATGAATTCAAATATGCTGCCACATCAGGCGTTCCACAGGAGTCGAATTTGGAACCTCTGTTTTTTATACTATTTATTAACGACCTCTAGGTATCGCTCTTTTGTGATTGGCTGGCATATGCTGTTGACTTGAAAATCTATTGTCGTATTGGTACTACCTCCGATACTCTACGTCTGCAATGTGATTTAGATACAATCTGCGAATTGTGTCAGCATAATGATGTGACACTTAATATCAATTAATGTCATGTTATGAACTATTCCAGAAGGATGGACCCGTATTGACCTGTGTGCAGGAGGTGAAGGATTTAGGAGTTCTACGTGATAGATATTTATACTTCGCCAAACATATTGCTTAAGTATGCAGTTCTGCGTCTGCTACACTGGGTTTTATTCACAGCCAACTATTGAACATCTTATTTTTCGCTTGTGCGTAGTAAGATAGAATACGCTGGTGTTGTTTGGCATCCAGTTTATATCTGCTATAAATCGAAATTGGAGAGCATCCATAGACAGTGGAGATTATTCCTGTAGAAATACACACCATACGGTATTGGATGTGCATAATTTCGTTCTACTGGACACACTTCGTGAGATTGCTAGTGCCAAATTTTTATATGGTTTAGTGCGTAATAGGATTGACTATCGCTATCTGTTGGGATTGATTCATTTCAACGTGCTGCGGTTTTCCGCCAGAAGTCAAGTTACGTTTTTTACTTCCACATGCCGGATAAAGGTCATGAGGAGTCCACTACATCAAATGTCGCGATGGAAAGAAGTATTTAAATGATATTTTTTTTTGAATTCAAGATTAAATGATTTATTTGTAATACATTGTATTATATTGTTCTTAATAATTCGCACATCTCTTGTAAATTACAATGTTCCCCTTGCTGGTTTCTTCCTGATAGGTACCCAATAAAGTTATATTATTTTTCTTATTATTACTATTATAAAATGGAATAAATTCAATATCTACAAGTTTTGAGATTTCTAAGAACATCGATAGTTTTTAATTCTATTTAATCATTTTACTTTCTTATACGTACTTATTGTAAGTTTTGTGATGACCTCGAGATTTCTATAGATGTCCACGTTTTGAAGTCTCCGGATACCAAAAAAGTGGTTTTTAAGAAATGTCACTTTCTCTCCCACTCTCTGTCAGTGTGTGTGTGTGTGTGTGTGTGTGACCACGATAGCGGTCAAACGGCAAAAAGGGATCAATTCCAAATTTTATATTTACAAGTAAAATCTTCCTCTTAAAATCTAACTAGATTTTCAGTAAAATTGGCAGACCAGAAGTAGTAGTTTACTTCAGTGAAAAAGTCAAACTTCACAAATATTTTGTCAACTACTAAGTTAAACATATTTATAAAAAAGTCAAATGTACTCAAAAGTGAATTTAAGAAACATTTTATCAAAATAGTTTTCTTTTAGGCAGATACATTATGAGTAGAAAATTTATTAAAGCTTGGATTTCAATGAATTTTGTATTAAAAAAGTTTAAAAATTTCGACCAGATGTCAGACTTTTTTAATCTTATCGAATAGCGAGTTTTTGCAAATATCTCGTAAATTATGCATTCTATACAGATTTATCAAGAGTACAAAAGTATTTAGAGCTAGCAGATTTGCAATAATTTTTGTATAAAAGAAATCTCAAAATTCGAACACTTCGTAACACTTTTACTCTTATCGAGTGGCACTTTTTGCAAATATATATAAGTATGCATTCTATACAGATTTATTAAGAAAATTGAAGTACTTAGAGTAGGATTTTGTGTAAGTTTTTAAAAAAATTCTCAAAATTCCGACCTCAAGTAGCATATACTCACAAGTGGTTTTTTTCAGAATATACAAGTATTTAAAACTTAATTTAGAACAACTTTTGTATAATTTGAAACGCTCATACGTATAAGAAAGTCCTGTGGTGACCACACGTCATTTTTTTAAATAGGAATGTTTGACAAGCAGCATATTCTTTTCTTGGAAAGGCGTTCAACGAGTATCAGCACTTCCTGCAATTTCTTTGGTAATTATAGTATAAGAAATTAAGTGTAAATATGTAGGCACCTTACGTAGAGACTTGGTGTATTAGTTTACATTACTGAAAGAAAAAAAGAATGGATTAAAAACAAAATGAATGAAATAGGGACAGAAAACAAGAGAAACAATAACAACAACATGATTGTAAATAAGACACCACACGCCTTTCTTTTTAAACGGAAGTTGTTCAAAATTGGAAATAATCGCGATCAACAATAAACTTGACAATATATTTTCAGAATTTTCATTTATCAAAATCAAAAATATCGCCTACTGAACGTAAGTTAATATATAATTAATAGTTTCATCAAAATTAATATAAAATAAACTAAAAATTTCAAATAATGTTGCAATATTCTTGGGTCTTAAAATCCCGTATGTACTTCTATCTCGTTCATATTGGTATCAATGAAGTCAAAAGGTTTTATTCAGCGTGTATCCTTTCGAAACGAACGTACTGTGCATCTGATATTTCCTTTTTATGTCCGGTATAATCGCGGGAACTTTCACCGCCATCAAACTTACTTTACGACTTCCTTTATAAAAATGTTTACGCTATCGCGTATAAATATTTTCATAAATGAAGTTTTCGACACCAGGTTATATACAATATATGACGTAATAAAAAGCTCGTTCTTAAATCTTTTTTAAAACACGGATCCGCTTTCGTCCTATAGCAAATTTAATACCCATATATATTGAAATTTATTTACGCATTTATTATTTTTTCTCACAAAAGATCATGTGAAGCGTGAAGAATTTACGATGTTTGAAAGCGCGGGTATTAAAAATTATTAAAATCTCAAGAAAGGCCTGTCATTCCTGTCAACTTACTGTGAAAATACACATGAAAACGTAACCAGATGGTAAACGAATTTTGAACTAAATTAATCCAACAATGCGTTAGTACATACGTGTTGATTTGCCTTGGCGTATATCCAATTAAAGAATATTTTAATAAAATTAAATGAGGTTATTATCTTTTAGAAAATCTTAATGAACTCAACTCGTCTTTATCCTATCCTTATCCTTATAATTATTGTGAGGGCAGCATTCCCCTTTACCTTTTCCAGGCATTGACTCATCTGTTGTATCTTCTTTCTTAATTAATCTCTTCAATGTTTCTTTAGAACTTGTCCCACGTTGGGCGCCAATTATGATGATTTTTCATATATGGAGCAGTTTCAGCGCATTTTGGTGAAACTGTAATAGGGGGTATTAAAATTTTTTAAAATCTCGGGATAAAATGTCATCCTGTCAACTTACTGTGAAAATACACATGAAAACTTAACCAGATGGTAAACAAATTAATGAAATTAATAGAGGTTATTATCTTTTAGAAAATTTCAATGAACTCAACTCGCAAAAATCTTTATCCTTATAATTATTGTGAGGGCAGCGTCCAACTACACCATTTCCTGGTTTTGATTCATCTGTTGTATCTTCTTTCTTTATAAATTCTGGCTAATTTGTCATCAATGTTTCATTAGAATTTGTCCCACGTTGGGCGCCAATTATGATGATTTTGTATATATGGAGCAGTGTCAGTGCATTTTGGTGAAACTGTAATACGGAAAACACGGATCCGCTTTTGTCCTATAGCAAATTTAAGGCCCATATATATTAAAATTTATTTACGCATTTATTCTTTTTTCTCACAAAAGATCATGTGAAGCGTGAAAAATTTACGATGTTTGTAAGCGCGGGTATTAAAAATTATTAAAATCTCAACTTACGGTGAAAATACACTTACTGTGAAAATACACATGAAAACGTAACCGGATGGTGAACGAATTTTGAACTAATTTATCGCTACAAAGCTTTAGTACATACTGCTATGATATTAGTACAATTGCTATAGGGTTGCCACGATCTAGCTCATAAAACAAAATTCTCTCTCTCTCAGGTTCCCTCGGCGAAACTGTACAATGTTCACGTCAGGAATCGTGATCTTAGGAAACAGTATAAAAAAACAACAAATTACTTGAAGACAAAAAAAATGAAATAATTATTTAATTAACTTTTCTAAAATCTTTAATAAAATAGAAAAACAAATCAGAAATAATTTATTTATAAAAAAACAAAAAAAAAAAAACTTTCATTAATAAATTCTCAAGAAAAAATCCTACCCACTAAATGACCAGATAGGATAAAAAAAACTTGTACTGACAAACGCGACAAAATTTACCTAATTAATTACTTAAAATAAATAAATTAAATACCTATAATTAAAATACATCAAATTATAGCAAAGTGATATAGTAAAGAAAATTATCTAATTTAATAGCTTCTCAATAAATATAAAATATTCTCAAACACGTGCAGGAAACAAAATGACGGATACGAGTCTACTTTTTCAATATTAAAATTTTCTCTTATTATCATAAAGAATGCATTCTCTTACTTAAAAGTATATACTTAACTTGCATAACAGCAATAAAACTAATTCACTAACTTGATTAAATCTTGGCTCCGTAAAATAATGAAATTATAACAAATTTTATTCAAACATCATATCTTTAATTGAACTGTACAAGACGGGAGACCAAAATTTAATGTCTTTCAATATTCACCCGGCAGGACAAGTCAAAGTCCATATCCCTACCACGTCTCATAAACTTCGCACATGTATACAATATTAAAATATCAAGTTGAAAAGCGTAAATAATCTTCAGGCATCTTTTCTTTTAAATTCAAATAACAATATAATAATATAATATACACAGATTACCCAAAAGACTACTATACCTCCCAAATTCTTAAACATAAACCAAAATACAGTGTGTACCAAAACATTTGCTCCACAGAAAAATAAATTTGAAATAAAACAATTTATTTAATTTTACTTATCCATGATATAAAAAAACCATAGCATATCTCCAAAATAACAATTTATTAAATCTGTGCAAAGCAAAGATTTCAGAAATTTTTATTTTCCGCACACAACATCTTACTATCTCTAATGTTTTCTCCAAATACAATATAATGTAAAAATTAAAACCCTTCTCCGCACACAGAATATAATTGTATAGTACCTCACAATCTTCTTAAGGATTGTTCAAATATGGATGAAGCATACTAATGTGATATCGTCCCTTCTTAATGCGTCCATCCATTGAATAGAGCTCATATGTGACATTATTAAATATTCTTGTTACAATATACAGACCACAATAAGGAAGATCCAATTTAGCACACTTTTGTTGATTTCTTCTGGCAACCCTATATCTTCTAACAATAACTGTATCTCCAATATTAAACCTAGTTCTTTCTTTGATTTTATCATTTTCTCGGCGCACATACATCTCCCCTTGCCTTTGTAGTCTTCCTCGAACCAAATTATTTCTCTCTTCTAGATTATGAACAACTTCTCCATGCAAATCCCAGGGCCGACTAGGAGTCATTCCATTCATCAAAGTCGCTGGACACTCTTCAGTAAGGGTATTGGGCGAATTGTTCATGGAATCTTCTATCTGTTGAACATACTGGACCCAGCCTACATGGTGTTCATGTGTTTTCATCCTCAAAAATTTGATTACCTCTTGAATATACCGCTCACATGGATTGGCACATGGATGGGGTATAGAAGAAAAACATACATTAATATTTTGTTCATTCAAAGCATTTATAAATCTATCATTAGTAAAATAACTAGCATTATCTGCTAAAATGCGTCTCATTTTTCCTTGATTTTGTACGAAGTTATTAATACATAAAAGTGCAATCTCAGAATTGTATTTTGTAGTGGGAAACAGCCTAACAAATTTAGTAAAAATATCCACCATAACAAATATATTTCTATACCCATAATCTCCTGGTATTAAATTTCCTAAGAAATCAATCGCTACTAAATCCAATTTATTATTCACTATTATACTTTTTATATCATGTTGCAATGTGCGATTTTTATGCTTTCCAAAATAACATTCATTACAATTCCTCACCACCCTTTTCGCAATACTTCTATCCTTAACAGCATAAAAAGCTTCTCTAAAAGTTAACCAAACTTTCCTAGTCCCAATATGTCCCAGTCCATTATGAATAATAGACATTGCTTGACGAGCATACATTTCATTTACAACCACATTATACTGATCACGAATCTGTTTTTTAATAAGCCCATCATGAAAAATATAATCTTTATAATTTCCCACATTTCGCAATTCCTCTTTAATATGATCAAAACATTCATCCTGCTGGACCTGATGGATCTCAACATAGTCAAACATTCCCTCAGCTGCATATCTATTATAAGCATTTAACTCGACATGATTGAAGTTACTTTTTATATTTTACATTCTTGTTAAAGCATCAGCGGTAACATTTAGAACACCTCTGATATGTCTAATTTGAAATGAATATTCTGATAACAACAATGACCATCTATATATTCGATTATTTGAAAATCTAGTTGACAAAAGTGACGTCAACGCCGCATGATCTGATTCTACAATAAATTTTTTAGCCAACAAATAAAAACGTAATTTATTCACAGCATGCACAACAGCAAGTAACTCTTTTTCTCCCACTGTATATCTTAATTCATAATTTTTTAATAGCCTTGAAATGAAACAAATAGGCTCTTCATTTCCCTCATCATCTAACTGAATTAAAACTCCACTTATAGCAGAATCACTAGCATCAACTCTTAATAAAAATTCTTTAGAAAAATCAGGCAGTACTAATAACAAACTATTATAAAACTCATTCTTAACCTTTTCAAAAGCATCTATTCTTTCTTTAGACCAAATAAATTTTTCATTCTTTCTTAATAATTCATACAATGGTGCACATAATTTTGCCAAATACGGTACAAATCTTTTATAATAACCCACAATACCAAGAAAACCTCTCAACATTTTCACATTCTTAGGTCTAGGATAATTTTTTATAACCTCCAGCCTAGAATCATCCACACTGACATATTTTAAACTTAAATTATATCCAAGGAATTTAATTTCCTTTTTAAAAAACTCACATTTCTTAATATTAATTTTTAAACCATTATTTGCTAATACCTCTATAACCTTCCTTAAATGTTCCATGTGTTCTTCAATTGTCTTGCTAAATATTAAAATATCATCTATATAATGGGATACAAACGATTCATAAGGTTCTAAAATTTGTTGCATTGCTCTAATTAAAGCAGCAGACGAGCTACTTAGTCCATATGGTACCACTTTAAATTGGTATACAGCTCCATCTACCATAAAACCACAATATTTTCTACTCTTTCTTTCTAAAGGCACCAACCAAAAAGAACTTTTTAGATCCAACTTAGTATAAATCCTAGCGTCGTTGCACTTAGATAATAACGTTTCCACAGTTACAGGAGTCTCAAATTGCATCTTGGTACGCTCATTCAACCTTCTGGCGTCCAAGCATAAGCGAATATCTCCACACTTCTTTTGAACCACCACCAGCGGATTGACATACCTGGTGACACCTCTCTCAATAACACCATCTCGCAACATCTTTCTTACTTCTTCTCTCACCTTCTCTTGCATATTTTTGGGAATTGGATAATTTTTAATTTTAAATGGTCTCGACTCATCTACTTCTAATGAATGTACATAATTTTTAGCAATACAGGGAAATTTATCTACCAAGGAAATATTCTTCTTTATCATATCTTTGACATTTTCTTTATATTTTTCTTCAACATTAATTTCAAGTAAATCTACATCTTCAGGCACCTCGATACACATATTATTGGACTCTATTTCTTTAACCTCTTCAACCTCTTCATAATTTTCACCATTTATACTATTTATAACTTCTTTTACTTCATATACCATTTCCATATTATTTATAACCTTTTCATTTTCTTCATTTTCTTCATCTACTTCATCCTGCTGAAACCAAGAAACTACTTGATTCTCCACCACCATACATTTTCTCTCAATGTCTATTACTGCCTTTATTTTCTCTAACAGGTCCATTCCAATAATACCATCTCTTTGTAAACCTTTGACTGACATAAATTCTCCCAAAAACTTATTATCTTTTACCATAAATTCAACTACATAAATTTTATTTACCATTGCTATTATCTTTTTCGTCGCAGACACAATTGTAATTTTTCTTGTAGGTATATATTTACCTGCATTCATACTTTCTAATTTTTTTATTATTTGATCATCCAAGATTGAAATTTCACTCCCCGTATCAACTAAACAATTTACTTTCACTCCTCCCATAGTAACTTTTATATGTGGCAACATCTTATTATCCAAACTATCTGAATCATTATCCATCATTGCATTCATACTAATTATCTCTTTGGTTGGCCTATCTAAAAATCCTGACACTTTGCCTTTTCCTTTCTCTCTACATTTTCTCTACTATTTTCTTTTTTAGTACCATTATATGAAAAATTTTTATTTACTCTTTCATTCTGTATATAATTACGATTTATATTTTCCTCTCTTAATTGACATGCTCTATCATTCTCTCTATTCCAATTTACATTTTTATTTTCTACCTGTGGTCTCATAAATCTATTTGTCATGTTATAATTGTGTGAATTTCTTTCTCTATCATTAAAATTTCTTTGCTCTCTATATCTTATACCATTTCTATCATATTTTAACATATTAAACTTTTGAAATCTATTTCCATACTCAGCATCATCTAATCTCCTCAATAATTCTATAAATTGACTAATGGTCTTTATATTTTGTATGGCCACTGCCTGACTTACTTCAACATCAAAATGACATGCTAATTGTGTAACCAAATCAATTTCTAGCATAGCAGGAGTTAAATATTTTAAAATTGAATATTTTTTTATTATATATGTCTCACGATTATCTGAACCTCCTTTCTTAAAATTACCAAATAATAAATCTTTTCTCACCCTCATTTGTGCCATCTGTCCCCAATACTGCTGTGTGAATCTCTTTTCAAAATCCTCGAACGTCATCACCTCGTCAGAAATCATGTCCCACCAGATAAGAGCATCGTCCTTCAAACAATTTCTCACCATCTGCAGCTTTCTACCATCTCCTGGAACATTCTCCAAACACGCCTTCAAATTCTTCAGAAAACCCATCGGATTTATTGATGTTGATCCATAAAACTTAGGCAAAGCATCATCTGATACTGGCATCGGAATACATTTTGTTATTTCACCATTTCCACGAATTTGTTCATTTTTTATTGCTGTTATCTTCTCTTCCACCTTTTCCATTTCTTTTCCATTTAATACATCTCTCTGTAGCACTTTTATGCATTTATCTTCAATAATACTCATTCTTTCTAACATTTCTTCTTTCATTACATCAACTTTAATTTTTAATTCTTCAATATCTTGTTTATTTTCTTCTATTTTCTTTATTTGTCCATCCACCTGTCCAAACTTTGCCATAAATACCTCAAAACTTCTTTGCATCCTTTCTTCCATCTTGTCCATTCTTTCTCCCATTTCCAATATCATTTCCATCAACATTTTATTTTCTCCTTCTTCTTTTTTCTTTAAGATAGACTCCATACCCTGGCTCTGCTCCTGCGACTCATCACTCTCATACCCTGCTGGTTGTCTCCATTCCATTTTCTTTTCTCCCTCCATTTTGTTTAACACATCCAAATTTTGTTGAGCGCCTTGTAAATTTCCACTTCCTTCCATTTTCAAACTACGTTGTTTCTGCCAAATTAATTGCTTTTCTGCCAGACGTTGATTGCCACCAAAATAATTGCTATTCTGCCACACGTTGGTTCAGCCAATTTAATTGTGCTATGATATTAGTACAATTGTTATAGGGTTGCCACGATCTAGCTCATAAAACAAAATTCTCTCTCTCTCAGGTTCCCTCGGCGAAACTGTACAATGTTCACGTCAGGAATCGTGATCTTAGGAAACAGTATAAAAAAACAACAAATTACTTGAAGACAAAAAAAATGAAATAATTATTTAATTAACTTTTCTAAAATCTTTAATAAAATAGAAAAACAAATCAGAAATAATTTATTTATAAAAAAACAAAAAAAAAAAAACTTTCATTAATAAATTCTCAAGAAAAAATCCTACCCACTAAATGACCAGATAGGATAAAAAAAACTTGTACTGACAAACGCGACAAAATTTACCTAATTAATTACTTAAAATAAATAAATTAAATACCTATAATTAAAATACATCAAATTATAGCAAAGTGATATAGTAAAGAAAATTATCTAATTTAATAGCTTCTCAATAAATATAAAATATTCTCAAACACGTGCAGGAAACAAAATGACGGATACGAGTCTACTTTTTCAATATTAAAATTTTCTCTTATTATCATAAAGAATGCATTCTCTTACTTAAAAGTATATACTTAACTTGCATAACAGCAATAAAACTAATTCACTAACTTGATTAAATCTTGGCTCCGTAAAATAATGAAATTATAACAAATTTTATTCAAACATCATATCTTTAATTGAACTGTACAAGACGGGAGACCAAAATTTAATGTCTTTCAATATTCACCCGGCAGGACAAGTCAAAGTCCATATCCCTACCACGTCTCATAAACTTCGCACATGTATACAATATTAAAATATCAAGTTGAAAAGCGTAAATAATCTTCAGGCATCTTTTCTTTTAAATTCAAATAACAAAATAAATATTAATATACACAGATTACCCAAAAGACTACTATACCTCCCAAATTCTTAAACATAAACCAAAATACAGTGTGTACCAAAACATTTGCTCCACAGAAAAAATAAATTTGAAATAAAACAATTTATTTAATTTTACTTATCCATGATATAAAAAAACCATAGCAATACGTGTTCATTTGCCTTGGCGTAAGTCAAATTAAAGAATATTTTAATAAAAATAAATGAGGTTATTATATTTTAGAAAATTTTAATGAACTCAACTCGCAAAGTCTTTATCCTATCCTTATCCTTATAATTATTGTGAGAGCAGCGTTCGTCTTTACCTTTTCCAGGCATTGATTCATCTGTTGTATCTTCTTTCTTTATAAATCTCTGGCTAATTTGTCATCAATGTTTCTTTAGCATTTGTCCCACGTTGGGCGCCAATAACGATGATTTTTTTATATATGGAGCAGTTTCAGTGCATTTTGGTGAAACTGTAATACGGAAAACACGGATCCGCTTTCGTTGTATAGCAAATTTAAGGACCATATATATTAAAATTTATTTACGCATTTTTTTTTACAAAGATCATTAGAAGCGTGAAAATTGTTAGAATCTCAATAAAGACCTGTCATCTTGTCAACTTCCTATGAAATTACACAGTCTTATTACTGGCATGGGAAACATCAAATGGCCTCCGCGATCTCCTGATCTATCTCCAAATGATTTTTGTTGTTGTGGTGATATCTAAAAAATATTGTTTATACCCATGAAGCTGGTAGAGCAGCATAGTTGTCCTGAGAGAAAAAATAATTGAGGCTGCTAATTCAGTATCGGCCCACATGTTAGAAAATGTAAGAGTAAATTTCTACGACCGCCTAGGGCAATGTCTTGCTGTGCAGGGAGAAATTTTTGAGCCCCTTGTATAGTTTATTATTATTTTCAGCATTCTTTTTTATTTATTTTATTGGGGTTATTTTTCTTATTCTATTATGGCTATCTTTTATTTTATTATGGTTATTTTTTAATTATATTAGAATTAGGCTTTTGTTTGTGTCATGGAGCGTGAACGCAGCTTAAGAATTCTCTGCATTTACTGTAGAAAATTCATTGCAACTCGTAAATATTATTTCTGAAAGCATTACAAACACGCAAGTCGGTGGTCCTATAGTTACTGCTAACTTGTATTTCCGAGATAATCGTCGTGGCATCGGTCGTCGCTAGCATTGGAAAGGAAAGTAGGGGCTAATGAAAATTAACACATGCGGTATATATTTGCTGACCGAGTTATCAAGAGGTTTTCTAATTTATGATATAAATATTTTTATAATTATATAATGAGGTAAAAATAAAGGAAACGATTTGAGAACAATACACAGCGGATGAAATTAGTCATAAAACGAGTACAAAATACCAAAAAAGAAGGCCAAAAGACTAGTAATGGAAGCAAAGAGTAGATTTTGGAAGGAGTCGGGAAGAAAATTAAGGAAGATTATCACACAATTCAAAAATTATTCTACAAGATACTCAGGAATTAACGAGTTGAAAGATTATTAAACAAATTAAAGATAAAGAGGTAACATGATCGGTAAAGGTAACGACATTATTTTACGAAGTATCGAAAACTTTCAAAAAAGGAAAGCTGCGGGTCATCACTAAATCACTGGAAAGATGCTGAAGAGCGTATTATCCCAAATATTTTTACGTTGCATTATTCAATTTGCCTCAACATGTAAATGTATTTTTAATTTAATTATCTTTCGTTACGGAATTCGTGTTTGTTTGTCAATTTTCGGCTATTATATCTGTTGCATAAAAAATTGACGACAAGGGGATCTTTAATCTGCGCATCTAAATTTGGTATGTCGATTTCAGGTAGCTCTCATCTTAGTAAAATAATAAATAAAATCTAAACTTTTAAAGTCAAAAATAATTTTGTATGTTCTTTATTTTTGGTAAGCCCTGAATATTGGGAATAGGTATTTGTTTTCTTGACTTTAAAAGTTTAGATTTTATTTATTATTTTACTAAGATCACAGCTACCTGAAATCGACATACCAAATTTAGATGCGCAGATTAAAGATCCCCTTGTCGTCAATTTTTTATGCATCTTGTATCTTAACGTTTTTGAAACGTAATCATTAGATAATTTCAATTTTGCTTCTCAATTAGCGCTATTTATAGACAGTATTATACTGTGCTGGCTTGTTTATTTGTGCTTATTCTGTGTTGTTTTTACAAGTTAATTTATGTATGACATTTGTGGGATTTCCTACTTCTGTTGTTAGTCAACACAAAATTTTCAAGAGTTATGAGGCTTTTATTAACATAACGTCTACTAGATTTGGTTCTTTTGTCGATATTTTCACTTTTGCGTTTCTTTTAAGCTATTAAACTGACTAGTATCAGTCGGCAATTCCAGTAGTGAATAAGACTTTAAATATTTGATGTAATCTCTGCAGCTTTTCTTTTGTAATTAATTTGTCAGCTCTAACTTACCTGTAACGATTTGGTTTTTCAACTTGTGATAAGAATATAAATTCGCACTTCTTTGAATTACACCGTCTTTTTTTTTTTGTATATTTTCACTCTTAAGGATAAACTTGTTGACTGGTGTATGTTTTATTATTTATTTTCCCCACTTATTTCTCCCTAAGAGCTTCCTGATAAGGTGTACAATTAGGGGCATATCTTTAAGGGGATGGCGCCTTAATTAGTCAAACTTCTGACAGTTTTCGTTAGACCCACGACCATCTCCACTGGGCAAAGCGGCGACCTGCTTTATTGAATGCGAGCGGAAAAGAAGTATTATTTAATATAAAATTCCTTATTGTGTTAGTGAATATTAAGTTTAGAACACTGTGACGTATCATATGCTCTGTTATAGTCGAAAGGTTCAAAATCATGTATGAAAATTTAAAATTCTGTGAATAATTGTCAAATAAAAAAAATTCCAAAATTCTTTTCCATTTTTTTAATAAAAAGTAAAATTTCTTTTAGAATCGAATTTTAGAGAATTTGCTTATGTTATATTATTCATTTTATGTTAATTTCTCATTAATATTATATTCGCTCTCATTAACAAACAGTTCCTTCTCGTGTGAAGCCGCAACGATTTGTTAGTTTTATATATACATATTTATAAAGTTTTACTTTGAGCAAACATAAATGGAAAAGCGAGTCATTTTCAATATTTCCTCGTGACTTGAACACACAATATTTATTTATCCCTCAAGATAAATAACTCCCAACCAACTTGTAAACACGGTACATTATTATAACCTACAAAGCAATTTGATTTAGTTCGCACATATCATTAAAGATTAATCTTTGTGAATATAATTTACTCCACAAATAAATACAAGCTTATTCCATTTGTAATACACACTCTAGTAAACATAAAACAAAGCAAAGCACACAGCAAGAAATATGAATATATTTTTACTGCCAGGGAAGCGTGAATAAAAAGAACAAAAATCCATTTAAGTGGATTTGTTGGGAAAATTACTTGTTACCACTTTGTTTACCAAGATTGGAATTGCTTATAAAAGTTTGAAATTACTTTCTTTATCGCCACACCTTAGTCTGGACAATTTAAATAAATCTCGAAAGAAACGAGTAGCCTTCATAACATTCGCACATCCAGGAAAAGCCATTTAACTCGTCGTTTGCCGTTTTTTTTTCGAACGTGAGAGAAAGAATGTAAGCAGTAAAATTGAACAAGAATTTGAAATCGGGAAGAACTTTTAAACACAATGAAATCGTATCGGAATCTTGTTTGAATGTAATATTGCAAATAGGAAGAGGTTAATCAGATATTTTAAGGCAAATTCGAGGTATATAATAATAGTAATAATAGCCTTCATTTGATGTACGAAACATGTCAAAAAGTGAAATTGTAAATACTTTAATAATCATTTATCATGAATAATAATTTCTTAACGCTGTTTTCAAACTGTATGGTTGAATAAGCACTTGTATAGCCTAGTGTAGGGAATTGAAGAACTTTACACCTACGTACTGATATTTTTGATGATACGTACAGAGATGTAGCACAGAACATACAATGTATAGCCCAAAAAGTGAGCATTTAAAAATTCTTCAACAGAATAAAAAAAAATCTTTAACATAAATTGCTTAGTTGTAAAATTACCTGTGTGTATAATTGGCTGCTGGGTTTGCGTTATCATATGAAATATTTCTCTTTTATTAAAATTTCAATTTTTGAGGTCTCATATTAACAGCAGAATGTTAATTAATTTTTGTTAGTATTCTACAAAGCCTTATGTATTTATTAATTTACCGTTTATTTTGAATAAATGTTAGTTAGAAACTTATATTGCAGTATGTGGCTTGATATTAAACAAAAATACTAATAGAAACACCTTTAACACACTAAAGCACTGAAGGCTAGATACGTATTTCGACAACTATATTGTCATGATCAGTGGCATTGATTAATAGAAACCGCGTTATCTGTATACCGTAACGTATGCAGAACAGAATGTTGTCGAAACACGTATCTAGCTTTCAGTGCTTTAATGTGGTAAAGGTGTTTTATTAGTGTTTTTGTTTAAATATTACTTGAAATGATGTTAGGCATTTTATGACATTTAAGTGAGATGGCGCCATCTAGTGAAAATTATATTATAACTATGAATTATATTCATTCTTTACGAATTATTATTAATGTTGCGTGTTTGAGTCGTTTTAATTTATTTTTCTTCTCTAGAATTATCAAAATGAATTTGGGACAAATTTGTCATTATTTTTGTTATATTTCACACTTTAAATCTAATTTTCGAAAATGTAATTTCAGTAGCTTTCACTGAGGTGGTACCTTGAAATTTTATCATAGTATTATGATTTGAGAAGTCTATATTTTTTCCTTCTGAATAGTTCGCTTTAGCACTACAAAACTCTGTAGATAAATTGAGGTACTTAGTTATCCTTTAGTAGTATAATGTCGATTGTGACGGAGTCATGAGTCATAAATCATGACGCCTTCGATTTGATTCGACTGCCCCTTACCCCCCTCTCTCCCTCGTCTACCTCTGCCGCCGCGGTTGCTGAGGGAATAAAACCTTTAGGTTTTGAGAATTTTACTACGTAGAAAGGTTAACTAAACACGATATCAGCCGCGCGCCGTTATATTACGTGAATATGTGTGAATATTGAATGTGAATTTGCGGGGCGGCCTAGAGGTGATATATCTTTTAGCAGAATTTAATTAAGGTGAGTTTGTCTAGAACTATTGCTGCAACCAATAGCAGCACACACTGATAAGGTTGCGGAGGCTGTTTTTGACATCCTAGTGGCCAAATTGACATCCAGATTCACGGCACTAAAAGAAATAAAGAAAAAATTCTTATTTTTGTGGAAAAGAAATGAATGGACGAAGAAATTGAAGAAGTATGTGGTTAATTTTCAAATGAATACGCAGTGGTGTCGTCCCCGAATTAAAGGAGGAGGTTAAATATTTAAAATCAATTGCATAGAGCAACATCTCGGAGACTCCTCTGTCACCTCTGAAGATGCTGAATAAACATCAGCACTAAAAAATACTAGTTTATTTCCTGATGTGTGTATAGCACAGGCAGAACGCTCGTTTAGTGTGCTTAGTAGACTCAAAAATTGTTCGAGATCGACTATCGACAGCAAAGATTGTCAGATTTGGTAGTGTTCTCTATTGAGTCTAGGTTAGTCAGAACATTGAACTATGACTCAATTATTCGAACTTTCGCAGAAAAGAAGGCAAGAAGGGTGTTACTGTAAATAATTAGTGTAATTTTTTTTGTACTAAATAGTCTTTTTTATTTTAGAAATTTACGTCATGAGCTTTTATTTGTACGATAATGCTAATTTATTTATTTTACTTTGAACAAATGGTGTATTAAAAAATACATGTTCTCTGCATTACACTTAACTTTTCACCTAAGCCTAATCTGTTTTCCACCCTTTTAATTAATGTTAGTGGCTTATGTTAATTTTTCCGCAGGGTCGGGGTTCATTAATCAAGCAACCGTTTACGCCAAACCGTGTCAGTTTCAGCGCTGAAACATTATATTTATATAAATATTTCATGACTATCCCAAAGCTTTTAGATATAATTCAGAGTTATTTCTGAAGTTACAGCTATTGTGGCACACAATCAATGTTCTTATGATAAAATAACCAAGCATATTCTATTATGAAGTTTTAACGAACGAATAGAATTTACACAGAGGGCGCTAACCCCGTTTCTCACACATTTTTAAATATAAAGTATATTTTTTAGCATTGCGTCGGTAATCAGAAATGGCAAAAAATATTTCTCTTGAGTTATTCCTGTTGATATCTAATTGAATTACTGCGTATATACGAGTACATATGCATTATGTATTTGGAACATGTCAGTAAAGAAAGCAAAATTTAACGGCCTGTACTTGAATTGCGGCCGCCTACAACGTATCTCCTTTTCGGGAGTATTAATATTCATCAAGTTGCAAATTGTTGGGAATTACTAATTACTTTCAATCCCTTAATGCGAGGTTTTTTTTCCAGACCGCTCGCCACAGAAGAGGGCCTCCGCTATACCCGACATGCCTCTTTTTATGTATGTGAATATGCGTGAAATATTTTGCATGGCTGACTTTGAATAGGCCGGAGAAAGTTTCAACGAGGGTCAATGTCTGCTTCAATCGATAATATCGTTTTAAAGGACACGGAAAATTGAAGAAGAAAATGATAGAATATCCCTTGGCTTGCATAAATTCACGAGAAATCAGGGTTTGACAAATCGCTAGTCCGTTGTAGTTCTAGTCAGCGATCGGATAGGTCACATATAAAAATGTTAGGAATAAAAATGGGATATTATAAAAGGGTTAAGAATGTCAGAAGGCTGTAAAATGATTGAAATTAACATTACTCACGGCGAAGACAACTGGATTGAAGGTTTTATAAAAAACTCCCTAGTAAGTGAATAGAAATAGCACAGTTGAATATATAGAGGGTTTGAATAAAACATATATTCCCTAAGTGACAATGTTCACATTAATTATACTGCGAAATTCCAATGATTGAATGCTGAATTGTATTAGTATTATATAACATTAGTGAAGGTATTTGTGGGATGAATACCAAAGTCATGAAGTTTGTTTGTAATGAGCTAGGTGAGCCTTTGACAAGGGTAATTAATGTCTGCATTGTGGAGGGATACTTCCCAGACTAGTTGAAGCATGAAAAAGTTTTACCGATTATAAGGAAAATTAAATAAGCAACTGCAAAAACTAACAGCCAATAAGTATTATATAAAGTCTTCGAACAAGCCACCCTATCACATTTTTGGGAAAAAAACGGTCTTCATAAGGATATATCAACATGCGTTCCGTCAAATAAGTCAAGTCATTTGACACGCTGAACCACATTATACTGCTAAACAAAGAAGAATACTATGGACCTAATTAATTGTCAAGGTTGGCCTCTTACAATCTTTACAATTAACTAAGTCTTACTTATCGAATACGAAACAGGCGGTTCAAATCTTTGGTGTGCCCAAGAGGCGATTCTGGCTCCACTACTATTTATTATGAATTGTCTACCGGGGGTCTTGCCCGAAATCAAAATATGCCAACATGCTGATGATACCATGATCATTACCAAACATAGTGATGAGGAAGAACTGAAAATACAATTCGATAAAGCAATAAAAAAAGCCGAATTGCAGTTCGCAGCCCATAAACTCAAATTAAATGTCAAGAAAGCGCAACAATTAAGTGTTTGGATCTCATTATGGATACTGGATTAAAATGGGGAAGACATACAGATCAAACTGGCAAAAAACCTGGCGCTAGTATCTATGCCACTAAGAGAATAAAATCGATAGCAACACATCAAGCTGCGATACTCACCTATCACTTCGTTCTGCATAGCCACCTCTCATGTGGGATCCAGTTTTGGGGCACGTCTGGCGCTGTCAGTGAAATATTTGTTCTTCAAAAGATGGCATTACGAGATCTTTGTGCTTTGAGGTACAAGGAATCATGTAGGGTGTTCTTCAAACAAAAATATGCTTACCTTGGCATCGTTGTAATCCACCAACGCCTTCACCAATACTAGACCAATTAAATGGGACACCATACAACACAAAAAAACGTACTAAATTTCGTATTCCAAGACAGAGACTAACGATTACACAAGGCAATATTTACTATTATGGTGTAAAGCTATATAACTACTTGCCACAACACATGAAACAACTTAATAACATAAGCATTTCAAAAAAGGACTGTTATTCCATAGAGGAATATATGAGGGATGCCTGGTGAATGAAGATAAAGTAGTCCGCTTTATACCCTTCTACATATTCACTGTTTTCTAGAAAATCCGTTCATTGTCATGCTTGAATCGAAAGGAAAACATCTTGTAGCTCCAAACAAAGCTATTAGATCCCTGTATATAGCACTTCATTTATTATGCTTATTTAATTTTTCACCCATTTCTATCAATCCTTGCTTTAGTTATTGGGGAAAATTTCTTTTGTCAATGGAGATTATTGCTGGATATCCCTTTTTCCATTTGGTTAAGAAACCATTCCTCTTGAATGCAGGGAAAAATTCCAAGTCTAACGGTCGAATACAATTGCAGATTTACTCCATGTAGGTGAACAATTTCACCCCAGCTTCGAAATTCCTGCTGTAACCAGATGACCATCCATCAGGAAAATTATACTGTTAGGTTAGGAAACATATAGAACTTAAGTTTATCAGCCAAATGACTATTACAGGATCTATTTTTTTACAGATAAAAAATATCCGGTGGTTCCAAATGCTCGGGATATAAAGATCACAAAATAATAGTAGATTAATTAACAAGTAGAGAAAAGTGATGGTTTTCTAGCGAGTGAAAACAGATTGATTAACGAGCGTAGCGAGTGAATCAAGTTTTCACCGAGCTAGAAAACTCACTTTTTTTTACGCCTTGAACACGTAATTTTTTCGTGTACTTCACGAGAATTATAATTAAAAAATAAAAATTGTCATTTTCCTATTATCAAAGTAATCCGTGTCAAGAATTTGTTTACTTAGTGACAAAACATCACAACAAGTAAACAACTATTTTGCGAAAAAGCTTTCATGGAAAATGAATCAATCAAGCTAAAATAATGAAAAAATTCTGCAATTGGTATCAGAAGCGGAATCAGGTTTACTGCCTACAAAGTCTACAGTCAATGGAGAAATGAAAAGAATATGGAAGGAGCAAATGATAAAGATACCTCTAATTGCGTACTTTTGTGAAAAGGTTCGTTTTATGTATGTAATTTATTACAAGCATTAATTTTAAATATTCTTCCAAGTGAAAACTCTTAAATGCTCAACACTCTGGTCAGTGTATTCGATGGTGAAAAGCACTACAAGTAAACGAAAACGTAGACATTTCTGCCTATAAAAAATTGTTGGCCTATCTGAAACGTCAAAATCACGGTTATGTACCAAAAAAAATCAAAAGTTCTGTCAATTGATAATGTAAAGGGTTTCTTAAACAATGCTCCTGATAACAGCTTTCTCCTTATGAAGGTAGTGACAATCGTTGCGTTGCAAGGAGCCTGTCGGGCGGAAGAATTGCGTCTCTTAAAAGTTGATGATATAGAAGATACCGGGCGTATTTTGGTGATTACTTTACACTACACAAAAACCAAAAAAAAGCGTGTCTTCACAGTAACGTCGGAAACTGGTATAAATAGTATTGAGTTTTACAGGAAGTATTTAAATTTGAGACCGAAGCATGTGGACAATCGTAGACTCTTTATATGTTATAAACAGGACAAGTGCACTGTGCAACCAATCGGTATAAACACCTTCTACAATATACCAAGGAAAATTGCTGCGTATTTAGGGCTTCCGGATTCGAACAGTTTCACAGGACATTGTTTCCGCAGAACTTCTGCGACATTTTTAGCCTACAGTGGGGCCGACATTCAAGTTTTGAAGAGACACTGTGGTTGGCGTAGTAGCGGAGTCGCGGAAGCTTATGTGGAAGATAGCATCGAAAACAATGTGAAATTTTGAAAAAAGATTTTTCAGTAATTTAACTGAAGAGACTTCTGCACCGTCAACATCGAGATCAGTTTCAGCCACATCAAGTGAAAAAATGAATAACTCAACTTTGGTAGTTTCTGAATTCCGCCCACTTTCCACATCTACTGATATATCATTTACTAATTTAACCAATTGTACATTTAAAATTTATGCTAATAAATTGAAAGAATAAAAAAAGTGTTGCTAACAAGAAAAGTTCCACTTTTCTTAATTATTTTGGGTTAAACAATATTATCAATTTCTATCAAGTACACGAAAAAATACTTATTTAGAGATACAATGCAAAACTTACCAGTAATGAACACAACACAATACGTGTCTGAATGAACTGGAATAAAACGTTGAAAAAAAAGTGGCAAAGGGTGTTGAGTGATCCCCAATTTTAAAGGAATTTCGTAAGTCTATTCAAAATTTATGTATGTTTTAAATTTCCTTCATTTGATAAAAAAAATGCCTAATTTCACGGATAGGGTAATTAATCATTTGAACGGTATTTGTACAAAAATTGAAAAAAAAATAATCCTGAACACATCACTGTGATTTTAAATTAAATGTTCAAAGTGAGCACCCTCAGCCTCTTGGCAATAGAACAACCGATTGTAAAACAGTGATGTAATTACCCTGCACATGAAATCTGGCGTTTTTTTTTAACAAATGAAGGAAAAAGCAGATCTTCCAAATACCTTTCAAATGAGAACTCACTCGACCTCCTTTGACATGTAATATTGTTAAGTTGATATAGCCTACAGCGCCATCTGACAAAACTTTAAAATTAGGCATGGTCTTCAAGTTAGTGTTTGTGGTAGTGGTTTGGTTTTATAAGTTTATAAGTTTCAACGTTTTATTCCACTTCTTTTAAAAGAAGGCGGAGTGGGACTTCAGAGACGCACTGTATATACCTTCGCATTTGTTAAACACGAAAAATGTTGTTCAAATATTTGAACAAATGATTATGTGACCTAATTTACACCAAGAATATAATTTCTCCACATTTGACGGTAGTAATTTTATAATTGCAGGTAATTGGTAAAACTCAACGACGGATAAAGATTATTTATAATATTTAAACATCGTTATTTGTTGTTCCATTTTGCCAATTACGAAAATGAACAAGTTAAAGTAATAACAATTTGTAATCTTTATCGACTTGTCATTTGATATATGTTTTATTGAAAATGTTGGGTTCTGCATTTTCGATACTCTGGAATATATGGATTTAGCCATAAATGTAGGTACTGAAATCCGATTGAAATTTTATTTCCAATAAGCTTCGTATGGGTACATGAATAGGTACCTACTTTTTTTTTTATATTTCGAATTGAATCATCTCTTATTTGAACTGTTGTTCCCGGGAATTTTCACAAAAAATTATTAAACATTTTATACACAAAATATCACATTAATCCTCAAACAAAATATACGTTCAATTTTTTTCAAAATTAAATGCACATAATAGAGAATAAACCTTGGAAATATACTCCAAAATATCATTTATGTTTCGAAATATACATATTCCACATTCATTATATTATCAGAGCTCATATTTTATTCACCGCCGAATATGTGTCCCCTTTTCTCTCGTTAACCACATCACAATTCCTGAGCGTAGAATCCATTTCAATTCAAATTCAGTCATACAAAACAGGCAAATAAAATACCCGGTAATTGTCGGTGCTCTCCCTTTGATAGTAGTCCTTCGCTCGTTTCGAGTGCGTAGAAATTACGTGTTAAGCGTTTTTTGTCACCACTGTTCTCACTGAAATATTTGCCGTTTATGTTAAATAAAAGTGCCATGTAGACTGGTGGAAATTCTCGAGCAGTGGTAATACTATTAAAATGAACTGTTCCTTTGTCTAATTTAACATTTCAAATGGCAAAGAGTAAATCTATGCGAATTCGTCAGAAGTATTGTCACTCATTCAAAGCAAGTTGGGGAATATTTTCATTATAGTTTATACTGTTGTGCTTTATTTAAATTTTCTCTCGGCAGTCAAAGCGTTATTAACAGAATGTGTAACAACTACACATTTACTTCTTGTATTACGTCTGCTGTTACTAATTGCATTCATAAACCTGAATATTTCAAAACTGCAAATATTATATATGGTGAAGAGAAGGCCTATGATAGACACTCACTAGAAGCAGATTAGAAGTTTATTTTGTATTATACAGAGTTTTCATAACTTAGTGGTTCACAATGATTATAGTTTTTTAAATGAAACACATATATAATATTACATTTTTGTATTCCCCGTACAGTTCTTAGTCAAAAAGATTATGAGATAATATAGGCCTAAAATTTAGAGTATTCTGAAAAATTCAATGTTTTTGTAAAATTTCTCGAAAATGTGGTATTAGATGGAAACATTTTACTTTATTATACGTAGTATAAGGAAGTATTGTGATGATGAAAATTTTCTACTTCGAGATTTTTGCAGATATCTACGTTTTGAGGTCCCATGATACCGAAAAAGTGTTTTTTTTAAAAATGTCTTTCTCTCTCTCTCTCTCTCTCTGTGTGTGTGTGTGTCTCTGTGTGTGTCTCTATGTGTGTGATAGTGGTCAAACCGATGTAGCTATCAATTATAAATTTTGTTTTTACGTGTATAATCTCCCTCTTGAGATCGATTAGTTTTTCAGTAAAATCGGTAGACCGGAAGTAGTAGTTTACTGCAGTAAAAAACTCGAATTTTGCCAATATTTCGTCAATTACTAAGTTTAAGCAAATTTATAGAGAATTCAAATGTACTCAAAATTAAATTTGAGAAAAATTATACTAAAAACTTTTTCGAAATTTCTACCGAAGGTAGGTCTTTTACTCTTATCAAAAAGCAGTTTATTGCGAATATTTTGCAAATCATGCTTTTTAGACATGTACATTACCAGTATAAAAGTATTTTAAGATGTAAACTGACGGAAGTGTAAGAATTTTTGCTGATATAAAATGTGTCCTGCAACTTTGATTAATTTGTAGGTCAAGAAGGAACCTGATAGCGCGTTTTTGCAGGACAAATATTCTACTTGCCTCCGTCGCTATTCCCCAGAAGAGCACTCCATAACTCATAAGAGAGTGAAAGTTGGAGAAATATGCAGTTTTGGCAGCTTCGTAGGTTGCCACGTGTTTTACCTTCTTTGTAGCATATAGTGCTGATGATAACTTGGTTGCTAAGCTATCAATATGCTGTTGCCATTTCATATTAGTGTCCATAGTGATCCCCAAGAATTTGGCTTTAGATGGTATACCAGTTGTTGTGAATGTCCAAATTTGCGTCTTATTGAGGTTGACTTTTAGCTTGTTTGCTGCGAACCAGTTATTGGCTTCTCTTATAACATTTTCTGATGTCTGCTTAAGAGTCTTGCAACTATTCGCTTTTGTAAGTAGAGATGTATCATCTACATATAGGCAAATTTCAGCTCCGTCAACGTTTGATGGTAGGTCGTTAATGTATAATATAAACCATAGTGGGCCAAGAATTGAACCCTGGTGAACTCCACATGTTGTTTTCCTAAACTTTGATTGTGATTTGTTCCATTCAGTTAACTGGATTCTGTCACTGAGGTAGGACTTTAATAAGTTGAACGGTTTGCCTCTTATTCCATAGTGTTTAGTTTACTCAGTAGGATGTCACTGAGTCGAAGGCTTTTATTAAGTCTAGTATATTCATTTCCGCCCACATACCAGAATCAAATGCTTGGTATATGAGCTTGACCATATGTGCGATTCCACTACACGTTGAGCGTTCTTTTCTGTAGCCATGTTGTTCAGGTGGCAGATATTTATTACTTTCTAAATAATTAATTAACCTTGTGAAAATAGCCCGCTCAAATACTTTCGAGATCGTCGGTAAGTTGCTGATGGGGCGATAATTTTCACATATATTTATGTCGTCTTCTTTAAATATCGGTAAAACTTTTCCTACTTTAAGTATCCTTGGGAAAACTCCTTCCTCTAAGCATTTGTTAAAGATATCTGCCAAGGGTGTGCTTAATTCCTGACTTAATTGTCTCAACAAGTTAGTTGAGGTTTCGTATATATCTGTTATGTGTTTGTCCTTAAGTTGACTTATAATTTTCTGAACTTCCATAGCAGTAACAGGGGAAAAGAAAAGCGATTGTGTGTTATCCAAGTCAAGGTTTCGTAGGAAATCTTCAGAAGAATGCGATGATTGTATAGTATTTGCTGTATAATTCGCCTATTACGCAAAAATAATCATTTAATTCATCGACTAACAAACTGGGTTCAGCTACATCCATTTAATTTGTCGATGCATTTCACTTATCGTTTTCATGTATGTCTCAATATTAAATAACAATATTCTTCTTTTCGACACTGCACATATGCAGAGCTGATAAAAATACGTCCTCACTCTTTGAATATTAAACTAGTACTGGTTGACATTTATTAAGACTAAATTAAAAGGCGCAGGGGACGCGCTCTATGCGCATGCGTGACGGACGTCTACGCTTGACATTAGCGGCAAATTTAAATTTGTCGTTTTTTGAATTGTCTGCTTTTATCTGTGAAAATTAACAAAAAAATGTCTAAAACAATATTTTGACGATAATTAACATTTAAAAAAAATATTTAAAATTACTGTTAGAGACGACATCTATGAAAGTATCTTGATTTTATTTTAAATATTGACTAAAAAATTATAAAATATAGGAAAAACGAAACAAAAGCTTTGCATGATATTATCTGTATTGTAGTAGGTTCAATTATTGCTCATAAGAAGAACCTACAGGAACTTATGAGAGTACTGAGTAGATAATATTTTTTAATCTTATTTTATTACACAATACACACAAACAAAAATTAAACATTAATTTAAACATTAGGTGGCGCGGGCATCCTTGACCTCGGCATCGTGATCTTGTCATTGTCATTCGATCAATATCAATCGAACCGCTGAGTTGATGTAAGAGGCGATCTGTCCACTTCAATCTGTGTCACTGTATTTAATGGTCTGTTTTGCCATTTGCCGTATAATTCTCACGATAAATCGTGGGTGATTAAACATTGATAAAATAAGCTTTTAGTTGTTAATTAGTTTCCTACTGCATGGGCAAGATTTTTCATATTGTTTGAAGTAGACTTGTGGATCACTTTTCTTTTTATCTGATATCGTACTGACGATTGCATTTGTGTGCGAGCACGTGTTGGAATGCCGAAAGTAATGCCGCCATCTTGTTAGCCTATCTTCCGCAACCACGTTTAATTATATCTGCAAATATTTGACCCATCCGCCGTTCTTGTAGATAAAATTTAGCTTATTTGGGCCCGGAATTAATTGTTTTCCATGGTGGAGGCCTTATAGAAAACCGATGCACCATGAGGATCAAATACATTGTTAAGTTACGTATCTTTAATTATTTTTATTTGTAAACCTATTGATCTGTTTTGTTTAATTAATTTTCATTAGAATATGTTGTGCTTTTATCTGTAAATTCACTTTCATTTTCATTTACGTTTTGAGTAGCTATCCAATTTAATTGTTAGTAATTCCGTCAGGACCGTAACCTAAATTTTGTAGTTTTAAATTAATTTTTGGGACTCAGAAGTGTTATAGCTGACTAATTATTCGTTCTATTTTCAAAATTATACATCTACAGCATGTAATGACTCTAGGGGCTTAAATGTGATGCGAGATCTCGTTCTGCCATAATTTCTTTTGTAAGTTAATTAATTACTCATTTTACATTATAATTTCTTAGCTTAATTAAATTTTAGTCAGTTGATTAGTTTCAAATTTAAATCCATTTTCAATTTTTAAGTACTTTTGTTCATCTTTTGACGTAATTAATTTTTTTTTAATAGTTGAATATTTTCAAATTTAATTTGATGTAATTGATAAGTGCATTTATGCTTTTTTTGCGTGGCATAAATGTTTTAAATTTAAATGGTTTTTTATGTTTAACTTGTATTATATACAGGCTGATCCACTCATTTGTGGAATTTTATAATTCTCATGTTATAATAAACTTGTTATTGTTGTTTATATTGTGTATGAATGTCTTATTATACCTAGTGTACTCAATATTATTTTCGCTGTCGGAATAAGTAACTTATTGGAGTGGGCCTGAAATAGAATGACAGCTGGCGCCTAAAAGTCATCAACCTTCAGTAATCTGAGTGACCCATCCCCTAAAACCGAGTGTTAGAGGCACAGGCTCCACCCCATCTTTTCCAACGCACACTAGGAAAGTAAGGTAAGGCTGGTTGAAGGTGACACACAATAAATTTCCGAAACGTACATAAATTTAATTGGACGAGGCTGCAGGTGTGAAACTCCGACCATCGGGCACATCTCTAATTTTCGACGGATGACATTTTGCTAATTGCTGCTAGCGCCATTTGTGTCTCCCTTTCTGCCAGGACAATCCTGAGGAGAAACGGGGGTAGCAATGTTTAAAAAAAAAATTAACTGGGAAATATGCAGATAAAACTGAAAATGACTAAAATATGCACTTCAACTCAGAAATGTCTTAATTATGCATTAGAATATGCAGTTGTGCAAATGCATATTTATCTGAAGCTTAGTAATATCTAATGCATTATATTGTGTCACCATTATAATATGCAGCTTTTAAGGAATTTAAAATATATTTTCTCCATCATTTATCTAAAACAAAAAAGTGACAACCACCTCATAATTCATAACACTTTAGTAATATTTTCCAAATTTTCCCAAGATAACTACATTTTAAAGCACTTTCTCTTCCTTCGAATAACATAAAAACTTGTCTTGTAATACTTTCAATACACGGTCGTAACTTGAAACAAAATTCGAAATTGTTGGTAACAGGTCTTCCACCTTTTCAATTTTATTTACATATTTCCCTTTCGAGCGTGCGGTGTCCTTATATAAAGCCAAAGTATAGTCGTTATCCGAAGAATATCGATTACACACTCTCCAAAATATTCACAGGACGGAAGAGGCGGGATTCGAGTTTGAACCCTTCCGGAAATTTCTGAAATAAGAAAATGATCCAGCAAATAATACCCATCGTAAAAGATGCCACTGTTATTACATTGTTCTGACGGTGATTGATCGTGGTCGGCCTGTCAAGTCTAAACTTGTACCGCTCTCACCGTTTCTGTCGTCGTCGTAACTTTCCTCTTTTGAAAATTACTGTGTAACACGATTTCGAGTAGTAAATGAGTATACACTCCGTAGAATAAGCAAAGCCAAAACACTCTAAGAAGTTATTTAGTGGATTTGCGGGGCTTTCAATAAATAAATTAAGTCGAGGGTGAATCTTGAGGGTGTTGAAATATTTGTAGAGCGGATAAAGAGCCGAATTACAGGGGTCTACTTGAAAGCTCTTCCTATTGTACATATATTAATACTAACCGGCTAATTGTTTGAGTGCAAATATACAATTTAGACAACTTGATACGATTTTCGTTTACATAATGACATTTTAATATATTATATAAAATTATATAGAATAAAATAATAAATTTAGGAAATGTAAAAAATAAGGTTAGGCAATTTATTTGTTAAATTTTATAATTTTCTTTTCAAATACTCAAATACGTTCTATATTTTTTTGGATTACTTCTGGCCAATATTTGCGAACACCCCCTCGTTTTTAATAAAAGGGGCGGAACACGAAATATTCTGAACAAACACCATTCCTATTGACTACACTTATCAACTAATAAAAAATTTAAACGTATAGTTAAAAGAAAATTTATTTTAAAAATAAAAACAATCTTTTATTGTCTGCAATAAAGTGCTTCGCCCATCTGGGTCAACAATCGACTACATAGCTGCGTTATCTAGACGCATCGGGCAAAAAATGTTTTAAATGAATGAGTACGATTTAACGTTTTTTTCCCGTTTTATACAAATAAAAGCGTATTTTCTATGAATGCGTGTTCGTTTCTATTTACAAATGAGCATTCTTACGTGTATTTACAAACATACATTCTGTGCCAGGTCCGTAATGTAATTTTTTTATCTACAAAACCACATAGAAAATTAAATATTTAATTTCTTCTTTATTGCGGTATATTTGGGCCTGTTTCTGTTCGGACTTTACATACCTGCTACTCGGTCTTTCTATTTCTGGGACAGCTGTATATATACAATGGGCGACAACCACCCCTAAGCAGGAAGTCATTATATTTCGCTCTAAGCGTTCAAAAACTCTCATTACCGAGGGAAGTGTGCAAACATTCATTGTCTAAATTTCATAAATCTGTCAGGATGAAGAAATAAAGGTCAAAAAATAAGTAAAATTGTTTACTAAAGATATCGAAAGTTATCCTTGACGAGTAACATATTGCTGTGGTATCTACCTTTAAAATTAATATAAATAATGGCGATACCCTCACGTTTGATTTATTTATAACAGCATAGATATTCAATTTATACGTAGATTCGAACAGCGGTTTACTCCTTGCTTTATAGTCTTTCTCTTATTCAGTCTATTATGGGATAGGTTAAGGAAATTAAACACAACATGTATATCTTAATAATAACAGTAGACATATTTTTCAAATTACTATAATCATTAACATTAACTCTTATAAACGTGATTCTTTATAAAATTGTTTATTTATAAAATATATGAAATAGATGATAGTGATTTAACGGATGTTCACCATGTGTTTGTTTTTCTTTACAAGAATGATTTGTAGAATTTTAACACAATGAAAGCACTATTTTACCAATGCAAACATTCGCACGTAGTACTTTGATGATCTGGTGTCTTGCTACTTACTAATTGCCGCTAGCAAACATTTTCACATAGTACTTCTAGCCACTTAGTATTTACACCTAAAATATCTTCGTATATTTGTGTTCAGTTATTTAAATTATACTCATGTGATAACGCAATATTTAATAATGCTCAACAATCCATTTGAGGCAAACATGCGCACGTAGTACCTCTATGGCCTACCCAACACTATTAAATACATTTCTAATGAATAAATTAAATATTTAAAAACAAAGTGAACATTCATTTCATAAAACAAATTAAGATAACCTTTATATTATAACTCATAAAGATTTTTCGTAACGAATTCCTTTTTATAAATATTTTCCATTTTTGATGAAAAAGAATCATAAGAAATTTTTTAGCAATGCAAATTAAATACTGAAATTCTATTTTTAAATACAATTTTACTATCTTTATCAAACAGGTAGTGCGTATTTGCCCTACTGTACTTCGCTTTCAAATTCGTATTTTCGCGATCAAAATCTCAGTCGAAAATCTTCTTGTCCAATCTTGTTTCTCCCTTGTATATCCTTAGACAAAAGACGATCGGTATATTCGTGCCCTCTGTCTTGAATTTTGAGATGGCCATACTGCCACACACATAGTTAAATTTCTTTCTTGTCCATTTTAAGTTGTCGCTTTTATTTCATTCACATTGACAGCTATACAACAATACCTGCAATCCAAATGTTCCTTACTTAAGTTTGCAAATTTATTACATCTTATTCTAGGTAAGTGTGTTATTCCTTTTTCTTCTTTAATGTAAATATCTGTTATATCTGTATATGAACTCATAACTCTATTTTCTTCTCCATCATCGCTTCCTTTTCTTATCTTCAAACCAGCTTTTTATGTCAGGTGAAATTGTTATTTCTAACATGCTACAAATAAAGTACTGACATTTTATTTACTTTTTGCAGGTGTTAAACTCTACATGATCGTCATTGCTGCCTCAGAAACATAAAGACTATAAATATAGGAACTAAAGAACACATTTTAACATTTCATTATTGTCTACTAAATGTTTTATTTACGATACACAATCTCATAAGATAAATATCGTAGTTATATTCTTTTTTATTGACTGCACATATTTACAACCTTTCTACTTTTATTGCTAGAGTCATATTTATGAATTGATACTATTCATATTAATTTTACATTTTTATTTGTCAGATGTTATCTTTCTTTGGCATATCTGATTTCATTTTTATTCGTATAGTATTGATAGCATTTAACTGTAGCGTTTTCTATACGATAAAGCTTTCTTAAATACAGTTTATTAATAACCATGTGTATATTTTATTTACAATCTCTTTAATGAAGGAGTTTGTCCTTTAGGGTTCTGCAACCCATTTTACTTATGTGATTAATATAGCTTTAGCTATTTAAACTTAGATAAATATTCAAATAAATGATAACTTTTATTCTATAACTAAATTAATACTTAATACTATTTATATTTTTTGTTTATTTTAATTTTTTCTTATTTTAACTAAATTATCTAAACGCCCTTACCACCATGTTCAAAAATGTAAGGTTCACAGCAATATGTGGATACTTAACATTTAGCCAAGTATTGTGTACAATACTTAGCCAACACTTCACGACTATAAGTAAGTATTATGTGTGAGTGGAATGCACAAATTAAGATAAATGGACATATTAAAGAAGGGGTATATGCGTATCTTTAAGTATAATATAGACAACCGATAATTTACTTACTGGTATGTTAAACTGCATACAGGGCGTGACAAATTGGCAATGAAGTTTTAAAAGTATGATGTACAGGGAAATAGAACAGTATTGAACTAACCGCGATTGGGAGAGACATGAAATAGTCCCTAGCAGAAAAATACCCTTTGACCGAAGTTTATCCTTCACGAGTATCACATGTGGATACTTAACATTTAGTCAAGTATTATGCAAACATTCATACGACTATAAGGAAATATTTTGTGTCAGAGGGATGTGACAATTTAAGATAAATGGACATATATTATTAATAAGAAGGTACATGCGCATCTTTAAGTATAATATGGACAGCCGATAGTGTACTTAATATCTTAAACTGCATACAGGGCGTGACAAATTGGCAATGAAGTTTTAAAAGTATGATGTACAGGAAATAGGATAGTATTGAACTAACCGCGATTGGAAGAGACACGAAATACTCCCTGGCGGAGGATTACCCTTTAACCAGAGTTTAGACTTAAAATAATGGATTTCAATCTCTACTTGAATCCGTGAAGACAGAAGGTTTCCATCGTGAGTTCCTGTTTGCAGTTTCTTATTTTAAAGAATTTGTTGTGAGAGTTTGTTTTGAGAAATTCTTCGGAGGTGTGAAATGATTATAATTATTTACTTGTTAAATAATTACAATCATTAATTCTTTTTAACGTTGTGTTGTTTGTATTTTATATACATGATTAACGTAACAAGCAATTGTAGTAAAATTAAAATTCACAGGCGCAGTACAGGCGATAAGATAAACTATCAATCGGATAGATATATTTATTGTTTTATAACTTCTATTGATTCTACAGGCCAAGATAACACCAAATAGACATAATGTTCTTTGTTTTATTAAAGCACATTATATAATCATTATAATTTTCGCTGTACTATCAAGTCACATTGTTTAATATTAAATACCTTATACTTTTTATAAGAAGTAGTTTTATTCTTCAACTCAACTTCATAACCTCCAAATTCGAGGAGAGTATTTTTTATTAGAATACCTCGACACGCTACTTCCGTAGAACGTTAATACCCGAGTGAAAAGGTATATGACGACGTTAGGAGGAATATTGCTGAAGAAAAGTATTATATTTTTTATCGTCAAATAAATTTCTTTCAATTTGGCGACTCACAGTTTGCGCACCACTGATTTGGGCAAACAGAAAAAATGTTTCACTTGAGCTCTGTTTTATTTCGATTTTGTATTGATAAAACAAATCTTCTATGGTTGAGAAGCTTGATGAAGTTTACTGAAACCATCCAAATAATTGCATTTTCAAGAGCAAAGTGAACAATTAAGCAATTAAGTAGCAAATTTGATAAACAAATCTATTTTATATAAAACAACTCAAATATATTTTTATGTAACAATTTTCTAATTAAGATTTTTTTCAGAATTTTATGCATTTTCGAATGATACAACGACAACTGAAAATAGAAAAGTAAATACCACATTACAGTGATTAATTTGTTAGAACTGGCGTGACAAAGAGACCTGGAATTTTTTCTCCTAATACAAAAAACAAGTATTTTTTTGCTTTACTAACTAGGAATTTTCACAAATGTCGTTTTTGTGTAAGGTAATTTGAAGTAATGGCCTTTTTCACTCCTGTAATTCGAGAGGAAAAGTAATTACTCTATTGATCTGAAGATAACGAATATATCTCTCATATTTCGAATACCGAATATTTTTTAATATTTCATTAACTAATTGTTACGCAGTATTTGCTGACACGTGTTTAAATCTGTACAATCACAATATTATTATAATGAAAATAATTTTGTTACATTATTCTCCCGAGAATATTTTGTAGTATTTTATTTTTGTTAGTTGACAATGTATTTTCTAGTTTTGACATCTATGCCACCAGTTTTATTGTAAACTGTAAGAAATGAACCATAAGAGATTTAGTTCAACATCAGTGGAAGATATAGACACACATATTAAACAGAATTCGTGCAAAAATACCATGGTTAGTAATAATTCGCTATGGAAACAATTCCAATCATTCTGCGACAAACGGAGTTACAAACTAGAAGAAAATACGCCTGTCACAAAACTGGCAAACATTTTGAAAGACTGGGGATTTAACATGAAAAGGAGCAATGGGGAAGATTATAAAGACGTCGTTATTAAGACAATGTTGAATAAAACCGCCAAATTAATGCAAGAGTTGTACTACAACGAATTTAATAGAAAATTAGACCCTTTTATAGATATCGTATTTAAATCCGCGAGAGAAACCAGAAATTCAAAAAGTAAAATATTACAAAAGGAGCCACAAAAAGGAAAGCAAATTTCTGTAACTTTAACTAAAGAACAAATCATGGACATGATAAAATGCTACGACGCCGACAATGAGACTCCCTTTGGTTTCCAAAAACATGTTTAGCACATTGCTTCATATGAGCTAACATGGCGTGTTGGAAAAGGGTGTCAATGTTCAGTGCATTATATTGAAGAAGAAGCAGACAATGCAGGCATGGCCACTGGAACACTAGAGTATAATCCGATTTTCTTTAAAACAGCGCAAGGTGGGGCACAAAAGTTGACTAATAGTAAATGGTTAATACCAAATACTGAAAAGCCTGAATTTATCCTGTCTGATTGCACAAGATATTGCTAAGTAAAGGAACGAACATATTAAAACTAACAGGCTTTTTTAACTGTTAACAGTTAAAAAAGTGGGATAAACCGTGTCCTTCAAGATGGTATAAAAATATGCCGATGGGGGTGAATAATGTTGAAAAATATAAAAGAATAAAAAAAAATAAAATGTATATATATTGCTATGGGGGTATGACATGCGTATTACCCTTTACAAGCACTTGCATATGACACGGTAAGTACCGTTTAGAAGTTCTTGTAATTAATTTTATAAGTTGAATATTATTTTTTTAATTGCCTCCGGCTAGCTATGTTGGTTGCCTACCTATAAGGTGAGCATCGGTTTGTATTAATTTTTGCATGAGACACTGATTTTGTTTTATCTATTTGAAAGCTACTGTAACTAAAAATAAAGTTACAGTTTTATTATTAATTGGCGGCTCCCTGTATAGAGACTATGGATTAGTTACTAAGCGACTGAATTTGTAACAGTTCAAATTTATTTCCACAGTTGGTGTACCTGTGTCACCCATACGTGGATGCAGAGAAATTCAAAAAAATTTACGCGCTCTTATAATGTCGGTTATGGTTATGTGAACAATCAACATAACAATCACCTTTACCTACAGTTTTGTTTGTTTAACTTTGAGGTGCGAGATGAGAAAGTCAGGGCCCCGGTACTGCTGTCGTTCTTGGGGAAGATCCACAGGTGCTCGTAGATGAAGGTTTGCCTTGATCCTCCGTGTTGATTCTCTTGATATGTTGTCCAGGTTGGTCGTCTTGGTGGCTCTGCGTACAGATGAGTAGACTCGTAGTAGATAGGCAGGTACGTATTCTTTTTAATACATCTGGATTGTTGTTTCTTTAATCCCTTGGTAGTAGAGGTTAGGATCCTTGTTAATTATTTGTTTATTTCCAGTACGTTCTTTCTATCCTTGGTTTGTCCAATATTTAAAAAAAAACCACAGGATGGATTTAAGTTCGAAGTGACACTGACTCGCACTTTGTATGAGCCTACCGCCCGTTGTTACACAGATATGGGGTGCTCGCGAATATTTAGAACAACCTTACTGGTTGTTTATTATGAAGGCACTGTTTATACACAACCTAACTGGTTGGTTACCTTGAAGGAACTGTTTTTTTACAACCTTACTGGTTGGTTATTGTAGAAGAATCCCTGTTTGTATTCAGGTACTGCCTTTTATATAAATCTAATGTTTGTATGGTGGTTGTCAAGGCAACCAACAAAATTCAATCAAGCCGACAATTATCCGTTCATTTCAAAGTGCAAACCCCATTGTTTTGCGATTTTATTGCATCTATAAAGTCCTTTGAAATTTATTTCTCCTATATACAAATTTAGAATTCTGGGTTTTGACAATTAACCGCGTGTTAAAAACTTTAATAGTACTCTCTTTGATATTCTAGTACAGTCATGCTCATAAAAATTATCGCTTTTTATAATGTTTGATTTCTCTAACAATAATTGATGTGTGTATCTCTAATTATACCGCGTTTACAAATGTTTTCTTAACTACTAAGTACATTTTCTTTTTATTTTATTTCCGTTTCTTTTTACCAGATAAAAATTCATTTATAAAAATTAAAATTATTTAATGGTGATTTTTGACAACCTATATTCAAACATGTGGTGAAATCTTAATAATGCTCATACCCTGTTTGTACAGTACTTGAATATGTAAAGGGCTTTTGGTTCAATATGTCTGTATGCAAAAGTTTGTTTCTTTACCTAATTAAAGTTATATTTGACCTGATAAAGACATTTATTGCGAACGTCCATTCGTTCCATTTCATGATGCTAACAAAATTTACACTGTTTTTAAACTTCCAATTGTTTATAAGAACCTATAGTACATCAAGTATGGATATTGGAGAATCCTATTTGCATTGCAAATTCAACAATTTTAGTTGAGTTTCAACATAATACAAACTTTTGCAACGGCCATACCCGTATCTTCTAAGCGTATGAATTGTGTGTGTGATAGAAATAAGCTTGTCTCAAACTTAGTCGATAAGCACAAAAAAACTAAAATAACCTAATTCAGCTTAATATAAGACGTCACAGGAGACTTGTGTGGTGTCTTAATCTGTTTTTGATAATTTATGTAGATATAGCAATATCTCAGAGTCAATCATATTTTGTTGTTTTTATATAACCATTATAATTAAATTTATTGTAAAAATAAAAATCCTTGACACTTCCAAGGCATGGGATAGAACCTTTGTGCATGATGTTCTCTTTTTATTTTCATTTATTTGAATGAAGTAACAATAAATACAATATCGACCATGTACCAGGGTTAGTCCAAAAGTAATCTTTCTTAAAATTGAATGACCAATGCATAGCTTTGAAACTAAATCAAAATACTAGATTATGCATATTTGACTAGTCTTGGCTAAGGTGCAAGACTAGCTCAATATACAGTATATAATGAAAATGAAAAGTGTTAAATACTTAGGTGCTAGAATTAACATCAAGAGGTAAATACTAAATGTATATGTATATATAAATGTGTTGCCGCAAAGCCGACATAAGTAGCGAAACTAGTTTAAAAGTCATTACCTACAGTCGCACGAACACTGACGAGGCCTTAAAGGCCGAAACTCAGTGTCTGTGCGTTAATTGTCGGTAATGGCACTAGATGTGTGTGTGTATCCCAGCACATGTATATACATATACGTTTTGTGTATCAATGTATATATGTAAATAGCATAAAAAATAAAACTTACGAACCATTCTTTAAGGTCAAGTGCAGTGTCTCATCTAACGTGGAGGGAAATAATAAAAATTTCTGGCCATAACTCATCTAATTCATTGAAAACCAAATTCGATTAATAACCTAAGACAAAGGGATAAGTTATAACTTTTAACACAACAGAACAGAAAAAATGTTGCAAAATCCACCACTCACGGACAAAACATTTAAAATGATTGTGTATTTCACATACAAAACTTTAAAAATAATTAACTTTGTTAAATTAAAGAAATAATATTAAAGAAGTGTATTTTTATGCAGTATTTTTCATTTAAACCGGGTGAGAATTAATTAGAAAATAATTCTCCAGTTTTTTCTCAAACTTATTGTCAATTGGGAATAGCCGCTCGAGCCCTACGGGCTCTCATGTCTGTTCCCCGGCATCAAGTATTCGAAAATTTGTCGAATTATTTTCAATTTATTTTCACTCCCTTGCGGTATTGCTATTGATTATAATTTATTTAAATTACACTGAACAATATAATTAAGATTGGTACTTTTAAAGCGTAGTATTATAATAAAAATAAAAGTCGTCACACTAATAATATATTGAGTGAATGAAGAAAATCCATGTTGTAAGGTAATTGATAATAAGGTAAATTAAATCCTTTTTGAACCTTACAAACATTTTATTTAATATAGGTACTCTAGAACATATTTCGCCTTCAGCTAGAATCTAGGAAGTTCCAATTAAGAGAAGCTAAAAATAAGAATAAAAGGTCAAATACTTACAGTCAATAAATCCTACAGTATTTGACATTTAATGTTCATCTGTTATGACTACGTAATTATGTTATATTAAAATATAATAATTGTAAAAATACATAAAACTTATAATAGAGGAATGATTTAAATATAATTATAATTATGAAATAAAAATGGGAATTTTGGATGGTTACATTTGGATTTTATGTTAAATTCGAAAAAGGAAGAGGGAAAAGGGAGTTTACACACACAAAATTTCAACAGTTTTATCATAAAGAAATTACATTTTTAACATTAACGAATTACATTTACTGCAAAATATTTTTTATTCTATATAACTGGTAGCTCGTATATTCATTTATTTGTTACCAAATAATATATCTTTTTAAGCACTCCGGTTTTGTCCTGTTTTGAAATAGAATCATAATACACAAATATTTATTTCATAAAAATATAAAATTAAACGAAATTCTAAAAAAAACATAAATGCGTTTTGCTGATGGAACGGTTAAACATATCAACAAGAAATATAATACATTACATGCTTAAAAATTTGTATTTGTTGAAGATTCCAATTACAGACACGCGTAGCAGAAACCTTTGCAAAACACCATCCCCAAATGAGGAGTTGGTTGCTATATATAACTTTGATCAATTACCGTGGGAACGTCCTCTTCAGTATATTGCCAGTGGAAAATACGCCTCCATAACAGAACTACTACACACGACTTTCTTATACGTATTATGAGTGTTTCAAATTATACAATTTTAAGTATTTTTTATACAAAAATTATTCAAAATCCTATCTAAGTACTTCTAGTCTCTTAATAAATCTCTACAGAATGCATACTTTGTGAGATATTTGCAAAAAAATGCTACTCGTTAAGAGTAAGTATTATTTCCGGTCCGAATTTTGAAATTTCATTTACACAAAAAATATTTCAAATGCAGCTATAAATACTTTTGTACTCTTGATAAATATATATATATATATATACGACATATTTGCAAAAAATCGCTATGCGATAACAGTAAAAGTGTTCCTTCCGGTCTGGTTTTTGAATTTATTTTATATACAAGAGGTATTGGATATTAAGTTCTAAATACTGTTATACTCGTAACGTACCTGTCTAAAAAGCATGACTTCCCAAAAAACTGATTTTCGATAGGAGTAAAAGACCTACTTCCGGTAAGAATTTCGAAAAACTTTTTGAATAAAATTGTTCTCTATTTTAATTTTAAGTACATATGAATTCTTTATAAATTTGTTTAAACTTAGGAGTTGATGAAATATTGGCAAAATTTTTTCACTGAAGTAAACTACTACTACTTCCGGTCTGTCGATTTAACTGAAAATCTAATCAGATCTCAAGAGGAAGATTATACTCGTAAATACAAAGTTTGGAACTGATACTTATTGCGGTTTGACCGCTATCGTGGTCATACACACACATACACACAGACATTTTTTAAAAACCACTTTTTCGGTATCAGGGGACTGCAAAACGTGGACATCTGCAAAAATCTCGAGGTCAAAAATTTTCATAATCACAATACTTTCTTATACTACGTATAAGAAAGTAAAACTATTATGTTATCAACAGCTGAAAAAAAATACACACCTAGTAAGATATTATGCAATAGTAACAACAGAATTTTAAGTAAATACAACTCTACCATTATTGCAGCCTGTAGGCACTAAAAGAACGTTTCATGTGTGTTTAAATATACAATTAACAATAATGTAATTAAACACAATACAATGCTAGATACAAAACACTGAACATAGGTTTATTCGACGACTCTACTCGTATTACCGAGCAGTGACGTGATGATTTTTCTCTAAATTTGAATTAATAACCTCATGGTACAGTAACGCTATACACTGCCGGAGTATTTATTTACATACAGGAAAAACTATATACATATACCTTACAATAAAATGTCCACAATTGTCTTCTGTTGTAGAAAAACTACAATTACACCTAAAATACCTTGAATTACTGATAAGGTAAAGCTTCTTCAAAAACTTCGTGATAAAGCTAAAAGAAAATTCAAAAAAACCAAGGCACTGGCTCATTGGAATTATTACAAGAAACTTCGCAATTTCATTACCTTGGCTGTCCGGAATGAAAAAAGAGTTATTTTCAATACCTTTCTTCTTCAGGGAGCGGGAGGCAGCTGTGGTTTCAGATACAGAGGATGAATATTGGTAGGAGGAACAAATATGAGATTGCACCCGACATCACAGATGCTGAGTCGATTAACAACTCCTTTATCGCCAGTGTTCCGATTGTTTCGGGGGATGTTGACGCAATAATAAATCATTATCTGGATACTACTCGAAGTGATTTGCTAAATAGTTTTTCTTTTGTTCCTGTTCATGCGGCTACTGTTCACAGGCCTATATGTGGTATCAAGAGCACTGCTGTAGTGAGTATTCAAATGATAAGATTGTTATTACCACATGCCCTTCCATGTATAGCTCACATAATCAATTGTGCTATCGACAGCGGTGTTTTTCCTGGGCCTTGGAAATATTTATCATCATACCCATACCTAAGAAAAACAACACTACTGACATTGCTGATTTGCGACCTATTAGCTTATTGTCAGTGTTGAGCAAGGTTTTCGAGAAAATTTTGCATATGCAAATAAGTAAGCACTTGGAGTCTCAGAAGTTGGTGCCTATGTGCCAGCCTAGCTTTAGGCGTGGCCATGGTTGTGCCACTGCTTTGTTGATAGTTACTGATGATGTCGTCAGAGCGAGGGACGGTAGTGACCTTACACTCCTGGTGCTCCTATGTTATAGCAAAACTTTTGACACGATTGATTTCGTGGTCTCCTGGCAAATTTGCAGCATCTGGGCTTCTGTGAACGTGCTTCGTTGCTATTCCGGTCGTACCTCACGGATAGATCTCAGTACGTCAGTTTTATATGGGCGAAATCATCTCTCTCTCATGTTACTCGAGGTGTTCCACAGAGATCTGTCCTCGGTCCCTTACTCTTCAGCTTATACACTAGTCACTTGCACAAATATATTACTTATTCTACTTCACAGATGTATGCTCATGACACGCAAATTTATATTAGTTTCTGCCCCGGTGATGCGAATTCTGCTTTGGGCAAATTGAATGGTGATCTGGATAATATTAGTAATTTTTTTAAAAATCATGGGTTAAAAATCAACCCTGAGAAATGCCTAACGGTATTGTTCGGAAAACCGAAGGATGTGGAACGGCTTGCCTGTGACATTAAAATTAAAATCGAAAACGTTGATGTACCGTTGTCAAGTTCTGCGAAATATTTAGGCATAATGGTTGGCAATACATTTAAATACAGGGACTACCTCTCCTGACTCATCGGGCTGGCTTATACTACTCTCAAAGGTCTCTACCCACATAGATCTGTGTTTGATACTGCGTTTGATACTTTGCGAGACCATTGTTCTGTTTTTATTTAATTATTGTGTGGCAGTCTATGGTCCTTGTCTGGATGTAATCGACAAGGCGCGCATTTAGAAAGTGCAGAATAGCTGCTTGATATACGTGTTTGGAATTCGTAGGTTTGATAGGGTTAGTCATAGGCTGCGCGATGTGGGTTGGCTCAATATGAACAATCGGAGAATTTTTACCATTCACTAAATTTGTACCATAATATTATTGTATTCAAAACTCCTTCCATAGACATCTGATAAGTCCGCCATGACATAAGTTCTCCCTTTATTAAAGGAGCTTCAGTTATATACCAATTAAATAATTTGTTACCCGGTGATGTCAGGAACAAGGAGTCAGGTGCATTCGGGCGTGCTCTTTTCGAACTGCTCTAAAATAGGCAATAAAATTGGTATTTATATACTATTATTATTTTGTTAAATTGTGTATATGTTACCGTTAAAGCGAATAATTCCGGTATTCTATGAAATAACTAGTTATTTCATAAAATACCGATCCACGGTAGGTAAATCATAAAATAGTTTTGTTTTTCAATACTTTAACTAGTTATTCTATATATAACCTAGTTATTCTGTAAAATAACGTAATCGTGCAAAAGAAAGTATCAAATAAATAGACGGGACCAAGATTACAACTTAAGGAATTTATTAGATAGCTTCAGTAGTTGTTAATATTACAAAAAAAACAACAAATTGTAAAAAACACATTACACAAAAGATAATAGATACTCCAACATTTTTGGAACAATATTTTTACAAAAGTAGTAAAAAAATAATTGTAAAAAAATTAAACAATATTATTAGCACAAAGAGAAATACATTTAAATGTACAGTTTTCTGTCGATAAGGCCTTACAGGGTTTTCCTATTGCTTTTCACTATTTGTCAATTATTGTGTTTCACTATTTAGCAAATGTAATTCCCACTTTTGGCAGCGCTTGTCAAAGCTGCCAAGTGGGAATTACATTTGCTAAATCGTGAACACAATTTCTTCCTTTCTTTTCACTCTTCCTCTTCTGCTGGCATAATTCGCAGTTATCCAGAAAACTTTTTATTTGTGCCTGCGTTATATTTTTGTACTTCTTTTTTAATTCATTAACCATACGATCTCTTCCTCCATGTCCTATTGCAAGGTGGGTGTCGTAAAGGACATCAAACAAATCATTTCTTGTAATATAAAAGACTACTTCAGGGTCTCTTTCTTTCATCGGTACAATTAATTTTTCAATGCCTTTTACTACAAGTACATCATAATGTTCCAGCAACCAATAATCTCGGGGAACTTTCTTCTCAGTTTCTTTTGCACGTTTCACATCTTCCATCAACCTCACATATTTATCATGTGGTAGTAACGCACTATTCGTCTTCGTTTCTTTTTTATTTATAGAGTCCGTAAACTTTTCATTCATTTTCCTTTTTATTTCACTTCCTTCCATGGTAATACCACTAAATATGGTTAATAATTTTATTATTATTATTGTAACAGCACCAGTTAAAATACAAGTTAACCTTAATTTTGAGGTTATGACAATACGTCATTATACACTTAAAATAAAGTGCAGCCGTTATTCTATATATTAACTAGTTAAAGTATCAAATTACAAAGTATTCTACACTTTAACTACCATAGATCGGTATTTTATGAAATAACGAGTTATTTCATAGAATATCGGATTACATGCTTTAACGGTAACATATATACATATCTTACTTTGTTTTGTTGCTGTTTCCTTATGGAAGCATACATTACGGAATATAGATTAAGTTTATTTTAGGCATTTGCTATCTAATCAACTAATTATTTATTCAATAATTTCTTATCTATAAATGTGGTAATCTTTATGTTATATTATTAAGGATTGGGTGGAAGATTAATATTTTTTCCTATCCAACTGAACCTATCCTTAGGGTTTTCGCAGGGGTACTTTTATATATTCATCTCTATTTTTCTTTTCTTTATTTTTTTATTATGTACCTATATGTAACCTGGCTGAAATAAAAACATATTATTATTATTATATCTTCTGCAATACTAACAAAGAAACATGTCAATAGGAATTTTATTGATGTTGTACCTGCTTGTGATAAGGCTTACAATTAGCAAACCTTTTAATACGAAATAATCTACTGTTACATCCAGCTTTAGTTGTAAGAAAATTCTTTGGTGAAAAAATATCTGTTAACAACCATCGCAGTCTAGTTAATAACAATAAGTACACTGACAGGTAAATGTAAAAAGATAAGTACAGGTATTATAAAAAAAAGGATTTATTTGGATCAAGGAAATATGCATTGAGTGAAAGAAATAATTGTTTTAGATTTGTAGTGGTAAAAAAATATGTATTTGCTACATTCAAATAATAATGGGTCTTTGGTTCTAGAAAATTTATATTAATGCAAAATAGCTTTCATTCTGTCAAACAAATAGATAATTTGAAAGAAATACAGCAAAGAACACTTTTTATCATATTAGACTGAAGTGTATTATAACATATTATTAAACAAATATGACGAGTAAAATTACTTTGTTTACATACAAATAAACTGTTCCTCAGTGACAGTATTTTGCTGCCAGCCCTAAGCATGAATAAAGTGCAGGTTGAGCAATTTTGCTTATCAGTCAATATCTCTTGTTTTGATATTTTCTTCTCGCTCGATTCTAGTTTAGTTACATATATATTTCTAGGAATTTAAAACATTCGATCCATGCTTTCCTGCCCAATCTCTAGTGGCTTACTTAAAAGTTCATCAAATGCTTTTCAACAAGATATTTTTTGTTTATTCAGAACAACAGTTTGAATAAATTAAGGCTTAATAGTAGCTATATCACAATGTTATGATAGAAGACAAAAATAATTACGTTTTGTAATTATAAGTTAAATAGTAATAGTTTTTCGGGCAATATTCCTTTCGAGCAACAGTATTTGGGCAATTTTCCGACACACGATCCATTTGTTGTTCTTTGAATAGTTCATAGTTGTCCTTAACGAAACAGGCTCACTTATATACAAATAATCCCGGTACTGCTGCAATAACCGGTGACAGAATGAAACAGTCTCTTTCAGGTTATCCTACTAATAAAAGAACCCCTGAAGATGCTCCTTAGAACAGTGGACGAAACGTCAGCAATATAAGCAGTACGACGACGCGGGTTTAACCCACAAACTTTATTTAAAAATGCTATAGGAGTGATGTCATTAAATCTGTTGTATTTAGGAATATGTTTCTTTCTTCTTGATCACTATGTATAGCTGAGAATAATTTAAAATTATACACGTAATGTTTCTCTATCAGCCAGCTCGGCGAGAAATTAATAAAAAGAAATTAATTGGTTTGATATTAGATGTGCAAAAAATAATTCCACTTATTCTAAGCGAAGTAACAATATTTAACAAAGAAGAGCTAATAAATTCTGTTGAATTATTAACAGTATACGAACGATTCTTCTTCTTCTTCTTCGCTTAATGGCCAAAAATCCCCTTAAGTTTAAATCTTCACTTCACCCTAACAAATCTTCATTAAGGCACTTACGTGCCTGGCTAATACGCATTATTTTTATTGTGAAAAATTGAATATTGGTGTTATATTTGTCCACTTAATTTGAAATCTCTCTCTGTTATAAATTGTATTGAAACTAGGAAGTTCTTAAACTGTCCTTTATTGAAGTTTTAAAATATACAGGTATGATCTTTTTCTGTTCTAATTATTTCGAAATATTTCCGGTCTAAATACAAAAATCGATGATTTATAGAATAACTTGTTATGTTTACCCTGAGCGTTATGTCTATCGTAGATATTTTATGTTGCAGGATTAATATTAATTTATGTGGATTTGTTGTTGTTGTTGTTAAAAGGGTTCTTCGCCAATATAATTGCTTTAAAATCATTATATTTTGCTTTAGTTAGATCTACACTTGAATATAATTCACTAATTTGATATCTCATCTATGAAACCCATAAGTTTGTTCTTGAGACTATTGAAAGAAAGTTTCCAAAATTTTTATTACTTCGTATTGATGGCTTCTATCTTCTTCACGGATATAACCATAACGAATTTCTAGTGCGATTTAATATACCTTCTTTAGAATGTAGAAAAGCAGCTGATGTTATCTCCTTATACATATTATTGCATAATGAAATTGACAGTTTATCATTGATTTCACTCATTCTATTTCTCTTACCGCGTTTGGTTTCTCGACAAGAAAGTGCCTTCCACTGCCTTCAAGCAAGAGCCAGTTCATTGCTAAGATTACCTATTTTCACAATGGCTTGCAATTACAACAAAATATCTAGCATATGTGATACTAATTTCATATATTTGGGATCTATAACTTCAACATATCAGCATTTTTGTCAACGTCCAATGGTTTGGGTCTAGTAATAACAATTTATATGTAGTTTGACATCTTGTCAGTGTCAGTTTTAAGTTTCTATTTTCCTAGTTATTTTTATGTTTTAATCTGTCTTTCTTTAATTTTATTTGATTGTCCAAAATGGAGAATATAATGTTGTTCATAATAGCCATCACTTGGAAGACCGTACAAGATCCCCAAGATCCTCACGGTCATATGACAGGTATAATTTTTCAAGTTTTAATTCATATTGTGTTTCTTTTAGGAATATTGGTTCAGTTGCCAAGATTTTTCAACTTAATATCGAAGGTATAACCAAAGACAAATGTAACTACTTAGAGAGATTGGCGAAGGAAACGGAATTTATTCAAGTGGAATGTGATTGCGAGTCCAGCTTGTGATTGCCGAGCTGAGATTGAAACAGTTAAACATATTATTGAAGAATGTCCTCTAGCTAAGTTTGAATTTGGATATACAGATTTACATAATTTAACTCCACAGGCTGTTGCTTGGATCTTAACAACTAAAAACCTTTAGTTTTGTGCCGCTGTGATGTAAGTTTTTTATTCTGCAGGTTTTTTTCCACATCCTAGACCAAATGGTGCTGTGTTTTAAGGGGCCCCTGCAGTTATGGCTCTTCTAAATATATTTCTGCTTTTGTAATATAATTTATATATGTTTCTTTTGTTGTACCTGTCATGTAGTTTCAAATGAATGTTTTTTGTTTTTATTTCTATTTTATCTGGCTTCATATCGTATACAATTCGGTTTAATAGAGCTCTACCTTGCTGCACTATTAGACACATTATATTATAGTGCATACTTTTTAAGTTATGTAATAAATATTATTATTATTATTTCATATAGGTATGTTAGTGTAGGATCCAAGGAAGTATAATAGAGAAATATTTACTGATTCAGTTATTTGATCGTTTTATCAGTACTCATGAATTAATTGTATACATAGTCATTATCAGAAAATTGCTATTAATAATTTTTTGGTTAATAAAAATTGACAATATATCAATACGAATGATAAATAGTAAAAAAAAGTCTTTATCATATTGCCTGTCAGAGAAAATAAACATTTCCGTTGTAATTGCTACAATATGGAACAGATTGTCCAATAAATCATTACTGTAGTGCATGCCCTTTACCAAAGTCACATAAACAATAAATTAATATCTTTTTTATAATTTTATAACAGCCGTTATCCTTAATTAACGCCGAGACGCTTGTGACGTGCGTTTTCAAAACATTAACTACGCTGTTCTCGATATAAGTAACAGCCTTAAGCCGCACGAATATGCAACATCTTATTCGCAACTCCTCTTGAGTCTATCGATCATACGTGTGAATACCGGCTTTTAATGTGTTTACATTATAACAATTTTCCACGCGTCTTCCTAACTTCCCATCTGACAGTTTTTCGTATTTGTTAAATGAGTTGAAATAAGACTAACTAAATTAAACAGTGCTTAGTGAAAAAGTAGATAAGAAAATCACTTCGAGATCGGTCAGTCGGTGCTTCTAAGGTAGATTCATAATCCTTTGATGTCTGTCTTTATCTTTCTTACTGGGGTATATAAAAAAACATTAAAACGAGGACGGTCATCGGCATACAGTTCTTATTTACAGCGAAAACGTGCCTGAAAATCGATTCTCTATTTCTTTCAAAAGCATAAAGCAACAAATTAATAAGCATTAGATATCAAACGGCATATTAACTTCAAATAAATAACTTTATTATTGGCATTGCGGATAGCTACTAATTACGTGTTTGAATTTTAAGCATATTTATCATGAAATACACTAGTTGACTGACTACAACGTATTCTTAATAAGTGATTCACGACATATGACAACGTTGGACTCTATATAGTGAAATAAGTATACAAAATTAGGTGTTACGTTAATATCTGATACGGATTGTTACCTATATATTTTATTATTATACTGGATAGGTCTTATCGATAGGCAGGCCGATCAGACAGTTTTCAAGCTCCGGAACGAAAAAAGGAGCAAATCTAAAGGGCGGTTCTCTTCACATACAAAATCCGACGGCTTTTATAGGTAGTCAAACGTAATAAATAATGAAAACAAATAGTAATTTTATCTCGAAAACATGCATTGTACACGTGATCATCTCGTGTTAATGTATATCTCGTCTACATATATCATATGCACCAGTCATGCTTTCACAAACGCGTTATGACGTCATTTATTCTAAAAGAAATAATTATTTAGAAATTTCAATATACACAGTATTACAATTTTACATGTTTAGAAAAACATAATTACGAAGATATATTAATATAAAAAGGTCGAATTTATTAAGACTAAATTCTCATTAGTATTTCATATTTACAATTTCGAAGTTTTTATACAAAGCCGAACGAAAGTTAGTTTCAACACTAATGACTAAAACTGGACAACAATGAGATGGGGCGGTTATCGTTAATTAGTATTTCCCCTTTTTTGAACAAAATATTACTTTGCTAACTTCAATTTACAGGCCTAATTCAGCAACACTCCATTTTTTCCATCTTATGATATTCGAAGCTCCCATATTGTGAATTAAAAATTAATTTGTACGTTCAATTCGTAGCGGAGGAGAAATTTATATTATTTGGCTAATTAGTATTGCCAATTTTAAATTAGAGGATTAAAATTTTCAATCATCATATTTCATCTCTTGCAGTAGTTCAAGTACATATATCATAAAGCAAGCTTCAACGATTAAATTAAAAATTCCGTTCTATATTTTGAATTTGCATTAATAACGAGAAAATAATACGATTAATAAAATAACAATGTAATCTAAGCATATCAAAGTGTTAAACAAATATCAATGTTTACTCACCATTTATCCGTGTTAACAATGTAAATACCACCATGCATATAGTTCTGTAGAGTTTGATAATATCCAACACAAACCATGCATTAATTTATTTAAATATTGTTATATACTATGCTTGATTATGCTATATTTGCCTACACTAAAACTAACCATAATACATTTATGTATTCATTATACACTTATTTACTTTGTTATTAGAACGTGTTTAATAAATGTTTTTATTTACTTTTGTAATTGTTTCATTATTCTATTTTTTCAATTTTTATTGAAAAATATGATACAATTTTAGTACTTAAGTTTCCATTTATCTAGAATAGCCGGTTGCCGAAGACGCAAAAAGCCCTATTCGAAGAATATGTCAGTAAAAATGCAATATGATTATGAAAAGGTAAGCCAATGCCTGTTGAATAAAATTTAAGAAACGTAGTTAAATAGCTGATAAACAAATAATGAATAAAAAAATAAGGTGTGGCCACGACACGACTTTCTTATACGTATAAGCGTTTCAAATCATACAATTTTAAAAATTATTCTATACAAAAATTATTCAAAATCCTATTCTAAGTACTTCCAGTCTCTTAATAAATCTCTACAGGATACATAGTTTCTGAGATATTTGCAAAAAAATGCTATACTCGCTAAGAGTAAAAGTATTACTTCCGGTCCGAATTTTGAATTTTCATTTATACAAAAAATATTCCCATCCAACTCTAAATACTTTTATACCCTTGACAAATATGTATAGAATGCATAATTTACGAAATATTTGCAAAAATCGCTATTCCATAAGAGTAACCATGTTACTTCCGGTCCGAATTTTGAAATTTCATTTATACATAAAATATTTCAAATCCAACTCTAAATGCTTTTGTACTCTTGACAAATATATATAGAATGCATAATTTACGAAATATTTGCAAAAATCGCTATTCGATAAGAGCAAAAGTGTTACTTCCGGTCCGAATTTTGAAATCTTTTTTATACAAAAGGCATTGAAAATTAAGTTCTAAATATTTTTATACTCGTAACGTACCTGTCTAGAAAGCATGACTTGCGAAATATTCGCAAAAAACTGATTTTCGATAAGAGTAAAAAACCTACTTCCGGTAGGAATTTCGAAAAACTTTTTTAATAAAATTCTTTTCAAATTTCATTTTGAGTATATATGACTTCTTTACAAATTTGTTTAAACTTAGTAGTTGACAAATAATTGGCAAAATTCGATTTTTTCACTGATGTAAACTACTACTTCCGGTCGGCCGATTTTACTGAAAATCTAATCAGATCTCAAGAGGGAGATTATATTCGTAAATATAAAATTTGGAATTGATACCTATAGCGGTTTGAGCGCTATCGTGATCACACACAGAGAGAGAGACAGGCAGACAGACACACAGAGAGACATTTTTTAAAAACCAGTTTTTCGGTATCAGGGGACTTCAAAACGTGGACATCTGCAAAAAACTCGAGGTCGAAAATTTTCATCATCACAATACTTCCTTATACTACGTATAAGAAAGTAAAAGTCTAAACACAACTCTTAAGCAATAGAATAGTAGAAAATAACCGGAAACGTCTAGGAGGATTGATAAAAAGTCACAGCAAAACGATGTAAAGGAAAACAACCCATTTAAAAGTCCTATTTATTTTTTTCCTTTTCAAATTTGTGCGCTGTAAGTGATGGGAAGGGGGTAGGGAAATTTTAACAATAGCCAAATATGTATAAAGGCAGGTGTGAACCAGCAAAGAAGATACTTTACTGCTAATTCCTCTTTAGTGAAAGTGAATGTCAATATTTATATGAAAACCCCTACAACACATTTTATTTAAGCAAACTTTTTTTATATTTATAAATCATCAATTTAATTAGTGATTTTTTAAAATAAAAATGTTGCCGTATGTTTGATTTGAAAACATAATCCGGAATATCTAGTTACATTTGCCATTTGGGTTACCCAAACTGTAGGCTGTTCAAATCTTACACGCCTCGAATTATATCGAGCAACGGATGTAACGTTTAGGAGAACAACAAATATGTAAAATCTACAGATTCCAATGGTCTGTTAAGGCTATATTGCGACAAAACTTAATAATGGAGGAAGCTTACGATCATAAAATAGGAAACACTTTTGATTGACTCTTAAAAAAGACGCAAATAAAAACAGAGCATATTTTTGAAAATCATTTCTACAAGATTAATGAAATAATACAAAAAGTTAATTATCCTAAACACATATATTTTATTAATTCCCAAAAGATATAAATAACCGAAATTACATGTGTATACAAATATAATGTCATAGGTCACAACAATACCCTTCCAGTCCCATAGCCCATAACATTCAAACTACCACCAACACATGCGTCATTACCACCTTCACAGACGCATGTATTTTCCAGGATACGATCATTTGTATAAAAAAAATCTCTAATCGCCCTTCGCACATAACCCACACGCTCTCGAACCTATGCGTGCAGGTAAGCTCCCGTTAAAGTTGAATTAGTTGTGGGCCAGAACCTCACCATGACCATCCATCCATCCGTTCGTACCCTTCTTTCCTCTTCCTCCTTTTTTTTCCTATCGAAAAACAACCACCTGAAGCGTAACCATGCGCGTCGATGCTGACGCGAAGCCGAACACCTTTCCGTGGTCGCCGGCGTCCGCTTAGTTCGACGCGCTCTTTCGCAAGAAGCGACCGCATTATCGGAAGCAGTCCCGTGGAGTTACGACAGCACGTGTTTGCGATAATTTCACGTGAATAGGCACCATCTCAGACGTGATCTTCTTCGAACGGATATTGCACGACGTTCGTCTACAGATTTCCAAACTGTATTTACAAACTCTTTCTTCCTCTTTTAGTAGTCGGTGTTTAAATAGCAATATGTCAATTAAAATTAAGAAAAATTAGTCAAATATATTAATATAATTGTTCGATGTAATATAATAGTAACTTTTTCTGTAAGTATTAAAAATTTTAAGCATTTCCTTGTTATGACTTAATCAAATGTTTTTTTGGTGGAGCGGTTTTTAAATATTATTACAAAGAAACAATAAGTATTTTCAAAAGATCAATGGTTATTCAACCAATTTCAATAATATCTCTACAGTTATAACGAAAAACTGGAGGAGATTAACATAGGTTTACATTAACTTCGATAACTATTCAAAGAACCTAATTATAAATTTTAAAAATTTGATTCATAAAAATATATAGCACATAATATGAAAAATGATGTTTTAAAAAGTAATAAAACAAAACAAGGAAATTAAATATTTGACAATAGTATAACAAGTAAGTACATAGTTTAATTTGGGAGTTCAATCAAATTGTTATATCTTAAAAATATTAAATTTTCTGTTATTTTCATTAAAAGACAAGAAATCCTTCTACTAGTGAGGTAAACTCTGTGAATCTGTTAAATTGAAATTATTACCGAGATAAGAGCTAATAGCTCTCTTACACTTATCAATTTCTTGACCAGGAAGTTGATTAATAGAAAATTAACTGTAACTCCTGTATTACACTTTGCAAGTCGAGTTGGTCAAGAGGTTTTTGGCAACCATATATAATTTTAGTTTAAATGCGTATGGTTTCAGTGATATTTTTATTTATGTATAAGTTATTAATAAGAAAATATTATAACGTGTTTCAAATTCAAATATCCCGCTAAAACTGGAAACACGTAGCATAAAAATGTAGAAAACAATTTGTAAAACCAGTTGAAAATATAGTAATTTCTCAACAATTTTAAATTTGGGTATTCATTCTAATAACCACAAGAAACTTATATCAATAAAATGTTAGTAGATATGTGACTTTCTGGATTAATATATATATATATATATATATAATTACTATTTTATATGTGGTTAATGTACATATTAAACACATATAATCTTTTTCCTTGCCGTATATTTAAATGTCTACGTGAGAAATTTCTTGAAATTAGCGGCATTTTTAATTTAATTGATGACAAATTACTTGCATTATTTTATTGTTAATAAATTTTAAGGAAAAGAAACACATTACTCCGAGGACTAACATATATACATTAGTTTCGCTTACTCAACTATACGTGAATGCTCATCAGCTCGGTCTGTAAATGCATCTATTCTCCTATCTACCGAAATTTGTATATATACTTACGGTGACGATCTTTGCAAGTATGAGAGCTAATTTCTTATCATTCTCATTTAATGAAGGAAACATATTAATTACTATGTTTTTCCTTCTACAATATTACAGCACATATAGTGCACTCTGTGTTGAAAACACAGAAATCCAAATTTTATTCTGGATAATTAAAATTATTATTTTATATGTGGTTAATATATATATTAAACACATATAAGCTTTTTCCTTGCCGTATATTTTATACCTACCTATATATAAAATCTTCTCAAAATTAGATAGCCGTATTTGACATAATCTATTCTACTAAACTCGAGCATATAATCATTTTATGGATTTCTCTGTTCAATGTCAAAGCAATATGTCTGCACATTGTAAATTATTGATATTTCATTCAGGTACGACTATAAAACTTAAAATAAAATGTAAACTACTTTTAAAATTGATTATGAAAGTATCTCAAAAACACAATAAGAAAGATTATATATATAAACAAAAATTAACTGCAGATTTTATTCTGATTGAGTGGGCGATAATAAGTCACTTTCACTATCACTATTTACAACACGAGTACCACATTCTTTTCTCTAAGTAGGTATCATTGTCCATGACTATTACAGCATTATCCGGCAATTTATGTAATACTTGCTCATATTTATTTCATCACGGTTTTTAGCAATTTCTAAAGCTTCGAAGAGGTTCATTTTTAAAATAGGAACTGCGCACCATCTACCGAATTTTTGACATATTCATCTAATTCGCGTAGATTTAAATGCCTGCTCACTCTTCCTTCGGAGGTCTTAATGCGTCTGTTTTTTTATTATTATTCTTTAATGATAACTTAAAAATTGTTACACTTGCTATTACGTTGGTGGTTAAAATTGTTTATGAAAGGTTGTATAGTGAACAATGGTTAATTAACGGGAACAGTAATTACGTGATGTCGGCATGGTTACTCATAAAAGGTCCAGGATACCGTGATGTAAAAGAAAGTATTAAAAAAAGCAAGAGAGTTTCTTTAAGGTTTTAATTTAATAAAATAAATAAGGAACTAAAAGAAAATTACGACTAAAAAATAAAGAAAATTCATTTTAAGACAGGTAAAATTATGGGAACTGTAAATCGCCAAGCTAATAGGGGTAGTGAGATGCTGGTAAGCGTGATATTCGAATGCGGGTGATAAGAGATTGCGAAATAGGAGAGAGCGTGTCGAGAAGCTGCAGCCTTTTAAAGAATGGAAACGGGACAGTTGGCGGTTAATTTTCTGACCAATAGAAAAAAACGCGGTGAAAACATAGAAATATTAAACATTGAAATACGTTACGAGATATCTAAGCTGATGTATGTGTATGAAATATTTTGTCATAGGTATTTGGGGACAGAAATTTTTTAAAATAAATTTTACATTTTAATATTTAAAAAAAATGGAAAAAGGAAATTGTATTACAATAATATTATAATAGCTGTTAAAGTAATACATTAGTAATTACTTAATTACTTAATGTTTTCGTGATGTTTATTAAAACTACAGGTTGTTTTCATTTTTAGAGTTTATAGAGTTGAAATTTTATAAATATTTTTATGGTCTTTATTTTACCAATCAATCGTTGACGCTATTTGGATGCTGAATTGAACGCTCTTTCTCACTAATTCAGCATGCAAGTTGAATAGGAAGTATCGTTTAATTTCATACCTATAAAATTCAAATTGCAAAGAATGACGGGACAAAATTTAAACTAAAATATTTATACGTTTGCATATGTAGGGGTACAAATCAGGAAAACATGTGAACAGTTATTGTTATGTTCTTTAGAATTTATATCGTAGTGCCATCTATACATTACCAGTAGTACTTAAGAAAAACGAAAATCGTGGATCTGATCTGAAATGGATTTGCTATATTCGAACGCATTAATAACTCAGAAGCATGGAAGATTCAAGAAGAATTAATTAAATTAAGTATATTAATATATAGGTACCTTTTCCTTTAAGTGTTTGAATTTTAGAAATTATCTTCAAGTACATAAAATTATTTCTTCCTAGCCGCTGCTTTATACAAAATGAATGCAATTTTTGGTAGTGTAGTACCTGCATTTATGAAAACTAATGTGTAAAAAAATAAATTGTTATTTATTTAATTTGAACAATTACTTCACAATTATAAAGAAAGCGGTGAAAATTAACATAGGTTTAAAATGTTGATAACTATTCAAGGGCTTTTTTTAGAAATTACGCATTACTTGTTTTCTGAAAAAAATTATTGTCGTCTAAAGATATAATAAATATAATATAAAAAAATCGATAGGAAAAGATAGAGGATATTAAATAGGTTACGAGATAATTAATAGTTATTTACGAACCAAGTGCGGGAAGACTATTTTCCCGCATGAGCGCACTTTGAAAGCACGAGCGATCGAAGGGAAGCGAGTGCTTTTAATTGCGCGAATACATGGAAGATGTCTTCATGCAAGTGGTTTGTACACTATCTTTTGTACAAGCATAAATTAAAAAGATACTATTGATTAAAGTGATTACTATCATACCTAACCTAAAATAGATTACTTAATTAATTTAAGTATTTCTTGTACGTACCTACCTATTACTCACATTTAAATATAGTTTAAGTTATTATATTCTTGCTTATGACGCTTTTATTCTTATATTTATAGTGAATTCATCGCTTTTTGGGTTGATTACAATTAACTGTCAATTTCAATGTTACTTGAAAAATAGTCAAATAGATGGCGCCACAAATTAATTGGAAGAATTTTTAATTACTACTCCTATTTCCCCAATTTTTAGTGAAGAATAGTCGAGGGAAGTAGTATTTTATAGACTAAATTTTATTACTATCAAGTACGATTTTTTTTTAATGTCGCAAAGAGCCAGTGTTCTTTTCAATTTTTACAGTCGCCTCGACCGGGAAATACTCCTTACTGGTCAAGCGATGCATGCGCCAAATGTCACTTTACAGGCGGTGAGTACAAAAAATTATGTCGAATCTCCATACTGAGGCAACCTTTAACTGCAGTAAACTATTGAATATTATTAGTATTGCTAAAGATAAAATAATATATATATATATATATATATTTAAGAAAAAGACGCGAAATATATCTTTTTACAGAACATTTGCATGCAGAACACAGTGGTCATAAAATAAATATATTAAAATATCTAAAAACTATAGAATATAAGAGCACCAATAGTAATAATATTCTTCATTATAAACCCTGACGATGCGGTTCGTTCGTCCTTCTGTACAGCCTCGCTGAGGACGACGAAGAGGTGCGGTTATAAATAACATAAATAACGTATGTAATTAGGTCGGTCTTTTTCTTAATTTCTACTTCAATTTTTTACTTTCTTATAAATAGTATAAGGAAGTATTGTGATGATGAAAATTTTCGACCTCGAAATTTTTGCAGATGTCCACGTTTTGAAGTCCCCTGATACCGAAAAAGTGATTTTTAAAAAATGTCTGTCTGTGTGTGTGTGACCACGATAGCTGTTAATTCCAAATGTTGTATTTGCTAGTATAATCTCTCTCATGATATCTGATTAGATTTTCAGTAAAATCGGCATACCGAATAGTAGTTTACTTCAGTGAAAAATCGAATTTTGCCAATATTTTGTCAACTACTAAGTTTAAACAAATTTATGAAGAATTTATATGTACTTAAAATTATATTTGAGAAGAATTTTATTAAAAAAGTTTTTCGAAATTCTTACCGGAAGTAGGTTTTTTACTCTTATCAAAAATCAGTTTTTTGCCAATATTTTGCAAGTTATGCTTTTTAGGCAGGTATGTTATGAGTATGAAAGGATTTAGAACTTAATTTTCAATACCTTTTGTATAAGAAAAAATTTAAAATTCGGACCAAAAGTAACACTTTTACTCTGTGGAATAGCGATTTTTTTTTGCAAATATGTCGTTTATTATGCATTCTATATATAGTTATCAAGAGTACAAAAGTATTTAGAGATAGATTTGGAATACTTTTTGTATAAATGAAATTTCGAAATTCGGACCGGAAGTAGCACTTCTACTCTTAGCGAGTAGCACTTTTTTTCAGATATCTCGCAAAATTATGCATTCGATAGAGATTTATTAAAAAAATAGAAGTATTTAGAATATTTGAATATTTTTTCTATAAAAAGTTTCTTAAAATTTGGACTTGAAGTAACACACTTACAGGTTTATTTTCGGATTATTTTTCTACGATAAAAGTATTTTAAACAATTCAGAACAACTTATGTATAATTTGAAACGCTTATAAGTATAAGAAAGTCGTGTGGTAGGCACACCTCATTTTTTTGTATTTACTTGCATGTATTTTGTGGTGACTTCGAATAGAGAGAAAGAGAAAATAGTGTTGTCTTTTAATGAAGTAATTTTATTCCAAATTCTTATTTTTTTGGTTTTTAATGCTTTTTGTTGTAATATTAGTGGTAATTTGTGGGGATATTAAGTTACTATTATTATAATTTTTTTGTTATTTTAGTATAATATGATATTTTTTGTAAATATGAAATAACTAATTATTCATCTTGTTAAGGATCTTATTTTTGTGGAACTTTACACTGGAGTGGACTGTTTACAGTGACGCTAATGTATAACCAAACGTAATCCGTTCATAAATATTTAGAGATCGGTGAAAACATATTAAAAATAATCGGCTTACCTTGTACCTTGTCCCATTAATTGTTTCAAAAGCTCCAAAAAACGACGAACATATACATATAAAACAGGGAGTTTTTCATTGACATAATATTATTATTTCCTGCCCGAAAGTTATTCGATGTAAAAAAGAAATGAAAATGCTGATATTACTAATAACGGATTAAATGGGGGTACTTTATTAATGAAGCGATTAGTAACTCACGTAAAAATGATATATGTATATTTGTGTACTATATTTTGGATGTACTTATGTCCAGTATTTTATATTACTTTGCATTGCAATATTTCCTTTATTTGAACGTATATAATTATGAAACGAAAGTGGTTTAAACAACATCAAAGACTCTTTCAGATATTTAAATCATTTCTTCTTATTCTGACACAAGTTATAATAACACGATTGCTATCTCTTTAATAATTAATAAAAGGGAAACATCGAAAATTCATTTGTGTAGTATTACAGGTACTTTTTCCTCCGTTTTACTTAAGTTATTTCTGGCCGACTTTTATTATATACGGCAAAATTATCGCAAGTTGAACATTCAAAATATCCAACTAATTTCTTGTATATAAAAATGTTTTAACGCTGTTTTAAATCAAAAAGAAAATATTATGAGAACTACTGCGATAATGTCTTTTTTTGATTTACAACAAGGAATAAAAAATAATTCCCTTAATATTTACGCACGATTTAAACAATTTAGGCTTAATCTCGGCGCACAAGCTAAGCAGGATTTGCTGATTAATGATCCCTTTACTTTTCTATCCACTTTCGGGCAAGATTGCGAGACGACGTTGCCCGGGGACTTGAAAAAAAAAACCAGAAAACCAAACATTCCGCTTCATTGGGCTCCCATGTTCCGTGTAAAATTCTGTCAATATGTTTGAGTGCATTAGCTGCATTATATTTGCGATTATAACTACCCAGACGATAAAGATTAATAGGGCTGTTTGTTTTCGTGGGCCCGCATTTATTTCGCCCGGATTAAACTGCTAATCTTCGTTTACAGAATTTAGTGAACGGGCGATCTTTTAGATTTAAGGCGACAGTTTGCAACGTCTTGTGTTAAATACTGTTTAAAGTTCGTTAATTATTGGTACGAGTTGTTCCTATCTGTATCTATTGATTATAAAATGTGAAGCATTGAGAAACATATTTAATCCAAAACAATGTATTGACACACATCATTTGAATGACTTAGAGCATTGGTAGTACTGTGTTCACCGCAAGGCTCAATATTGGATCCTCTTTTTGTTATTTTTATTAATGATTTACCAACAATGTTATATATAGTTATATCTGGAAGACTAAATGAAATAGAAGATTATGTTATACTAGTTTTATCATCCTCCTTCTCATAAAATAAACCTGTCAAGACTGTGGAAGAACCTGTATCATATATGCTTCTTGTACTACTGACGTTTCGTCCACTATACATCTTCATCTTCAGGATTTCTACTGCTGTCATAACCTGAAACACGACGCGGTTCCAACCCAAAAATCAAGAAGGCATTTGAATGAGTGTTATGTCTCTTCAGTGAAAATTACTAGAATTGTAAAGATCTAGTACCAACTGAAGAAAGCTTGGAAAAGAAATATGATATTTCAGGCCATTGACATGAGAAGCACATTTGACAACTCAAAGTGAGATAAATGATGTGGTTCGTAACCTTGATTTGTCAAAAAAAGAAGGCGGAGTTATTGAGTTATAGACTAAGCCAATGTAATTTACTCCATCAAGACACAAGAGTATCCACACGTGAGGTTTCTATTAAAGTCAGTTCCTTATTATGAAGATGTACTTTCTCCGCACCCCCAACGTCAACACCTACTAACTATGGATTGAAAAATAAATATGATGTTTCCACTTCCGACTAGGATAAGGTGACCAGATTTAAAGCGGGACACTATTGACCGTATATTCCCTTCCCGTTCTCTCACCGTTCCCTAGCTTACCCTGCATTCTTTCCAAAAATCGGGACTTTTTTCAAACGCCGCTGGGCTTTGGACTTGGGACAAATTGTTAAAAATCGGGAATATCCAACCAAAACTACGAACTATTGGAACGTGTGCCACATTTGACAGCTCAAAGTGACGTAAATGTCTGATTCGTTATCCTCATTTATAAAAAAAAGGAAGAACTTTTGGGCTCCAGAGTAAGACAATGGAAGTTACTGTATCGAGACAATAGTAGTGCGGTAGATCTTTTGAAAAAGGTAATCATGTTCTATTGTAGAGATGTGCTTGAGCTAATAATAAAAATGTTTACTAAATACTCACCTGACTAGTGGGGCGTGTTCATTGATTTGTCGATAATAAGTTTTAAAGATTGTTTATTATATAACAGAATAGAATTTCTGTCTTTGCAAATTGCTCATGAACTTAGTCCTAAAGAAACCTATGAAAACTTAAATTCTCTACTACCGAAAATACAGTACAAGGAAAATTTTTGGGAAACATGTGCTGATTTAAATGTTGTGGATTGTTGCTAGGCATGATAAGTGATGATATAAAATTTTGTTATTTTACTTGTGAGTGGGACAGCAGAGCTCGATATAAACAATACGTTCAAAAAGATTAACCAAGAACAAAGAATTGAGTTCTTAGTCAGAAAAATGTGTCCATTCTCCCTACTGCTGAAGCAGAGAATATTTCATTGCCACCCTTACATATAAAATTGGGGCTGATAAAATTTCGAACGATCCATGAACAGAAATAGGGAAGACTTGGTGAAAACTAAAAGAAGGATTTTTTTGTGACGCTAGACATAAGACAAATTATGAAGGATCCAAATTTTGTCAACAAATTGAATTCATTAGAAAAAAGTGCATGGCTTTCGTTCGTTAAAATTACTAAGCATTTTTTGTGTAACACCAAATTAAGCGACTATGAACTACTTGTGTCAAGTCCTCTGACAGGTTCTTAACATTTAGTTAAAATGTCGCTAAAAATATTTTCTATATTCCCATGTGAATTTATTCCCTCGCAATTTAGGTGCAGTTAGTGATAAACATGGGGAAATGTGTCATCAAGACATTATGGCTATGAAGAAAAGATATCAAAGAAAATAGGCATGGCTTCTAAGCATGCTAGCAGACTATTGGTAGTTATGTTTGAAGGATAATCCGTGATACTAGACAATACAAAAACAAAAAACAAAACAAAAAAAGTTAAGAGCAAAGCAAGTTTTAATAAAATAAAAATAATTTAATTATTGAAAAAAAATTGAAAAAAATATTTTTGAATAGATCTCCGAAGACCTTTCAAATGACGGGGCACTCTACCCCTTTGCCATTTAAAGTTTATAGGGTGATATAGACTACAGCGTCATCTGTCAAAATTTTAAAATGACACGTGGTCATCAAATTAGTATTTTTATAGCGGTTTTGGTTTATTTTGTATCGTCGTTTTATTCCTCTTATTTTAAAAGACAATTTAATGGAAACCACAAAGTGGCGTTCAGTTTAGCAGTATAAACATACAGCTATTTGCTCTTTCACTCAAACCTTGAATAATATCATCAAAACATAAATAATAAACTAATTCTGTGATGTACCATCCATCATATGCAACTAACAATCTGATGAAAATAGATGTAAACGGTGTAAAATAAGTAGGCTTTATCGCGAAATGTCATCAACATTTTTACATTATCTGTCAGCCAGGGTCAGAAAGGGTAGGTTATTTTGAAAGTCTTTGAAGAAGCATGTATATCTAATAAGAACTAAATTATCAACTAAACATTCAACCTTATCATCGATACTAGAAATACGGAATATTTGATGAATTGGTAACTCTTGGAGATGTTCAATAAAGAGATTATGGTCAAACTATTTGAATCAAGACATGTACGCAGACAGGTTGTAAACCCCCCTCACCAACCCGTCAATTGCAATAAACCAAATCGTGATCAGAAGCAACCGCAGAAAGTCACAATCGCTAAAGCGGAAGAAAGAATCAGGTCAATAAGTGAAGCTGATTGTTCTGTCACTCTAGTTGGTTGTGAAACTATATGGTACAAACCCACTGATTCCAAAATACCACCCAAGTAGAAGGCTGTAAGCGCGACATATTTAGCATGCCAATATTGGAATAATCAGTGCAATAACTGCTTCCGATAACCACTGATGTCTCAGACTCATCCACAACTACGTTGCAATCAAAAGTTGGAGGTCTGTAAGCCACACGGAATAAGCTGCACGTTTTTTTTTAGTCTGGACCTGACAGAATTTGTTGGTTTTCAGATTTGGATTCTATAATATCGAATTTACAAAAAAAAAAAATCATTTGGTTTTAGAGCAAAAAAAGTTCAAAAATTTTTGGTTAATGTAATCAGCTATATTTTTCCAAACATGTTAATTCTATATGCCGTATAACATGGAAGGTTATATTTAATAAAATTTTGATTTGGTTTTCAAAATACCCTTGCCTTTAAAACACTATACAATACACTTAATACTTAGCGGCGTGTGTAAATACTTAAACTAATGCTATTTATTTCCACTTCATGTGTTGCATAAATAGGATTTAAGTTAATATAAAAATTATATTGAATTACGTACCAGGATAATTTATGCGCGCCGTAAAATTTGTTGATGCGATTCATCTGAAAATACTGGAAGAATCCCAATAAGAAATCGTTAAATTAAAGGAAAATTATCGCGTCTATGTTTGGAAGATGAAATGCTCGAGGAAGCGTTTGTAAACTGCGAACTTGAACGGTAGGCGAAAAATATTGCGAAATCTGCGCGTTGAAAAACACAATTTCCTTGATTGAAAGACAAATTAATTACACGGGTATGAGTACATTTATACATTTCGAAATCGAATGTCAAATAGTACAAAGCTTTCATTTACACATGTGGCATACACACGACTAATTTGAATTCTATACATTTCAATTCGTTCTAAATTGCTTTAGTTATTAAACCGAAATTATCCAATCTTTCTTCCAAATAAGCATACTTTTTTCGTCAAATGCATGGCACTTATATAAAAGAATGTATTAACTCAACATTCATTTATAAACAGATTGTAAAACTTGACAACTATTTCGTGGGTGAATCATACATGCTAAGTATAAAGTCCTGGAATTATTGCATAATTTTATTATTTGAGAATTGTTTTTTTTTAATCTAGTATGCGGGTATTTTCTGTTGACGTAACTATTATGCTTGGTCAAGATTCAAAATCCAAAAAACTAACCGGGTACTCCTTTTAATTGCGTGTAAAGTATATAAAGTTAAAGAAGAGACTATTTCAAAGGAGTTTTTATAGAAGTTGTGTTGGTATGATATTTGAAATGTATTCTAACGATTTATTATAGTTTAACATATAAAATACTTGTATTTTTAGATTTATAGAAAATATATCTTGTGTTTACAACAGACAGTGATTGTTTTTTTCTGAACGATTTTTTTGGTAGTAAGTATAGTAAAGGTTGCATATTAAAACATTATTAACAGAATATATTTTAGCGCATTTACCAGCCATATTATTCGGTAAATAAAATAAAATAATTTTAGTTACTTCACTATTCTGTTGAAAATCTCTATGAACTTGCAAGTTTAACTATATCAATAATAAGAAACAATATTTAAATTGTATCAGCATAGAAAGATATTTTAATAAAGGTTTTGCACATACAAGTTCAGTAAAATTCTTTGTTAATGATAATTTCATGTTCTTTTGAAGAATCTAAATGCTTGTAAACACAATGTTGTATTGTCTATCAATCTGAAAATACAAGTATTGTATGTGTTAAACTATAGTAAATCAGTAGAATACATTTCACACATCATACCTATCACTAAAAAGTCAATTTGTGTAGACACTCTTTATTAAATTACTTAGAAATACTATATTACTTTCACACCATTTAATTTACACGGGGGGATCTACTTTTGGTTTACAGGAAATACTTTCTACTTGTTTTTAATGCGACCTTTTTTAATTATATCTATTTTGGATAGAGAAAAAAACTAGCTTCAGAAATTTCGACTTATTTTCTTTTCAACCTCAAGAAAGTAATACAAAAAATAATAAAACGATAACGTAAAATCAAATTATGCTGGTAAAGATTTTCAGAATACAATAAAATTTTTAATTGTTCTCTGTTTACCACTTCGAAATGATGTGGTCGATCAACAAAATTTCTTATTGAATTCTGTAATAGTTGTGGCTTAATGTGGTTGATTTCTTCTACATACTTTTAAAATATGTGCAAAAATATATCAATCTACAATTACATACACAGGTTAATTAATAGCACATTTGAATGTGTAATTGTATCATGTTAAACTGTTTTACCTATGCATCCCAAAGAATTCTCAATGGATATGCTTTGTAATATCAGTAACAAAGAAAATTAGGTGGCTGTATTATTTATAAAACCCGATTTGTATGTACTTGTGACCGGGTAGTTACAATTAACCTAAGCTACAAATTTGTCAAGTATTGATTTGATCTACAGCCACAGGGTAAGTGTTTCTGAGTAGCTCTTCATGTAGTTGTTATCATTAGCGTATATTGTAATTATGCCTTCAATCACAATAATTAGTGTTGTTAATAAAAATAATAATAATGGTCCAAATGTAGTGTCTAAAGGAAAAGCTAAATGATATGCTAGAATATACCTACTGCAATTTGTCAACAAATAGCAGAAGAAAATAGTTCGGGGACAATTGCATCAGTACCTAGTTAATGTACTACTTATTTTGAGGAAAAAATTGCGCCGTTTGTCATGTCTTCTTTTCATTCCTTTTGATAGTAAACTATCGTTTTGTATCTGGTAGTATTGTTTCCAATCCCATATTCATCCGAAGTTTATTTAGATCCAGTTTCCATGTAGCTTTTTATTTGATTTGTCTTTAACCCCCATTTATGTAGTTCCAGGAGTTGCCAGGTTAGATTATTGTTTATTTCAACAAGGTATCAATCAATCAATTAATCAATTTCATTCGTATAACTTGGAAAAATCAATCATTCGTCCATCTAATAGCTCTAGATTATTTGGTCGATTTTTATACACTTGACCTTTTATACAGCATTACAACAGGAACTGAAATGGCGGTAGGTTTGGAAAACGGGCTGGCCACTCAATTGCTCTTCCTCGACCTATCTAGCGTGCAGGAGATAAATTCTTCCAAAGAGTCACGAACTAGACGCGCAAAATATGGCGAAGCTCCATCCTGTTGGAACCAAATGCATTTATTTGGTAGATTAAGCCTATTTGAATTTAGCAATTAAGCTGTAATTGCTACTACGATGTCGTTCCCCAATAAATTTATATAACCCTTACAATTTAACGTTTTTCATATCAAAATGGGCCTATTATGTGATTGCCAAGTTCATCTGCGCATACATTTACTTTTTGTTGATATTGTGTATGAATTCTTCCTTCACTGAGAATTTTTTATTTGGCCTCTAATGGCAGTTGTACTTATTAACTGTACAATAGAGACAAAACATTCCTCTGTCGGAAACGACTATTAGCTTCACCAAATTAGGCGATCCTGTGATTAATTCTGTCATTATTTAACAAAAATGTAATTTTGAAAGATTATCCAAAGATAATCTTTCAACAGTTCATGAACAGTTTGCATTTTGAACGGTTTTAAATTTGCAGACTATAAAATTTTGTGAGCAGGTTTTCGGGTAATGTTATGCATTTGTCCCAATGCCATAGTAAGACACATGATTACTTTCTTTATCTGAAAGTAATACATTCAGACTATAGATAGTCTATGAAACAAGGTTGTAGTAAATAGCTAAAATAGAATCATCTTTTTCCTTGTATATTATATTATATTTACTGAATATTTGTTTCGTTTTTTAATAAACCATCTTCAGTTGAATCTAAATAAAAAGAGAATATATAAGAACTTGCTTTAATTGTGTGTATAGATGAAATAAATATTTACAATTCAACAAATTAAAACTAACAAATAAAATATGCAATAATCACAGTCAAAATTTTGAAAATCTTAAATACATCTAAAATTAATGCAATAGACTCAACATTACATTTAGATGGATTTAAGGTTTTTAATTTTAATTTGTCTAACTCTAAATGTTTATCTATACAAAGATAATATGACAATTTCTTATATATTCCGTTTGTATTTATATTCAACTCAAGATGTTTACTAAAAGCAGCAACTGCTATTAAGTAAATACAATATTATATACAAGGAGAAAAAGGATTTCATTTTAGTTAGTTAAAACATTCAGTCTGGTGCCTTTATCAGTTGTTGTACTTGGATGTCTACTTCTTGGCAAATTCTTCATTCGGAGAAATGCTTTGTACTACTGAATTATCCTTCACACTGTACTTCGTTTTTTCAAAATAATAAAAGGATAGTTAATGGTGTTAAACATGCTGAAGGTATTATGTGAAAATATTTGCCTTTAGTATATCGTTGGGCATCATTAATTATTATATAGTCATTTAATTTAGGAATTCAAATAAAATAAATACGAATAAGTGGGGATGTTTTTGATGGGCAGGTGGTGAGCTGCTAGACGTACAATGTGAGAATGTTTACAGCTAGCGATTAGTACAAGCCAGTTTCAGAGCATTCACGTTGCAAGGTTCTGGATTACCAAGGCACTATGTGAAAATGTATGTTTTGGTGAAATAGAGTTGACTTCGTATTAATAAACAAACTATCAAGAATCAATAATTTTTTTATTTAAAGGAACAAGATAATTTATCTTTCAGTTATCATTATAGATGTATAAGTATTTTACAAGCATTGTAACTCTAAAGTGAGTACAAATGCTTTCCTTTTCCTTTTTCTTTGTAAAACAAATTATATTGATATAGTGTGGCAATGTTATTAATGATCGTCAAATCTTTACAAAAATATAAATATAATTTTTACATGAGATTTAGATATTTTGTTTAATTTTGACCTTATCCCAAACAAAACTAAATACGAGGTGTACAAGAACATAAGAAGCGAATCACTGCAAGAACTCATAAAAAAATTATGCTGTTAGGAATAAGTTTTTAAATAGACTATTCTAACTTTTATTATTCATCAGCATTGTTGCATCCACAGCATTTATTTATAATGGTTGTACCCAACGTGTGGCAATGTTACATTTTCATCTTAAATAAGAAATTTACCATTTTGTAACAGTGCTGCAGCTACAGCAATATGTATGTTTTACTGACGAGTCATATACACTGTAATATGTCCCACATGACAATAAAAGATATTATTATTATTATTATTATTATTATTATTATTATTATTAAAACAAAGAATAGAAAGGATTTTCTATCAAACCTCTAGTAAACTATTAATATCGAAGAAAAATAAATAATTGAACAGAAAATAGACATAGGTACTAACAAAAGCAATAAACCTTCACACAATAAAATATGGTTTACGAGGTATAACATATAGAAGGTAAAGACTTATAGACGTTATTTATATATAAATATATATTAATTCTTTCAAAGAAGATTGTCCTTTTGCTAGAGCTGTCCTGTCATACTTTTATTAACTTTTACTTTTATCCCTGAAAAAATATGATGGCAAAGTGAATATCATATATACACTGATAAAGACGAGATAAAATTCTCAAATATCTTTTCCCCAACCAACAAAACATTTAATGACCACTTTTATTGGAACATTACTTCCTATCTTGAGAAACCCATTAAAGTAAATGATTAGAGATCTTTTCTTGTTTTAGCTAAATCTACGATCGACTCCTGATATATCCATTGTATATACTTCAAACCAAAAAGAATGCTTAATTTAATTTTAAGATTGTAGGACATTGTTTTAGGATAAATATAATTAAAAAACAAATATGAACTTAAATAAAAAGTAATTTAAAACTCGTACATCAAATGTACGAATATGTTGATGAAGTTTGAAAATGAATATAAAAAATAAAATCTCTTTATACAGGATATGTCACGACGAGATTTCGTTATAACAATACAGAAAATTATAAGAGTTGAGTTTTTAAATTTCGCAAATATTAGTTTGTCTAATAAATTTTGCCTCGGAAGTTAGCCACTTTCGAAGTATTTCAATTTTTGTAAAATGATTGATAGCTGCAGGCTATTTCTCATAACAACATTCCCAATAATTGAATGCATGCACAAATTTAAAATTATAGCAATGATTTTGGAAAGTATACTGCTTTAAATGCGTTATTATAAACTCTTCATAGTAATACAGGGTGATCAGAAAACAGTGTTAAACACTTCGTCCAGAAAATTTCAATATCTTCTATTTCTAAATAGTAACATATATTTTTTCAACTTTATTGATTTTCACGTTTAAAATTAGGGGCAGTATGTATTCTTAAATTATACATTCTTACTTTGAGAGTTATTTTGGAAAATGTATCAATTCCTTTAAAGTTTTATTTTGTTAATTAATTAGGCTATGGAAATTCATGTAAATCAATAATTTTTTTCGAAAACCGAAATTCTAGCGGTTGGTCTAGGACTGCTTTAAATTGTTTCAAAGTACTTCTAAAAAAAATCATAATTTGCCGAGGTAATAAGAAGAAACTATTTCCTTAAAGCCCCCCTTTTTTCGAAAATTGAAATTCTGACGGCTGTTCCATGTAGTTCTAGATTTGTTCTAAACATTATTGCAATACATCAAAACCGTACCTCTTGTATAACAAAATATATCGCAAAAAGGAAACGAAATCCAAAAGTGAGAATCTAATTATTATTTTTTGAAGTACTTTAGAACAATTGTAGAGTGGAAATTAGAAAGGGCCTAAATGCCATTTTTAACGAAATTGAGTTAACAACATAGAAAGGTTCTAAATATCATACTTTATGTCCTGTGAAAAGCCATAAGTGGCAAAGTTAAAATTTAATTGTCAGGAGGTAGTAATAGATGTCGCTTGGCGTATGTGAGCAAGCGTTTTCATTTGATAGGTCCTAAGTCCATCACAGAATATTGCCAGTTTGTTTTAAAATCGGCAGGTGTTAGTTATGTGTTTTGTGTGTCTGTATATTAAAATGGAAGGAAATCAAAGAATAAGAAAAGGTAAAGGTAGTGGCTCATATCATACTGAACAGAAGCATTTAAAATGGAATGGAAAGTCGTACAAAACGTATAAAAACAAAATAGTACCTGAAAAAACCATTCCCAAAGAGCAGGTTAGGTATACAAACATAATGTTTCCCTTTCTGGTTCTAATCTTGAAAATATGTTATATGTGGGTATCATGTAAATGCAAGCTGGGATGTGAAGATGTTACATACGAAAGGCGACGTTCCCTTTGGGAAAAGTTTTATTGTCAAGATGCTAAAACACAAGGGACGTTTTTAATGGGTTTAGTGAGTATTTGTGCTGTGCAAAGAAGGCGGCACGGTTCATATGAGGATCCGCAAAGCAGTCGACGTCAGCCCACTATAGCTTATTCCGTTCCTGATGGTACGGGAAAATTTGTTCGTGTATGTAAAAAACTTTTCCAAGACACCTTCGCTGTTAATGATAAAAGAATTCGCGTACTTATTGAGACAAAAAAAAATGGGTGAAACCTGTTATAAAGATAAACGTACCAGACATGCTGCGCCAAAATATTCTGAATTTGACCGGTCGTTAGTCAAGGCTCATATTAACAGGATCCCAAGGGAAGTTGGCCATTACTCAAGATCTAAATCGGAAAAGGAGTACATTAGCCTCGACTTAAATATTCACAGACTGTTTAAAGCATTTCTGCAATTGCACCCTGATTCAATAGTCACCTATAAATTTTACAGGTCTGTTTCCATAAAGAATTTTCCCAATCTGTGTTTTCACAGACCACGTGTTGATACGTGCAGCACATGTGATAAACTTGACTGTCAAATCAAGGCCAACATTGAGTCAAGTCAATCTGCTAAAACTCAGCTGGAACTTCATCACCGCAAGGCCGAGTGCTAAAAGAAGATATGATTGAGTCTCAAGAACCCGAAAGCATCAAGTGCTGTTTATCCATGGACCTACAACAGGTCATGTTCGTTCCATCACTGACCCACAGCGATATGTTTTACCTCTCACAGCTATCGTGCTACAACTTAGGTGTTCATATCGGCGATACGAATGAATCCTACATGTGTATGTGGCACGAGGGGGTAGCGTCTCGCGGAGCTAACGAAATTGCGTCATGCCTCCTCCATCTTGCTAATCAAGGACTGATTTTTAAGAACCATTTAGTAATATGGTGTGATAATAGCGGGGGCCAGAACAAGAATAGAATTTTATTATTTACCTTGATGTTTTTAGTAGCCAATGGTGTTTTTGAGACTATCGAGCAGAAATTTCTTATCAGCGGCCATAGTTTCATGCCCTGCGATAGGGACTTTGCTTTGATAGAAAAGCGTAAGAAGGTAGCTAAAGCATATGTTCCCTCGGACCTACACGCAATAGTTAAATCAACAAGGTACTCTCCTCCATTCAATATTGTTGACATGACAATTTCTGGCTTTTGGGACCTAAAAAAAGCTGCGGATGCATATATTAACACCACAAAGTTAAATATAAGTAAAGCTTCAGTGATAACCATTGAAGAGGCTAATCTTCCATTTATTAAAATGAAGACCACTTTCTCTGATATTCAGGAAGCAGTGAAAGTCTATGTTTTAAAGAAAAAAAAACTTTAGCTGACCTTAGACGGGCTAACATAATCAAGCTGTCGCCAGAAAGTAAAGTGTCTGAAAATAAAAAGGTTTCTCTTCGAAGCATGATGCCCTACCTTAAGAATCCGACACACCAACGTTTCTATAAAGAGCTACTTCACATTGACGAAAATGTTTCAGAAAATCTAGAAAACGCCTGAAATTAACAATTTTTTACTAAAAAATGTCGATTACACTTACGCCCTTTCCAAATTTTGCACTTCTGTTTTTGTTTATATTGGTTATAGAACGTTATTTTGATAATAATTTTTGCTAATAAGTATGTTTTAAGTTTTGTACTACTTGCATATATTTAATAAACGTTTATCAAAAAATTTTCTATGTCTACACTTAATTTTGAACTTTGCCCGTTTTGTTTTTCGCGATTATTTCTGAATTTTGTTTTTGGCACCTACGCCCTTTCTAATTTCCACTCTTCAATTGAGAACATACCTAGAACAACCATCAGAATTTTGATTTTCGAAAAAAAGCCCCCTTTTTTCACACAGCCCACTTCCTACACAATATTTTCCAATAGGTTTGAAGTACTGCTTTATTATCTATAATATATTTTATGTAATTTATTGGGAATTTTTGCCGCGAACATGCGAGCCTGAACCACTCTGCGGCAAAACATTATTATAGGCAATTGCTTCGTAGGATCCAGGGTATTTATATTTCGTTGTAGTGCAAAATAATAGACATTTAATCTTTTAAGCAATGTCTATCTATCAGCGCATGTCGACTTTTGTTTTTTTTTGCATGATGTATATAAGTGCACGTTATACTGAAGCCATAACGTCGTCTAGTAAATTTGATATAATCAAATAAATGATCAATTTGAGAGAGTAATTGATCGTAAAAATCCGTCTTTATTAAAAGCATTTTCTTAGGACAAAAAAAAAGGGATATAAAACTTAACGTAATGATCACGAAACATCATTCGCCTCTCCTGCGAAGCACTTGTGTAAAACTTTTTCAATAAAATCTTTGTCACGCATCCCGTGCCCAAAGTGCACGTCTGCAGCCTTCTGGTGATACTTAAGCAGTCAGAATTCGACTCCGGCATGTAAAATCGTGCGCGCGCGTAGCCACTATATCTGCACGAAGGATGCAGACGAATTCGCAATTAAGTTGACGAGACGAGGATCCTTCTTGCAGTTTTGTTTGTCCCGCGCTCACGTCAGGCATTGGGAAATATTCGAAGCGCTCGCCGTTCAACAATGCAAGCGATGTTACATCGAAAAGGAATTCGATTCGCGTTCAAATAAGGGAATTAATTAGTCGAACTCTGCACGGATGAAATTGTCCCAGGAGATTTACAAATTAAATTGGACGGGGCGAGAAAAAAATTAATGAATAAAGTTTGTTGCTTCTTTCGCCGCACTCGGATGGAAAAGAAAGATGGATGATGTGTTTCTTGTACGGGTGTAAAAAGCAGTTACAAGGTTCAAACATTTTATTTGGAACATAGAAGTACAAGAAGTTAAATTGAACTGCACGTGGCGTTAAAACGGCCATTATCCTGAGGAATGAGGTACTATAAAACTGACATATTGCTTTTCTTACACGTAATATATGGAAGTATTGTAATAATAACAAATAAGCTGTGGGCACCGCATGACTTGTTATACATATTGCTGTGACTTCTATTATATTAATTTATGTCAAAATAGGATGTCCTTATTATTAGGATTAATAAAGAAGAATATAATGTTATAGATTTTTTGTACTCGCCGCCTGTAAAGTGACCTTTGGCGCATGTGTAGCTGGACTGGGAAATACGTTTTCCCGGTTGAGGCGACTGTAAAAGTTGAAAAAAACACTGGCACTTTGGGACATTTAAAAAAAAATCTAACTTGGTAGTAATAAAATTTAGTCTATAAAATACTACTTCCCTCCACTATTCTTCACTGAAAGTTGGGGAAATAGGAGTAATAATTAAAAATTCTTCCAAAAAAATTGTGGCGTCATCTATTTGACGACATTTTAAGCGACATCTTAAGCAAGATTCAAGCGCCATCTATTTGAACCACATCGACATTCATATTGGCAGTTCGGAATTGTTTGTATTTAAACCAAAAAACGCAATAAATGTACTATAAATTTATAAATATAAGAATAAATACCTCATGTTTGCCATGTCTAAGAATATAATAACTTAATTTTAGGGAAAGGTGAGTAATAGTTACGTACATGAAATGTTAGGTTAGGTATGATACCAATGACATTAATCTATAATACTTTTTTAATTTAATGTTCGTACAAAAAATGTTGTACAAACCATTTGCATGAAGACATCTTCCACGCATTCGCGCAATTAAAAGAACTCGCTTCCTGCGGTCGCTCGTGCTTACAATGTGCGCTCATGCGGGAAAATAGTCTTCGCGCACTATAACATGACAGCATACTTTAAAAACTTGTGGATTTTGCAGTTGTTTACTCCTTTCCTTACCTGCCTTTCTCTTATCTATTTCTACTTCTATGAAATAGGGTTTAAATTAAACACGGGATATATATTTTGTAACGATTATGATGAATTTAATTTATTTTCGTATTAATTTTATGTATAATAGGTACATACCTATACTTAATCTTATTCATTTATAAATAACAGAAGAAAAACTATTAATGTTTATTCATTTACATAAAAATATTGTTTTAAATTATTCTCTGTGAAATAATTTCTACACAATACTGTTTATCTTCTTTTAAGACTTTTTGAAACAATTGGAATGAAAGAAGATAAGCGCCCTCTTGCCAAGAGAAAATAACGGCGGCACAAAAGACTTAAACGACTATTTAGGCTTTACTAACGGCAATTTCAAAGCAGAGTAATTATATAATTATTTATAAATCCCTAAACAATACTTAAAATAAGCAAAAGGTAATAAACAAAAGAATTTTCGATAAAAATTTAAATATAAATAGGCACACGCCATCTATAGCTGTTAAACAGAAGCTACAGCGGCGGTTAAGAAAGCAGCACTCTTCGCAAGTTCGACACTTGCCTAAATACTCTATAGATGTCGGTAATATACCCAAATCCAAGTATATAGATAATTAAAAAAAATACATAAATTCTACCACATATAACTTGAAAATATAGGAACAAAATAAACGTTCTCCTAAATAAGGAAATAACAAAGGAAATAATTCAACCGAATCTGAAAAATAAAAGTACTAACCAACTAAATGGTACAAAGAAAATAACGAGCATTACTAACTGTTACGTGATACGAAATATATATATATATATACAGAGTACCTTAAAATAATTTGTACAAGAATATTTTAAACTCGTAAAGCAAGATTATACAGGGTGTACCACTTAAAACTCCCAGGTCAAATATCTCGGAAACGGATAAAGATATTTGAATTTTGTAAAAAGTAGTCACTAAAGAATGTGATTGACTCTAGTTTGCTCTCACAGTTGAGTTTTATTATGTGAAGATATAGATGGCGCTGCGATGAAAAGAATTTTTTTGATCGCCACAACCTTCATTTGTTTTTTATTTGAAAGAGTATTAAAATTAATGTAAATTTTATTATTTGTGTTAGTTTCCAAAATTTTACGGTTTCATAGATATTCGTGTTTAAAGAAAGTAAAAGTAATTTTAAAGTTTTGTCTTTATTTTGTTTAAATACTTAAGAGGATCAAATATAACTAACAAAGATGTTCAAAATTGTTGCCTTCTTGATTGCTACATAAGGTATATCGCCTTATTAGTTATCTTCCGCAAGCATTTAACAATGTATTTCTACTAATTTTTTGAACACTTGCATAAATTTTATTATAAAAGTCGCCCATATCTGTTATGGGTTCCTTGTAAACTTTCAAGTGATCCCACAAGAAAAAATCTAACGGGGTTAGATCCGGCGAACGAGCCGCCCACCTAAGGACTCCATTAATACCAATCCAACGACGTGGGAACGTTTGATTAAAATAGTCAGTAACTATGTTGACATTATGAGCAGGTGGTCTTGATGTAACCACATTTATTTCGCAGCTCCATAGTAGTGGCAACTCATTTTGCAGGAAATGTAATTAGCGCACACCAATTAATGTTTCATAATAAAAGTGGAGACCAAAGATATATCCGTTTAAAATTCTACACCAAACGTTGCGAGAATATTTAAACAAAAAATTCGTAACAAACGATATAGTCGTAGAAATAATGGCGAAGAGGGATCGCTATAAATGATGACAAAATATTTGAGCCATTAAACTGGCCAAGTAATATTACTGTTCAATTTTTTCGGAGGTCAAGCGGAAAAACTAATCACAACACGACAAGAAAAAGCAGAAATCAAAGACCGAACAGAAAACCGAGATAAAAATAATCTAGACATTTCTTATACGTCTAGTAAAGATACAAGAAAGATCAATATCTTGAATTATAATATACAGGGACTATCAAATAAAATTGACGCATTTCAGGTAGAATTAAACAAGCGAGATATTGACGTGGTTTGCCTAACAGAACACTTCTTACCTAAAGAAAAACTAAAATATGTTAATATAAGAGATTTCACCATAGCGAGTTGTTTTTGCAGATCAAGCGCCATTCATGGGGGATCCCTCATTCTAACAAAAAGCCATGAGGAAGTTATTGAAAGAAAAGACATATCTTTAGTATCAGTAGAAAAAGAAATAGAAATAGCGTCGGTAGAACTAGCTGCAATAAATTCCATTATAGTGTCTATATACAGACCCCCATCTGGAAGTTTGGAAATATTTTTTGACAAACTAAATGAAATTATTTTTATTCTAAACGAAGAAAGGGCACAAAAAAATGTGTTTGTTGCAGGCGACTTTAATATTCACATGGAAACAGAAACAAAAGTAACTCAGAAAATGTCGGAAATTCTGAATGCTTATAATATGAAACAGGTATTTCATGAACATTCTAGACAAACAGATACCACTAGTTCCTTAATAGACAACATATTTACAAACGTTGATCGCTCTAAGATTGAGGAATATACAGTCAATATGCATCTTTCCGATCACTTCTCACAGATTCTGAGATACACATATCCAAAACATGATAGAGCTGCGATAACCACAAATACTATTAGACTTATGGATTCGAATAGTATACAACACTTTAAAGAAGTCTTAGACGTGGAACTGCACTTACCTAACAACATCCTGGATGCCAACGAATTATTTAATTACTTCCATAATATTTTTATGGCCGCATTTGAGGCTTGTTTTCCAAAAAAAAGAGTTACGACGACAGCTACGAGAAACAACTGCGTCAATCCAGAAATTAACAGTTTAAGGAACACATTGGATGCATGGGCTGTTATGGCAAAGGTTTCAAAAAATCCAGATTATTATAGAGAATATCGACAACTCAAAAAAAATTACTTGTGCAGGATAAATGAAATCAAACAAAAATCAAACTCAGAGTACATAATGAGATCAAGCAACAAGACCAAGGCAATATGGGACGTAATAAAGAGAGAACTCAAACCTGAAGATAAACAAAAAAATAGTAACACCTCTTTGTCGGCTACTAGCTTGAATACATATTTTTGTGAAGTTGGCGAAACCATTGCGATGGGCATACAATCCAGACACTCATCAACAGAGTTTCTTCATAATCAAAAACTGGAAAATGCATCCTCCTTCTACTTTATACCCATTACGTCTGTAGAAATAGAACAAACGATTCAAAAAATTAAAAGTAAGCATACTAAAGATGTGTATGATATTTCGACATGTCTTCTAAAAGAGGTGTACATGCAGATATCCGCACTATTGGCGAGCATTTTTAACAAATGTATAGAACAAGGTGTGTTTCCTAGCCTATTGAAAGTCTCTAGAGTTGTACCTATACATAAAAAGGATGACGTTAATGACTGTCAAAATTATAGACCGATTAGTATTCTGCCGGCGGTGTCAAAGGTTTTTGAGCATGTCATTGCGTCTAGAATTATAGGATATATGGAGAGTCAACAATATTTAGTGTCCGCACAACACGGTTACAGGAAAGGGCGTTCGACTAGTAGTGGTATACTACACATAGTGGAGAGTCTGTACAGTGTCTTTGACGCTGGTCTGTATGCAGGAATAAATTTATTAGATTTAAGCAAGGCCTTCGACTCTGTTAGTCATGAGATCTTGCTGCATAAGTTAGAATATTACGGAATAAGGGGTGAATCCCTAAACCTAATGCGATCTTACCTAACGGGCAGATATCAACTGACGGAATGGAATAACACAAAGTCTGAGCCTAGGATAATAAAGTATGGAGTTCCACAGGGATCGATCCTTGGTCCTATGCTGTTCATAATATACATGAATGATCTTCCTTCTAACATAGGCGGGGTGGAGGTATGTATGTACGCTGATGATACCTCTCTTTTGATGCAGGACATAGATCCGGCAGCGCTGCATCAGAAGTCGATAGGGGCAATTGCGGACGTTGAAAATTGGTTTGCTGCTAATAGACTGAAAATCAATAGTAATAAAACGCAAAATCTTCTATTCTGTACAACTAGCTCAGAACGATCGTCGGGAGTAAAAATTCTGGGCATCACCCTGGACACAAGTCTGAAATGGACTCTCCACATAGAAGACCTAGCGAAGAAATTGTCATCTGCTCTATTTGCAATAAAAAGACTCACATTTATTGCAACTCGTGAGGCGGCGAAAGCAGCATATTTTGCAGGCTTTCACTCCGTGATGTCCTATGGTGTCCTCTTCTGGGGAATGGCTGCAGAAGCGGACAGGATATTTGTTCTACAGAAGAGGGCGATTAGGTTTTTGTGCGACCTGACATGTAGGGAGAGCTGTAGATCACACTTCAGAAAGGAGAGGATACTCACTCTACCATCGGTGTTTATCCTCTCTGTAGTTACTCACGTCCAGCAAAATAAAGAGGCATTTCCCTTGAACGGTCACCATCACGGCTATTCTACTCGTCAGCGACAGAAGATAAGAGTGCCTCATCATCGGCTGACTTGCACTCAGAGGTCGATTGATTACTGGGGGTGCAAATTGTATAATAGATTGCCGGCAGAACTAAAAGACTTGCCTTTGACCCGTTTCAAAAAAAAGGTTAAGGAAATGCTTGTTAATAGGGAGTGCTACACGATGGAAGAATTCCTGGCCACTTAAGACATCGATATTGACTGTATGTGCTTCGTCTTATGTCTTGTTAGTTCTTATTGTTGGTGTTTATCTTTGTATTATGATTTTATTATTTGTGTTTCTATATCTTTATATATCTATATATATTATTGACAGTTGTACGTTATGTACAAAAAAAAAAAGAAAATGACATTTTCTGTAATGGTGTTATTACAAAAAATATACAATATACAATATACAATATACAATACCGCCAAAAACTGTTTGGTTTCTTGTTTGCCTTATCCACCTAGGATTATCTTCTGTCCAACATCAAGCATTATGCTTAAGAACCATTGTTGTGAAAACGACATTCATCACTTCTCATTATCTGATTCATAAAGTTGTTGTTTTCCGCTAACATTACAGAAAGTTCTGCCAGAAAATCGAGTCTGCGTTGACTATCTCCTATTCTTAAATGGTGCACTAAATGAACTTTATACGGAAAGTATTTATTTTCTTTTAGAATCCTATGGCAAGAGGTTACATATAGATCATGCTGTTCTTTTAATTGCCGTAATGATGTATGTGGATTATTAACTGTTTGTAGTACCGCAGCCGTAATTTCATCATCTCTTACTCTTTTCTGCCTTAATTGTTTTTGTTTTTTGAAGCTACCGTAATTTCTGAGATTTGCACACAGACTTATAAATGATTTGTGATCTGGTAAAGGCCTGTTTGGAAAGCGTAAAGAATTAATCGCATTGCTTCAGATGCATTTCTACGGGATTCTCCATAAATTAAAACCATATTCAGTTTGTCTTCATTTGTGTGTAAAACCATATTTTTAATACAATCTCAACGCAAAGTGAGTAAATGTTTGAATGAAGCTAATTATAAAGGCAATTAATAATCAAAGCAAGCATACATACATATAACACAGACATGAATGCTTTTCTGCCTACATACCTATGGGTGCCTATGAAGTGGAATTTATAAAAAGGAACTAACTATAAAATTTAAATTGTGAAGTAACTATAATAGCAAGAATTGTGAATATGTTTACTGCTATTTTTCCCTACAAATTTATTATTTAAACAAAATAAAGACAAAACTTTAAAATTACTCTTACTTTCTTTAAACACGAATATCTATGAAACCGTTAAATTTTGGAAACTAACACAAATAAGAAAATCTACATTAATTTTAACACTCTTTCAAATAAAAAACAAGTGAAGATTGTGGCGATCAAAAAAATTCTTCTCATCGCAGCGCCATCTATATCTTCACATAAGAAAACACAATTGTGAGAGCAAACTAGAGTCGATCACATTCTTTAGTAACTACTTTTTACAAAATTCAAATATCTTTATCCGTTTCCGAGATATTTGACCTGGGAGTTTTAAGTGGTACACCCTGTATAGTAATGGTGAACGGTCATTGAAAAATTAAAGAAAACTTTATTTTCATTATTTAATTAAAACAATATTGTGCATTACTTACTTTCCACTGTTATATATTGTTATAGTATATAGGCATACGTTAATAATATTTTGTTGAAAGTTATGAAAATTACAGAATTTAGTTAAATAAACGTAGGAAAATTTATTATGATGTGTTTAAAAAGTTTATTGGGTTTATAATAGTAGATGAATATTGAATTTAACAAGTATTCGAATTTTATAATAAACCACCTGTATATGGTAAGGTTGACCATGTTCATTTTTCTTAGAAGTTCACAATATTCTGGAAAGAAGAGAGTTGAATATTAGTTGTTATTTTGTAAAATGTATTATAAATTTGTAAAAACTTGAGTAATTGACGTTAATGAGGTGAGGAAAATATTTAGAATCCAATTTTGAAAGGTGTATAGATTTTAATGTAGATAAGTTCCCGGGAATAATTTGAAATACAGGAACTGTCATTATTTGACATTTATTAAGGAATATGTATTTAGATGGGTATTAGTATATGAATATGTACAGAAGGGTTGTTAAAATTATAAAAAGAATTTAGATTATTAGATAGTGCAATTTAAAGAAGTATTTTTGGTATGTTAGAGAATTTAAAAGCTGTATTGTTGGTTTCAATTACTGTTGTAAAACGTTGATTGGATAATAGAAAATGAGATAGGGATTGCTAGGGAAATGGATATAAATAAAAAAAGGAATTTTTTTTGAATTTATAAATAGAGAGACGTGTTTTTTCTATCAGAAGTAAATTTCTGAGATTTAACACGAATTCAGTGAGATATGAAAGGAATAGTTGTGTCCAGAGTGAAATTCATTATTGATAAATAGCTTAACATAAGAATAGAGAATACACTTACGGATTTGGTGCAAGATCCAGGTTCCATTAGTAGAGAGTTGTTGAAGCAGTGTTTTCAGGAGGCACTTGAGATACCTGATTATTTGAAAGTACAATTGAGGCTGTAGTTTACTTCAAGATCCGGAATTTTCCAGGAGTAGTCCATAAAGGTTGGATAATTTTCCTTGTCGGGTAACATAAGAGTGGTGGCAGTATATTAAGAGAATCAACATCCGAATACCATTTTTAATTCCATAAGACGAGCAGGATTATACATAGGATATTCGGTAATTTGTCTTCTAACAATGGTACAAGGTTGAAGTTGAATAGCATCAAGTGGTGAATCGTTGTTGGGCAGTATCAAGGAGTGGATCGAACACATCTATAAGAAAGGAACATCTAAGTATTACCAATTTAGTAAATTATTAGAAATTGCAGAAAAGAAAGATTTAATTGTTTAAATTTTGAAAAAAGGATTGAATATTTGTATAATAGATCATTAGATAAAGTAATTGAACTTTAAGATAATTCATCAGTACATATGTGATAAACAATATAAGTTTTTAATTCTCTATTTTCTTGAATATGACAAATACATGAATTATTGTCATTCAGTTAAAAATTACATGAGGTATTTCTTTATAAATATCTAATTTAAATAACTAAAGTAAATATAATAAGTAAACTTACCTGTATTAAGTGGTTATAAAGAGATAAATACACATCAAAAATAAATTTTCTTCGACGTCAAAAAATCAAGTTTCCAATATTAATAAAATATTGTAAACACGTAAATGTTCAGCAATGTTCAAGAAAGTTGTTCGAATATACACTTAATTTTTATTAGAAGAGTGTCGTTTTATTTATGATAAATGAAAATTGCAATCCAGTAATTTTTACGTAAAATATAACCTGAAATAAATAAATGTCATATGAAATATTGTAATGAATACTGTTGAATTAATATTATCTTACCGAAAAGAGTTTGGTAAATGTTATTAGAAGTATTTTCGGAGTTATAAAGGAACCTTTTGGTAAAAAGCATTTCACAACAAACAAGTAAACATTTAGATATTTTTAATACATAAACAGGCATTAGTTTTCATATGCACATACGATATAATATTTAGTGGTACCATCTATATGACTTATTAAACACTTGTTGGTTGATTGGATTATTTAAAAGTACAGAAAAGATATAAGATAATACAGAAATCAGTAATATATAAATGTTAGTACAAAATAAATTTTGAAGGCTAATTAAAATTTTCAAAAGTAAAGAATTGTAATTTGAATTAATTACACATCAAGTAGATAAAGAAGTATTATAATTTAAAGTAATTTATCTTGAGATTATTACATAAAGCTAGTCGGGCATAAAAATAAAATACATACTTATGGTAAATTGAATATTATAAAATAAGAAACGAGATTATAAGAAAATCACATACGAGGGTTGAACTTTAATTCATAATTATTATACAGTTCATGTCTAGAGAATTATTTCATTTCATAGATAGTTCAATTGGTGGCATTTAAACTGAAATAGAAATAAATGATAATGTCGAGAGTTGAACTTGAATGTATGAAGTAATACCTAGTGCAATATATATTTCAACAAAAGTCCTTGTAATAAGCTGCTTCCATTTTTTTTTAAATTTTTTAATTTATTTTATAACAATAATAATACAAATAAATTTATTCTCTTTAGTATACGTGTTTGTATATTTTACTACGTATTATGAAGCGTTGTTTTTTCTGCCCCGCTCCTTTCGCTTGCAATTGTTATTCGTACGCTTGAATTTTAAGTTTGAGCGCGATGGAGGGCTATGTAATAATCTCCTTCATGCGTCTGCGTATCATCTTTTATAGACATAGACAAATGAACGTTGTTCCTTCAGCGCCCCCTGTCTTAGTACCATAGGTTGGTCCTACCGTCTTCTTCTTTAGTTTAATATAATTTTATGCTATTTTATATTGGTGCACCTGTTTAACCGTCTTCACATTGACCTCAATGATACTTCAGTGCATAACAGGCATTTTTCTTATTTCTTTTGGAAATTGGTTTCCGTCTGCTACCAAATCTTCCACGATTTCACTCAGTGTGCCCACTCATATAGGTAAATGTGTTTTATATTTTTTATATGCTATTTGTGTTTCTTAACGTGATCTCAATGGTTACCTGACATTAATGTAAACATTCATTGCATTTGTAGATAAAATTGTTGATGCTTGTGTTCTTTGATACATATTTTCTCTTTCCGTTTACTAATTTTGTTCGTATATATTGTCTTTCGAGTTTTCTTAATCGGAAATATAGGAAAGCCTTGCAGATAATTGTTATTTTCTTCCATGATGTTCCTCCAGGAGGTCCATTTTATTTCCCTTTACTTCTCTTCAAATTAACGTGTTGTTTTGGATGAGTTTATCAGTTATAATGCCCTTACATTGCATTGTCAATATTTTATTTTCAAATACTTTTTGTTTCTTTATTTTGTAGGTATTGGACTATGCGTGCATGAATGTGGAGCGTATTAAACTATGAGCATTTTTAAAATAGAGAATATATTTTAACATATTATGAATATACAAATGGATTTTGTGGTTATTATATGATATTTAATACAATTATTATAAACATTATATCCTTTTTCGTCGGCACAGTATGTATTTGTTGTTCTTCATTTATCTGTTTAACGATAATTTCCTTTGTGAATTATTTTATAATATCGGCAACCTGCATTACTTAAATTTATTCTAACGTGCTTATCTCTGGATGGATTTAATAAATTATTTAAACTTTCTATAATAATTAATGCTATTTCTTAGTAAAATATGTTTTTGTTTTTTTTATTCGTTTCTTACATTTAAATAGCTTATCTAATTATTTATATTTATATATAAACGTAAGGTTTTCGGCAATATGTGTTCCGAATTTTTGAATACAAAAGTTATTACAAATTAAATTTTCACCCTTTTATCTTCTTAATAAACCTGTGAGTAAAAGTGTAATTTCTGGTCAGAATTTTGATTTCTTTTTTCAAAAATTTCTCCAAACCAACTCCAAATATTTTTATACTCTTAATAAATCTGTACAGAATGCATAACTTGCGAGATATTTGCAAAAAACTGCTATTAGATAAGGAAGAAAGTCCTACTTGGGATTCTAATTTTGATTTTTTTTTATACAAATATTATTCAACATCATCACTGCACGAATCAATTCAAACAGAAAAACTAAAACATTGGTAGGAGGTTTCTATACAAACCAGTTATTATCCAACGATCGGAAGTGGTCCTTTGGGTGTCTATTTAGATATCTGCAAGAAACCGACAAAATCAGCTTTGAAGATGGAAAAAATGAAAATATCCTACAGATAAATGGCAGCTAAATTATGAGATAGTGAATAAATAGATTAGCTCCTACTAAATCTTTTCGAGAGCTGTGTATATTCTAAATTAGTCGATACCAAAGCGACTTTCTCAAACATTACGGTTATCATTTCTTCTTTTTCGTATTTTGTACTTATGTAATCTGATTCTGAGCACGTTTGTACCAAATCGAACGTGACATTTCAGGATCAAATACGTGAATCATTCATCGGGAAAATATTGAAATTTCCATTTATTTTTATATAAAAATAATATTTCTATAAAAACCAAGAAATATAGGTATATTGACACACAGCAGTAATATCTTAAGAAAACAGACAATCATCTACTCTGAACGAGAGAAAAATGTTTGTGTTCCAAACAACTTTTCATCGGAGTTCTTATAATTGGGATTCCTCCAAGACGGAAAAACAACATTTCTCGGCATTCGTTTACTCTGTAATAATACCATCTGTTTATACTAATTGCTCGTTTCGTGCTAAAGGAAAAAATATGCACACTAAATGCTAATTGCGCATGAAGAAAGAAGTAGTACATTGCAATATCAACAACCGCAGTTGCCTTGGTATGTTAATTTAATTAAGCACGTTGATAGTCACTCCCTGCAGTATCTTTGACCCGTTAATATTATCTGCCGCCATTTGAAATATATTTATGATTCTGTGGATTTTCACCTACTAAAATCTCACTTTTTATTAAATAGTGTAATAAAGCGATTTCATTAAGAAATTTGCATATACTAAAACAATACTTATGATAAGAAATAATAAGAATTTGAATTCTTCATGAGAATCTGATATTTAAGAAATATCGTACTTTGCACGCACATATCGTTCGAATTGCTATACACACTTGATAGGTAATAATCGTGTCCTTTACAATGAAGAAAAAAATATAAAGAAATAACAAAACAACGAAAATGTCTTTTGTGAGATATAATTGAAGGGGTGAAAATATATATCATTGTCTTAAAAGGAACATTTTATGCACTTTGTCGTACAGAAAACACACCTTGATAAGTTTCCTAAGAAATATTCACAGGAAACTAAACGTAAATGTCACATATTTTGTATTATCGGACGTATTTATCTGCTTTCGATTATGGAGAGTACACATGCAAGCAAAATGGACAATTTCGTACGTATTTTCAGAAACATACATTTCATCGGAAAATATGTGACACTTCCTAACATTTATATTGAAACTTGAGATCGATGTACGCATGTGTGCTTGTGGGTATTACGTGTACTCGCTACTCATTGAAATTTACCGGCTTGAACGGAATAAACGAATCCAAACACTTTATCGCAAGTAATCAATGATTTATTGTGAATGTATTTGTCCGCAATTTTTTGAAGACAAAAAACTCTTCTTATTTTTATTTTAAAATTTCTTACAATCTTACAATCTGTTGCAATAGTAAATACCGTTAAATACATTTTGTATCATCAGGTTTAGCATTGAATATATTTCTGTGACAATCTCGTTGAAATGGAAATTGCTGGAAGCGTATGACAAGTCAACTTGCTCGGGATCGAGTTTTAGGTGAATTGAGACTTGATCATAATAATAAAAGCAGCACCTTTTGGTTATAAATCACGATAAAAAAAATCCAAAAATTAAAAGTGTTCTATTTTTACAAATGTCTTCGTGAAAAGAATACTATGTGTTTTGATATACAGAGTGTTTGGTAAACACGATCCAAAAAATTAAGGAGTGCTTCTTTGGGTTATTTTAAGAATAATTATATCTCTAATAATTTTTGAAGAATGTCTTCCTTTTGAAGATAAAGAGATAAAGATTTTTAAGGAATACAATATTTTTCGAATATGTACTAAAAAAAATATGTTAAAAACTGTCTAGGTTCAGACATAATTTCCTTTTCTACATGAGTTACTTACAAATTATTTACTTCATTACCTACTTATATGTCTTTCTATCGTGATGCATTAGATTTTGATACATATTAATCAATTAATAATTGAATATCCAAATAAATGATAGGTGCTAGCCACATTATTTATGTAGTGCTTAAATACGCAACATCAGTTTTGAAAGTATGTAACTGAACTTCTTCCAATGTTATCAAATAGAGCTAACACTCATGTAATTTGTTATGACCCTTCTGGGATGAAAATTACTTAATAATGAAAAATTATAGAAGTATTCGGTATCCCACTTGGTTCCATTGTCGAACCGCTGCTCCTTTATTTATTATTAAACACCCTTTAAACGGTGTTTAGCAATTATACAATTTGATCAATGCCTTAATCAACGAGCAATTTTTCTTTTAACGTAATTATATACGATTAATGACCTAAAGGTCCTACTAATTTTCTTGGTATGATTTATAACTACACTATAATTAATATGTAGCACAAATACCGCCCTAGGTGTGCTCTGCTTTAAACTGAAACTATCACTGGGCCAACTCAAATGACTCAATCGTTTTTTCTCTCCTCAAATCCAACTCTTAAAGTTTTATACTGATAAATCTATATAGAACGCATGTTTTGGGAGACTAATATATTAGAGTTCACGTGCTGCTTCTGGTCCAAATGTTGAAATTTTGTTGATACAAGAGTATTCATAATCAAGCTTTAAATACTATAATATAATAATGTAATACATCTGTATATAAAGCATGGCTTGCGAGATATTAAATATATATTTTTATATGCAAATAAATAATACTTACGCCAATGGATACCATACGATACTAGTACTTTTACTTCTAAACCAGATCCTTCAGATATAAAATAAATCAGTTCACGAGTTATTATTAGCAAATAGTTTAAATAATAACTGAATAGGTAATAATAATAAATTAAATTGAACATACTACGTTACAATTTATATATTTTGTGTTGAAAACTCTATTAATCAAGACTCAAATCAAAACAAATGTGATGATACTGTAGATACGTTGATCATATTAAAAGATTTAAGGTAACGATTAACATAATCATTAACTTAAATTGATATCTTGAAAGCAATATTTCAGATTTAGATAACAGAAGCCCATCTAAAGAATATCAACTGTTTATCTCACTTATAACAATTACAAATATAATATTAATGTATGTGGTTCAGTTATATGATGTCGTTGTTATTTCCCAAGAGACAAAATGGTTATAAATAAAATTGTATGTTACTTTAATAGATTGAAGCAAACAATGTATCAGAAATAGGACAGGTTTTACGGCTATCTAGGTAATGAGTTTTTCAAGGCGGAATTTCTTCATGTGCGAGATGGATTCCGGATCAATATTAGATTTTCTTGTAAAAAGAATTTCTTTATTATGGTATTATTATATTTTAAAGTGCGTGAGTCGTATCTATATGAATTGTAAGGCAATTCAATTATTATTTTGATCAGTTTAGTATCTCATAAGCGCTTTCAATATAAGTAAATACATTAAAATATACAAGCAAAGAATTTCATGGGGTAATTTCGCTGAAAACGCAACTGTAGACACGTGTTTCGAACTCATTCGTTCTTGGTGATGAAAAGCGTCGGTTAGAGACATATACAAGAGACAGACTATCAAGTAAAGACTTTAGCGAGAATGTCCTCGATATTGAGGATACATCTAAACGTCTCGCAAGGGAGATATTTTCCACCTGCGTTCTATCCGAAAACATAGGATATAAAATAAGGAAAAATTAATGCTGATATTAGAATAATATAAGTAAAGCATTTCATGGGGTAAATTTGCTACATTGCACTAACGAAAACCAATAAGTTCGAAACATGTGTCTGCGCAGTTGCATTTTTAGTTTCATTACAGTAAAACTTTGGATTTGGACATTATGGATTTTTTTAAAATTGACATTCTTAAAATAATACTACACATATTATTTTAATCTACACAATTATTGTTTTTAATTAATGCACACTTTTGTAGTTGTGGCATACTGAGGAAATCAAAAATGGTAGAAATATATATGTCTGTGAGTACTAACACATATTAACACTTTCATGTTTGATTTACACAATTCTGCATTAGAATATCTTTGACACATAGTCAGTATTATTTGTGTATTGAGATTACATGTCGTCTAAGATAAACCTGGACCATCTTGTCTACCTTTCTTGGCAGTAGCGGCAAAGGGTTAGCAAATAATAACGAAATAACAATTGGCTGTCATTTAAAAATATTACAATGACAAATATAGAATATAAAATCAAATATGTATAAGTGAAAATGACAAATAAGTATAGGACAGCCGGTATGCTTATTTGTTTACATATTCACTTATGTGTGTAAAATTAAATAAATCAAAAACATTTTCAAAAATTTAGTTCCGTCAGACAATTACGCATTTTCCTAAAAAGTTTTGCGTAAATCTGATTTATTTATTTGTACTTTTACATTATCTCATTATTATTTTCCATAATTTATAATAACAAGATGGAAACAATACATGGTGTGAAAGAATTTCGACATTTAATACCAATAAAATTGCAAAAATACATAAACAAGGACCTAGAAAACACTACACCATCATCATTTAATAAAACTTTACGCATGTTACACAAAAAAAAAACATAAAATCCCAAAAAGCTTCCTATTATTTATACGTTTCTCTGTGATGTGATCGTCAGTTACCAAAGCATATTTTCCCGTATATTTTGACGTAGAAACCTAGACGTCTTGTTAATAAGTAACAAACACTAATATTTGCACGAGATTCAAGAATTTATTAAACACCATTACAACAAGATTAATGTGTTGCTGTATCAATTTTGAAGTGTTAATTACACATTAAAATACAAACCTTGATTTATATTCGGCGAGTGTATTTTTTTTTTACTATAAATGTAAGCACATAAAGTTGCGGTAGTTTACATTACTTCGACATAAGTATGTTTTGAAATCATGTTGAAGATGTAGACGACTTCCTTCTGACTAGAAATAACAGTCACTCTCGTGTAAAATGCCAGTAAATTATATACTAAACGTTTATCGTTCAAAAAGTATTTGTTAATATTTCTGGTGGAAAATATTACATAGAACTAATTTCTCCAGTTAGTAAAAATTCCATAGGTTTTATATGTATTTTTTCCTATTTTTAGAACCACATGCAAACTACATATTTATATTTGAAATTGAGATGGACAATTAGATTACAAAATGAAAAAATCAGGTGTGGGCACCACAAGACTTTTTTATACTTATGTGCGTTCCGAATTTTTTATACAAAATTATTCCAAATTAAGTTCTTTCATCTTTTTAATAAAGTAGTAGTAGAAGTGTAACTTTCGGTCTGAATTTTTACAATTTTCTTATACAGAAATTATCCCAAATAATAATAAATTAAAAAAATCTCTATAGAATGCATAATTTGTAAAACATTTGCAAAAAACTTCGATAAGAGTAAAAGTTTTACTGCAGCTCCGAATTTTGAACTTCTTTTATACAAAAATTACTGAAATGAGCCTGTAAATACTTTTGTTCGATATTATTTGTGTAATACTAGTATTAAATGCATGTCTTTTTTAGATCAAAACCATTGATGAAACTACATAGAGAGTAGCGATTGTTCTATGCTTACTCGTTCACATTTCCACTTTTACATATTTCTCATTTGCTTATATTTTATTAGAGAATGAACCTTTTTAGATAACAGGTGTCTGTCAAATTGTCATTACATATTGCTACGCCAAGATAACTAATTACTTTATATACAGGGTGTTTAAAAAAGATGCGGCAATATTAAAGGGGTTGATTGTCCAGGTCATTTTATACAAAAAAGTTTATAATAAACAAGGTCCGCAAACGCTTCGTTACCAATCTACAGCGTGTTGAAGTTTAATTAAAAGAAACAGTAAAAATTAGATTTCTCCAAGACGGCATTAAAGATCATAATGAAATTTTAGGCGTGTTATTTTTCAAGAAAAAAATAGGACGCCGCTGATTTCTCTAAAAATAAAAATATGTTGCTATTCTTTGTTCAATTGTGAAGAAAAAAGCTCTCTTAACTTTTTATCGTACGACGTAACGTTTTTTAGTAAAAAAAAATATGTTTAAACAGTCCTGTTTTATTCACTGACATATTGAATGACATATGATTAATAATTTTGTATGTGTCGAATTTGTTGAATTTCCTTATCATGGATCGCTATACAAATGCAGAGATGCGACATGCACTACATTTATGGACTTGCTGATGGAAATGCATTAGAAGCTAGGCGGTTGTATACTGAAAGATTTCCTGGCCGTATTGCTCCTGATAGAAAAACTTTCGAAAGTATTCATCGGCGTCTTTATGAAACAGGCACATTAAGACGAAATGGAGGAGCAGGAAGGCCAAGGACAGCAAGAACGGTAGAGCTGGAAGAGGATGTGCTAGACATGATCGAAGAAGATCGAGGTACTTCTACTCGAAAAATTGCTGACGCTTTGGATGTAAGTAATGGGACTATTTGGCACATTCTGAAGGAAAATTTGTTGTACCCATTCCATATACAACGCGTTCAAGCATTACTTTCTGCTGATTTTCCTCCTCGCATTGCATTCTGTCAATGGCTTTTGCAGAAAATGGTTCAAATCCCTCAATTCCTGATGTTGATTCTGTTCACCGATGAAGCGAATTTTTCAAGAAATACAATACGCAATTTCTATAATAACCATGTATGGTGTGACGAAAATCCACATGAAATTGTTGAAAATCGTTTTCAACATTAGTTTTCTTTGAACGTTTGGCTTGGGATTGTGGGTGACTGCCTAATTGGACCGGTATTTTTACCAAGGAGACTAACCGGAGAGGTGTATCGCAACTTTTTGGAAAACACGCTCCCTGGATTTCTGGAGGACGTACCATTAGCAATTAGAGATGCAATGTGGTATATGCACGATGGCGCACTAGCCGACTTTAGTCAAGTAACTCGTGATTTCTTAACACAAGCATACGAAAATCGTTGGATTGGCCGAGGTGGACCACACTTATGGCCTGCACGATCCCCGGACTTAAATCCCTGGATTTTTTCCTGTGGGGCCATTTGAAGTCATTGGTGTACGCTACTCCATTGGAAAACGTAGAAGACTTAAGAAATCGAATCATTGCTGGGTGCAACTCAATTGAAACCGATCCTGTTGTTTTTGAGAGAGTTCGCCAGTCGATGAGGAGAAGATTGGATTCTTGCATCCGAGCTCGAGGTGGTCACTTTGCACAGTTATTGTAATTTTTGCTTGCTAAAATTGTTGGTATGGTAAAATATTTGTTTTTGCCCTTAAATAATTTAAAAAAAAAATTCTGTAATAAATGTACATGCACTAAAATGTGTTTTTTTTACTAAAAAACGGTACGTCGTATGATAGAAAGTTAAGAGAGCTTTTTTCTTCACAATTAAACAAAGAATAGAAACATATTTTTATTTTTAGAGAAATCAGCGGCGTCCTATTTTTTTCTTGAAAAATAACACGCCTAAAATTTCATTACGATCTTTAATGCCGTCTTGGAGAAATCTAATTTTTACTGTTTCTTTTAATTAAACTTCAACACGCTGTATATCGGTAACGAAGCGTTCCGGACCTTGTTTATTATAAACTTTTTTGTATAAAATGACCTGGACAATCAACCCCTTTAATATTGACGCATCTTTTGTAAACACCCTGTATATATAGGTTGAGTCATCTCCGCGGGGAAGGAAGATTGTGCCTTTATGAGTAAATATATTTCAAGGCAGTCTTCTTCCTGTAATAGCTGCTCATTACGAGCACATTTTAAAAATATTTCGTGCTTCGTAAGTTGGTTTGTTGTTTGGTGGCTGACCTTAATTCCAGTTTTTTTTTAATGGAACATGCTACATATTATTACATTTTTGTATTCCCCGTCTAAATCTTATTCAAAAAATGAGGTGTGGCCACCCCACGACTTTCTTATACCTATGAAAGTTTCAAATTATGGAATTTCAAGTTTTTTTTTATTTTAAAATTATTCAAAATCTTATTATAAATACTTGTATTCTCTTAAAAAAATCTCTATAGAATACATACTATGCGAGATATTCGAAAGAAAGTACTACTCGCTAAGAGTTAAAGTGTTACTTCCGGTCCGAATTTTGAAATTTCATTTATATAAAAAAATATTTCAAATTCAACTCTAAATACTTTTGTACTCATGATAAATATATATAGAATGCTCAATTTACGACATTTAGTAAGAAATCGCTATTCGATAAGAGTAAAAGTGTTAGTTCTGGTCCGAATTATGTTTTTTCTTTTTTTACAAAAAGTATTGTAAATTAAGCTCTAAATACTTTTATACTCGTAACGTACCTGTCTAAAAATCATGATTTGCAAAATATTCCGGTAGGAATTTCGAAAAACTTTTTTAATAAAATTGTTTTAATTTTAACTGCATATGAATTCTTTATAAATTTGTTTAAACTTAGTAATTGACGAAATATTGGCAAAATTCAATTTTTTCACTGAAGTAAACTACTACTTCCGGTCCGCCGATTTTACTGAAAATCTAATCAGATCTCAAGAGGAAGATTAGGTATACTAGTAAATGCAAAATTTGGAATTGATAGCTATAGCGGTTTGACCGCTATCGTGGTCACACACAGGCACACTGACACACAGACACACACAGAGAGACACAGAGATATTTTTAAAAACCACTTTTTCGATACCAGGGGACTTCAAAACGTGGACATCTAAAAAAATGTCGAGGTCGAAAATTTTCATCATCACAATACTTCCATATACTACGTATAACAAAGTAAAAGTAATAAGATAGTATAGGTCTAAAATCTAAACTTTTTGACTTATTCCCATTTTTCTGAAAAATTTAGTGTTTTACAAAATAATATAAAATTAAATTCGGTATTAATTAGTTCTTATACATAAAAGTCAAAAAGGAATTAATTCAAGAAGCTCTGGATACCGGTACGTACGTATAATGATGCAATGTCACTAATCGAACGCGAAGACATACTTTTTTGATCATGATTTGTTAGGCCTAAGACGATTCTGGAACCTCCTCATTGATTTCGATCTATGATATGATCAAGGTCAATGTGGAGGTACCAGAATCGGCTGAGACCCTCTACTCTCGAAAACGACGTATTAAGTGGCTACAACTTTTGGTAGTATTGTTCATAATAAGAGGTCCTAATACAAGCTTGTTTTATTTTTTTTCAATTACTAAGTGCATATGCAGAAAACTGGATTAAAATTACATAACACATTCTTGTCCAAAATTCAATGTCTTTAAATGACGCACCAGTATATCAGTTCATTTTTGAATCGCTTACTAAATTTCACATCAAAAACTTGTAAGACATTACTACCTTAATACTGACTTTTTTTGAAAATATAAACCGTAAAAATGAGGGATAATGACAGTGAATTGTAAAATTTGACTCCACCAGAAATTATGGTACAAGCCTTAGTAGCCACGAACAATTTATTACCAGCTAAATTCGCAAAGATGTACGGAAAATTTTACGCTCAATTAATGAAATGAAATGTTATAAGAATAATGTTTTATTATGGGGTCGTAGAAAAAATAGTGTATGCAATGAGCATTTAATGATGTCTATTAAGACACGGGTATGAAAATTACGATACGAGCCGAAGGCGAGTGTAGTAATGAATACGAATATAAGATTAGATAAATTCTGTACATTCATAGTCAGCATCAGTACTTGAATGTAAAGTATATTACATATGCCCGAAAAGCAAACAAATGTAATCCTCTTTGATACATCTTCTAAACAGACAAGTATATATTAACGGTTGAATTTTGCAGAATTAATCCCAGGAGAACATGGCAGTCCATAATTCAGGCGGTCCTTTTAACATAAAACGTTCGTACGGGATGATCTTTCACTTGTAACTGAAAACGTCTGTACATGAAAGAACTTCAGTCGATTTTCCATTTAAGCCTCGGGCTTGTCATCTGAGTCCCGCTCCCTGTTCTACTAACGTACAAGTTCAAAAATTACTTTCCTCTTTGAACAGGGGCATTCACTAAAACCGCGGTGAAGCAAAAACGAATACAAATAATTTCCTTACTTCTCTGGGAACAGTTGCTATGCAATCTTAATTAAGAAATATTTAAGGTATGAATTATATTTTAAATATTTGCTGGTATGGAACTCGTTTCTCGCTGTGAGCAATTTATGTTTTTGGTTGTGTTTATTTGTGCGTGGATGACGCGAATGTAACATAATTTTTTGCACTACGAAAGTAGCAAAAAAATTTCTCAACCACGCAGTCATACAAAAGATCCACTAAAAATGGTTATCAATTCTATTACTGTTTCAGAATTTTTGTTGAGGAATATAGCATGCTGCACTTATTGTATAAAAGTACAATGTGTAAGAATTAGTATAGATTCGCTCTCTTAAATGCACGCAAAAGCACAATCGACATCTACATGCTGTCTGTAAATGTTTGTACGCGAATTAAGTTGGTAGTATGGATTTTATTTTTCTAAAGTTGGTGAAATCCAGTGGCGGAGTAATAGAAGCATGGCATGACCATTTATTGTTCTGAATAATGATAAGCACTAAAGCACAATGAGGTTATATTCTATAGACTTGTTAATAGACACAATAAAAACGCTATTATTAAATGAAAATAACACTGATAAGTAGAAAATAAGTCTATTTATAAAAATTGTTGAAAACGTTCTCAATTTGCGTGTAAACACAACATTATTTGTCGTTTCATGTTTTCAAATATGTGGCAAAGCTGTTCTTGTGTTATGTTATGAATATCATGCCTAATCGCTTGTTGAAGTTCCTCCAAATTATGCAAGTGGTTTTTATAGACATTATTCTTTACCAGTCCAAAAAGAAAATATAATCTGGTGGTGTTAAATCTGGACTTCTCGGTGGCTACAGGCCTTGGCTTATAATACGATTTCGATAACATTGTTGCAATAATGGTGGTTCGTGCAGTATGAGCAGTGTTGTCCGTCTTGTTGGAAATAGCACCTTGTTATTTCATCATCATGCAGATGATTAATAAATTCTATAAAAATGACAATTTGATATTTCTGTGTCTTCTCTATTGTTTCGTTAAAGGATATTAGCGATATTATTCTCCGCCTTGAAATTTCAATCCAAATTCCAACTTTTAATGGATACAAATCTTTTTCAACGATATTGTTAGGGTTCTAAGTAGCCCACGTTCGGTAATTCTGGCTATTTACATAACGAAATAAGTAATAATAATAATAATCTTTATTTCAAAAGCCATATACACTTCAAAATAGACAAGTACACGCCAGAAATACCTCAAGTCTGATCTAGAGTTTGAACAAGTCTTCTAAACAATAGCAGGAGATCTGAAGAATATACTCCCCCAAAGACTTCTTAAAAACAGTAAAATTAGAAATATTTCTAATAGAATCCGGTAACTTATTATACAACTTACAACCTACGAAGCAACTTCCTTTCTGGAAAATTTGTTTTGAATGCGCAATTGGCAGCATATAATTATTGAGACGTGTATTATGATCATGAGTTACGTTGCCGCTTGCAAAATCTCTTTTGTTCTTAAAGACGAAGCACAGCACGTCGATTATATAAATGTCATAGAAAGTAAATAAGGCGTTTTCTAAAGTTGTCTACAAGAATCTCCGTAACCCAAACCGAAAATGATTCTTACTGCTCTTTTTTGCAAGATGAAGATTCTATTCGTTTCTGAGCATAAGTCCCAATGTATTATGCAATACCGCAGACAAGAAATATAGTTTGAATGGTAGAACATAAGTAGAGTTTTAACATTGCATGTTCTTTTCAGTTGCTTTAGTGTGAAACATACCTTTGATAGACAACTGCAAACATTATCAATATGTGAGTTCCATTTAAGACGGGCGTTTACCAACAAATAGAAACTTATGCAACTTATATTACTCGAGGTACGGGTAGACGCAAGAGGGTGTGAGTAATTGAAGCTGCACGATATTCGGTTTCCATCACAGCGCTTCGGTTTTATTCATAGATTAAGGAATACTATAGATGGGAAACATAATGTATAAAGAATGAGTACTTACGGAACTGTTGATGTTGTTCATGATTTATAATAAGCCAATTTTCGCTTGCCCATTACTGTTATATTCTTATACACTCGAATATTATAGGTATATATACAGTTTGTAATTAAACTGTCACTCGCATTTAAGTCTGCAATAGCCGACCGATTCCGACAGATTTTCGTCTTCGCTAGGACCGGTAGAGATACCGTAAAGTGGGGATAGACGACGCGAAAAACCTCGTGTAAATGTGTGTGATAATGTTTACTGTTTAATGTTTTGTATCTTTAAAAATAATTACATAAATTTGATTTTTTTTTATATCGTACATCAAATGTGCAGCTGGCGCGTAGAGGTCGTTTTTTTTCTTTTGTGTACCAGCCTTTTTTAGTAGACATTAACCAAATTCATGCATTTTTGTGGTTATTTGTAAAACACACTTTCTTAAGAAAATAAATTAGTACAAAAACTGACCTTGACATTATAAATCGATGCTTTTACGCCACCTATGTTGACCCTTGGTTTACGATTGGTAAGGTAAGATCCAAACCATTGTTTAGGAATGCTCCTAATACCATAGTGCTCTAGCTTGTGAAGTAAAACCTTGAGATTCACTAGATCAAACGCTTTGGACAAGTTAATAAAGATACCAAGACACTGTTGACTGGTATCGAAAGTTTCATAAATTGTCTTTAAGACATTAAATAGAGCTGTACTAGTGCTCCTATTTTGCCAAAAACCAAGCTGATTTTCAAAAACCATATCAAAATTATTCAAATAATTTTGTAATTGATTCTTCATAATGCTTTCATAAATTTTAGCGAAAACAGATAGCAAACTTATACATAGGTCGATAATTACCTACAGAATTTCTATCACCACATTTATACACCGGCCGTACTGTGGATAGCTTCAAACTACAAGGGAATATTCCTTTTTCAAAAGAGAAATTAATCATATAAGTCAGAACTGAAACGATTAAAGGTGAAACACATTTTTTTACTAATGATTAGATACAATCATGTCCTGTTGAAGATGATGTGCTTAAATTCTTAATAGCATTCTCAACTTCATTCTCGAGTACCGGCTGAATGTAAAAAGAAGAAGTTAAATTTCGTATTTGCATGAAGTTGTTGATATTATCAAAATTAATATCATCCTTTAAGCTATCTTCGTTTTGCTTCGATGGAAGAGATGTAAAATATTAATTAAAAAAAAGTATGGGCCTTGGTGCTGTTAGAGCTGTTATAAATAATAGACCAAGCCGCCTTGGACTTATTAGAAGAAAAATTAATGAAGGTTTCATTCATATCACATTGTTTGTTTTTAACAAAATTTTTGTAATATTTATCACAGTTCTTAAATTCATTCAGAAAAATGGGAAATTGTTGGCTGAATCCTTTTAAAATAAGCAAATTATTTTTTATTTCAAATACGTCTGGAGTAATCCAAGAGGTATTTGAATTTGTATGTAGTTTGCACTTTAATAGAACCATGCTTCGTCAGTGAAGAAGGTTAGGTCCAGTAAATCATTATTATTAAGGTGCTCATTAAACCATTTACCGTACAGTATAAGTTGTTGATAATCAACAATTGCTGCACAACCGAAACTCGATAGGGATGCATATGTAAATTTTTATGTAGAGCTATTGCACAACTAGCTCTACTAATATCTGAAAAGAACACATAACTAAAGACTTGCGCTTATTTAAATACTCTAACTCGTGTACCTGACTGTGCTGATAGCCTTCGTAGTGATTTTTTGGGGCTTTGATTGATTCGTTCTTCAAGACATTAACAACTGCTTCAGTTAATATTGTAGGTCTACCGGTTGATTTATAATTACAAATACATTTTTTCCTCTCAAAACGCTTTACAATCTCACGCTTGTGATGACCGAAACCCTCATAGTTGACATTTTCATTAGGAAACGCTTCTACAAATTGATCGAAGGAAGACTGCAAGCTGTACGATCAAGTTCCATCCTGATTGCGAGTTGCACTTTGAATGTGTTCCATAAGAATGTGTGGGTCTTGTTCAAGTGTAAACATTTTTGGCTTTCCAGTCAATACTAAAAAAAAAAGTTTGAAGTAGTGGTTATTCAAACACAAGTTGCATTTCATATTAAATTATTACTTACCTACAACTTACAAACGATAATTATTGAGCTGTAAAAAGAACTGTTCGAAATTAAAGGTATAAATAGGAAGAATTAAGAGCAGATAATTTTAACAAGACCGACGATAACAACTGTCAATACAATTAATGACAATTTATTATTCTACGTCTATGTACATTGTTCAAACGGCAGAATTACCACTAAACCTTGACATATGTGCAGGCATTCCAACTTAATTGGCGTACAAACATTGACAGACGCATTGTATATAAGTGTTCGTTATTATAGTTTTAATTACACATTTCGGTGTTATTATCTTTCTTATTATGTTTTGTCACATGTGGGTCATTTAACGCATGGATCAGCATTATCTAGCATACGGTGAAGTTGATTGTTGTCCTCAAGAAATTGAGAATTTGCTGGCAGAAGCCACAAATGGCATGCTGTGTTTCTATTTTTATTACTAGCCTATTATATTTTTCAATAAGCCATTACGTCAAGTTGTCATTTAATATTAGTTTCATACATTTCTTGTACATTTATATACACCAAATCAATACATGTATATGCGGAAGATTTTTGACGTAACGGCCTATATGAGAATAGAAAATTTCTTGCAATATTTTTATTAATTAATGAACTTTCTTACTCATCTCATTGAACAGAAGGGTATTTTTTAATTAACTTGTTTTACCTTCTACAGACTTGAGGCACATAGTGTGTTCGACATCGGAACGCTGAAAACTCTCTATTTTAGTGAGGGTAACAGGCGAAATAAGATCTCCTAAGAAAGGAGTGGGAAGCATTTGAAACTGCTAAAATTTGATCAATATGGCAAAAATACTATACGCTATATGGTGTACAGTTTCTTTTTTAAATCTCTTCGAAGGTACAAAAGCAGCTGACTACCATGATGAAATGAATTTAATTTAATTTAATTATTTTTCAAGAATGGTTTGAACAAGTATTACATAAATTGCCATATAATGCTGTTATAGTTATGAACAATGCATCATACAAATCACTTATAGTGGAAAGACAACCTACTTAAAAAAATAATCTGGGTTGGATTATTGGATAATATAGTAGCATTTGTTATTGGTGTTGAAAATAGTGAAAGTGACTTATTATTGTCCAGTAAATCATACTAATTTCTCGAGTTAAGTTTCGTATATTTATAACTTTCACATTGTATTTTGCGATACTTTCATAATAAATTATGAAAAAGTAATTTACATTTTACTTATGCTCATTTTACATTCATATTTATTAAAAGAAATTTTTTATGAAATATTTGTCTCGAGCATATAAATATTTATTTATAGTGGACCAAACAGGTTATGTCAAACATCGCATTCAAACTTAATTTTGAATAGCTATTACATATTAATCCAAAATGTCAAAATTTATTAATATAAATTCCTTACACTTATTAGAAAATACTATAAAATTTAATATTATTGACATTACTGCATTTTCAGTTGTTTGGATTTCATATCAAATTGTTTAATGCATTTTAAGCTATCTGTTTGGCGGGTTAGCGGGGTATTTGAATAACTCCTTCTTATTCTGAAGGTCTTATTTTTATTGCATTGCAGCTGCTTTGAGAAAAAGAAAAAATTTCTCCTTGCGAAAGTCCATTAGAAAGGCAAATTTTGTTTTGTGCATGGAAAACTAAGTTAATTTATAATTCAAGCAAATTGGGCGTTTCGAAATGCAAAATAAAAAACAATTAACTTCGACAGGATAAAATAAATTGCCTTTCACAAAAACAACAGAAAACCCAACAAAGAAAAAACATATAAAAATATAAATTATTAACCTTTTGCCGGAAAGAGTGTATTTAAAAAAAAACTTCAGCTTCATTCAAGTAAATTGCTCATTTAATGAAAAACTCTTGTCGTTCAAGTGAACAGACAAAAGGTGCGTCAAAAACTCGAGGCGAAATATTTAAATTGTGCTTTTACACAGTGTGAAGTAGAGTCAGGAATATTTGGTGAGGAGTGCGTCTTAGTATACTCCCGGCATCTGTAATAATTACTGTCGTCGTGCAAATATGACCGTTGATAAAGAAGAGGAAAAAGAAGGGAAATATCATTAAAATGGCCATTTTATCAGCTTGCTGCTGCTGGAGTTCCGTCAGAAAAGGAAGTTTCGCCTGTGGGATCTATTCAATGGTGAGTTTCTCTTTTATTCATTTCTGTTTTTTCTGCTATTTAAAATATGTATATTCTACTTATAGAAGCGCGTTTATATAATTACTTTTATTCCTTTAACAAACAATTTGGGAATTTTTTATGCGTTTTATTGTGTATGTAACGTTTTATACTGTACTTACATGTATTTTATTGAAGATAAAAAAATTAAAACATTCTACTGTAAATTCTAATGATTACAACTTTGTTTTAAAAAAATTGCGAAGGGTCTGCAAAGTGAATTGATTTAAATTAAAAAGTTTGTTGTGTTTGATAATACCCTGATATCATAAAGTTTCTAGGACGACGATGGCATTAAAATAGTAAACATATTGCTGTGGTTACAACAATGCAACCACAATTGTAACATCGATATTAGAATAATTGTAGCATTGCCACACGTTGGGCATAGCCATAAAACATGTTGTGCTTTAACCTCAACGTTACAAAAATTGCATAAATATTTTTAATGAATGCTGAGAATGCATTAAATATCGTCATATCTTTACCTATAAGTCTATTCCCTAACAGCATTTCATTTATTCCTGTGAGTTCTCGCAGTGATCTTTCTTCTTTTACTCTGGTGTGTCTTCTTTTAGATAAACAGTAACAAAACGTTGTTATCATGTGGCTATATCAAGAATTTTTCTTTTACAATACAAGAACATAAAAAAGCATAATTCTTCTTTTATACTGATATGAGAAAAAAAATATCTTGCTATTTTATTTTTAATTTAACAATAATTATTGATTCAAAAAAATAATCTTTCCCATACGAAGCTAGTTTTTATTTCAACAAAGACATACATTCGCACATAGTGCCTTTGATGATCTAAAACTTCGCAACGAGAATGTCTTGAAAATGACCCATACCAATCGCTAAATGCAAATATTCGCACATAGCACATTCAACGGCTTGGCACTTGCCCATCAAGAACATCCCTGTCTATTCGTATTTATTTATTTGAAAATTTTGATTAAGACTGACTAAAATAATCGTTAATGATGCCTAATGATTCACTGAAAGCAAACATTTGCACATAGTACTTCCAGTGCCCTCAACACCATTAACTATCTTCCCACTATTACAAAAAAATCAATCCAAGTAAACAAGACAATATTTATTTAAATTAATGATGCTCATCGCCTTGCTAAAAGCAATTATTCTCATATAGTACTTTTAGAGTACGTCTCACACCATCAATTATTTAAAATTGAATATTCATTTCAAAAACTTACTTAAGTTCATCATACAATTTGTCAAATTCCATTTTATTCATGTCATCCATTTTGAAAAGTATTATAATGCAACATAAAAATGAAATTATGAAATGAAAAAAAAATTACTAACAATAATAAAACTAAAATTTAACTTGAATTCAAAAACAAAAACTTAATACATTGAAAACTAATAATGAATTTGTAGTAGTGTATAAAACCCCTACTCTCATTCTGTTTACTATCGCAAAAGATCTCAAAAATTTGTACTTCTAACAAGAATTCTTCAAAGGACAGGATTCATCTCCCTCTCCATTCATTTTCGCGGCCTTATATAATTTAAAACAATAGATAGCTACTTATTCACAGCGCCACGTCTCTTCAACTGACATTTATGTTGGTATCGTCTGGTTCATTTTTGCTTCCTTTAAGTTTTCTCAATCACATAAACACATATACCGCATTTGACAGTTAATGTATATACAAATGGCGTTACTCAAAAATTGTCTATTGGAAGTTCACGCACACTTGCTATTCTTCGCCTTTTGTGGGTATGTTTTTTCTTAATACCATCCTTCATTATACTTGTATATGAATGTATTGCCTCTCTCATTGTTAGTTATATATTTTTTTCCCATTGATTAAAGTTATTCTTATCTTCTTTTTGTAGATACCTTTGTTGGATACAATCGGGAACACGTCATGTACCACTGGAATTTTCTTCATGAAAACTGTATTACAAAGAGTACTCGCATCCACTGCACCGCTTCCAAGCTCTATCCAGTTTTTCTCTGTCTGTAGTATGTCGATTTGCAGACAACTACAAACAATACTAATGGTATTTCTTCTTTGCAGGTTTTTTAAAACCACACATGATTTGCTCTGCTATCTTTGAAGCCCTTGTGTTTATGCATACAAAACTTCTAAAATGTATTTTGACTTTTGCATTTATTAGAACATAAAACTTAACAATGTGCCGCCTCGAATAATGAGTACTTTTCCGTATATATCCTTTTAATGATTTTAGATATAAGAATCAGGTATTTACTACACGTTTAAATATGATCATAAAACTCTCTCATGAATTGAGATTATTGTACAAGTCTGAAATTTATTTTTATCCATTTAAATTAATGTTTTCATCTCGGGCATGCCTTGTTTGGCGTTGCTCATACAACATAATTGCATTCAAATGATTCACTCTTTTTATTATTCCGTCCTTTAACATAACTCTCTCTCTCTATTATTTAGTTTTAGTACATTTTTATTTTTGAACAGTGGTCCATTTCTTAAAATGTTTAGTGCCACTCTAACGACTTGTGAGAAATTTGGCTCTGTTTTTCTATATTCAAACCATACCTTGTGCTTGTCTTTTCTGAGCTAGATACAGGCTGGGTCACAATTTAACATCACCGGCCTTCTTCGAGGACAACATCTGGGAATTATAGGTACAATTAATCATAAGGGATTAATTATATTAGGAGATAAGTGTGTGAACTCACACAGTTATCGTGCACCCTGAATTCATTAATCTCGTTAATTGGTGATAACGCGAGGAGCATAATCACTGATTATTTGAGCGTTTTATGGAATTCTATTGATTTGAGACGCCGCGACGAGCATAGTCTCTAGTCAATTAATTTATTTCCAACTTAAAAAGAAACAATTGGTTTAACGATTTATAAATTTAACCAATTAACATTCCCCACGTTTAAACCCGAACAGTTTGTAGCAGGATAGAAAACACTATAACTTAGCCTGTTAGAGAACCAGAGAAATATATCTGTATAGAGAGAAAATGAAATCGATCCTTCCAGTTTTGTAAAATTCTTAAGACTTATTTAAGGTGGTTTTTAAATACTCAGTTGAAGCCTTACAAACAAATATTAATTCACACTTTGCTAAACTCGTATTTATTCTGAAAAACATTACAAGAATGACAATAATTTCGTGCTCTGTAACCACCGGTCAATTATTTCGTCATAATGTCCAGATTTTTAAAGAGATGAATTGAACAGTTTCATTTTGAATACTTACATTAAATTTTTACTTCGATTTGCAGACCTAAGTTTTCTAACTTACAAGCTAGACAGGCTTCCAATAGCCATTTCATTCCATCTATTCAGTTCTTCTGAATGTGTGAATCTGCTTCATCTTTTCCACAGTGAGATACATTTTTCTGTTTCCTTACTGGTTACTGATTGTGATTACGCTGTTCAAAAGTTCAAAAGTTGTTATTGGATATTTCGGAAAATATTATAAGTCCCTATTTATCAAAATTATTCTAAGTTCAAAATAAAATCAATTCATAAAAATATATTACAAGTCCCAATTTATAGAAAAATTTTCTAAGTTATTATTAAATATCTCGGGAAGTTCTAGTTTTTATTTAATTCTTTATAAGTATAGACACCCCGTGTTTCAATTTTTAAAGCGGTTCACACCTGCTTCTAAAGGTCTTTTTATTTTTGAGGGCGGTTTCCACCAGCAATCTCCCCGTTTTCTCATCATGTCCCGACTTATATTAACCTTATCTTTCACAAGAAACTACGGTCAAACTCGGTACGATTCCAATTCTATTTCCAAAAATATATAACTACAGTGCTGCACCTTTCGGTCAAGTGATGCATTACTCACTTTGAAAATGTAAACAAAGTCGATTTGTTTACGTCAAAATTTAAATGTAAAAAATTTTATAGAAATGTTAATGTGAAGTATGATGAAACATGAATGCGACAAACAGCAAATTATTTCCCTGATATTTTACTTGGTGAGTACATAATGATTATTATACCATTTCTAATATAACTTAAACATTTGTGTTTGTTATTCTTGACGGCATCTAGCGAAGAATATTGTTTCGCCGGGCCTATCTATCAAACGTTCTTGGTCATAATATCATCCTGCGCTGAAGCTTGCGGGAAACACTTTGTTATGAATAATTACTTGATATATACGTCTCATTTTAATATTAATTTCATGAATAAAATTTATAATACTTCTCTTACATTATTTGATCTTAAATTAATTGAAATTTATTAAAATCCTAACTTAATAAATATTTATATACAATGATCATTATAAAATAAATAAAATAGTGTTTAATTAAATTAAATCTAGAAGTGATCTTGATAAAACTTATTTACAATTCAATCCCAGACTCAAGATCACTGCAATATGTTTATAATTTCTTAAGTATATTATTTAATTGAAAATAAAAAAAAACACTTTTCATGTACCCTACTTCCACAGGAGTAAACTTTATTCTAAATAAAAGTCTTCATTCAAAGCTTATATTTAATAACAACGTTATTTATTACCATCATAATTCTTATAACGTGATGTATTTCTTAAAATATTGCCTTATTTTTGCATCACTTCAGGAAGACTCAAGAGAAATACATGAAGATAATTTAACCCGCACGGAAGCTTAAAATATCAGTATAATCCATAGTTAAAAGAAAAATTCCCCTTGCAAAATAATACCTGCCATCCATTTGTATCGAAGTGTAAATGATGTTTCCCTAGTGCGTCGTTTATATAAAATATAATCGTGGTCCGTCCCTCTTCATATTTACTTTACTGTTATATTATCTTCTTACACTGTATGCGAAGCTATTATATAATGTTGGACAGAATTATTGTTTATTTATAGAACGAAAAAACGCATTTTAAATTGTATAGCATGCACATTTACTAATTGGATAATTCCACGATAACGCCCGAATGAACTTAACGTTGCCTGGTGCGCTACCATAGCTTTACATAAATGTTCATTCAATTCAGTTGAGTTCACAATACATATCATTTTAATTTAACTTTTTTGTAATATTCGAAAATATATTATTATAATTAAAGTAGAACAGCAATTATTCGTAGTCCAGCTATCCGGATTGCCAATTATTGGGACCAATGAGTTGACAGTTGTTAAGTGAAACAGAATTGTATGACCCAGAGTTTGTGTATAATTCAGATGAGACTTGCCTTATTTGAAAGACTTTACCTAAATCCACTCTAGCTTCTAAAAAGTCGTGCACCTGGCCATAAGCCTACTAAAGACTTTTTGTCTGTGTTGAATTGTGCCAACTCTACATGAAACACCAAAATTCCTCTTCTGTCGATAAGAAAAATTAAAAATTCAACCAAAGGCCTGGATTAATGCTTGTTTGTTTACCAAATGGTATGATTCAATTTTCATATCTGAAATAAAAAGATATCAGAAGGCTATAGGAAAAGAAGGCAGTAAGGTCATGTTGATTCGGGATAATGCACCCATCCACCCCACAGAAAGCCTTATTGATAGAGAAAACGGACGGTTTATAACCTTTTCCCTGCTGTCAAACGTTACCAGTTTGCTGCAGCCAATGGATCAAATGGTTATTGAAATTATGACGCGATACTACAAATGACTAATGTCGAGGAAGCTTTTGAGAGGAGACAAAAATTAAGAAGGAATTGTGGCTCTCTACCAAAAAATTAATATAAAAGTTTGCTCTTATATGGCGGCGGAAGCGCGGAATTTGGTGAAAAATCGTGCATTAGAAAGAGCTTGGAACAAACTGAAAGGCATTTCTAATAATGAAGAAGTACAGAAAGAAAAAGGAATGTGAAATTGAAGACAAAGAAAGAGCAATAGAGAGCTTCTAAAAAGTAGTGCACCTGGCCATAAACTTACTAAAGACTTTTTGTCTGTGTTGAATTGTGCCAACTCTACATAAAACAGCAAAATTCCTCTTCTGTTGATAAGAAAATTTAAAAATTCAACCAAAGGCCTGGATTAACACTGGTTTGTTTACCAAATGGTATGATTCAATTTTCATATCTGAAATAAAAAAAAATATCAGAAGGCTACAGGAAAAGAAGGCAGTAAGGTTATGTTGATTCGGGATAATGCACCCATCCACCCCACAGAAAGCCTTATTGACAGAGGAAACGGACGGTTTGCAACCTTTTCCCTGCTGTCAAACGTTACCAGTTTGCTGCAGCCAATGGACCAAATGGTTATTGAAATTATGAAGCGATACTACAAATGACTACTGTCGAGGAAGCTTTTGAGAGATGACAAAAATTAAGAAGGAATTGTAGCTCATTACCAAAAAATGAATATAAAAGTTTGCTTTTATATGGCGGCGGAAGCACGGAATTTGGTGAAAACACGTGCATTAGAAGAGCATGGAACAAACTGAAAGACATTTCTACTAATGAAGAAGTACACGACGTGTCGCTTGAGAACATAAGAGACACACAAATTCCTGTTGGCTCCGAATGCAGTGTAGAAGATGTAGGCGATTGATTTGACTGTGGTTATTTGAACTCTGGGTATCAAATTCTAGAGGAAGATGAGCTAATTCAAAATGTAACTCAGATTGAAGAAACTAGTGACCAAGAGGATGACGTGGCTACTGGACCAGACGCGGGACCATCAGCTTGTGAGGCGTTTGCATGTCTAGAGACATGCAAACGCAATTACTGCTTCTAGTCAGCTTATTGCTGGTATTGAGGGAGCATAATAATAATAATAATAATAATAATAATGAGTTTATTTTCTACAGGTTAACAACCCAAGTACAGAAAATACAAAAGAAGAATACAAAGCAAATACATGTAATTTATACATTATATAATAGTATAGTATGAAATAACTAGAGCACAAGTATATATAAAGACATGTAAATATATGCTAAATAGAAAAACAATAAAAGGAAAGGAGTGAGGCAATAGAGGAGGTTGCAGAATAATTCATTGCAGATACCCCAATATCACACTTAATGCGTTGAAGTGTATATCCGAGGCGTCACAGATTTGGTTGAAGTTGCTACACATGGTGTAAAGCGGAGATTTACGTAATATATTAGTTCTGGCGGTAGGCAAATGAAATGTTTCCTCATATCGAGCAGACAGCCTGGGAACCCTAAAATGTATCTTGCTCAGGATCCAGGAGCAATCAATCTTGTTATTTAGAAGTTTATATAAGAATTTTATACTTAATGTATTGTTCCGGAGTTGGAGAGATAGGGCACCAACCTGTCGTAACATACTTGAATAGTCGTAGCCCGTCAATAGTCATATCCCGTTGATTAGAAATAATAAGTACTTCACAAAACGTCTCTGCACACCCTCAATACGCATCATGTGAACAGCATATACCGGGCACCAAATTAGCGCACCGTATAATATAGTAGTAACAGACAGCCCACATCCCTAAAGTCTGTAAATAAACCCGTATATTCGATAAGCTTTATACCAAGATCCCTAATAACACAACAACGCTCCAAAGGCGTGTCCGCAACAGCATAGTGGAAGAGCATTGAATCAGTTCTCATGGAGAAGGTCATTACTTTGCATTTAGATATGTTAAGATGTAAATTATTATCGCAACACCAGGAGTAAACACGATTTAGGTCATTCTGCAGAAGCAGACAGTCATCCAAAGAGAATATTCTATAGAAGATCTTCAAGTCATCCGCATATAAGAGATTTTTGCATTGCAATTCATTTGTGATGTCATTTATGAAAATTAAGAAAAATATTGGGCTCAAGTTTGACAAGTGAATATAATAAGTTATATGTGAATTATTTCACTTATATCTACTATATTCTTCTTATTACTTTTTACTCTGCTTATGAATACCCTGAAACTCGAGCAGTTCTTTATTTTCTACGGAAGTTTATTAAGTATTCTATGGTTCCAAACTGAACACTCCTTTTAGCCATGACGTTATCCACTCCAGGGATATAACACTCATCGTTGTGGCGTGTGCCGTAGTTATGCATATCACTTAACCTCTGCAGAGTGAAGTTGCTTTTCTGAATACCTTGAAAGCTGTTATTTATTCCTCCAGTCTAGCTATTTGTTTTATACTGAGTAGTCTCGTATCTCTGCATATATTCTAAGTAGGGGCATATCAGTACAAGTCCAGGATTACCTTCAGGGCCTTGTTTTGGATCAGCTGCATAGATTTTATTAATGTTTTTTGCACATTTGTCCCATGCCACTATTAATTAACATACTTTCGAGATGAATGGCTATGGTGTATTATTACTTTAGTCTTTTTACATAGTTCACTTCTTTTTCTTGTCCCTATTATGCGTGTCACACTTTTCTCAATGTAGGCCACATGAGGCCCCCATGATAATTTGTTATCTATCATAATTCTCAAGTACTTTATCGTGTCTACTTCTTTAAGAATTTCTTTAGATATGTTGTTGGCTGTGTATTTTTTTGTCGAAAGGTTATATAAACTGTCATTTTTGTGTTAATGCTAATTTCTGCCCAAATAGCTTATGGTCCAATTTTTTTTAGATCTGTATTTAATTTGTTTTCAATTTCTTCCTTTCTTTTTACTGTATAAGTTATTGCTGTATCATCTGCATAGATTATATATTTTTTTTGAAGGCCAATGCTGCAAAACGATTGAATATTGGTCCTAATACTGTACCCTGCAGAACACTTGTTGTTAATTCTGCAGGTTGACTACTTGTGATCGGCCCTATTCTAGTTAGTTGAGTTCTTTTTTCCAGATACGTTTCAACCATCCTGCCAACAATGCCCCGAGTTCTCCAAACTATCAATGATCACCCGTGTCAAAAGCTTTCTCTAAATCAAAGAACAGCGCTGTGACTTCGTTTTTATTATCAAGGCCTTCATACACTCTATGCATTAATTCAAGTACTGCTGCTTCCGCATTGCTTTTCTTCAGTCTTTTTCATATAAGACGTAGGAGATCTCTTAAGTCTCGCAATATCAAACATAAAATTAAACTAAAAATTGAGCCATAGAGGGTTAGATATATACCACTTAGTATATGCACATCAACATGCTAAAATTTACCACAATATCTACTAAACGTGATTCACGAAAAAACATTTCACATCGGAAACACACAAAAGTTGTTTTTACGATAATTACAATTTATTTTCAAAAAAGAAGTGCAACGACAAATATTCAAACCAGCACAGTATATTACTGACCAAAGATGTAAAATTACCGTAATTTATGATTTTGAGTAAATTACCATGGTAATTTACCACACTTTTTTTATTGTTTAAATAAAACCCCTACAACAAAAAAAGTCTTATACATTTTATTAAAGAAAAAAAATAAAGAGTACAATATTAATATATGTATTTTAAAATTAAACAATATTCTGAAAATAGAACAAAACAATGATTTATCATTATTACCATTATTAATTACATAACTATTCCAGATCACTCTCAGACTCAGTATTGCCATTCGAATCAGAACATTCCAACTCTTCTGTTGGGAGATCTTTCAGTGCCGGATTTTCTTTCAGTTTTAAATTTAAATTCACGTATGCCAACTTACCAGCTCTTTCATTAGTTAATCTATTTCGTTTTTTATTGTGTATAATACTAAACATTGAAAAACTTCTTTCCGTCGCACATGTTGTTGGTGGGCTGTTCAAAATTTCTATTGCGACTTTGCTTAAAGCTGTAGTACAACAAAGTGACTTCCACCATACTACAGAATTCAAGTTGCCTGTCTCCAATGCTTGCCATATAAAATCTTTTGACAACAATTCTTCTTTCGATTTGTAATAAGCAACCTCAGTCATAATTTTTGCTATATCAGATCCACTAACTAGATGCGTTGATGGTTTGTTAATATATGTCAGTGCTGTGATATATTCCTCGTTATTGAGATTTTTGCGTATAAATTTTGGATCTAGTAAATTGGCAGTCAAATGCATAGGTGTTATAGCCATTTCTCTCCGTGATTTTAAATGTGATAAGACAGCATTTAGTTCTGAAACTGGGCATGCAGCAATCAGTTGATCATTCAGGTCTTGAAAATATTCAACAACATGAGATATGCAAGGTTGAGAGGTTTGTATGTTCTTTAAAATTACGGAGACAGGGTGTAAAATTTTATGTAATGTATCAACTCTCTCCCAAAACAGATCATCTAAAATATTATTTTTTATACTTTTGTTTAAAGTATTAGCTATAGTTTCTGTTATAGCCAATTCTGTTAATTTGTTTTTATTTATTCTTAAGCTTTCTAAACAGAAAATATTAGAGCTCCATCTAGTTTGGCCAGGTAGTTTTAGAGATGTCAGTGTGTTTGATTTTAGTAATGCTCGATGTTCATCTTGTATATTTTTAAACGTAGCATTCAAAATCTGCGATTTTTTAATAGTTTTTACTATGACTTTACAATCAGTAATTAAACATGCAAATGCTTCTAATTTTAAAATATCTTGTGCGAATAAATTCAAAATATGAGCACAACATCCATAACAAGTAAAATAATTGGACGGGTACATATCACTAATTAATTTCCAAGTTGATTTCATATTGCTAGCGTTATCAGTCACTATGCTTATAACTTTATTAATACCTAAGTCGTCAATAACAGAACTAAGCAAAGAAGAAAGATATGCAGCATCGTGGCTATATTCCTTGCAGTCAATTACTTTAAATAAAACTGGTTCTGGACATGTAATTATTATATTTATAATGGATTCGTTTCTAATATTACTCCACCCATCAACTTGAATTCCAATTGTTTTAGACTTTGCTATTTTTTCATTAACTAACTGATTTATTTGAGAGTATTTTGTATCTAAAAGCGCATTGGATAACTGATATCTAGTGGGCAATCCTAAAGAAGGTTTAATTTTTTTAAACAATTTTTGCCAATGAACATTTTCCGTAAAATTTAAAGGTTTACTAGCAAAGCATGCTGTTGCTAAGAGATCCCAAATTTCCTCTTCTTCTGATTTATTCATTACATCCACAAAAAAATCCAAATTTTCACTGTAAGCGGATTTTGTGGTGCTTGCAGCAGATTGTGGGCGAGAATCGCTTGAAATCGTCTCTCCATCGTCGTCTTCTAAATCTGTTTGCGGAGACCTTCTCTTTCCGGAATCTCTAAAATGTTAAATATTTTTCCATAAAACCCAATAGAAATCAATCAAAATTACTCACCTTTATTTATTGCTTTAATTTTCTTATCATTTAATGCTCTTGATTTTGATTGTATTTCATTCTTTATTTTACGAGGACAACGAATGCACTTATTCTGTAAGTGAGTGGACATTCTGGTTACATTTAAAACATAACTTTGCGAACAGAAGTTATACGAATATAATTTCGAATGTCCCATCCCAACGCACAGTACTACGAGTAATATATTCACAAACTTTATATAGTTCAACTTATACACCGAAATCTTTTGAAAGACTACTTCACTTGTTATGTAAACGGCTGATTCACGGGATTTTACATCTGCTAGAAAGGGACTTCCTAAATCACCGAGTGTGCAATGTCATAGGTGTAATATAGATGATGTTTTACTTTGTTGGTAATTTACGAAAATTTATTGTGGTAATTTACCGTAAATGACGGTAATTAATTCGGTAATTTACGGGGTAATTTACCGACTTACATCACTGTTACTGACTGTATATATAACCAATTAAAATACATAGCGTATATAAACTCTCATTAATAAATTGCTTGCACATTTAAAATATAAAAGTAAATATATTATAGAAATATTATTTTCGACACTGTTTATGTTTGACGATAACTGTATTTGTTTAGTAATACCATGAATAACAATGAGGTGATTTTTAATGATAACGTTGATAGTTTGCTTGTTTTCGGAGAACAACGAAAGTTTCGGTATGAACAGATCTGTTATACATGGCAAACGCGTTTTAGCAATTACAATGTAAACTCCAGATAGGTAGAGGTAGTAATTGTGTTGTTTATAACGAAGTTTCGTCTAACATGCTGTGGAGATGACATATTACAAATACTGTTGACGTATAACAACTACGTTGAGTTCTGAAGTAAATTGATAGACAATGGAGCCACATCGAGCGCAGTGTTATTTAATTTTGCTTTTAGTTAAATTGTATTGGAAATAAAAAACCAATATATTTCAAAGTGATATTACTTTTATATTATGAAGTGCATGAAATTCACAATTCCGCGTCAATTGTGGAATTATCTCTAATCTTTGAATATTAAAATTGATGCTAAATCCGAAATCCCTGTTCACAATGCAAATTTGCTTAATAGTTACTTTCTGTCTGTTTATAAGAAGTCTACTGATTGTGACGAAATGATTAATTATTTTTTGTGCAATAAGCATTGGAGTGGCTTGTCGTTTAAATTTTCCCAGGTTAGCCCTCACGATATATCTTGTATTATCAAATCTATAAAATCTAACGCTGCTGGTTGTAACAATATTTCTCTGGATATGATTAACATGTGCTTTCCCCATGTAGTGTCCTACCTCACACATATAGTCAACTGTTGCCTCGAGACTGGTTATTTTCCTAGGGCTTGGCGTGAGGCTCTTATCCGCCCTACGCCATGGGTGAATAATCCCGAGACAGTGAGTTATCTTCGTCCATTAAGCCTGTTACCAATATTTTCTAAAATCTTGAAGCGCGCGCAGTTTATAACCAAATGTACCACTACTTTTTAGATAACAGTATTATTTCAGATAATCAATCGGACTTTCGAATGGGGTATGTTGCTGCAACTGCTTTACTTAATCTAACGGACAATGTCTTTAGGGCCTTGGACGGGGGTATGGTTGCTGAGGTGGTCGCTCTGGATTTTTCTAAGGCATTCGACACAATCGACCATGAACTCATGTGTGCTAAGTTGCAATATTATGGTTTGGATGATGTGACTTCGTCTTTCTTTGGTTCCTATCTCTGCAATCGTCATCAAAAAGTTATGATAAATAATTCTGTATCTGACTCTGCTTGCGTCATTTCCGGTATACCACAGGGGTCTTTTCTTGGACCTCTTCTTTTCATTATCTATACAAGGGATATGTTCGATTTGCCACGGTATTCAAACATACATGGGTACGCTGATGATACTCTTGTCATCCGCTGCTTTGATCCTGATGATAATCATTTGGCAGCTACACAAATGAACAGCGATCTTTGCTCCATAAGTAATTATTCTGGGCAGCATAATCTGCAACTCAATCCAGCTACGCTGCTCTTCTGTTCCAAACGTAAAAGGCACCTGATTGAATTGCAATTCAATATTAATATTAATGGAGCTGCATTGTCCCCTGCTAAGTGTACAAAAATTCTAGGGTTAATGGTGAATACTGGCTTAGGATTTTCTGAGCATGCCAGCATGTTAATACAGAGATCGTACTTGCTCCTGCGAGCCTTATATGCCAGCACACACATTCTAAACACTAAACTGAAAAAGCTTCTGTGTGAGTCTCTGGGTATATCTGTCTTCTTGTACTGTGATTTGGTGTATTATCCGTGTTTGAGAGGACGGTTAAAGTACAGGCTACAGCTAATTCTGAATACTTGTTGTAGGTTTGTAGCTGGTCTCAGGAGATACGATCATGTAAGCCACAAATTATCTGAAATGGGTTGGCTCAGGGTGGAGAACACAGTAAATCTGCGATTTCTAATCTTTGTTGGGGGCCTACTAATCATGGGCATACCTAGTTACTTGTGTGGGAAATTACTATTTCGCAGAAGTATACACAGTATAAATGTTAGACACAGGCATACTCTCACCTTACCCCGCCACAGGACAGCCATGTTTCGGAGATCATTTTCATACAATGCTGTAAAATTGTAGAATGAATTTCAAAAATATTTTGTTATGCCTACGAAAAATAAATTTATGTCCTGCGTTAGGTAAGCTCTGTTGAAGTAATTTTTATTTTTCTTAAAATCAAAAACAGAATGAAGGGGGGAAAATAAAGGGAATTTTTTTTTTAATTTCCCAATTTTCTCTTGTTTATATTACAATTTATGCATCACTTTGTATATTTCTTTCTTTGTATTCATACTTTCGTTTTAAAATTACTATTTTTTTAAATTATTTTTGTATATTTATTTGCTTTATTGGAATTTATGGAAGTTGTTTTATTATTACATTTTGATTGTTTTAATTGCCTTCATCTTGTGTATTTGTATGATTGCGTTGTACTTATTCTGAATATACTGTGCTGGCTAGATTAAGTGTAAGAGTAGCTATAGCTAAACTTCGCCTAGATCAGTACAGTGCCTGTATGTATACACTAAACCAGTGGTTCTCAACGTGGGCGGTAGCGCCCACCAGTGGGCGCTGGAGGATTTTGGGTGGGCGCTGTACGGTGTAAAGGTAAAGCTACACTACACAGTAAAAAATTAGTAAAATTATACAAAAATGCAAAATGTTTAATATCCGCGCTCACCAATGTTCCTATTATGCATTGTTAACCCCATCGTTGCTATGGTTATGTACATGCTGTTTCTATTTCTGTGCTTAACTATGTTATTGTATGTATGACGCAACGCGCGGATTCTGTGAGTCAACGTGAGTATAATGGACCGCATCTCGAATGTTCCAAGGTCGAGAGAGTTCGACTTCCAGAGAATTCCATGCAGTGTGGTATATATAGCGAAGTCTTTATTCGCATGATTCATTCTATTTACGATAGTCAGCGATAACGTTCGAACAGAGACAAATATTCAGTGTGCGATAGTTGTGTCATTAATTAACAGAATGTTAATCAAAAATATTGTACATTTAGCACACACGGTTCTGTTATAAAATAAACAATATATATTTGAGCTGAATTAAAACTAGGTAGAGCAATTTTTATAATCGAAAACCGTTTATTACAGGTAATAATCATTTATTGATGTTGGTAATGTTTTTAATAAGTCAAATTATTTTAGAAATCAAACTTGTGCAAAATACTTTAATTATATTGCTCCAACCAAAATTGTTTAACAGGCCCCTCCAGGCAAAAAGCAGAAGGTGGTACGCCAGTATTCGGTCGACTATATAGCCTTCGGTTTCGTACCAAGCCCAGCGGATCGCACAAGACCGATGTGCCTCATTTGTTCCAATGTCTTCTCAAATGAAGGTATGAAACCCTCTCGTATGCGTGACCATCTAGAAAAGATGCATTCGGACAAAAATGACAAGCCCGCAGAATACTTCAAGAAACTGCGTGATGACAGGGAGAAAACTACCCCGTCCATTTCGTCTGCTTTTGCCAAGGTGACAGAGATTCAGCGTGATGGCCTGCAGGCATCGTATAACATTGCATATATGATTGCAAAGGCTGGCAAGCCGCACACTGTGGGGGAAACACTGATTCTGCCTGCCGTGAAAGAGGTGATTTCGACTGTCTTACATAGGAATGCGACAGAAATAGTGAAGGCTATCCCCCTTAGCAACGACACGGTCTCCAGAAGAATAGATGAGATGGCAAGTGATGTCGAAATCCAGTTGGTGGACATTCTCAAGAAGACCAACTTTTCCATTCAGCTTGATGAATCGACTTTGAGTGATAACACTGCCCTTCTCATGTCTTACGTGAGGTACTTCGACGAAACTGGGGAAACAAAAGAGGACATGTTGTTTGCAGAGTCCTTACCCCTTGACACAACTGGTACATCCATCTTTGCTGTTGTCAAGAAGTACTTTGAAGAAAAGGAAATCCCGCTAATCAACATTCACTCATGCGCAACAGATGGAGCACCATCAATGGTTGGGCGATACAAGGGGTTCCTTGCTCTTCTCAAGAAGGAGCATCCAGATATCATCTGCATACATTGCTTAGCGCACAGAGAGCATCTTGCAGCGAAACGGCTGACCCCCAGCCTTCATGACTCTCTCAATCTCGTGATCACGGCCGTGAACGTAATAAAAACAAATGCAAAAAGCGATCGACTATTCCGCAACCTCTGCCAGGAAAATGACGAGATCTACTGCTGCTTCACACCGAGGTGAGATGGCTCTCTAAGGGCAACTGCTTGGCTCGATTCTGTGAAATGTTCGATTCAGTTGTCACTTTCCTGCAAGTCAAACATGAGAAGTTGGCCGGTGAGCTGAAGAAACACAAATTTAACATTTTCTACTTGGCTACAATCTTCAGGAAACTCAACAAGTTGTCTCTCCAGATTCAAGGTAAACTGGTGACACTCATCGACTGCAAGAGCGCAGTGACCACCTTTATCGACAAGCTGGCCCTTCTCCGCAGTAATATCGTTAGGAAAGAACTTTACCAATTTAATGAAATTAATCAAATGACAGAGACACCCACAGATGAAGATCTTCTTCGATATGGGGCTCATCTTCAGCAACTAAAAGAGGACCTTACATCGCGCTTCCAAGACCTCATCGAACTGGATGTACCTGCCTGGATCACTGACCCGTTTGGAGTCGTGCTGGAAGACGTTGACGTTAAATTGCAGGAAGAGTTGGTGGAACTTCGCAACAACGAGGATTGCAAAGTCCGAATCAAAACAGGCTTCAAGAAACTCTGGTAGAACCACAGCATGGCAGGACTATTCCCTACAATGTCGGGAATTGTTCACAAGCTTCTTCTCACGTTTCCGACATCATATTTAGTGGAAACCGGATTTAGTGCGGCTACATTTCTGCACTCAGACAAGAGGAAAAGGCTGGACATGGTCAACAGAGGGGACTTGCGGCTTTATTTGTCTCTGCTGACTCCTCGCGTGAAAGAGCTGGTGAGCAAGCACCAACCTCAAGGATCGCATTAGTGAAGACTGCATGGGTTGGGCTCACAAATTTATTAATTTAATTTTGTTAAATAAAATTCAATATTTCAATAATAATTTTTGTTTGTATTAATTAATATTTTTAAATAAATTTAGAGGTAGAATTTATTACTTCTTGTTTTAATTACTGTGCCCAGGTTAACTAGACCATAATCCATAGTCGTAGTCCATGACGTGTCCCTTCGCGATTTTTTGCAGTGGGCGCTGGGATCTATACAAAATCCAGTAAGTGGGCGCTAGGCGAAAAAAGGTTGAGAACCACTGCACTAAACAATAAAGTCGATTTATTATTATTATTATATCTGGCAACAAAACCACCCAATATTTAGTATCGCAAATAGTTTGTAATGATTTTCGAATAAGAGCACCATTTCTTTATAATCTGAAATATTTCATTCCATTTAACATTTTTTAGATGCTTTTTGATGCAATTTCCTCATCTAATTCAAATATTTCATTAATTGGTAGTACTATATGAATATTTGGTTTATTTACCATTCTGCTTTTTGCAAACTTGACAAATTCTCTAGATCTCTAGTTTCAGTTATCATACTCCACTTTACCAACCGCAAACATTATGTAGCTTACAAGCAGTATCTCAAGGAACACATCTAGGCCCTCTTCTATTTTTAATATCTATCAACGACTTGCCTTCCTGATTAGATTGGCACAAGTTGCTAGAAATTAGTAATGTTTGCAAGTTATTTAAGCGATAGTGTACAATATGCAGATATCGATGGTAGCAAATCTACTTATATAAAAGTGAAGCGGGGCGTCTCTCGGGGCAATGGACAAATACTCTATATATTCTATATTTGAATGATTTTTTTTATAAATTTAATTGCAAACTTACGATCTACTCCAATATACTTTAAAGTAATATGTGAACTGAAATTACTTGAGGAGGAGTTAGTATACCGTTCACTTACGGTTACCAGGATTATTCATGCAGGTCTGGCGTGAGTCTTGATAACAACCTTCAAAAACAGTATTTCTAATTCCTCATGTAACGGTAGGTTTGTCACGTGCCAAGGTGTGTTAGCCATCACGTGAAGCATTTTTAATTGGAATTTGATTTTGACGATTTTGCGCAACCCCAGAATTATATACCTATATATACTGTGTGTCCAAAAAGTCTGGAAACACCCAAATAAAATCGAAACGGATGATTTTTGAGAAAAATGCAGAAACAGGTCAATTAGTATTTTCAAAAAACTACTGGCTGATGGTATCTGTTTGGAATTTTTGATGACCTTGAAAAAGTTATGATGTCATCAAAAAAAATTAAATGGCAACGTCGCATTTTTAATTTTATTTTTGGTAGATCTTTTAATTGTCTAAACGACAGTCAAAAAATTTTTCATTCCACTTAAGAAAATTTTTGAAAAAAAAATCATTATAGAAAACAAAGAAAATTTTAATCGTAGAAATCGGCAAAAACTCTTACAATAAATGTTCAAAATGTTGTCCTTGAGCATCTTGGCAATACCCTAAACGATAATAAAATTCATTTTGAACGTTTTCTATCATTTCGGGAGTGATCCTTCGTACTTCAATCTCAATCCGTTGACGCAAGTCTTCTAAATTTTCAGGTTTAGTTGCGTATACCTTATTTTTTAGGTAACCCCACAAAAAAAAATCAATAGACGTTAGACCTGGCGACCTAGCCGGCCACTCGATAGGCCCCCTCCTGCCAATCCATCTGTTTGGGAAGGTATTCTCGAGATAATGCCGAACATTTCCCGCATAGTGGGGTGGAGCCTTATCTTGTTGAAACCAAATTCTTTGGCTGGGCAAATTAGGATCTTCTTGGTTCGGAAATATTTCTGCTAATGACGGAATTAAATAATTTTGTAAAAAATCCAAATACATTTCCGCCGTCAGGTTACCGTTGAAGAAAAAAGGCCCTATAATTCTGTTACCGATTAAACCAGCCCATACATTTAATTTCTGAGGATACTGAGTTCGTACATCTCTCATCCAGCGTGGATTTTGGCGTGCCCAGTACCTGCAGTTTTGTCTATTAACAGTCCCATGTAATGTGAATTTAGCTTCATCTGAGAATAAGATATTTCTGATAAAAAACGGATCATTATCACACATATGCATCAGTTGTTCGCAAAACTGTACACGCCTGTGGAAATCGTCTTCAGACAGCTCATGAACCAAACAGATTTTGTAGGGATGATACTTAGTTTTTAGGAAAATATTACCAATTGTACTCTTCGACACGTTAAACTCCCGAGCAAGCTGCCGTGTACTAGAATTTGGAATTTCCTCTACTGACAATAATAAGTCGAGTTGCGTATCTTCTGCGATCTTTGGACGACCACTTCTAGGGCGATCTCGAACATGGCCTTCTTCTTGAAATTTTTTGTAAATCTTACTCACTGCAGAAATACTAATTGGGGCACGCTCCGGATGTTCTGTATTAAATAAGTCGCAAACTTCTCTAACTGAACGAACCCTATCCCCAAAACCAATCATCATCAATATTTGAATACGTTCCCTCTCACTTAAAACCATTTTTAAACAGATTTTTTTAACTTACGCACAATTCGTATTTGACAGAATGTCACCAATAAAACAAAATGTGTTTGAAAAATAATTGACTTTTAAGCCAACTATGTTGTTTTTTAAAGACAAACTTTTCCATTTTCGAAGAAGTAATTAAATTTTTCTCGGTCATTTTCTTAAGTAAAATGAAAAATTTTTTTACAGTCATTTAGACAATTAAAAGATCTATCAAAAATAAAATTAAAAATGCGACGTTGCCATTTAATTTTTTTTTGATGACATAACTTTTTCAAGGTCATCAAAAATTCCAAACAGATACCATCAGCCAGTAGTTTTTTGAAAATACTAATTGGCCTGTTTTTGCATTTTTCTCAAAAATCATGCGTTTCGATTTTATTTGGGTGTTTCCAGACTTTTTGGACACACAGTATATAACAATATACAATGACCCATGAAATAAGGTACGTCTGGTGGCAAATGTGATTTGTGTGACTTGTTACTATTAGCTTTGTTTCTCCATTTGTTCATCTAGAGCTCAAGTTTGTTTATATGATGTTATTATTTGTTGGTAGCCGCTGTAGACTTTTCATCTGTCGCTGGAATATCTGTGTCGTCAGCAAACGTTGCAATGTGGGTTTCTTCTGTGTATAATATTACAAGTCCCAGCACACTGCCTTGTATATAGTACTCCTGATTGTGTAAGTTGATATGTTGAGAATGAGATTTTATTATTAAATATTGATTATCCGGTGAGTGATTTGACATTGATAAAATTCGCAATGGCGTCTTTAAATTATTGTGCCACTTAGAGAATAGAAGATTTAGTAAACGTAAAAAGTTCAATATAACAGAAATTTAAATTTCTATTTATAAACACTTATGTGTATGCAATGTACATATATTATAAGATACAAATCATTACATCTGATAGGTATATAAAAATACCGTTACAAAACCACAGTCAAATAGCTCGAAACCTGTTATTGCTTCACTACGCGGAGGCAAAATATTCTTCAAGGAATTGTAAATGAGGTTGAAAAGACATTTATTATCAATTTCATAGAATAGCGCGGATATAGTAGTGAAAAAATATTGAAATCGGACTAAGGAGAAAAAGAATAAAGATAAAAATGAGATTTTATCAATTACTTTGCATATTAAATAGTCTGAAATAAATCTTTAAGTCTTTTATTTCATGTATCTAAACATTTTCAGCTACACTTAATAGTTTGAAACTTTCAAACTTAACACATATACATGATTTTAATTACCGCTACTGCAACGTACGTAAATGTGAACAACGAAATAACTTTACGTTATATTTACAAGACACTACATAGCACTAAACTAGCTACCATGTACATGAACGTATGCACATTCAACATTTGGACTGGAGAAATTACTTAACCTAAACTATAGGCATGAGCAATTTAGAGTTGAAACACGAAGCGAGTACGCTAACTTGAAAAACCACTATCGTATACTTCAGGAAGTTTAAACTAGTTGGGTTACTGAAGTGCTTTTGCGTTTAATTAATAGAATAATATATGTTCTGAATATGTATTAGCTTGTTAAAGAAACATGAATGTATTAAATTAAGTACTGTGCTTTAGCATATATGACAATTTTTGACTCAGATGTTGTATGTATTATTTGAATAAAGTAATTATTATGCGTAATTGCATTTAAATTTATAAAGCCGGGTCACACGAACATTTGTTGAACTATTTTGAGATGTTCCACAGTCAAAGCAACTATTACTGCCGTACACAAATATACGAAAACAAAGAGTGCTCTTATTAATTTTATTGAAAAAATATCTTCTAAAAATTAAGTTTATAATATAACCGTTTCATCATGTTGCTCTAATTTGGGAGCAAATTTGCCCATTTAACCGTAGCTGCATCTTTAATATTAGAAAGTTACAGATATAATGAGATATGAAATGGACAATGCTTGACAGTTGACTATTTAATTAACGAAAATCAAATTGGTGTCAGCATCACATGAATTTATTCAATTTATTTATTCTATATTTTTTTCAAACATTTGAAATAGGAATGTGATCACACACACAAGCTACCCGGGTTAATTTAAATAATTAGCCTTAATACAAAAGAGCAAAAAAGAAGTAAGTCAAAATAAATCGACCTACAGTGTTTGACTGCTTATAATCCCCGGTAGCAAAACTTAATTGATCAATCCCTGTAGCTTTTCGTAGTCCACCTTAGGTGTTATATGGTTAGTTCTCTTCCCGAAGAGCTATGAGATTTTTAAGAGCTTATACCTGTGTACTGCGTTTCATAAATAAACTTGAAAAATCAAAAGTCGATTAAGAGATTTGTCGCAAGAAAACTGCAGGTGTTTTACATTAATAACCGCAAGGTTTATTGGCATACAATGTATAGAATAATCAAGAATACAGACTAATGTAATTCACATAAAAATAAAGGATATGTTTAACATGGCAAAATAAAGGTAAATTATCGTACGTACGTAGTTATTACACACAGATTGAAATATAAAATGAATAATTTTTGCGATGAAAACACGGCAATGTCGCTTTAATACATAGCGGTAGTATTTATTAAGATGGACGGAACCCACGGCGCATATTTCGAGATACCCTCGATATATACCGGGTGGAACAGCCTATATGCCATTGAATAGTACTTAAAATTTACTATTTAAAAATATCACTTTCTTCCGCCTATGAACGATATTGCAAAAGCTATAGGATATTATATCTGAATAAACCCCATTACGACTTAAAAGTATGACTTGCCATGACTTGCATTATAACTAAAATTAATCAAAAGGAGTTACTTCTGATATTTTCCTTTGACTAACAAGTAATTTTTATTAAAATTTTAAAATTCATGTACAGTTTGGAAGTTCATGAATTAGCAATAGTATAAAAAATATCGCAGTCGCTATGTAATCAAAATTGTTTAATCGTCAAACTTAGATTTATAACTTCAGTTTAAAGGGAACTCGTACAGTACATTAATTTACGTCAAGTGCAAAATGAGATATTTAAAATTGGTCAATGTTTTGGGGGGAAAGTGATTGTGATTGCTGGTACGAAGATATACAACCAAAAATATCTAAATATACGACTGCCATCGATCACTTTTCAAACATTGTTAACAAGATTTGAAGAAACTGGCAGTATTCCTGATGAAAAAAGCCTATCCACAAGAGGTTATTTTGTTATGCATTTACGAAAATTCTCGTACAAGCGTGTACTAGAGTCCTTGATGTGAGCAAAAACTTTATTAACAGAACCTTGAAGAAGTTTAAATTCTATCTGTATTACATAAAGATCTTCAGGAGAGTGTTTTTATAAATAGTACCTTACATGTTTTTCAAGATAGTGCAGAAGTTATAGAAGTTTTTAATAACGTAAATTTAAATACTTGAAGTTATAAATCTAAGTTTGACGATAAACAATTTTTTGACACACAGCGACTGCGATACTTTAACTATTGATAATTCTTGAACCTTTTATTTCATGAGTTATAAAATTTTAACAAAAATTGGATAATTGTAAAAAGAAAATATTGGAAGTAACTCTTTTCGATTAATTAATAATAGTTATGCTATGTGTAATGTAACACAAGGTAACTTATATTATTAAGTCGTAGTCGGGTTTATTCGGATGTAATATTCTATAATTTTTGCAATACCGCCGAGAGGCAGAAGAAAGTAGATACTTTTAAATAGTAAATTTTAAGTTCTTTTCAATGGCATGTAAATATATTTTTTTTAGAATTTTTAACTTCTGCGAATGGTATGTAATGCGTAGATATGTCGAAACAACATTCATTTAACGTACTGAAAAAATATCTCTACTAATTGAGTTCATAATAGGTATTTCATGATTAATAATTATTTGATAGCAACTTTTCAAATGTACAAATTTGATCGAAAAATCGCCATATGTCATTTTAATCAGCTCTTCAAGAGCTATCATAAAATGTAAAAGAATGCATAGAATTTCATTTAAAAAAACATAAGTTTGTGTTGGTTCGTCGTTGTCGAACACTGTGTATTGATTAAAATATTTTTAAATTGTAGAGTTTATATATAGAAATGCTATCTACATTATTAGATACCAATAACGGACTTTGCCGCTCCTCTGGGACACCCGGTATATATAATACAAAGACGAGACAATAAAAGAATGTAAAGCAACTATCAATGACCTGAAGATAGGAAATTCGAGAATCTAAGTAAAATTACACATGAAGTAAACGAGCTTATCATATGGCACTGACCAGATGATAAGCTTACAAGTGATACAAATAAAATGCGTATAACATAATACAAATATATTAGAATGTAAAGTACATAGGCTCAATTACAAATTACGTGAACATGAGCATAAGATATCACATAAAACCAAACGATCTGCATGATTGAGTTGTCTAGACAATTTTTTCACGCTATCACCTGCTGTGCAATTCCTCCAAAAGAAACAATTTGAAAAACTATTTACTATCTGTCCGTCGGATCTTTTGGCTTACGTCATTGATTTTCATCCATATGAATTAAATCAACACTTCTGACTCAAATTCATTACTTACAAAATAGAATTAAATATTTAAAAATAAAGAACTTATGATGCTTATATCTAATATTTTCTTTACTTTATAACATGTTTTATTCAATGCTTAAAATTAGCTATATCTATTATAATGAAATTTAATAAGACAATAATAACCGTTGGTTATGAATAAAATTTACCGGTCTGTCATAGAGCAATCCAACGACCTGTCAAATCAAATTCAATATAGCCGTTGTTGGCGAACAAACAGATTTGTATCATTAAAATTTGACTATAAGTGCTCTTATTAAACAATTATCTTATTAAATTAGCATACTAAGGTCATTATTTAGTTATCTAAGTATGATATTGTGTGTCAAAGGCTAAAACTTATAATTATGTGACCAGAACGTTCTGTATTGCAGTATGTTTCAAAGGTGTTTCAAGAAAAAAACAGCTGCAATTATTGCCAGCTTGAAGTTTTCATTGGAAAACCAGATAATAATTTAGCTCAGCAGCAGTACTGCTCTAATTATAAGCACGATAGGAATTTTAATAGCAATAACTCCTCAGGGAAGTATATGCTATATTAGTGAAGCTCGGGGTGACATACATCTGAAAAGTAAATGGAAGAAGTAATTTTTGCAACAATCTTAACCCAGGATATGTTGTTCTAGGAGAAAGAGCATTTTTAATAAAGGAAACACTAGGAATTCTGCACGTGAATTTTAGTTATTGCAGCTTTTACTAAAGGAAGAACTCGTTAGCACCTTAAAATATCTAAGTTTAATATCTGTGTTAAAAAAGTGTAATAATATGCAAAAATTAATCAGAGTAGATAAAATTGTGATTGTATTTAATGCTCTAATTAACATATGTAAGTTGTATTTAGAATTATTTATGACACTATATAATCTTAATTTATTCCTGTACAACTTGGCCATTATTTTAGAATTTAAACAGGCATTTTGTTACAGACAAAACACAAAACTTTAATAATAAGTTAAATTTATTTATTAATATATTTGAAATCTATTTACATTTTTTAAGTCCTAAACTGTTATACATTGTACGCTAAATATTTATAATAAATTTTTATAATCTTACACATAATATTTCTATATTAATTAATTGATAAGGGAGACACTTGTTGAAACTCCATAACACTGGTGAAAATAAAATACGATAATTTTAAGTTTCAAAATAAATTTAATAGTAATTCCACTACAATATTGTTTCGTCACACAGTGACTTCATCAGGTGGATGAATGACTGATATTTTTACAAATGTACAAGATATATATACTAAGCCTAAGATTACAAATTTAAAGAAAGTAAGGGGGAGTTACATATATCTGTATGGTCATTTAATGCTAATCCTAATTTATTATACCTAGCAATTTCTAGAGACTCAAGTAAATTTAGTTTTTTACTTTTTTCTTGTATATGCAAGATTTTATAATTATTATTAAAATTGTGATTATTTTCTATACAATGATTAGCAAATGTAGAATCTGATTTCTTATCTCTATAGCTTCTTTGATGTTCAGATATCCGTTGAGTAAAGGTTCGTCCTGTTTGGCCAATGTATGACATATTACACTCACATGTTAATTTATAGACACCTGAACTAAGTTTTTTGTCCGATTTGTCCTTATTGTTTTTTAAAAATCTTTCAACTGTATTATTAGTTCTATATGCTATGGCGGTGTTAGAGGATTTTTTGATTAGACAACAAATTTTATCTGAAGTTTTACCGATGTAAGTTACGGGAGAATAATGTAATGGCTCTTTTATTACTTGTCTAGGATATATTAATGAGCGTGTAATTATTTCTTGTTTGCGAAGGAGGATGCTGTTGATAGTATCATAAGAATATCCATTATTTCTAGCAATAGTGTGAATTCTGTCTAATTCTGTATCAAAATTAGTTTTATTAAGGGGGGTATTTAAAAGTCTGTGTATCATAGATTCATATGCAACTAATTTGTGTTTTATAGGATGAAAAGATGTGGCATGTATTGTTGTGTCTGTATCTGTGGGCTTGTGGTAAATGGCAAAATCATGTTTATTAGCGTTATGTGAGATCGTAAGATCTAGGAAATTAATCGAACCATTATTTTCTAATTCTAGTGTAATGCCCACACATACAGACACAACAATACATGCCACATCTTTTCATGCCATAAAACACAAATTAGTTGCATATGAATTTATGATACACAGACTTTTAAATACCCCCCTTAATAAAACTAATTTTGATACAGAATTAGACAGAATTCACACTATTGCTAGAAATAATGGATATTCTTATGATACTATCAACAGCATCCTCCTTCACAAACAAGAAATAATTACACGCTCATTAATATATCCTAGACAAGTAATAAAAGAGCCATTACATTATTCTCCCGTAACTTACATCGGTAAAACTTCAGATAAAATTTGTTGTCTAATCAAAAAATCCTCTAACACCGCCATAGCATATAGAACTAATAATACAGTTGAAAGATTTTTAAAAAACAATAAGGACAAATCGGACAAAAAACTTAGTTCAGGTGTCTATAAATTAACATGTGAGTGTAATATGTCATACATTGGCCAAACAGGACGAACCTTTACTCAACGGATATCTGAACATCAAAGAAGCTATAGAGATAAGAAATCAGATTCTACATTTGCTAATCATTGTATAGAAAATAATCACAATTTTAATAATTATAAAATCTTGCATATACAAGAAAAAAGTAAAAAACTAAATTTACTTGAGTCTCTAGAAATTGCTAGGTATAATAAATTAGGATTAGCATTAAATGACCATACAGATATATGTAACTCCCCCATACTTTCTTTAAATTTGTAATCTTAGGCTTAGTATATATATATCTTGTACATTTGTAAAAATATCAGTCATTCATCCACCTGATGAAGTCACTGTGTGACGAAACAATATTGTAGTGGAATTACTATTAAATTTATTTTGAAACTTAAAATTATCGTATTTTATTTTCACCAATATTTCTATATGATTAAACTTATTTTCTTATTACTATTTATTAACTATTGCTTCTATAATAATTAAGTGAATGATAATGACACCTAAGTATGTACTATGTATCTCAACACATACATATATGCATAATATACATTTACGTAAAAATATATATATGTATACTTTTGATAGTTAAGTGAAACTATTTTGATAAATAAATCTTATTAAACAATCCTCTGATTATTTTGTTAGCTCTTCACGCAGATTCTAAATCTGAATCTGAACAGGATGTTTCGTTAGAATTTATAATAATTGGCTGAATATCCACTAATCTACTAAGTGTCTCTCTCGGTGATACAATTTAGTGATTAAGTTATTTGTATGACGAATACAATTTTGCCAGGTATTTACTGTGCAGTGCTCCAATGCTTCGATCCATATATTTAATACTTTATCGTACCCATAGCCATCCCTACCAATGTTTTTATCATAATAGCCCTTTGCCGCAGCCCAAATTAATTCAATTGCATTAAATTCACAGTGGTAGGGAGGTAATTTTAATACTTCATGTCCATTACCTTTTAAAATTTCATCAATTAAATACAGTTTCTCAGGTTTGTTTCTCCTAACTAAATCCAACAATTCATATTTTGTGAATTCATCGGGAAAACTTATTATTATTGCTGGACAACCAGTCTATTATTTCCTGTTTTCTCAATGCAAAATTTGGAATTTTATTTAACACAACACTGTGATATGGTGCATTGTCCATTACCACAAGTGAATTGTTTGGTAAATGTGGCATGAATTGTATTTTAATCAATTCCTCAAACTTTTTACTGTTCATTTCAGCATGATAATCTTTTGCTTTGGTTTTCGATGCAAATATCAAACTTCCACTTTCAATAAACCTTCTGGCTTTCGAACACTTTTTGTAGATGCATCCTGCCAAGATCTTCCTCTGTTACCTTTTGAATATATCCATGTTTCATCAAGGAATATCATCGGTCTTGGAGAATTTGACTTTAAATTATCTGTCTACTTCCTCAAAAAAGTGCTTCGGTAAAGGGCTATATCATGCTTTTCCATCAATGCTCGTATGTTGTCTTCCTTTTTGAATTTAAAACCATTATCTTTTAATAAAAGGGACAAAGAAGATTTGCCAATATCTATTATTGCTTTGATGTGTAATTCGTTTTTCAATGTAAGCAGAGTAACATGTTTCTCTGAAATAATTTCAAATATATTAAAATTGTGAAACATAAATGAAATAATAACATACTCTCTTTATACATGTTATAAATAGTGTTTCGTACTTCCATCTTTAAAGATTCTCGCAAATCTTCTGTTTTGGGTTTGACCCGAGGTCTTTTCTTACCGGGTGAAGAAAGTACTGGGTTTTTTTCCTTTTCGTTGTTTTATATTTCTGATAGTTTGTGCGGAGATTTTAAGGGCAGCAGCTGTTCTTTGCAATATTCAAATCTTTATTATGATTTCAAAAAATATATGTATATAATTCTTATCTCAATAGGTGCATTTATATTTGTGAGAGGTGCACGACTTTGTTTTTCTCTATCAAAAAAGTCCAGGACATTTAATACAAGTTGTTGAGATTGTGAATTCATACGTTTCCCAGGCATATCTCTGTAATAAATATAAATTCTTAACCTATAACCAATAAATTTAGTGATTACAATACTTACAGAAAATGTATTAAATAGGTACAGTTTTTTTTTGTTCTGAAAAGAACAATTATTTGCAAGATAGAACAAAGACTAATTAGAAAAGCAATATAACGAAATTATACAAAAACGCAGAGAACAAGGCTATATGTCAAAATTTAATAAATTGACTAACCCAGTAACATGTCATGACGGTATATTTTCTCTGTCTGTCTTATTACTCTTATGGGGAAGACAACACCACCATAAAGTTTAAAATTTCTATTCTTATCTAGTCATTGAGATTGGAAAGAAATGAGTATATATACATTCTAAGTGCCGATGTCCTTGATAACGCCACGCAATTGATGACGTGACCCAAAAGAGCCGATGGACAGATAGTATATAATTTGAAGCACCTATAAAATGTAAATATAAAAACTAATTTACTTAAATGTAACTAGGGTGTAATTTGGTTGCTTTTTGAAAGTAATTTTACCTGTTTATAGTGCTTACAACATTACTTAAATTTCCAAAATTTGATATCTTTATTCAAAAAAGTTGTTCCATATTAGGTTTTAATACATTTTTCATTGATATTAAATAGTTACGGAAGATTAATTTGAAAAATATGTGCGTACTTCATAATGGTAGAGAGATTTTATTCCATACTACGTATTAAACAAGACATTTCAAATAATCGATATACGGTTCGCTGTCCATTTTACCCAAAATTGCTTGTAATCTCGACAGGAAATAACTTTCGATACCGCGAAGCGAACCCGCTCTTTATCACCGTTATTGCAACAAAAACTCAATTAATCGGCCTTTTCTGCCGTTCAAAGATAACAAACGCAATGGGAGAAACACGCTGAAAGTATACTACCGGCGCGGTCTGATACTACAACATCTAAGCGGTAGCAACCAATTTCCGTGTCAATAATTATTCTGGCTTTATCAGCGAGCCACAATAGTTAATTACGGTTAGGATTACAGGATTTACAGGTTAGCATGAGCTGTTCCCTATTCCGCCCGATATGCTAAACTTCACCGTTCGGTCGCTGCACAATAAACCTCGCATTCCAATGTGTAATCTTGTTCGTTCTGTGCAATAGTTCCCCCTTGTAAAGTGTACGAACATAAATGTAAGTCAATCGAATGTATATCAAGATAAAATGTCTGCCTTTGACGTTCGTAACGCGACGTTTGATTTAAGCATCCAACGTTACCACCGGCAAACCGTTGTGTTGGTGGAATTAACTGCGACGCGGAATGGGAGACAGAAGATCAAATCATTTGAATCAATTTCTATTGATTGAGACAGGAAGTGGGAGAGAGTAGGAAATTGTACGTTGTAGAAGACATGTTCGAAGTAAAATCCTTGTGACGTTTAAGATTTCACCGTTTACTCTGGGATAGGTATTTTAGTCAGCAGGAATTAGGGGTGTCCTTAACCTTCCGTCTGGTGCGGTTGATTAGGTCTGTAAACGTCGAATAGTTTTAGCACAGATAAGTATACAAATATCCCATTTTCATGGGACAATTTGCTACGACATTTTACGCGATATAGAGCTAGTTTTTTGGTGGTAAGCAATCCACCTGCTGTATATTAGCTTGTCAGTTTTGAAGAAGCAATTTTAATAATAGTAAAAAATATAGGGTTCCGTCTATTTTTTCTATAAATTACAAACTTATTCTTTATTTATTTATAAATATATAATAATACCAAAACGACTTAAAAGGTAAACCCAAATGTTCAAAAATAAGTGAATTTGTAAACACCTGAATGAAGTAACAAACGACAGTCAAACTGCATACTCCTTCTGAAATCACAAAATGAAATCAAAAAACTAGTTATACGAAATCTACATAATAAAAAAATGAGGTACGGGCACCACATGCCTTTCTTATACGTATGTGCGTTCCGAAGTTTGTACGTTTACTTTCTTAATAGCATTAACCTGCGAATAAGTGTTACTTCCGGTCACTAAACCAACATATTTTATGAATATGGGTCATGTTGGTCCATAAATATAGAATTTGTTAATAACTTGACCTCAACGCCACCTATTGAATGTTTTGATAGCGTATTTTACGCGCATTGACGATATAAATATGGTCTGATAATATACCATATTTACTTATTTATATCGTCAATGCTATCAAAACATTCCATAGGTGGCGCTGAACTCAAGTTATTAAAATATTCTGTATTTATGGGCCAACATGGCTCATATTTACAAAATATGTTGGTTTAGTGACAAAAAACAAAATCACATAATCTGGACACAATAGTGTGTGGTCGAGCTGTTAATAAATTTTATATTTATAAACAGAAATGATTCATATGTATCTACACAATTTGTTTGCGTAATCAACAAAATTGTTTTGGTATATGCTGCCGTTCTATAAATAGTCCTATTTTTTTTGTGGTAGAATTGCATTTTGACATATTAACATCACCTCTTTTTGAATTTCAACATAGGCCATTTTTCGGTTCTGCTGTCGCTCTAACGACCCCCTCTGAGTTTCTTATACAGGGCTTTTGCCAAATCAACCTTATTGCACCACTTACTGGAAAGGGCAGAAGAACGTCTGCCGGGCTAGCTAGATATATATATATATTTAATAGTAACTAAATGATACCCACGTGAACTACAGATAGTACACAGATAGGACTGATACAGTTATAGATAGTAGAGATCGTAGAGAATAGATAATAACGTTCTGTTCAGTTAAAATTTGACATACGAGGTGTGATCAACGAATACAGTGAATGAATTTTTATAGCAGCTACTGCTAATGCTAAATTTTTTGAAATAATAAATCCGATAGCTTGATTTTTTGAGGCAATCAGTGTCACGTTAGAAACATTGTGACTTGTCAGTCGGCTTTCAGAGCTGGAAGAGTGTTGTCTGTTGCGCATCGTGGAATTCGAACAACGAGCTAACACCAAGTTTTGGTCGAGTTTTCTTCTAAATTGCAAAAAAAATAAAAATAAAAAAAGCTCAATAAATGTTAAAATCAGGGTATGGCGATAATGTTGTGACTCTGAAGACTGTTTACAAATACAGTATGAGCTACTTACAAGCGGGAATGAGTTGGTTGAAGACGAGCAACAATCGGGACATCCTTCGACCTCAAAAACAAACAAAAACCTGCAGAAAGGTGCAAAAATACGTCGTTCAAATAGGCGATTTACTATTCGAGAGCTTTCAGAAGAACTGAGTATCTCGTACCGGTCCGTGCTAAGCATTTTAACCGATAATATTCAAATAAGCCGAGTGAGAGCGAAATTCTTTTCCAGAATTTTGAGTAACGAGCTGAATGAATATCTTGTGTCAGTTTGCACGAAATTGGAGGATCATCTTGATGCATATCCGGATTGCAGGTCAAAAATTATTACTGGAAATGAAAGTTGGGTGTATAGTTATGACCCTGAGACAGAAGCTCGGAGTTTCCAGTGGAAAATGAATGTTCACTATCTTACGAAGAAAATCTAATCTAGAGAGATGACCACCCGGCAATGACGACACCAGTTAATAAAGCACCGCTTACTGAAGAAACAGGGATTCGCTTTTAAGATCTTTGTCGCTTCTCTATTGATGATAGATTTAACGTTCGGTCTTTGAAAGAACGTAACGTCTCCGGTATCTGGGATTTCCGTCAAACATGCTAGTTTTAATAACAGATTCAAAGAATGAATTTGCCATTCTTTGAATCTGTCATAAATATGGCTGTTCTTATTCCGAAATTATTTAGAGAGAGACCAAAACGGCTTGCACTTTCACTACTAGGTCCTCACATTTAAGGTTATTTAACCCCTGTTTCGACTTGGTAACTAACTGTTTATCAACTATTGTTCCGGTGTAGATGAGTCTGTTTTATATTTTTTGGAAGGGCTAGCTTTAATAACAGATTCAAAGAATGAATTTTCCATTCTTTGAATCTGTCATAAATGTGGCTGTTCTTATTCCGAAGTTATTTAGAGAGAGACCGAAACGGCTTGCACTTTCACTACTAGGTCCTCATATTTAAGGTTATTTAACCCCTGTTTCGACTTGGTAACTAACTGTTTATCAACTATTGTTCCGGTGTAGATGAAATTGTTTTATATTTTTTGGATGGGCTAGCTTTAATAACAGATTCAAAGAATGAATTTTCCATTCTTTGAATCTGTCATAAATGTGGCTGTTCTTATTCCGATATTATTTAGAGAGAGATCAAAACGGCTTGCACTTTCACTACTAGGTCCTGACATTTAACCCTTCGGAGGTCGCGGTGTATCCATTAGATACACGAGCAATGGTTTAGGTTATATTTCCTATATGACAAACGATAGCGTACTGCGCTTGCGTATAGCTGTGACATTACTCTTTCTAAACACTCTACCATGTTTAGTTTCTTGCTAGGGAATTACATGTTTTAGTTATTTGTTGTAGTTTGATCGGAAAGCACGCTTTGTATCTGTCAGATACCGTGACCCCATAGGTGACCTTACAGGGTTCGTTAGAAGTGTTATATCTTTGAGACAATGAATAAACAAACATTTGACTTAACAAACTCTAGAGACGTTGAAGAGGTTATATATTTTTATTTAATTTTACAATACGTACGCTGTTTAATTGAATAAATTGGGATAAATACTTCTCAATGTTTTCTTATCTTTCTCAATTTCTTAAAAATATCTTTAGCTTACACACTCAAATAAAAATAGCCCCAAACCTATAGAAACGCTACATGTATCTGATAGATACACCGCGACCTACCGCGCTGCAAACTAGCCCGCGATCTCCGAAGGGTTAAGGTTATTTAACCCCTGTTTGGACTTGGTAACTGTTTATCAATTATTATTCCGGTGTAGATGAGCCTGCTTTATATTTTTTGGATGGACTAGCTGTAATAACAGATTCAAAGAATGGATTTACCATTCTTTGAATCTGTCATACATGTGGCTGTTCTTATTCCGAAATTATTTAGAGAGAGATCAAAACGACTTGCACTTTCACTACTAGGTCCTCACATTTAAAATTATTTAACCCATGTTTCGACTTGGTAACTGTTTATCAATTATTATTCCTGTGTAGATGAGTCTGTTTTATATTTTTTGGATGCACTAGCTTTAATAACAGATTCAAAGAATGAATTTACCATTATTTTAATCTGTCATAAATGTGGCTGTTCTTATTCCGAAATTATTTAGAGAGAGACCAAAACGGCTTGCACTTTCACTACTTGATCCTCACATTTAAGGTTATTTAACCCCTGTTTCGACTTGGTAACTGTTTATCAACTATTGTTCCGGTGTAGATGAGTCTGTTTTATATTTTATGGATGGGCTAGCTTTAATAACAGATTCAATGAATGAATTTACCATTCTTTGAATCTGTCATAAATGTGGCTATTCTTATTCCGAAATTATTTAGAGCGAGATCAAAACGGCTTGCACTTTCACTACTAGGTCCTCACATTTAAGGTTATTTAACCCATGTTTCGACTTGGTAACTGTTTATCAATTATTATTCCGTTGTAGATGAGTCTGTTTTATATTTTTTGGATGAAGTAGCTTTAATAACAGATTCAAAGAATGAATTTACCATTATTTGAATCTGTCATAAATGTGGCTGTTCTTATTCCGAAATTATTTAGAGAGAGACCAAAATGGCTTGTACTTTCACTACTTGGTCCTCACATTTAAGGTTATTTAACCCCTGTTTCGACTTGGTAACGGTTTATCAACTATTGTTCCGGTGTAGATGAGTCTGTTTTATATTTTTTGGATGAACTAGCTTTAATAACAGATTCAAAGAATGAATTTACCATTATTTGAATCTGTCATAAATGTGGCTATTCTTATTCCGAAATTATTTAGAGAGAGATCAAAACGACTTGCACTTTCACTACTAGGTCCTCACATTTAAGATTATTTAACCCATGTTTCGACTTGGTAACTGTTTATCAATTATTATTCCGGTGTAGATGAGTCTGTTTTATATTTTTTGGATGGACTAGCTGTAATAACAGATTCAAAGAATGAATTTACCATTATTTGAATCTGTCATAGATGTCTCTGTTCTTATTCCGAAATTATTTAGAGAGAGACCAAAACGGCTTGCAATTTCACTACTAGGTCCTCACATTTAAGGTTATTTAACCCCTGTTTCGACTTGGTTACTGTTTATCAACTATTGTTCCGATGTAGATGAGCCTGTTTTATATTTTTTGGATCGTGTGGCTCTCTGAATTTCGTAAATATGCAGCTACAGTAAAAACATAGTACATCCATTCTACCGACAGTTTAATTAAGTCTTCTATGCATGTTTTTGGCGTTATGTTTTTATGCCATTTCCGAAGAATTTTAAGCAACAGGACAAAAACAGATCAAGTCAGACGATGCAGTTATTCTATGAACGATCGTAACGTAATTTATTTTAAAATGATTATTTTGTGAAGGCAAAAATGCAATTACAGAAATTCTTTGTTTAAAACCAATTATATTATATACTCAAATAGACTACGTGTAATCAGTTCTAGTATTACACATTTATTTATAGCAGTTACTCTCCCAAAGTTTCGATTTATATTCTGTGATGAATGGATTCAAACAGTATTTTTCCATTAAAGTAAACTTTACTCTGTCTTTATTAAATTACCTTATATATGAATCTTCAGCCTGAGGGGATTAATAACAGACAAAAATTTCGTAGAATACTTTAGATATATGAAGCCATTTTATACTCCAAATATCCGGAAAAATTCCAAATATTCTTCTAAATACATTAATTAATTGATTTATTTTCTCATTTTATCAACAGTTTCAAGTTTAACATTCAAAATATTTAATAATTCGGAGGCATTTTGCTTTAGCAATGTTCCAAACTCTCTTGAATAAATAACTTAATTTGAAAAATAAGCCGCGCCAAAGCGAAATATGCTTACTTTAAAAATAACTCAAATAACATATTTTCTACTTTGCTTCAATCCAAATTATACCGTAATCGGTTTATTTTCAGTTTTAATTTCATCTCCGTCCCATATTCATTATACAAACTCAACATCTCTAGCTGTTTAATTTAATTTGAAATAAGAACCACTCAGATTCAATTAAAACGATTTATTTAGTGCTCAAATGCAGCACCAGTAAAAACTCCTCAGAAGTTTCCCATTTAAGAGGCGAATAAATGATAACTTCGCCTAGAGGAGGAATTGCATTGCACTTTCATCGTAAAGTCAGTTAATTAGTATTTACAACAACGCTTAGTTCGCCGTACTACTTTGATGTCCATGTATATTTATGTAAATTTATTCAATAATTAGTATTTTGTGTAAGATTGGAGTTGTTTGTATTCCAACATTAAACGCAGTGACTACACTTGTAACGATTTACTATTTTTAATGATTTTATATATTTTAAATATGCATATAAATTGTATTTTTAAAGTTACGTATTAGAACCCAAAAGATATATTTCTTAGAACTATTTTTCCTAAATGTTTATCTATTTATAAATTAAATAAAGACGAAAGGCGCCAAGTGTATGTCTCTATCGTGTTAAACGTGACTTATGCGTGTGACAACTATAACTAGAATACATGGACACAGGAGAGAAGGGAGTAGCCTCAGGCAGAGTAAATTTCGAGGGAAGAAAAAGGTCGACTGACAGCCTTGAAAGAGATCGGTCACCGGCGTTTTAGCCCGGATTTTAAGTGGACCGTTTTAAAAGTAATAGGGCTCTCCAATTAATAAGTAAGTCGACTCACACATAGCGGTCGTTAATGTATTAAATTATTGTTAGAACCTTGAAAATAAATAAATAGATTCTTTGTTTACATAAAGATCGACCGCCAACCAAGTGAAAGGTGTAAAGTTTAATATATCTTCCTATAAAAAGTCATTTTAGTGCATATAGCCATTAAAGAAGCTACAGGTGTCGCGACCGTCGAAGGAAGACTCACAATAAACACACCGACAAAAGGAAGATTCTCATCATATGAAGATAGAAGAAAATATAAAAGGTACTTACCAGTTTTATGTAAGGGTATTAAATAAACTACAACGTTGAAACTTGTCTTATTATAAAGAGGTAAAAAAATCAATATAATAATCTAAGTTTGCCAAATAGTGCATGTAGACTTTTGTATTAAATAGAAGCGTCCTATCTACATACAAAATGTTGTTAATTTTTTTATGGTTTATTATTATATTTTATAAGTATATTTTTAAAAAAATCAATATTTGGACAATATGTAAGAAATATTGTCATTTTACTAAGAATACTTACTGTACAAATCATTGTAATTATCTAATAAAAAATATAGCTTTCAAATCATGTAATTATGTACTTATTTACGTATAGTAAAAACATTACCTATTTCTAATACTTTATTTTTCATTGAGAATGCACTGTGCAGTTTGTTACGTTACCTGTACTGTCTACGAAATGGTCGCCCACCAAGCTATTGCGCTTCTCCCCGACCCCGCACATTTGAATTCAGCAGACGGGAAGGATTCCTCTTAACATATTTGATGATCATATCATTTACGATATTCGCATCACTGCAATATAGAAATGAACGTGCAAACTCCTTTAATACGTTATCTATTATCCCTACAAATGGACGAGCATTCAAAACTTTAGATTAATTTTATGACTACCAAATCACCAACATTCATCTTCCGTTCTAAACCAACACATTAGTATAAGTGAATACGTTATAGAGAAGGAAAGTTGAAATTCATTTGCAACATCTATTACAGGATTTCTAAAGAGTAAACATTACATTTTGCAACTGTGTATATGGTTCATTAGTACTAAACTCCAGCTAGGAGAATAGAACAAAAATCGGTTTCTCGTTCAATGTCTATAAAACGTCAATGTACATACATCTACTTCTCGTGTTATTTCAACAGACCTATCCTTTTATGTGAAACGTGAATGTTCCGCGCGAAATGACAACTTTATGTAAATGTGCTTGTATATATTTGCATTTGAAGAACACAAGAGAACTACTTTATAACGCGATCTACACATTGCGGTTGAACACTATCTGTAACAAAATCAAACGCTCTGCGTGAAGACGTTGAACGACAGATACATCGGTCTAGACGAATTTTTTCTTCGCGCTTTGCTATGAAACGAATGTGTGCGAAATATCACTTCGTATTGCATTCAAGTAATTTTATAACAGCGCCGTATTCATGCTGTTTACTCAATAAACGCTGAATGCTGTAGAAATGAACATAATTTGCTTTTGGTTTAGTTCTTAGAGCCGTTAGGATATATTCAACATTAAAATAAATGGATTTAATGCAATGTAATATCGTGTAGCTTTCTGTTTAAATTCAAATCAATGCTCAATGATACAAATAAAGATAAACATGTACTGCGATTATTGCTTTTATTATTCAAAGTGTGTTCTAAGTGTTGGGACCTCGTTTCAAATATAATTAATTCACCTTCGGAATAGCAGTAATAATAAAATTTACTTACCCGATAGTAAAATACTGACTACGTTAATAAACTAAGATTGAAATCACAAGCAGAAGAACTGTTGGGAGAGTATCAAGAGGTCGACGACGGATCAAATTTTTATGGTGGATGTTAAGAAAGAAATACTCCCGTCTACATGTTGTGATTTTAAGGATGCATACAATAATATAAACAGAAGAGCATTAGTGACATCTTTGGAACCACTACAGGTTTTTTCCAAACTGAGATTTACAAAAATGTCAATGCAAAATACAAGTACTGCAATCAGACTAAAAGAAGGAGTCCGCTGTCGACCTCTTTGTTTCATCTGACTCTATAAGACGTAATACGAAAAAACGAAATAAATAGGTCAGGAATGATGTTCTACAAAAGCCATCATTGTCCTGCATTTGCAAGTGCTGTTGCAAAGAAAGTGGAAGGGATAAGAAAACATTACAAAACAGCTAATAACAACTGCAAAATATATATGGGTTTGGAAAAGTGACAGACGGCAAAGTTTAAAGCTATATGGTGGGACACTTAATGGAAATTTGAAGAAGTGGAGGAATATTTGGGTGGGCTGATCCATAAGAATCAAGAGAGGATAGAGATTTGGGAAAGGAAGATACTAAGGCGGATCGTCGGTGGCAAAAGAACCGAATAATAATAATAATAATATATTTATTAACTTTCTACCAAATTAAAGGTAACTGTTAAAGGTAATTAAACCAAAATAAACCTTCCAAAACATTTATTAAATTTATATATTTAACCAATGAACATAATAAAATTTAATTGTACAATTGCATTTCTAAACGCTACAAATTTAAATTTTCAACAGTAAAAAATAAAAACACGTCAACAAAATCTCCCACCAGTGACAGCTTAAGCCATGTTCATCATGATCATCGTGCTTTCTTGGAAACAAGCTACTGAACAAGATATTTGTTGTAAAGATCTTGACTTAATGCTGAATTTATGTCAATATCTAATATTTTTGGTGGAGGCGCGGGAGTACGTCGTTTTCTATAATTTTTTAACATTAAGCAAGAAAAATAATTGATTCGACTCTCGACTTTGTTTATAACAAAATAGTAAGTGTTATAAACACAACAAAATATAGCAATTATACCGAAGACCATGTAAAGGAACCATCAAAAATAAAATTAATAAATTTAAATATAAAAAAGTAACGTTAAATTTGAAATTAAAATATAAAGTGTTTTACCTGCTAAGCTCAGAGTATATCAGGGCGATTCGAGTTAATAGAAATGATTAATTAAAAAGGTTCCTCAACATTAATAAAAAAAAAATACCATTTAAAATTTTAATAATACTTATATTGAAAATCAATGAATCTTGTATATATATATACAGGGTTATTCACGCTATACGGCACGGAATATTGTGGCCAAAATACGTGACTTTCAAAAAGTTTCACTTTTGGGATATATGGGGGTCTAGTATGGTTACTTTTTAAAATTATTTTTATATTATACAGGGTGTCCCATAAGCCCTAAAAGTATCAAAGTTGTGTTTTTTTAAATGGAACCCCCTGTATATTATTGTATTTTCGGATTCTCCGATCAAAATAAGTGTCTGTTTTAATAAGGTTTACAATACCTAAACCTTAAGGTTTTTTAAATAATTTGAATTTTGCCAAAATCTAACCTAATTTTCATGTTTCAAATACTTAAGAAGTATTTAAGTTATGTAAGCGAAATTTACAGCGAAGTGTAACAATATATCATATTTTATATCCCAATCATAATAAACTTGCCATCTTATACAGGGTGTCCAAAAATTAAAACTAATCAAATAAGAACTTTAAGTGGCTATAACTTGATTAATTTAAATAGAACGCCATATTTTTTAACTTACCAGGAAATGTACTTTTTAATTACCTATCGAATGGTATTAGGGTGTTCTATAGCTAAGTCTTCGCGTTTTTACAGAATACGCCAAATAATCGTTTTTTGTACCATTTGGTGTTTTTTAAATAAAAGTTCTAATGTATCTAGTTGCCTATGGTATTTAGAAATGTCAGATAATTTACAATTATAAGAATAATAATGACGAATATCGTTACAAATGTTCAGAAACTTGGAACGTTATTTATAATCTAACAGGCTATAACAGCAATAATGGCAATAACATATCAACGATAACATAAAACAGAAGCAAAATATTTATAACAGATGTTCGAAATGTCGACCGTCCATTTCCAGACACTTACATATTCTTTTTTCAAAACCACTGCTAACTCTGGACAACATTTGCGGGGTTACAGTTTCAAAAGCGTCTCTTATGCGTATTTTTATATCGTGTGGTGTTGTCGGAGGCGTATTGTAGACAATTCCTTTTATGTATCCCCATAAAAAGAAATCTGGTGGAGTTAAGTCCGGGGATCTGGGGGGCCAATTTTGAAATCCATTTCTTCCAATCCACCTGTTTTGAAAGTTGGCATTTAAAAATTGCCGAACCTCGCGATGATAATGAGGCGGAGCTCCATCCAGTTGAAGCCACATGGTTGTTCTGATGTTTAAAGGGACTTCTTCTAATAATACTGGAAGTTGGTGTAAAAGAAAATCGAGAAACATCATACCATTTAAAGGTCCTTCAAAAAAATAGGGTCCAATTAAATATTGGCCCAGTATTCCACCCCACACATTAACGGACCACCTATTCTGATTTCTCATGACTCTGTATTCATGCGGATTCGAATCAGAATAATAATGGAAGTTGTGTCTATTCACGAGACCATTGTTATGAAAAATACATTCATCACTAAATAACACATTTTCAAAAAAGTTTTTATTTTCTGCCACTTTATCTAACACCCACATGCAAAATTCAGTTCGGTTGTCAAAATCATTTCCATAAAGTTCTTGGCAGAGCTGGATTTTATAAGGATGAAATCTGTGTTTTTTAAGAATTCTTGAAATACTTGCTTGACTAATGTTAGTATTTTCGGATATCTGATTTTGACTAACATTGGGATTTTCGATAACTGAACCAACTACCGTAAAAACATTTTCTTCATCTTCAGTGACAGGTTTTCTTGTAATGGGTTTTTTATAACTGACACTTCCACTTTCCTGAAACTGGTTTAATAATCTCTCAAAAACGGCTGGCTTAGGATGATTTCTTTCCGGAAAACTTTGAGCATAAACTCGAGAAGCCAATAAACAATTTTGATGACATTCTCCTAGGATAAAAATCATATCAATACGCTCTTCTTTTGGGTAAATCTTCATTTTGACTAAGCAACACCACAACAATATTCAAATAATAACGATCTAAACTTCCACAATTACAAAAAATAATACCACTATAGCAAAAACAGACTTTGCAGACTAAACTGACAGACTAAATGAATATATGTGACATTTCTAAATACCATAGGCAACTAGATACATTAGAACTTTTATTTAAAAAACACCAAATGGTGCAAAAAACGATTTTTTGGCGTATTCTGTAAAAACGCGAAGACTTAGCTATAGAACACCCTAATACCATTCGATAGGTAATTAAAAAGTACATTTCCTGGTAAGTTAAAAAATATGGCGTTCTATTTAAATTAATCAAGTTATAGCCACTTAAAGTTCTTATTTGATTAATTTTAATTTTTGGACACCCTGTATAAGATGGCAAGTTTATTATGATTGGGATATAAAATATGATATATTGTTACACTTCGCTGTAAATTTCGCTTACATAACTTAAATACTTCTTAAGTATTTGAAACATGAAAATTAGGTTAGATTTTGGCAAAATTCAAATTATTTAAAAAACCTTAAGGTTTAGGTATTGTAAACCTTATTAAAACAGACACTTATTTTGATCGGAGAATCCGAAAATACAATAATATACAGGGGGTTCCATTTAAAAAAACACAACTTTGATACTTTTAGGGCTCTTGGAACACCCTGTATAATATGAAAATAATTTTAAAAAGTAACTATAATAGACCCCCATATATCCCAAAAGTGAAACTTTTTGAAAGTCACGTATTTTGGCCACAATATTCCGTGCCGTATAGCGTGAATAACCCTGTATATATATATATATATATATATATATATATATATATATAAGTATAAATATAAAATGTTGTTTTTCTTTACCCCTTTTTTGTAAAATATGTGTTTTTTTTTTGTTTTTTCTTGGGTTAATTGGGTAAAAATAAATTACAAAATTAAAATAATACGATCCATTTACTTTAACGTTTCAATGCTTATAACATCTTTTTCAAAAAGTCCAATCACAAATTAAAACTACAAATAATACAAACAGTCATAAATAAAAGAACGGCACAAAGGTGACAAAGAACTTACGTTGTAAATTCCAACACTTTTACACATAACAGCTCTCTGACACACAAAACGCTTTGTTATTAGTTTTTTATAATTGACTCCCATCGGGAACAGTAAGTTGCATAAACGAAATTTTATATTGGGCTTTTTTACCCTTTTAAATATCATTTTATAATTTGGCAACTAATTTATATGTTAAAATTGTGTACAGATATGTCGACGTTTTAAACAGTATTTGCGAGCTCTTCAACAAGCAATGACAAAATGTTAAATGTTTTTGTGGCATTATTTCTTTCTATGATGTTTTTTGATTTTTTATCCTCCCACTTGGCAGTTATCACGTCTGTATTTTAAGGTGAAATAATAGTATTATTAATTTTGTATATCAAAAATGTTATTATATTATTAATTTTATATATGAAAAAACCCAAACCGTAAAATCAAGAAGTGGGTCACATGTAATAATTGTTATTATAGGATGGGAAAGTAAATGTTTGAAAGATTTTCGGTATCTGCCCGATCATTAATAGCATTCTTATTTTTTTTGATATGAACCATTTCCAAAAATTCTCTCGCCTTTGAATTATATTCTTTGTCGATAATTTTAACTTTTTTATAATCAAAACTATGTTTTGTGGTGGATACATGTTTTTTTAAAGCGGTAGTATTCTTACAGTATTTGTGGCCGTTTATTCTATTCTTCAGGTATTGCTTTGTTTGACCTATATATACACCATTACATTGTCCAATGTAATGAAGAATAGAATAAACGGCCACAAATACTGTAAGAATACTACCGCTTTAAAAAAACATGTATCCACCACAAAACATAGTTTTGATTATAAAAAAGTTAAAATTATCGACAAAGAATATAATTCAAAGGCGAGAGAATTTTTGGAAGAATGCTATTAATGATCGGGCAGATACCGAAAATCTTTCAAACATTTACTTTCCCATCCTATAATAACAATTATTACATGTGACCCACTTCTTGATTTTACGGTTTGGGTTTTTTCATATATAAAATTAATAATATAATAACATTTTTGATATATAAAATTAGTAATACTATTATTTCACCTTAAAATACAGACGTGATAACTGCCAAGTGGGAGGATAAAAAATCAAAAAACATCATAGAAAGAAATAATGCCACAAAAACATTTAACATTTTGTCATTGCTTGTTGAAGAGCTCGCAAATACTGTTTAAAACGTCGACATATCTGTACACAATTTTAACATATAAATTAGTTGCCAAATTATAAAATGATATTTAAAAGGGTAAAAAAGCCCAATATAAAATTTCGTTTATGCAACTTACTGTTCCCGATGGGAGTCAATTATAAAAAACTAATAACAAAGCGTTTTGTGTGTCAGAGAACTGTTATGTGTAAAAGTGTTGGAATTTACAACGTAAGTTTTTTGTCACCTTTGTGCCGTTCTTTTATTTATGACTGTTTGTATTATTTGTAGTTTTAATTTGTGATTGGACTTTTTGAAAAAGATGTTATAAACATTGAAACGTTAAAGTAAATGGATCGTATTATTTTAATTTTGTAATTTATTTTTACCCAATTAACCCAAGAAAAAACAAAAAAAAAACACATATTATATATATATATATATATATATATATATATATATATATATATATATATATATATTTAGAAACAATAAAAGAAACGAAATATATTTAAAAGACAATTTCAATAAATCTTTTTTTACAAATAATAAATGGACACAACTATTCATATAGATTCTTTGTTATATTAAAACGTAAACACTAAAAGCAAGATTTACTACATACAATATACATACGATATTATGTATGTTTATATACATATACGACACTATTGCGAAACATATCAAGTTAGATTATACTTATATTTTGGAGACGATATTTATTTAACAATTCTATTTATTTAGTTCGTCTCTGTTTGAAATTTATTTTTATAATCTTTCATTCTTGATTATTTTAACTCTTCTTTTTCAGCTTCTCTTTTATACTGTTTTCAGCGGGAACTTCGGGCTGCTTATTATCAGTGAAATCTTCTTTATTTCTACGTTGTCTCCAACGGGATTATCTGCTTGTTCTGCCAAGCAAAGCACAATATTTATTGTTACCACGATTCCACACTTTGCACATTTAACATTTATTGGCCAGTTTAAACACTATTTTATTATTTTTTCCAAACAACCACAATTCTTCTGACCGTGGCCGACTATACCAGTAGTCGATTATTTATTTAAATTATATTAACAATGACTCTTATGCGTAGTTGTTTGGAGTTCGCCTTTCGATACAAAGTTTAACGTACCTCGCCTTCGACTCTTCACTTTTGAATGAGCATTTTCTTTTTATATGATGATGTCTGGGGCTCCCCGCTTTCTCCATAGTCCGGGTGTTTTCATTCATATTATGCACGTACACGTTCTTTTAGCTGTGAGAATGTTTATCACTATAGGAGCTTTTATCGCCTTAATGCAAACTTTTGCCGTCACATTTCTTACTCATAAATACATACTAAACCTATGAGTAATTGCGACTTAATATTACAATAATGCATTTATTGATTTTAAATACTTCTTTTTAAAATATTAATAAAAATTATACTTAAATAAATTCTTTCAAATAATAAAATTATAAATTTAATATATGAAAATGGGCTGTACCATTACAACCTGTAGAAAATGTTCATAAAGTACCTCAAAATAAAACAAGTCATATGATAGAATAAGGAAAAATTAATGCCTATAAATAATAAAATAGAAAAACTACGGAAAGAAATGAAAGACATGGTAATAAAACAAGTCAGCATATTTTTCGTATTTTCATTGCATTCTAAGCTATGAAATTCTCTTCTGAAGATAGGTAGCGGAGGTAGATAGATTTTTCTTTTGCGAAAAGGAGCTATCAGAGCTTTAATATGTTTAAAATACTATGTATCTGTGTTAATTAATATTGTAACGAAGTTCCTCGTTAATTGCACAAATTAACATTTTTAGTCCATTATTAATTTATTTAACAATATTAAATTAATAGAATGTAAGTTATTTTGCTCAAATATTGTATAAAATGTTTTGGACGGACCTGTATATGTATTCATGTGCAACGATCATTCAAGTTATTTGTTATTTTTCAATATAAGGATGTATACGTCATGCTCGTAGTCGCGCGCAAATTGTATATTTTAAAACGAGTTTTTCCTACAGAAATAGGGGGGTTTACGGATATATAAAGACTCCAACAAGTGTGTCTCTTCCATTTTATTTTCCTATCCTTCTGCTGCCTTTACCTTTCTTTACTCAGCCTTGATGGCGTGGGAAAGATAGGTGTTTATCCTAGAAACGTATTACATTCAGGTCTCATGCGCCGTGGAGTAATCGTTTCAAAATCCGCTAAAATCCGTCCGAAAGTGTTTGTTTCATTCAGACCAGGGGTCGTGAAGGAATAGACATTTTTACCGCTACTACCTATAATTCCCGTCCGAGTCAGACTATAAATGTCATGACTATGTATATATCTCTGTATTTAATATATGTATTTCATTTTCAGAAACGTTAGATTTCAAATTTTGTTTGTAACGCGCGTATAAATTCAATACATTGTCCGCGCTTTGTAGCATAAACAAAGATATAATAATAATTCTCCGAATAGACGCGCGAAAGTCCGCACCGATTGAAATTGTTCTCCGCGACGAAATATATATAAGGTTCTTCTGCGAGCAGGGTAACGTACAAAAACTTAGTTGTAATATAATTTAAGCAAACCTGATCATCCGTATTTTATTTCAAACACCATTTTATTTATGTTTTTCTTTAACGGAATATTCTGGGATTGTAATTGTTAATTCAGGGACTAGGAACGTACAAACGTTCTTGCTTGATTTTATACGCGACATATAGAGGTCGTTGACGCGTATTTAATTTGTATTCTATTTATGTACATAGATTTTGTAAATATATAATTAATATTAAACCATAAAGTGTATCAATTGTGACCATAATTTAATTGTTGAATTGTTTATTCGTTTGATATGATTTTATAATGTTTTAACAGAAATAAAAGTTAATTATTATGTACTTTTCAAATGAATTTCTAACCGTGTGTTTTTTTTTTGTTTACCTTTATCGTTTGCTAGTGAGATAGAGAAAGTAGTATATTCAAAAGTAACGAATCATATTAAAACAATAAGAAGTACTCACGTTATTTTTCTCCGCTGAGTCAGCTGTGAGCAATAGGTCTTTCGTCCCAAGGCACCACTCTAAAACCACCATAACTTTGATTTATTTTAAACCGCCCGAACAAGTTGACATTAAGGTCAACGGCCGTACTTTTACCAGATCATAACATTGAAGCCTGAACATATAGGCAGCCAGGAGTGCGTATTTTTGGTGTCTGGACGACATTCAGAAGACCAATTCTGTAACCGGCGAGGTTGCCCTTGGTGTTATATAAGCAAATGGCACTGTGTATAATAAAAGTAAGCCAGCTAGGTTACAGATGGCGCCCAGAACGTTTGGCCGTGTTTTAAGAGATTTAAAAAATTAAATTCCGCCGCGTTTAATAAAACTGTTTGAATAATTTCACAGTTTTCCGCTAGATATACATGTATAATTATTTTTTGTAAATAGTAAGATAGGAAAATTGATACACATTTTTACGTACATACATAGAGATAAGTTTTTATTAAAGGATAGTAAAACGTACATATTCTTTATTAATTGTGAGGGAGTAAAAGGATAGGAGAATAAAATTGCAACTACAATACATTTTCATTTTATTATTATTTTATTTTTATTTTGTACAAATTATAAAATGACCGATCAGGACAAAGGCAAAAATCCAAACCCTCTTGGGTGGATATATACTTTGAAAAAAGAGGATTTAAATGCCGCAGCAGAATCTTTAGGGTTAGACGCTACCGGTAATGTCGAGGACGTACGTAAACGCATTAGTACCTTTCTGAAAGAGGATAAAACGGGTTCAACGAATAAGGGAAACGCTCCACCGCAAAGGGACACTAACGTTCAGATTTCTTCCGCGGAAATCTGTGCTCAAATAAGGAAATGGGGGATTCATTTTAATGGCAGCTCGGACGCTGTATTTTTCCTGGAAAGAGTCAACGAACTCCAAGTATGCTATGGGATTAAAGACGAACATATGCTACATGCATTGCCTGAGCTTTTTAGAGACAAAGCACTGCTTTGGCTCCGGAATAATAAAACTTTATGGGGTACATGGGACGAGTTCTTAGAGGATTTCAAACTTCAATATCTTCCGCCTCGGTATAATTTTTCAATCGAAGAAGAAATACGCGCTCGGTTGCAAAAACCAAAAGAATCTTTTAAAGATTATTTAACCGCCATATTGACGTTGATGAGACGCGGCCAAGATATGTCCGAAGGTGATAAATTGGAACGTGTATACGGTAACATGTCACCTAGTTACAGGATGTATATACGTAGGGACGCGATACAATCCCTCCGGCAATTATCTAAACTCGCTGCCGACTACGAATTACTGCTGGAAGAGCAGGCGCGCTTTTGTAAGAAAGAGAGTACGCTATCAGCACCGGAACGTCCGCCCAGCGATAAACCGAGTACTTCGCGTTCGCATCATTTGTCATATGCCGCCCAGGATAATAAGCCTCGCCAATTTCCTGTACCGCCGTCGCCGTCACAAAAATTATCACACCCGGAAAACCGTTGTTGGCGCTGTGGCAGAGAGGGGCATACGCGTGGTTATTGCCGTAACCCATTTAAAATGTTTTGTTCACGGTGTGGCAAGTTAAATGTGCGTTCCGTTGACTGCCGATGCCAGGGAAACGCCGAGAAGGGCGGTCTGCAGGCAAAGACCGTCCGCAAGCAGTAAAGCCGCCTGAATCCGCAAACACAGGTATCAAAGACTCGACAGTGCCAGACAATCGCGTCTGGATCCGCGTACACATACATAACCAGAATTTACGAGCCCTCGTGGACAGCGGAGCGACTTCATCGTTTTTGTCCGAATCGCTAGTTGCCCGGTTGTTGGAAAACAATACACAACGCGTCTTAAATAGAAAATCTAAAGTCCGCCTCGCAAATGGAGACGTTGTAGAATCGCCTGGCTCAGTTTTGTTACCGGTCCGCATGGGTAGCCGAACTACAGACGTAAATTTTATAATTATGCCGAAGAGCCCGTGCTCAGTCATCTTCGGAATTAATTTTCTCAAGGAAATTGGGGCTGTTCTCGATTTTTCCGAAAGGAAACTGTACTTTAAGGGAGACAATGCAGTCTTTGCCGCGAGCTGTGGGATCTCCGGAGTACAGGACCGCCACGAGACCGCCTTAAAAAAATTCCTTGATCAAGAATTAAGTAAATTTACTACCGTGCCTGGTCGGACGAATCTAATACGTCACACAATCCGTTTGCAACCGAATACCGCCCCAATAAAACAACGTTATTATCCGTGCAACCCGAAGAAGCAAGCACTAATCGACGCCGAAGTAGACAAGATGCTACAAGACGGTATAATAGAACCCAGTAACAGCCCGTGGAGTTCTCCAATCGTCGTGGTCACGAAAAAGAACGGTGGCGTTCGGTTTTGCGTCGATTTCCGAAAAATTAATTCTGTATCGATTAAAGATTCATATCCTTTGCCGTATATTTCAAATATTCTTGATAAACTCCGCGACAGTAAATATTTTTCGACGCTTGATCTTAAAAGTGGGTACTGGCAAGTGGAATTAGAAAAGGATAGCAGACCCGTGACAGCTTTTACAATTCCGGGAAAGGGCCTATTTCATTTTGTATCATTACCGTATGGATTGCATAGTGCGGGAGCAACGTTCCAACGCCTATTAGATTCGGTGATAGGTCCCGAAATGGCAGAGTACGCATTTGTATATTTGGACGATATCATTATTTTAGGCAAGACTTTTGAGGAGCATTTGAAAAATTTAAGTAATGTTTTCGCGCGTTTACGGGAAGCAGGCCTTCAACTACAACCAGACAAATGTACTTTTGCCAAACAAGACATAAAATATTTAGGTCATGTTGTAACACCGGACGGAATCCGTACAGACCCGGACAAGATCGCTGCTATATTAAATGTACCGCCGCCGCGAAACAAGAAAGAAATACGTGGTTTTCTGGGACAAACGTCATGGTACCGTCGGTTCGTACCGAATTTCGCACAACTTACCGTTCCGCTTATAAAATTAATTAAAAAAGATGTGCGCTGGGAATGGACGACGGAACAAGACGCCGCATTCGCCGCCGTAAAGAAAGCATTAACAGAGAGCCCAGTTCTCGCGTGTCCGGACTTCTCCAAACCATTCCAATTGCATACCGACGCCAGTGAGAAAGGTTTAGGAGTCGTTTTAATACAAATAATAGAGGGTGCCGAAAGAGTGATTGCCTATGCCAGTAGGACTTTAAGTAAGGCAGAATTAAATTATTCGACGACCCAGAAAGAAGCTCTTGCCGTCGTTTGGGGTATCAAAAAATTTAAGTACTATTTAGAATTTTACCAATTCACCGTTATTTCCGATCATCAATGTTTAAGATTCCTGAACGACTTGAAGAATCCGTCAGGACGACTCAGTCGATGGGCTGTTGATTTACAACAGTATGATTTTGTCATTCAATACCGTAAAGGAGCGATGAATAACTTAGCCGATTCTCTGTCCCGAGCACCGCTTCCTTTCAAACACGAAACCGATGAAGATACCTGTGCCTTGTTAGAAGAAACGTCTTGTTCTTGGTATAACAAGAAGGCTGCGGACGTTCAGTCAGATCCTGAAAAATTTCAAGAATACCGATTGGAGAATGGTAATTTGTACAGACACATACCTGATACACAACATACCGAGGGAGTGCGCGCATGGAAATTGTGTGTAGCTACGCCTGATAGGAACGACGTCCTGAAGGAAATCCATGACGCTCCTGAAGCTGGACATCTTGGAGTCGCCAAAAGTATAGCGAGAGCCGCTTCGTTATATTATTGGCCAGGGATGTTCAGAGATGTCCGCCGCTACGTCAATCGATGTCGATCCTGTAAACATTATAAATTTAATCAGGGAAAACCTCTAGGCCAGATGTTATTCTCACCCGTTGATTGTCCATGGGAACAAGTGAGTGTGGACCTCCTCGGACCTTTTCCGCGTTCCAAGAGAGGATATACTTCATTATTGGTAATACATGATCGATTCACGAAGTGGGTAGAGTGCCAGCCGCTACGCTCTGCCACATCACGAACCATCATCCAGGCACTGAAGGAAAAGGTAATCTATCGTTTTGGTTGTCCGAAGATCCTGTTGGCTGACAATGGTCCGCAATTTGCCAGTCACAGTTTCACCAGTTATTTTAATGGATTAGGTGTCAAGATAAGATTTAATGCTCCGTATGCTCCGCAATCGAATCCTGTGGAAAGGACAAATAGGGTATTAGGACCTATGATTGCACAATACATCAATAAAGATCATAGAGAATGGGACCAATACCTACCTCAGTTCGTTTTCGCCATCAACACCGCTAAACATGAGTCTACAGGATTCACACCTGCCTTTCTTAACTTTGGTAGAGAACTCATGCCGCCGAGCTCTCTGCGGAGAACCGCTGATGGGCAATTAATGGATCCTGCTCGACCGAACACAGAAGAATTGGCTCAAGAACTGTCGAAATTGGACGACTTTTTCAAGATTGTCAGGATAAAGTTGGCTCAAGCGTTCCAGAGGCAAAGTAGGCCCTACAATCTGAGACATCGTCCTTACCGCCCTCAAATTGGACAATGGGTGTATCACCAGACCCATAATTTATCCGACGCCTCTAAGAAATTTACCGCTAAACTTGCTCCGAAATTTGAAGGTCCCTCTAAAGTTATCCAGATCCTGTCTCCGTCTATTCTTATGTTACAGGTACCAAACAGACGAAAACCCGTGAAAGTCCATGTGAAAGATGTAAAGATTCCGTCCGCAGACGAACTCCAAACCGATCTTCCACCTCCAAATCCGCTGGAAGTAGTGGGGGAAGGCCAGGAGGATATATAAATTCGTACGTACCATCCAGTATACACAGTCGACGCAATGGGCACTTCCAAGCAACCAGGCAAGATGACCGCTCCCCGTCCCTTGGTATCTCCGCCGCCATCCGCCATGGATGATCGATATCGAGCGTTGTGGGGTACACCGCCTGGGTTGAAGACGCCCGAACGACCAATAACGCCTCGCTATCTGGTGTCACCAGCGACCGTTGCCCTCATGGAGGAGAAATATCAGACATATTGTTGCAGGACACCTCCCAAGCCAGTAGTCTCCGTGCCGCCCTCCGATGAGACAACAGTCGATGTGGGACCCACGTTACACAGTCCCGACGCAGAAGCCTATCTGGGTTTCAGGCTTCTACAACTTTTCGGTGCTTCTCCAGTGCCCGACTTATTGTCACCGTTGCCAGCAACGCCTGAAGCGAAGAAAGCACCCTTTGTCAATGCCTCCCCTCCGACAATCTCAATTCCTTCGCCACCTCCCGCACATGGTACCTCAAATCTACCAGTTATTCCTTTTCTGCCTCATTTTTCCTTGGACATGCCGTTCCTTTGCTCAGACCCTCCGCCGCTGCCGACGATTCCGCCGCCGACCGTTAAACCTCGTCTGGCAAATCCTGGGGCCTGGGTGAGGAAGGAAGGTTCGCTGGGGAAAGGAGTCCGTAAGAGGCGACATGGGAACAAGCGAGTCCATGTGCGGGTCGACGGAGTGAGCGTCGTGATGACTCGCAGGGAAGCTGAGATCCACCACGCGAATCTGAAAAGACAGAACAAGCAGTGATAGTGCGTGCGTCATAGACATCGTGAGTGATGATAAACTGACGAGTTTTAGTTTTTTAATTTTAAGATGATAGACTTTCAAGAATTAATTGTTTAAATTTTAATTTTCCGTTTCTGTACTTTTGATATTTAGTTGTTAGGGTTCGTTGTTTACTTTTAAGGAGGGGGCTGTAACGAAGTTCCTCGTTAATTGCACAAATTAACATTTTTAGTCCATTATTAATTTATTTAACAATATTAAATTAATAGAATGTAAGTTATTTTGCTCAAATATTGTATAAAATGTTTTGGACGGACCTGTATATGTATTCATGTGCAACGATCATTCAAGTTATTTGTTATTTTTCAATATAAGGATGTATACGTCATGCTCGTAGTCGCGCGCAAATTGTATATTTTAAAACGAGTTTTTCCTACAGAAATAGGGGGGTTTACGGATATATAAAGACTCCAACAAGTGTGTCTCTTCCATTTTATTTTCCTATCCTTCTGCTGCCTTTACCTTTCTTTACTCAGCCTTGATGGCGTGGGAAAGATAGGTGTTTATCCTAGAAACGTATTACATTCAGGTCTCATGCGCCGTGGAGTAATCGTTTCAAAATCCGCTAAAATCCGTCCGAAAGTGTTTGTTTCATTCAGACCAGGGGTCGTGAAGGAATAGACATTTTTACCGCTACTACCTATAATTCCCGTCCGAGTCAGACTATAAATGTCATGACTATGTATATATCTCTGTATTTAATATATGTATTTCATTTTCAGAAACGTTAGATTTCAAATTTTGTTTGTAACGCGCGTATAAATTCAATACATTGTCCGCGCTTTGTAGCATAAACAAAGATATAATAATAATTCTCCGAATAGACGCGCGAAAGTCCGCACCGATTGAAATTGTTCTCCGCGACGAAATATATATAAGGTTCTTCTGCGAGCAGGGTAACGTACAAAAACTTAGTTGTAATATAATTTAAGCAAACCTGATCATCCGTATTTTATTTCAAACACCATTTTATTTATGTTTTTCTTTAACGGAATATTCTGGGATTGTAATTGTTAATTCAGGGACTAGGAACGTACAAACGTTCTTGCTTGATTTTATACGCGACATATAGAGGTCGTTGACGCGTATTTAATTTGTATTCTATTTATGTACATAGATTTTGTAAATATATAATTAATATTAAACCATAAAGTGTATCAATTGTGACCATAATTTAATTGTTGAATTGTTTATTCGTTTGATATGATTTTATAATGTTTTAACAGAAATAAAAGTTAATTATTATGTACTTTTCAAATGAATTTCTAACCGTGTGTTTTTTTTTTGTTTACCTTTATCGTTTGCTAGTGAGATAGAGAAAGTAGTATATTCAAAAGTAACGAATCATATTAAAACAATAAGAAGTACTCACGTTATTTTTCTCCGCTGAGTCAGCTGTGAGCAATAGGTCTTTCGTCCCAAGGCACCACTCTAAAACCACCATAACTTTGATTTATTTTAAACCGCCCGAACAAGTTGACATTAAGGTCAACGGCCGTACTTTTACCAGATCATAACATTGAAGCCTGAACATATAGGCAGCCAGGAGTGCGTATTTTTGGTGTCTGGACGACATTCAGAAGACCAATTCTGTAACCGGCGAGGTTGCCCTTGGTGTTATATAAGCAAATGGCACTGTGTATAATAAAAGTAAGCCAGCTAGGTTACAATATTAATATTAATAATAATATCTTCGTTATATACATGTTAAACATAAACTTACACATTAGATTTTGCAATTGAATAATGTGACAATTCCTACAAGAACAATATACTGATGTAACGAGATCTGTAATATTAAAATTACAAATTAAAATATATTATTATTGTTATATTAGATAATTAGTGGTAATTATCAGATTTGTCGAAAGTAGTATCCTTATATTCCATCCTGATTTTCTTGTGAAATATTTAATTTTATTGAACTACTATTGAACACTATTCAAACATTTTTTTTTAATTGGAAATATGAAAAGTTAGAGATGAACTAATATGTTTAAAAATTAGCTGCAGAAAACAATGAGTATATAAAATCTGTGCTATTCCACATAAAATATCAAAATTACCGTATATTTCCGGCCTACAGGATGTGATTAATAAATACTGTAAAACCAGTTACACTAATACTAACTATATTTTTTTTAACTACATACTTTATATTCTGCAAATTTTAATGAACGGCATTCGTAAAATATCCCTCCATAATGTACAAAATCATATCTGCATGCGAGACATGTCGCAGTTTTTCCGCAATGCTTACTCAACGTATTTCAATCAATGCTGCTCTCGAATCACATATAACACAACACTTCTCTGGCTGCCACGCATTTTTGAATTGGTTCGAAATATTAACGAGCTGCAGTACTAGAAAAAAAACAGTATTTGTTTCACCTGCAGTGTGCTCGAATAGATAACTCACAAAACGTGCGCTCGCAAATATTTCGGCAACTAAAATAGGAATGCTTGTGAATTGTAATTGTACTTGACGTTACGGCGAAATGAAATTATAGTTGCTTTTCTGATTTATCTGCAAAACACAGGGCACTGCTAATGAAAGTAATAAAATTTATAACATTGTGAAAAAAACATAACAAATTGCGATATAGTTTTTTTGTTACAAAAATGTATGCATCTTGTAAAATTAATACTAAAAGTATTTGTCAGAGCAACAGATAAAAATAGGGTACGATAACCACACGACTTTTTATACGTATGTGCTTTTTGACTCATACAAAAGATGTTCCAAATTAAGTTTTAAATTCTGTATCTGCTTAATCAAATGAGCCTGCTAGTAGAAGTATTACAATAGGACCCAATTTTTCACTAATTTTTGTACAAAAATTATTCAAAATCAGGAATATCTCTCTCTTATGATATGTCTAGAAAACATGACTTGTGAATATTTGCGAAATACTACTTTTAGATAAGAACTACTTCCGAAAACCTTTTTTGAAATGTTGTTTTTTGTTACTTGGAAATTTGTCTAAACTTAGTAGTTTACCAAATATTGGTAATATTTGTTTCTTTCAGTGAAGTGAACTGCTACTGCTGGTTTACCGATTTTACTGAAAATCGAATTAAAATTACACTTGTAAATTTAAAGTTTAGTAATGATATCTTTAGCTGTTTATCCGCTATTTTGATCACACACACACACACAAACACAAAGAGATATAAACAGAGAGAGATACGTTTTTCAAAATACACTGATTCTTTTTCAAGGAAATACAAGATGTAGAAATCTGCAAAAATGTCGACTTTTTCATAATCACAATACTTCCTTCTAGTACATATAAGAAAGTAAAAAGAGAATAACTCAACTGTGATTTTTGTTGCGACAATTTAATTATGTATTACACTGCAGACTTACCATATCAGGTCAAATTTAAGGAGAAATTAAAATTAGTTAGTAGACATGCTACAGTAGCATAACTGGCAAATATATTGGATTATATGTGTTCAAATCACACTGGGGCGCATTTGTCTAATGCAACTTACATTTTTTATTTCCTTATCGTTATTCGTATTAGGGATGCACCGGAATTCCGGCGGTACCACTAAATCCGGCCGATCCGGCCAGTTGGCCGGAACTACCGTTCCGGGCGGATCGCTTTCCGAATTTTCGGAACTTTTTGGAAATGTTTAAGTTTTAAATTTTTAATATAATTTAAATTCAAATACATATATGCAAAAATAAAGAAAATTATTTTAAGGTTTTTTTTTAATTGGTGCCTACTTACCTATTGTTAAGTCGTTAATTAATCACAAATAATTTTTTTTTTGCACAATATATATTTTCTTTCCAAAAATTACAAAACATAAATAGTAAATGAAAACATTATTAACAGCCAAATTCTAACAGCAAAAATAACAGCCAAATTCCCTGTCATGGATAAGTCTTATAAGATAAGTATACAGTTTACATGAAAAATTAGAGTGAGAAAAACTTAGTATTCATAATTTATTTTATTAAGAATATGGTGAATAAATAAGAGCTTTTCGGCATTTTCAGAGTTTAGCCTACACCTATTATCAACATATACATATATTACCAATTTCTGAAAATAGTCGCTCTGAATAGACACTAGTTGCTGGGCTTGATAGGAACTGCCTAACTAAGTTAATTAGATCAGGAAATTTTTCACGGTGCCTGCTCCACCACTCAACTGGATCTGCCTTTCTATCTATAATTGGCATTCCATCATAAGTATCAAGTTGATGGAGTATGTCATTTTTTAAACCAGATATAGAAGATGCAGACGTTGAAGCTGTTACAAAGTCATTGTAACAGTTCCATAACGTAAAAGTGGAATTTGTTGATGAATCAGTTGTTTCATTTACTCTTGCTCGTTTCTGAATTGCAGCTAAAGGCTCATTATCCTTATCTTCGGTAATAACACTAGCAACCCTTTCATCTTCTCGTGTTTCTGCTTCATCAGTGGTACTGCAAGTATCTTTTATTTTTCCCAAAAGAACTTTTTTAATCTCGTCACTTATTGAGTTACTTGAAAAAAAATAAGTTTTATATCGAGGATCTAAAATAGTAGATATTGTATAATAATTTTTAGATTCAACATCGGAGAATCTCTTATTTATTCCCGTAACCAGGCTTTCTTTTATAGTTACAACACCATATAACTGTTCTATCTTATGGGACAAAAGGTAGCGTTTTAATATTGCAATCGTTGGAATGACTTCTGAAATTATCGATTTTGTGTTGCTCATTAATGTTGTTACCTCTTCAAAAGGGCGCAATAACTCAAGAACCGATTGCAAGAGGTCCCACTGGTTATTTGTTAAATTGTTTAAACTGCTATTTTCAGTAAGGTAAATAGTTACACACCGTCTCAAATGAAGCAACCTTTCTAACATGTAGAAAGTGGAGTTCCACCGCGTTTGTACATCTTGTATAATTTTTTTCCGTTCCATATTTAGCTCTTGTTGTATTTCAATTAATTTACTGCATGCTAAAGAAGAATGATTGAAATGAGTTGCAATTCTGCGGGCAGTACTAATCATATCTGACACAGTTCTTTGAGATTGTAAACTGTCATTGATTATTAGTTGCAGTTTATGTATAAAACACCCCTCACTATTTATTTCTGCATCTTTACATCCTCTCACCATATTGGCTCCACTATCCCTCATCAATAAATGAATTTTTTGTTTGTCAATAGCCCAACCGTTTGTCAAAGTTTCAAGTTTATCGGCTATTGCAAGTCCCGTATGACTGCCTGCAAATTTATCGCAACACAAAATAACATTTCGTTTGTCCCACTTTTCTGAAATTCAGTGGCCTGTAACACTAATGAAGCTTTCATTTGTATTCGAGCATGTCCAAATATCAGAAGTAAGAGAAATAAACGAAGCTTCACCCAGAACCTTTGAAATTTTTATCCTAACTCTATTATAAATGTCAGGGATTATTTTATCAGTTTAATATTTTCTGGAGGGGGGTTTATACTGAGGAGAAATAGTATTGAGTAATTGCTTTGTGAAGTTGTGTAAATTCAGTTAAAGTTGGTTGTCTGGTCTCGACTGAGCCTGTAGCTGCAGATGTAGATGCGGAACCGAGTGCAGAACTCTTGTTTTCTACGAAATAAATTAACACTTTATTATATGCGGTCTAAAAGCTAATATTTATTTTACTTCCAATTTGATTCAATCAAGTAATCAATCAAGCTATCGTAAATCATGAAGTAAAATTTTTATTAAGACAGGACCAAAAAAAATTGAAATCAGACTAATCAAATCACTAGACACAATTTCAAGTCAAAAAATGTTATCTATTGAATCCGATAAATAAGCGACAAAAAAGTAAAACATTCAACAAACAAAGCTACAAAGCCAATCCTTTACCCCAACAAAAAAATATAGATATAAATATATTGTACCTTTTCCTCTAAAGTTATTTGAAAATTCTTCAGGATGATGCCGCTTCAAATGTATTATTAACGGGCTTGTAGATGCCGATTTACCAAAGCCTCCCCTCGAAACTACCATTTGACACAAATTGCAGGTAGCTTTGTTTTTGTCTTCTTTAAGGACATCAAAAAATTGCCAAACTTTTGACATTTTGACGATCTGTATTAAAGAAAGACAGCAATTAGTTGAATTAGTTTATTTTAAAAAAAAACAGGCCATTTTATATCTATGTAATTATAATTATTGATTTTTTTTACTTACTTAAATACACGACACAACACTAAAAATCTCGAACACAAAACACAAAATTCTCAGAAACTTAAAACGTGAACACCAGCAGACATAAATACAAAATGCAAAGAGGGATTTTCTGTGAGCAAATGAATAATGAAATGACCTGCAGCCCTGTGCCTTTGCTTATGATTAGCAGGCGTCTAGGATTTCCCGACTTTCGCGTCTGTGATTCCCCGACTTTCGCGTCTGGGATGCCCCGACTTTCGACCAGATATATTTTGTAATTGGTCAACACTGTCAACAGTGAAGGGTGTGCGTGTTTCCTTGCCTATGATAGACCGGCGGCTGTGGTTCCCCGACTTCTTTTTAATTTTTTTATTATTGACAGGTGGCTGCTATTCTCCAATTGAATGAGTAGAATTGTTTTAATTTTGTTAATGCTGATTAAAAATTAATATTTAAATAAAGAGTAATTTCTATCTAGGTATAAAATTAATAGTAATAAACACTCTGCATACTGTAGCTAGTTTAAAAATAAGTAAAAACAAATCAGCCTCAATATTTTCAATGTTTTACGTATAAAAATAGGCATGCACATACATTTCAAATTTAGGTCCCGATCCGGCCGGAATTCCGGCAATCCGGTCCGGCCGGATCGGCAAAATACCCGATCCGGTGCATCCCTAATTCGTATCATACTAAACATTTTACAAAATTTGGTTATTATTTTAAACGTAGTATAAGAAAGTGTTGTGATGAAAATTTTTGATCGTGAGATTTACATGGTACATTTATCAAAGACCTGCTGAGAAGTTGGGCATATAAAACATAACAAGTTTTGTTGAAACAAATTTTCAAAATTTTTCCGCAAATATCTCGCAAATGACATTTTTCACACAGATTTATTACTTTGATACAAGTATGTAAAACTTTATTTGAAACGCACAAAGCAAAATAACTATATTGGTGAAAAGGCTGCACTGAAATTTATCACTTTGCCATAAGAAATCCTTGTTCTTTTCATAATAGAATTTGCAATTGCTTTACTGGCTAAACAATTAATTACAAACTGTGTTATTTTAGATTTATTTTTCCTGTATATTGCTTTTTTAAATAAATATTGTTATAATTAAAAATTATATATAATGAGATTTATTGGTTTAGTATATGATGCTTCAATTAAAATTAAAATGAAAACATCTCGTTTCACAAAAATTATGTTTTATCAAACACTAGATGTACAATTGCTTTCTTTTCAAATGGCCGGTGTAAATTGAAAATAGATCCCCAAGTTCTACGATAGTAACATTCTAATGTTCGAGTTAAGAACGGGACAAGCAAAAAACATGCGTCGTAAATCTTATATGTATAGCATGAATAAGCCATTGTACTTAATATGAGTGTGGTTTATATTTTCTCAAGTTTTTAAATACTTCATTTTCGACAATCTGCACGAAATATACATGTCATATATACAGGGTGTTCCTAAATATCATGTACATAAGGAAGGGGGTAACTATTTGGTTTATTTTGTGCCTAAAATTTCATATAAACATAGGTCTGCAAACGCTTCGTTACCAATATGCAGGGTGTTGAAATTTCAAGAATTTTTCACTTTTTACTGTATAGCTCCTGCAGTTTTTTTACGATATCTAATGTCAATTGTCAAATTAATAAACTCAAGCGTTTATCTGAATAAAGCCAGAGCCTGCTAGACCATTTTAAAAAATTTAATTTTCTCTGGCGAATTACAGAAAATTGTTTTCTATTTTTTTTCTCGATAACGGTCAGAGATAAGAAAAAAATATAAGAGATCAAAAAGTTTCTAAACAAGACAGAAAATTTATTGCGTATTTTAGAATCTAGCAGTGGCGCATCGCAAAAAAGTTCAGGGTGAGAAAAGAGGGCATGACCCCGAAAAAATTATTACCCTGTAGATTTACATAATCATTTGGCATGGCTAATGATGCAGGCCTTATAGCGTAACCTACCTTCCAAATTTGAACAAAATATCTCAAAAACTGCAGGAGCTATACAGTAAAAAGTGAAAAATTCTTGAAATTTCAACACCCTGCATATTGGTAAAGAAGCGTTTGCAGACCTATGTTTATATGAAATTTTAGGCACAAAATAAACCAAATAGTTACCCCCTCCCTTATGTACATGATATTTAGGAACACCCTGTATAGTAACGAATGAAACACATATTTCGAATGCCTTGCTTTTAAAATTATATATAATTAAATATTAAATACAATTAAAAGAAAAAGATTGTATTACGTTATGTATTGAATTGCTTTGTAAAAGAAACTACATCGGCCATATACTATAGTATATGGCCGATGTAGTTTCTTTTACGCCAATATATTTGAAATATTTGTGTTTATTCATAATAATTTATTGTCTGATAACGTTCATGCTAGGTACTTTATTAGAAAAAATCATTTTTATGTTCCTCAATATCTTTCTGGCTTTTATTTTATTCTTTAGTCTAGTGATATTATAAACTTATTCTTACAAGTTTATAACAAAAAATAATACATATATACATACAAGGTCCCATACTTGAAGTTCTGTGCAATTAATGGGTAATCATGTAATAAAATTTAATTAGGATTGTAAAATTAATTTCTCTAACCTTTACCAGAATAAATTAAAACAAAAATTGTAGCAGATATCAAGTTTTTAGTAATTAATATACAGGGTGAGTCATTAGTAGCTGCTTCCTCGATTGCTCTTTTGTGTTTAAAATAAGAGAAAAAACAACTAGTGGAAGATCCATGGTTGCTTGTGGCGCATATTGTAAAAATACTTTAAGCTCTGGCGCATTTCCGGTTTTACAGGAAATGTACGGAACTTAATTTTTTTAAATGATTCACCCTATATATTTTTGGATTTTCTTGTACTGCTTAAATTGTCTGTTTGACTGTTTTTTCTTTTCAAAACTGGGCCAATAGTTTTTGAGTTATTAATTTTTTTTGAAAATATTTGACCAAAACACGTGTTCAGAAAAAAATCATTTTCACATTGTTTTTAAAAGTAAAAACATTAACTTTGGTGGCGCTTGTAGCCAAGAAAATTCTACATCATTTGGTAAAGTTGCACTCGATAATACCTCAAAAAACTTTGTTTTTTCAAAGCCTACTTCCTGAAATTTTCACGTACCAAAAACACCCAGTATTTTATTGAGTCATTTTGTTCCTTTTTTATTCTCTTTCATTTTTGTTAACAATGTCCTATATCTATCTTTTGTAATTTTTGAGATAATCACTATAGGAGCAATTAGCGGTCAATTAAAGAACTACGGGCGCTGTTCTATTCACCCAAATATTCGTCCAATGAAGGCTGGAATGCGGCTGACTGCCTGAGTCAACTGTTGAAGAAAGTCGGTATACATTTATTTCAAACTTATAAAAGCATCGCTGTTAGTTATCATCCAAATGAATTATTCTTATGAAGAGTTAATAGATATGATTGACGTTTTGGGTGAATCTGAAAGAAACTCTTTGCTAGCATCCAGACTTTATGCACAGCGATCCCTGGTAGAAGTCAACCGAAGCCAGAAACCGTCGAAAATATAAAGTGGACGGTTTGAGTGAACAGAAAGTATTGAATATGAAAGAATGAGCGGAAAAAGCAATAACTGGTGAGGATAAGACGTTTATGGTACTTGCGAGTGTAGTCGAACACCTCCATACTAGTACTACGAAAATTAGTCGTCAGTTAGATGTAAGTCAAATTTGAGAATCCAGAATAATTAGGAAATATGAAATTCACCCGTAGCATATTTATACACAGGGTTAGATGAAAGAAATTTTCAGAATCGCTTACATTTTTGTCAATTGGCAGCAGATAAATTATCCTGGCTTTCTCAATTTTTTGTTGTCTACCAACGAAGCCACCTTCTATTAAAGTGAATACGTTCATCGTCACAATTTCCATTATTATAACACTTAAAATCCCCCATTTTATCACACCTGTAAACTTTCAAAATCGTTGGTCATTAAAAGTGTGGGGAGGAATAGTGGGGTAGTACTGGGTAGTTACATAATTGGACCTTATTTCTTTGATGAAAATGGTAATGGTGAAGAGTATCTTCGCTATCTACGGACGGATTTTCAAAACTTTTTGAAGACCTCTTCAAATATGTCAGTAAACATAACCTTTATTTTATTTCGATGTTAACCAACAGTGTCAAAAATGAAATATTGCAACTGGACATTGCCGGAATTAAAAAAATGAAATGCGATGCTCTTCATTCTATAAAATTATTACTTTTGGGATAGCTGGATATAACATTTACATTGTTTGACAGTTGACTAAGGATGTCGGGCGCCATCCCTGCCCTCCATTGGTTGAACGAATATTTTGGTGCATAGAACAACAGCTCTCGTAGTTCTTTAATTGATCGCTAATAGCTCCTATAGTGATTATCTCAGAAATTACAAAAGACAAGTATAGGACATTGTTAACAAAAATGAAAGAGAATAAAAAAAGGAACAAAATGACTCAATAAAATACTGGGTGTTCAATTTAAAAAATATAAGTTTTTGGTATGTGAAAATTTCAGGAAGTAGGCTTTGAAAAAACAAAGTTCTGTGAGGTATTGTCGAGTGCAACTTTACCAAATGATGCAGAATTTTCTTGGCTACAAGCAACAACAAAGTTAATGTTTTTACTTCTAAAAACAATGTGCAAATGATTTTTTTCCGAACACGTGTTTTGGTCAAATATTTTCAAAAAAAATTAATAATTCAAGAACTATTGGCTCAATTTTGAAAAATAAAAAACAGTCGAACAGACAATTTAAAACAGTACAAGAAAATACAAAAATATATAGGGTGAGTCATTAAAAAAAATTAAGCTCCGTGCACTTCCTGTAAAACCGGAAATGCGCCAGAGCTTAAAGTATATGGATCTTCCACTAATTGTTTTTTCTCTTATTTTAAACACAAAAGAGCAATCGAAGAAGCAGCTACTAATGACTCACCCTGTATATTAATTACTAAAAACTTGATATCTGCTACAATTTTTGTTTTAATTTATTCTGGTAAAGGTTAGAGAAATTAATTTTACAATCCTAATTAAATTTTATTACATGATTACCCATTAATTAAGAAATAATACAGAAGTGGAGGAGAGGAATGTAAATAAGAAATTATACAAGGAGCAGCATTCAAACAAATATAAATATTCTGTGGAGATATTTATTTAGTGTGTTTTCAAGACCAGACATCCATACAATTAGAATGTGACTATGTGTTAATAAATAAATTTAACTTATTATTAAAGTTTTGTGTTTTGTCTGTAACGAAATGCCTATTTAAATTCTAAAATAATGCCCAGGTTGTACAGGAATAAATTAAGATTATCTAGTGCCATAATTAATTATAAATACAAAATCATTTACAACTTAGATAGGTTAATTAGAGCATTAAATACAGTCACAATTTTGTCTACACTGATTAATTTTTGCATATTATTATACTTTTTTAACACAGATATTTTAATGAGATATTTTAAGGTGCTAACGATTTCTTCCTTTAGTAAGAGGTGGAATAACTAAAATTCACTTGCAGAATTCCTAGTGTTTCCTTTATTAAAAATTCTCTTTCTCCGAGAACAACATATCCAGGGTTAAGATTGTTGCAAAAATTAATTCTTTCATCACTTTTCAGATGTATGTCACCCCGAGCTTCACTAATATAGCATTTAGTTCCCTGAAGCGTTATTGCTATTAAAATTTCTATCGTGTTTATAATTAGAACAGTACTGCTGCTGAGCTAAATTATTATCTGGTTTTCCAATGAAAACTTCAAAGCGGGCAATAATTACATCTGTTTTTTTCTTGAAACACTTATTTAAAACATACTGCAATACAGAACGTTCTGGTCACATAATTATAAGTTTTAGCCTTTGATACACAACATCATACTTAGATAGCTAAATAATGACCTTAGCAAGTTAATTTAATAAAATAATTGTTTAATAAGAGCACTTATAGTCAAATTTTAATGATACAAATCTGTTTGTTTGTTCACAACAGCCATATTGAATTTGATTTGACAGGTCGTTGGATTGCCCTATTTACGAATATTTGTTGATATGGGTTATGTTTTAGATTTGCGTATTTTAGTTATCTAAAAACACAAAACATGCATTATGGTAAATTTAAATCGGTTCAGTACTTTATATAAACTAATAAATTGTTGTTTTCCAAAATTTGAACATGTAATTAAAAGATTTTATAAACTTTATTGTTAATATAAGTACTCTATTGTAAATTGGGCTGTGCACGTGTTACAGTCGTGGACAGCTCGTGATTACTCTATACGTTCAGTGAATGAAGTATAGTGTATAATATGTACTCCAACACTTTACTGAAGTTAGTTAAAATACTTATCGGTGTATAGTTTTTTACTGCTCGTTTCTCAACACTCTTGAAAACCGGAACAAATCTGCTAATCTTCCAGGAGTCTGGAAAAATAAACATTTTTATTATTTAGTTAAATAATACTGTAAGTGATGTAGCTAAAATAGAAGCACAGTCACAATCATTTCCAAATCTCCTCACGCCTCATTTCCTTACTCACATGGTACACGATATTCATTAAATATAGGTAGATATACAGGGAAAGAATTACCATAAAAGACACTAGGGGTGTATTATGCATAAAAATGTTATAAATAAAATAATTCTCATTTTGGACCTCCACTAAATCATTTTTCTCAAATAACTTTCTTTTGCTTTATATACGTAAATTTTTCTGCTTCTCCAGTTATATTTCTTCTGATATCGACATATTTTCGATTTATAAATTCCGAAAACTTATTTTTATCGGACATAGATTTATGTTTACAAAGTTAGTAACTCGGTTAAAGTTCCTTTGACGAAGCGTACACAACTCTGCGTTTTTTTAACTTTTCTTCATCCATATCCGAATCTAAATATTTGCCTTAATTTCCTTTCCATTTTCTACGTTAACGGTGGAAAACGTTTGTATTAAAAAAGGTAAATCTCTCGTGAGCCGTCCGAAAATATTTGCATCCAGAACCAAATCGACTGCGCGAATACGCTTAATGTGACTATAATAGATGTGGGCTTTGAAATAATAATATTAGTTTACGTAACGTTGGCCTCTTTGAAAATTTACACACAAAGCAATGCCATGTGTGAGATAACGTGGATCGATATTTTTTATATATAATCCGGATGGTTAACGTATTTTAGTATCCTTTTTAATGGCATTTGCCCAGCTGGTACTTTAAATACAGGATAGCTCTATCTGTATATAAAATATTGTATATTATACAGGGGTAATGATAAAGTAACGCACAAAATTCATAAAACGTACAATGTTCATTTTTGAAAAAAATGCAAAAACACGTCAAACAGTTTATTTTATTCCGCGTCTTTTAACATAAGTCAAAAAAATAAAGCGTCAAATTTGTCAAAGTTATGACGTCATCAATATTTTTTTTAAATATGAAGCTTGTTTTTTTTTTTTTACTTTATTTGATAAAGCTTGTTTTTCTACATTATAAAGAAATAATTGAAGTAGGGGTCACATAAGAAAAAACTGAGAGAATTAATAAAAGACAAAATAAACTAGTTTTTGAATTTATGAAAAGAAACTAAATATTAAAAGAATTAAAATTTAAAGTTACCTACTAATAAAACAACTGTTTGTCAGTGTCAGTCTTACAATTAGTGTCATACCAATTTTATTATGATGGCTCCTTTAACGGAAAGAGAAAGGATAGAAATTCTAATGATGGTAGGTTACGGCGATAAACTTCGAAGTCATGAAGAAGCATGTGTTTTATTTAACGAAACACATTTTGAAAGACCTCCAAACAGGAAGCGTAAGTGATGCTCCAAAATCTGGAAGACCGGGAATAAGCGACGATGCAAAGTTAGATATTTTGCTGTCATTAGAAGACAACCCTCACGCAACTACAGCAGAAATTGCCTTACAACAAGATGTCAGTCAGTCGTTTGTAGTAAAGTTTTTAAAAAAAGAAAAACTGCACCCATACAAAGTTCAACTTGTTCACGAACTCTCAGAAGATGATCCGGACAGACGTTTGGAATTTTGTGAAATCTTCATGAGGCATTGTGACGAAAATCCAAATTTGCTTAATAGTGTAGTATTTTCAGACGAGGCAACGTTTTATTTAAGTGGTACAGTAAATCAACACAATTGTCGCTACTGGGCTCGGGAAAATCCCAACTGGATTCAGACAAAACACACCCAGCGCCCCCAAAAAATTAATGTATGGGTAGGAATTGTCAGGGGAAAATTTATTGGTCGTTATTTCTTTCGTGGGAATTTAACAGCTGAGCGATATTTGGAACATCTTCGTATGGCAGTGCTTCCGGATCTAATTGCGGCATTTCCGGATCCAAATAATAGGGAAAACTTGGATCCCAGTATTTGGTTCCAACAAGATGGTGCACCACCACATTATGGTCTTAATGTTCGAAGGTTTCTGGATAACCAGTTTGAAGGAAGGTGGATTGGAAGACGTGGACCAATGGAGTGGCCACCTAGGTCACCTGATCTCACCCCCTTGATTTCTTTCTGTGGGCACATTTAAAAAGTCGGGTCTACGTTAACCGACCAGACAATTTAGAAGACTTAATGGAACGAATTAAACATGAAATGACTCGTATAACTCCGCAGATGATCGAAGACTCTGTAAATCAGGTCTACCATCGTCTTGGCCTATGTCAGATAGTGAACGGGACACAGTTTGAACAATTCCTGTAAGAAATCATTTTGGTTTAATGGACTGTTTAGTTAATTTAAATGTTATTACTATAATAAAGTTTATTTTGTTTTTTATTAATTCTCTCAGTTTTTTCTTATGTTACCCCTACTTCAATTATTTCTTTATAATGCAGAAAAACAAGCTTTATCAAATAAAGTAAAAAAAAACCAAGCTTCATATTTAAAAAAAATATTTATGACGTCATAACTTTGACAAATTTGACGTTTTATTTTTTTGACTTATGTTAAAAGACGCGGAATAAAATAAACTGTTTGACGTGTTTTTGCATTTTTGTCAAAAATTATCATTGTACGTTTTATGAATTTTGTGCGTTACTTTATCATAAACCTGTATAAGGACTGGTTGCTTTTTAAAATGTTTAAAATTCCTTATGTAACTCACATAATTAATACTTGCTTATTCGATTCGGTATTTCCTGATTGCTGGAATTATGCCTTGGTATGTCTGCTCAGTTTAAAGCTCCCAGACCTATATGTCTTTTACCGACAATATCTAAAATTTTCGAGCGAATTATTGGTCTCAATTAATGGATTTTTTATTGACAAATAGCGTCCTACCATCGCACAGTGCGATATATTGACAATTTAGAAGGACAAAAGTGATTTCTACGAACTATTCGAATAATTACAATAAGCTAATATATCAACTGTTAACAGTTCATAATACAAGGAAACATTAGCTTAAAATTAATAAGATGACCCAATAATAAATACAGCAGGTATAAATCAAATCAAATCATCGTTTATTGTCGAGAGTTGTTTCAACAACATAGGAATTTGCCATATTCAAATTAATATAAATATACACAAATACAAAACATGTAACACCCAGCTTGCCTAGTACTATGATATACAATTGAATCATGGCCTATCCTCACAAAAGTTGAAATACTCGTAATATTCATCTTCATTCAAAAATGCTTGCTCAACAAAATCTTGCGTTAAGGCATTTTTAAAATGATTAAAATCTAAATCTCTGAAATTTTGAGGAAGAGCATTCATTATATAATTTTACACCCCTCTGACAATATGCCTTTTGTGTACTACTCAATCGAGTATATTTAACACAAAGATCATTCTTGTTTCTAGTATCGTACTCATGAAAAGTGCCACAAATATTATTAAAAGACGAAATTTAGCTTTCAACAGTCAAGATATTTGAATTCACAAATGCTTGGCGACAGTCATTTTAATTTATTAAGAGCCCTAATCTTCTTATTTGAAGAATATTTGTTTAAAAACATTATAATCTTGATATTTTAAGAATATTTGTAAAACAAAATCTGAATATACGTATAACCCAGAAATTTCGTTTCTCGTACCCTATCGTCCTTACCTCAAATAACTATAAATTTTTGTAAAGACCAGTCAATTCCATTTACTTTTGGTTATTCAAATATAAAACTTAAAGCAATTTGTGGTATGCATTTATTATTAAGAAAAAATGAGGTGTTGGCACCACACGACTTTCTTATACATATATGAATTTCAAATTATGCAAAGTTGTTCTAAATTAAGCTTTAAATATATTTATCCCCTTAAAAAAAATACGCCTGTGAGTAAATGTGTCCGACTTTTGAAAATTCGTTTACACAAAAATTATTCAAAATCCTATACTAAGTACTTCTAGTCTCTTAATAAATCTCTATAGAATGCATACTTTGCAAGATATTATCAAAAAAGCGCTACTCGCTAAGAGTAAAAGTGCTACTTCCAGTCCGAATTTTGAAATTTCATATACACAAAAAACATTGCAAATCCAGTTCTAAATACTTTTGTACTCTTGTTAAATATATATAGAATGCATAATTTACGACATATTTGTAAAAAATCGCTATTCGATAAAAGTGTTACTTCCGGTCCGAATTTTGAAAAAATTTGTAATAGACTATATATTTGTAAGACCTCTGTTACCTAAAATTGTCAATATTCTCAAACTTGTAATGCATTACAATTGTCAGATCATGATAAGTATAAATAAATAGTGTAGTGTATACTAATACTAACAACACTCTTAACAAATAACAAAGAAGACAAAAAAAAACAACACAAAATAATAAAATCAAATAATAAATCAAATAAGATCATTTGTTTATAGAAGAGGAATGACTAGTGTCTAAGGAATTCTTCTATTGTGTAGTATTCTCCTTTAATCAAGTGCTTCTTCACTTTTCTCTTAAACAAGCTGATTGGGAGGCCCTTAAAGCTCGGCGGCAGGTTATTGTATAATTTCGACCCCCAGTAGAAGATGGATTGCTGCGAGGAACACACCCTATGATGTGGGATCCTCAGCCAGTCCCTCTCACGCGTTGAATACCCATGATTGTACCCATTCGTGGTAAAGACCTCCTTATTGTTGTGTACATACACCACTGCTGAAAGTATGTAGATAGATGTTCATGTCAATATTCCTTCCACCCTAAATCGTGTTCTATATGTTTCATTCACCTTCAAGCCACACAGCATTCTGATGGCTTTTTTTTGTATCACAAAGATCCTCCGAGCCTCCGCAGATGTTCCCCAGAATAGTATCCCGTAGCACAAATGCGAATGAAAGTTCGCGAAGTAAGTCAGCCTTGCTGCCACGTGATTTGCAATATATTTTAATCTTTTGATGGCATACAGTGCTGAGGACAAAGTGCAAGCCAAACCATATATGTGCTGATGCCATCTCAAATGCGAATCAATAGTGACACCCAGAAACCTTGCAGAAGTATTTTGGTTCGTATTTCTGGTACTGAAGACAACGTTTTGAGTTTTATTTATGTTTAACTTTAACTTGTTGGCGGTGAACTAATCACACACCACTTGCACTGCGTTTTCCGATCTTAGTTTAGTTTCCTGATTGGTTTTCCCCTGCACGACAACAGAAGTGTCGTCTGCGTAAAGACACAGCTCTGCTCCAACCACACTAGTCGGTAGATCATTGATATATATAATAAATAGTAGAGGGCCCAGTAGGGAACCCTGAGGTACTCCAAAGTGTATTCTCTTGAGCTGTGATTGTTTGTTGTTCCATTCCGTTAGTTGCATTCTATTTGCCATATAGGATTTCAGTAGGTCCAGAGGTACCCCCCTTACTCCATAATACATAAGCTTCTCGCACAAAACATCAGGACTCACAGTATCAAACGCCTTGGTTAGATCCAGTAGGTTGATTTCAGCGTAGTTGTTATTGTCAAATGCCTGATATATGTATTCGGCGATTTGCATTATTCCAGTAGTCGTCGAACGACCCCTTCTATATCCATGTTGCTCGGGAGATAAATATCCCTTTGCTTCCAAATAGCCTACCAATCTCGATGCTATCGTTTTTTCAAAGATTTTGGAGATTGCTGGGAGAATACATATTGGGCGATAGTTGCTACAGTCACCCTTGTCACCCTTCTTGAACACAGGCAATACTTTTCCCACTTTTAAAGGTGTTGGAAATAGGCCATTTTCTATACATTTGCTGAAAAGTATGGTCAGTGGTGTTCTCAGTTCGTTAAGAATTTCCTTAAGAAAATATGTCGAGATGCCATACACATCCACTGTATTCTTGGATTTAAGGTTCCTTATGATCATCTCTATTTCATCGGGTGCTATCGGGGCAAAGTAAAATGAGCCAGCTGTGTTTAAAGACATAGCAGACAATAACTCACTGTACGTTTGTGTTGGCTGTATGCCATTAGCCACTTCCTCACCCATGCCACAAAAATATTCATTCATGTCCTCCGCGGATAATGACGAAGTTACTGGCTTTTCTACATTTGTAGGCCTTCTCTCAGCATTGATCAACTTCCAGACCGCTTTTATTTTGTTGTCGCTTTTCTCTAAATAGTCAGTATTAGCTTTTTGTTTTAGTTCTGTCATTTTTTTACTATATTGGTTCTTGAGCTCTCGATATATTTTGTAAATAGTTAGGTTCTTAGTTATTCTTGCTACACTCGCCCACGCGTCCAGTGTGTTTTTCAACTTAATGACTTCATCGCTCACCTCACAACTCACTCGCGTATCTTTTTTTGCTTTTACCTTTTTTCGGGAAAACAGTACTCAAAGGCATGATCGAATCTCTCGTGAAATTGTTCGAACATCCTGGCAATTAATTCTTCTTCTTTTACTGTAGTTGTGGGTTCGTTTGGAGTGGTCGAACGTTTGTATACAAAAAGTATTGAAGATTAAGTTCTAAATACTTTTATACTCGTAACGTACCTCAAATTTAATTTTGAGTACGTATGAATTTTTTATAAATTTGTTTAAACTTAGTAGTAGAAAAATTGGCAAGATTCAATTTTTTCACTGAAATAAACTACTACTTCCGGTCTACCGATTTTACTGAAAAACTAATCAGATCTCAAGAGGGATCAGGGAACCTCAAAACGTGGACATCTGCAAAAATCTGGATGTGGAAAATTTTCGTCATCACAATATTTCCCTATACTACGTATAAGAAAGTAAAAAAAATTGATTTATTTAATTTATTTCTTAATTTATTAGTATATCTGTTCATGCATTCACCTTGATGATATAGCCTAATTTTACAATAATTAAAACTAATAATTTTAATTAAATTTACAATATGATTATTGTCGACATCGTGGTCATACATGTGTTCTTTGTAATTGTTGAAAATTGTGCCATGAACACTGCTCAGAACTTTTATACATAATGTAGCCATTAATTTTTTTTCTTTTAATTTGTTGGCATTATCTAAAATTCGAATTTCGCTTTCAGCAATTTTACAAATATGGATAACATCTTTCAGTGTTGAAAAACACTGCTTTAAATTACTACAGTTTTTTTTTAATTGTAAACGTGGAATGAGATATGTCACATTAAAATTAGAACGATTTAATCAATATTAACACTGTATCTATAACGTTAAAACGGACGTTAGACATACAACAACAGCAGAAACAAGCCCACCCGTGACGTCACATGGTTGCGTTATGTTTGCTTCAGTTCGTATTCAAGGCGGGACGGAAAACGGCGTGTCTATATTTATAAGTGGTCTAAGACATTACCCAATGAAACAATGAGTAGTACACTACCCTAACAATGTCCCGAGATACTGATAAAAATAGATTTCTTAAAACAAATAACACTTTCACCAGTTTATTTGTTATATGCTCGCAGTGTGGTCCCCACTTAAGTTTAGGATCCAGTACAAAACCCAAATACCTGACTTCATCCACAACGTCAATTTCGACGCCACGCACGGAAAACATCATCGTAACTGTCTTACTCCTATCAAGCAATAACTTATTTTGAGTAAACCAAACTTCCGCATCTTTACGAGCCACCGAGTTCCTAGACACAAGATTCGCACTATCCGCTCTTAACATTGCTTGCAAAATCATTAATATAGATTAGAAATAAAACTGGCCCCAATATGGAACTCTGTGGCACACCTGAGTTTATTTTCAGCTCTGCAGAAGCTCCACCCCCTCACTCTAACTATCTGACGTCTGTTACTTAGGTACGACCTGAGATACCGCAAAGATAACTCATCTACCGATAGGTCCAGCTCGGAACGGGCCATAGTCAGCAATGAGTGGCAACACTGAAACCCCCACCGAAACCCCTCTACCCGCAGCAGCTTCAATTGCAGCACATTGCAGTTAAGAATTTAGTAAGACTTAAACCGCGCAAGGATATAGTCGTTTGCATATTCGTTCTGTATACTTAATTTGCCCATTTGTTTCAGACATAATAAGGTCCAATTTATTATTATTATTGTATTCTTAGCTGCTACGGAAAAGTAATTTTAAGTAATAAAAAAACAATAACGTTTTCTAAAAGATAAAAGTAAAAAAATCAATAATTCTGCAAAATAAATTCAAATTTTAAGAAAGTCACTTCAATCGTCGAATGCGAAGGAATAGGCCGATTTACGTACTCTACAGCAAATAAATCAGCGGTTGTTCGACAGGAATTGCCTGCAAGATACCACGAAACTATTTGTACCTTCTCTGCGGTTGTATACACTGACATGATAACTACCTTTACGTATGCACAGCTAAATACGAATGACGGGACATCTGTTGCGCTCGACTATCGGAATTAGGTTGTGCACGCGGAGTGGTATCGTACACACGTTGCCACATAGCATTACGTTCCATACGTATATTGTTGCCTATGTATGGCCCGTCGCGGGCTGGACCTATCGGTATATTAAATAGTTTATGCTTATTCATTAAAACATTGTGATCGACACAATCGAACGCTTTACTGATATCACAGTATTCTCCATTTTCAAACCATGATAAAGTAAAATCCACAAAATCCAATACTGCCGCAGTTGTGGATTTCCCGTGCCTGAAACCGAAAATCAAGTACCTCCTGCAAGTCGTAACATAGCTTTTCTTCAGTTAAGTTGTTAGGTGAATTGTTGTATTTTGAGTCTATTTGCAGCATCCTTTTCTCTTTAAGGTAAGTGTTTATTTGTAAAGGATTTAGAAAACAATACGTGTTTCAATCATGGCTTTTCGAATGTAGAGAGGGCCTTTGTTTTGTAGACTGTTTTATACAGCAATGCCTTTATGTTTAATTTAAACATAGTTGATTCACCTATTCAAAACGTATAGAAACATCTTTCAGACAAATGATGACATGTAACATTTTTTCTGTATTTTTTTATTTAGTGTATGTACCAACGTACATAGTCTGCTTTTAGTTTGCAGCTTGTCTAGACATGAAAAGACAGAGTAAACGAATGCAATAAGCAAAAAAATTAATCATTACAAGAAGTAGCTAGAAGTGAGTAGAGATAGTCAAGAAGCGTAACCAAAAATGCGAAAGAAACTTGAATTAAAAAAAAACAACAAGAAACACAGATACCAGAAAATGTATTTTTGATTTATAGCCCACGATATCAATGAATGAAAGAATCGAAGCAATTGTAGAATATATTCGACAGAAACATCTCAACAGTGACCAAAGAAAGGTGTTTTTTTTTAATTTCTTTAGCGAATGTGGACATATTTCCACGATAGAGCTTTAAAGCTCTCAAGATTGGCCCTTTGGAGCATGTCTGACTATTGTCAAAACTTGTTCCAAATATCAACACTGTGTCTTTAAAAGTAACAGCCAACATTTTGATTAATTCGATATAGGTCCCTACCGCTTTATAATAAGTATTAGTTAGTAAATCTGATTATTCATTAACCACTAATTAATTTCCTGAAGGCTTTTTATAATTATATCAAACATAGAACAATAAAAATATTTATTTTAGCAAACTATAACAAGAGACAATTAAAAGGTACGCGTTATGTTTTGATATGCACATTCATTAAATTAACAATACACTTCGTGCGTGAAAATTAATTCTAGTGGTAATTTAACTAAAACATACAACACACCAATAAAGGATGTGAAGGCAGAGGCTTCACATATAGATTAATGAATATAAATTAGTTATTTCGCATATGGATTAAATGTAAATAAATAATGCAAATAGTTGCCAATATTTATATGGACTGCGGCCGATATTCACTTTCAAATCCATATTATCACTGTAATGATGGAAAATAATTATTAAAAATAATAGCTCGAAATATGATAAATTATAATTAGAGGTCGAGCAGCCATATAAGTTACATTAATAATGGGTTTTAAGCATAGTGAGCGACTGATATCGGTTTATGTAAAGTATATTTAAGTATTAAAACTTTGTGGAATAAATTTTCTCGAAATAAAAATTATGTTTTATTATAAAATATGCAGATAGAACTAAATATATCAAATAACGTTGCTGTTGTATTTGAAGCTAGCTGTCCCTTTCCGATAGGTGGCGCTCTGACCCGACCACAGTGCCACCTGTCGGGTCCAGATTTTGTGATTTTCTTTTTTATCACTAAAACAACATATATAGTGAATATGAATCATTTCAGTCTATAAATATAGAATTTGTTAATAACTTCATTACAGCGCCACCTATCGGATCCTAGCATAGCTATGAATAATAGTCTCTTCCAGTTTATTTCGCTACATGCGCAAATGTCGTTTGACAGCTGATTGTCAAATTGTGAATCAACCCAATCGGTTACATAGTGAGGATAAACTGATAGGTAAATAAAAATAAAATAACTGCATTTGTTCGACAGATCGCAAAATAACACAAAAGTAAAAACAAATGTAATTTCATTTTAATTTTTCTCCAGAACTTCCAGATTTTCTTTTCAATTGAAATCATTCAATTGAGTTATTTCTATCCCGGGAGCATAACGTGCAAAACAAAAAAGAAAAGGATCAACCAAATATGTCGTTTCTATCGTCAGTTATGATCGAACGTGCTTACAAAAATTATGATTTTTTTAGTTTGTACGAATTTTCCGATTTTCTTTTGTAATTATTCTTTTTAACAATTACTTTTCTAGGGCCATAGCGGACACAAGAAAAAAGAATTACGCATATCCATCGTTCGAATCGTGACTTATGGTCTTGAGTTCGTAGAAAAATCTTATAGAAAAAAAGCAGTTTTAGTTTTTCTCGAATTTTCTAATTTTCCGAACAACTTTTCTAATTTTTCTTTCCGTAAAAACTTGATTCGGACAATTACTAACATTTTTAAAAAAATTAATCAAATCGCATTTCAATTTTATTTATATAGAATAACTGAAACTAAATTATTTAGCAAGGTAGAATTCATATACTTCGGAAAGAGTACTGCTAATGATGGAATTAAATAATTTAGCAAAAATTCTAAATACATTTCTGGGTCACCGTTGAATTAAAAACAGATCATATGATTTTTTTTTTTTTTTTTTTTAAGATATAAACGTTTTATTCCAAAAAAACATGTACATACACATAGATAAATACATATATACATATACACATGTACATAACATGTCCCCTTCGGTCCTCAGCCTCATTGCAAGATCCTGGTTTTCTCCAGTTTCCCACACGAGCGGTATTGAGGGCTCCTGTGTGTTGTTTCTCTTCTTTTATTTTTTTCTGGATGTCTCTCAGGTTTTTTCTCGATTTTATTTATATTTTCAATATCCTCTTCTTGATTTGCTTGTGAAAGTTACGGTGGTCCAGGTTTTTTATTTTTGGTGTTAATTTGTTGTAGTCCTTTATCGCATCTGCTGTTGGTATTTGTACGCATCGTACTATTCTGTGTTTTTTTGCTCTTATGTGTGTGTGTCCTCTCGTTCGGTAGTTATGTATTTCATTGTTGGTTTGTAGTTTTATTTTTGTTTTGATTAGTCCCTTGTCTATTTTATGTATCAGTAGTATATTTTTAATTCTTATAAGTTTCTCAATATTTGGTATTCCAGTGATATTATATAGTTGTGCTGTTGGAGTTCTTTTATTTAGTTGATATATTAGCTTTATGAATCTATTTTGTTGTCTCTGTAATTTGTTTATATTTTTTAACGTTGTTTGGCCCCATATATTGACGAGGTAATTCATATGAGATGCAAACATGGCGTGGTATATTGCCGGTCTCATGTTTGGTGGTATTATATTTTTAATTTTATGTATTCCAGTTATTGCTTTCGAGTTCTTTTTGATAAGGTTTTGGACATGACCGTCCCATTTTAGGTTTTCTTGGATTTCTAACCCTAGGTAAGTTACTTGTTTTCTTTGATGGATTTTCTTGCCTTTAAGTTGTATATTTAGTTTTGGTTTTTGTGCTTTATTTGAGAAGATCATAAAACTTGTCTTATCTTCGTTAATTGTTATTAAATTATTAAAGCACCATTCTTCTATTTTCTTCATATCTTTATTAATATTGTTTTCTATTATGTGGGGGTTTTTGTTACTGTATATAATACAGGTGTCGTCTGCGTATCCGTATATTTTACCATGGAGTGGTAATTCAAATATATCATTGGTATACAGTATGTAAAGTAATGGTGGTAAGTTCCCGCCCTGTGGTATTCCATATTTAGCAAAACGTACGTCACTTTCGACTTTGTTTATTTTTATTTTTTGTGGACGATTCATTAGGTAAGTTTCAATTATTTTTTGTTCTGTATTTTTTATACCTATGCTCTGCAATTTTTCGATAAGTTTGGTTTTGGATATTGTATCGAATGCTTTCTTCATGTCTATGTATAGTGCTGTTACTATGTTTCCCTTTTCCACTTTTTCTTTAATTTCATTTATAAAATCTGTTGTTGCAGATGTTGTACCGGAGTTCTTCTGGAAAGCATATTGGTTCGAGCTCACAATTTTATTTATTGCTAGATGATCAGATAATTGAATTTGTAAGCTTTTCTCTAAGATTTTGTTCAGTGTAGATAGTAACGAGATAGGACGATAATTTTCTACGTTCTGCCTGTTGCCTTTTTTGTATATGGGCACAATAAAATTTTTTTTTAGATATTCGGGGAATTCTCCATCATGTATAACGTTGTTAATTAATTTGGTCAAAATTGGTGACAATACGTCTTTGTTCCTTTTAACTATTGCTGTTGTTATTTTATCAAAACCTGGTGCTGTGTTGTTTTTTAATTGATTTATTATTGTTGTCACTTCTCTCAGAGTTACCAATCTAAATTTTAATTCAGGTATTTGTTTCTTCATCTTTGTTGTTATTGGGGCTTTTGTGTTTTTTGACATTTGTTCTTCTGCCAAAGATTGACCTATATTTGCGAAGTATTTGTTGATTTCTTCTGCTATTTCTTTGGGCACAGTTGTTATCATTCCATTTTCTTTTTGTATTTCGCTTATATTTTTGTTATTACTTTGATTTTGGCTGACTTCTTTGCTAATTAAGTTCCATGTCTTTTTCGGTTCTGATTTATATTTCTTGAATTGCTTTAGGTAATATTCTTTCCTAGTGTTTTCTATAACATATTTGGTGTGTTTTCTCTGATCTTTGTATCTGTTATAGATTTCTTCGTTTCTGGGGTGTTTAATATGATTTTTATATAAATCATTTCTCTTCCTGATTTCACTTACTATGTTCTTATTTATCCATGGGCAGTCTTTTCTTCTTTTTATTTTCTGGATTTTCTGGTGTGATTCTACTATATTCTGGAGTGTAGTTGATAATTTCTGAAAAGTGTCAATTTCGTTTTCTTTAATTTCTTTAATATTTTTGTCTATATTGAAATAATCTGATGTGGTATATTCGTAATATTTGTATTCCGGTGGTTTTTTTGTATTCTGTAGTGCAATTCTGATGCCGTGATGGTCTGATATATTATTTGGTACAATTTCCAATTTAATTTGAGTCTTCACGTTTGTGATTACATGGTCTAAGATGCTGTCATTTTCATTGTTATTTTTCCTAGTGTGGTATTCTTTTGTTCTTCTGTTCAATATTTTGTAGTTTTTTTCTTTAAACATGTTAATGTATTCTGAAGTTTTGCTATCCTTTTTAGCTATGTTTATGTTAAAGTCGCCCATAATGATATGCTTGTGCTTTCTATTGATTACATTATTTTTTAGAACGTTTTCTAATGTTTTGAAGTCCACTTGGGGAGGTTTGTATATTAGTGTTATTATTATATTTTGTTCTTTTAATGAGATAGTTACTATTTCAACATTCTTTATTGTTTTGTTCATCAGCGTTTTGTAATTTATATCTTGCTTTATGTATATGGCTATTCCGCCTCCTCTTGTGGCTCTAGAATTGAAAATTGCTGTATACCCTTTGAGTTGATAGAAATATTCTTCTTGTTGGTTTAACCATGTTTCTGTGAAGGTTAGTATGTCCGGTGAATTTTCGATCGTAGGCAGGGTTTGTATTTCGGTAAATTTGTTTTTTATGCTACGTATATTCTGCATATACATATTACACATTGTTATTCTGTTAATGCTTGTTGTTCTTGTTTTATTGTTTCTCTGTTTCTGCTGTTACTTTTAGGTCTTCCTCGGTTCGTATTCTTATTTTGTCACTGTTCTCTGTTTTCCTCACGTATATATTACCTTCTCTTGTCCAAACATATTTCAGTTTATGTTCCTTTTTCAATTTTCTAGCTTGGAAAAACAGGTTATTATTTCTTGTTGTTAGTTCTTCATTTATGTATATGTTATTTTTCCCTTTTAGTTGACAGTCTTTTGATGAGATCATGCCGTGATGTTTTCTTGCCTTAAGGATGGCGACTTTCGCTTCATGTGTTTTAAATTCGATAATTATTGGACTTATTTCATTATCTTCCTTTTTCCGGTAACATTTCGCTATGGAGTCTACTTTAGCTTCTTCCAGTTTCCCAATTATTTTTTCCGCTATTTCTCTCACATTTTCTCGTTCATTCTGTTTTTCTATTCCATTTATTATTAGGTTATTCTTTATCTTTTCTTTTTCCAAACCATCCAACATTCTTTCCAGGTTATTTACTTTGTCTTTTAGTTTTTGATTATCTTTGTTACTTTCTTTTAACATCTTCCTTATTTCTTTATTTTCTTGCTGTATTTCTTCAAATTTGGTGTTCATGAATTCTATGGTTTTTTTCATTTCTTCTAATATTTTAAATATTTTATTATTTGATATTTCTTCTTCACTATCACTTTCATTTGAGTCGTATTGTTTGGTTTTTCCATTTTTCTTTCTTGTTCTTGTCATTGCTTGTTATTTTTTTGCAGTTGTTGATTCAGGAAAGGAAGGAGAGATACTTTTCGCACCAGCGGTGTCCTTCGCGGTGTCTGACTAATCACAGATAACGGTTGGACCTCGGATGGGTTTTAACAATAGAGATTTAAGAGGAATTACTTTGGTTACTTTATTTTGTAGAACACTGTATATTATAGATGACTATCGAAAGAAATTTTTAAAGTTGTTTACGGAGATAAGCATGAGAGAAAAAAGCATTTTAAAAAGATGAACAAAAAGACTTACTTTAATATTTCTTCTGTTCTGTCGGTTACTATTTAGTCCAGCTCATAGACTTAGCTTCTGAAGATACTTAATTCGTACCTCTTGCGTCTAGTTTGGATTCTCTATGCCCAATATCTATAGTTTTTGTTTGTTAAGATTCTAATGTAATGTAAACGTAGCTTTATTTGAGAATAAGAGGTTTATGTTAAAAACGGATGATTATTGAGGCATGGACATCAGTTGTTCACAAAACTTTACACGTCGATCGAAGTCATTTTCAGACAGCTAATGGTTAAACAAATTTTGTATAGATGAGGTTTTCCGAAAAATTTGATCTATTTTTCCCTCCGACAGGTTAAATTATCTAGCAAGCTGCCGTGCAGTAGTATTTGATGTTTTTTCTATTGACAGTGGTACATCGAGTTAATTATGTTAGTGGTGTCGAGACAACCATTTCGAGGGCGATCGCGAACAGACCTTTCTTCTTGAAATTTCATGTGAATCTTACTCAATTCAGAAATACAGATTGGATAATTGTCTAGATGTAATGTAGTAAATAAATAACAAAGGCCTCTAAATGAAGGAGTCTATTTACAAAACCAATAAAAATGCTTATAGAAGAACAAGCGCTCACCAAGTAACAGTAAATACATCTTTTCCAGAAGAAATACTGCAGGGTTTATAAAACATATCACACATCCAGACTGTTCACCGTTCACGTTGAGAGTTCAAATGAACGTAAATCACCATTAATTGTTTTATATGTTCAGGTGTTCAAATAATAAGAGTTTTTCTTTATTTTTATAGTGGTTTTCACCCATATTGATTTCAAACACGGAGATACGTTAGTGATATGGTGTCTGTATTAGTTCTTTCTGGTCTCTTAGATGCGAATAGGTCATTGCCATCTCAACCAAAACATTTGCAATATTGCAAGTTGAATTCCGCGGGTACACGGAATTCACCAAACAATTATATAAAAATGAGTAAGCTCAAGATGATTCACCGTATTCCATGGAATGTACACGCATAGTTCTGTTTACCTATATATATAATATATGGCTGGGTTTGAAAACATCGATTGAATAATGATTCGTGTGTTATACACGGGGATTGACTTGGTAGCATGAATATGGTGGGCCTGGTTACGTCGGTTGAATAAATATATATATATATATATATATATAGGTACATTGACATATATAGTATTAGTCAGAAACACGTGTCTACAGTTGCACTACAGCGGATATTACCCAATATTCTCTTTTTCTTGTTTTATTTTATGTATCCGCGATAATTTCTCTTTTTAGTATCTTTCCTGGGTTCGGATAGCAAGCAGGTTGACAATGTCTTCTTCGTGGCGTTGTTAGTTGTCTTCAAAACCGAAGATCTTCTAATTGAAGCTGCAAATGCCGGTCTGTCACCTGATTGTCTTCCGTATTGCTTACATCTTCAAGGTTATCCCACCTTATTCCTTGGCTACACCGTACTGATGGCGACCATTTAGTCAGAAACACGTGTCTACGGTTGCACTACAGCGGATTTTACCCAATATTCTCTTTTTCTATATATATATATACATGTCAATGTACCTATATACTATGAGACTAAATTCTTTCTGTAAATATTTTTTTTTTTAGTTTTTTTTTTTGGTTCTTTTAAAATACAAATTTATTATGTTGCAGATTATTTTGATCATTTCGTACTGTGCATTCAACAGAATGGGCGGGCCTACCGTCTCTATTTGTAGTACGGCTGGCGGACTGGGCGGGCTTGTTAGATTTGAGACGGCTCACGGCTTGGCCTGGCTTTAAAAAGATTGTCCCGTAGAGGGCTCTAATCTTGATAGTGTTTTAATAAACGCCACAGTGAATTCACCACTGGCACTCAATAACAATAAGAGACAAATTTCATCCTGACATTCTTCGTATCTAACAAACGATAAATTATATGAAAAAATAGATGTTTTTCAACAGAAGTGGAACAAAAACAAAACAAAAAAAAAGAATTGATCTTTTCCTATGCGTGAATCAAAATATTTAGGATTCTAATAAAACAAGTTTTCTCTGTAGATCGGAGGAGAAAAACAAAGAAATCTTTCATCGACAGGCAATGTAAAACTGCTGTTCGATTGTGCGAACGCTAGCAACAAAAATAAACACGAAACAAACACTCCGTGTGGATAGAAATTGATTGCATGTGGAGCGTGGGAAACCGATGAGAGATCCATTAGTTGAAAGGGTAGTGAATTTCCTTTCTCGCTGACATTTCGCATTTATATAATTAAAATCAAAAGGAGGGGGTATTGCCAGTAATGACTTCCATTTTGCTTTGTTGTTCTTTCCACGGCATTGAGCGAAAAATATCATATATACTGATATACAACGCGGACTTTTTACGTATGTACTTATATTTAATGTAGATGGTGAAATCGATCCGATTGCATCAGTGTTAGCTATACGTATTAATGGCTCTATACGAGTGCCAAGGTGTAGTTGCAAAAAAAAAAGCTTTGTCGGGTACTAAGACCAGCGATATGGAAGGTACACCATATTCCCATATCGCTGGTCAACAATAGTAAATATAATTTTAGTAACAATAATAAATTAGCTTGACAAATAAGTAGGGAAAAAATAAACCAAATAAATTATACCTACATTACATAATACTAACCACTATTTTGTAAATTTATTTGAAAAAAAGAATAACTCGATAGAATTTCTAATACATAGTAATTGTAAAAAGGTTAACTGAATTTTTGCAACCAGGCATATCTATGAGTATGATAAGTTGCACATGCATCTCATACCAGCAATGTACAGGGTTATTCATTATAAATTACCCACCCTTTATCATCGTTATTATTGCATATACAAAAAATATTTCAAATAAAAGTTGTGTGGCTGAGCTGAATTTTATTTGCGTGCTATCAAAAACACAGTGGCGTGCAGATACAACGATCTAAAAAGAAAATAATGTTTTTTTAATGGAATACTTTGATTTCAAAAATATACCATATGATATCGGTATCTTAAACCGTTTTCGAGTTATTAAATGTCGAATATTGTACTTACTGTAGTATGGAAAAGTTAACATTATTAAAGTAAGCTATGAGAATGACAATTATTGTGTTTGATAAAGAAATTTCCTTAATAAAAAAAGTCAACACGGAAATGTCATTTATCACACAATAATTGTCATTTTCATAATGTTAACTTTTCCGTAGTACTAACTACGATATTCGACATTTAATTACTCGAAAAAGGGTTTAAGATACCGGTATCATATGGAATATTTTTGAAATCAGTGTTTTTGATAGCATGCAAATAAAATTAAGTTTCAGCCACACAACTTTTATTTGAAACACTTTTTTGTATATGCAATAATAACAATGATGAAGGGTGGGTAATTTATAATGAATAACGCTGTAAATTAAGAGGGGCATTTACCAACTCTATCCGATTGAATCGAAACTTATGCAACTTGTATTACTAGTGGGATGATAGACGCGAAGGGGTGCGAGTAGGTGGAGCTAGACGATGTTCGAGTTTCTATCAGAGCGCTTCGGTTTTATTCACAGATTCTATAGCAATGCAGATCGGGACAAATACTGAATGAAAAAAATTAGCGTAGAACCAGTTCAAAACGATGTACACATTTATATAATTCTCTACATGAAGTGGCAATTTACGGCATTTTTGGTCGATACTGAACATTTTTATTGTAAAAAATTGACCAAAATTCTTTTCAAGCGTGTTCTTAAACAAAAACAACCACCAAACCCGAAAACCACGTTAGATATAATACGTTTTTTCGCTCAAAAAAAACACATCTCATTCTGTAGTAGTGATTTTTTCTGTATGTTTCTAACTTGCTTATTTGTAAAAGAAATGAGGTGTGGCCACCACACGACTTTTTTATACGTATGAGCGTTTCAAACTATACAATTTTAAGAATGTTTTTATACAAAACTTATTGAAAATTCTATTCTAAGTACTTTCATTCTCTAAATAAATCGCTATAGAATGCATTCTTTGCAAGATATTCGAAGCAAAGTGCTACTCGCTAAGAATAAAAGTGCTACTTCCGGTCCGAATTTTGAAATTTCATGTATACAAAAAATATTGCAAATCAAATTCTAAATACTTTTGTACTCTTAATAAATATATATATCATCATTTACGACATATTTGCAAAAAATCGTTATGCGGTAAGAGTAAAAGTGATACTTCCGGAACGAATTTTGAAAATTTTTTTTATACAAAAGATATTGGAAATTAAGTTATAAATACTTTCATATTCGTAGCGTAACTGTCTAAAAAGCATGACTTGCAAAATATTGGCATAAAACTTATTTTCGATAAGAGTAAAAGAGCTACTTCCGGTAGTAATTTCGAAAAACTTTTTAAATAAAATGGTTATCAATTTTAATTGTAAGTACATATGAATTCTTTATAAATTTGTTTAAACTTAGTAGTTGACGAAATATTTGCAAAATTCGAATTTTTCACTGAAGTAAAGTACTACTTCCGGTCTACCGATTTTACTGAAAAACTAATCAGATCTCAAGAGGCAGATTATACACGTAAATACAAAATTTGGAATTGATATCTACAGCGGTTTGACCGCTATCGTGGTCACACACACACACACACAGAGAGAGAGAGAGAGAGAGAGAGAGAGAGAGAGAGAGAGAGAGAGAGAGAGAGAGAGAGAGAGAGAGAGAGAGAGAGAGAGAGAGAGAGAGAGAGATTTTTTAAAAACCACTTTTTTGGTATTAGGGGACTTCAAAAGTATCACAGAAAACGTGGACATCTGCAAAAATCTCGAGGTCGAAAATTTTCATCATCACAATACTTCCTTATACTACGTATAAGAAAGTAATATATGTATACAGGCAGGGAACAACTTTGAGAGAAGGGTTCGAAATTATTTTTAAAATATAAACAAACCAAAACAAACTTCTTTATTTTGTTGATTTTTTATAATAAGTCAATTTTTGCTCGCCCATAACTGTTATATTATTATACACTCTAATATTATAGATATACAGCCTGTTCCAAATTAACTCCGCAAAAAAACTAATTCTAGACAAAAGTCATTAAACACTCTTATATCAAAATATTTGAAATAACACAGATATTAACCATTTTGTGATTTAATCAGTGGCCGTAATTCACAAACTGACTTCAATGAAGTTTTGACCTCGCTTGTCAAAACATGTAATTTCGCGCTTGTCTTTGAGTGCGGGAAATAAAAATTGCATTAAAGAAACAAATGATTATTACAGTAAAAAAAGTATATTTGTGAAAATGTCCATTTCAACTAAATTTAGTGTATTACACGTAAATTTCACAAAATTAATTAAAAACTACTACTACTTTGATTAAATGCCAAATTCTTAATATCTGCGTTATTTCAAGTATGTTGATAAAAGAGTGTATAATGACTTTTGTCTAGAATTAGTTTTTCTTTCATTTGAATGAAAAACATACAGGGTGTTCCATTTAAAAAAATAATGTTTTTTCAAATATCACGAAAATGCGATGTTCAATTATTTTTTAAAGTTCACCATCGTAAATAGCAATAAAAACACTGCTACTTTGCTAATTTGACCAAAGTCATAGCTCCAATAATAACAAAGTTAGCAATAGTGCCGAGTTAATTTGGAACAGGCTTCGCTAGGCCCGGTAGAGATACCGTAAAGTGAGAAATGTGTGGGACAATGTTTACTATTTCAATTTTTTTATCTTCAAATATAATTACATAATTTTTTTTTTAATATCGTTCATCAATTCTGCAGCTGGCGTGTAGAGGTTGTTGTTTTCTTTTGTATATCAGTCTTAGTTAGTAGACATTAATCAAATATATGCATTTTTGTGGTTATTTCTAAAATACTGTTTTAAGAAAGTAAATTAATACAAAGACTACCTTTGGCATTATAAATTTATGCCTCTTGCATCGCTAACCCAAATTTGAGATTCTCATAGTGTTCGATAGATGAACGCTCCTCTTAATACAATGAACATTACTTGTCTAATTCTACTGAAAATCTAATCAAATTTTAAGAGTAAGATTATACGTCGTGATCACACACACACACATACACAGTCTTACTCTTAAAATTTGATTAGATTTTCAGTAAAATCAGTAGACCCGAATTATAGTTTACTTCAGTTACAAAATCAAAATTTACTAATATCTCGTCTACTACTAAGTTTAAACAAATTTATAAAGAATTCAAATGTACTAAAAAATAAATTTGAGAAAAAAATTATTAAAAATTTTTTTCGAAATTCCAAGCGGGAGTAGGATTTTACTCTTATCGAAAAACAGTTTTTCGCAAATTTCTCGGCAGATACACTAGGAGTATAAAAGTATTTCAAGCTTGATTGATTTTCAATACATTTTGTATAAAAGGAAATTTTAAATTCTGACCGGAAGTAACACTTTGACTCTTATCGTGTAGCACTTTTTGAAAATATTTAATAAGTATGTATTCTGTAGAGATTTGTTAAGATAATAGAAGTACCTGATTTTAATTTTTTTTTTAATTTAAAATTTTGTATAATTTTAAAAGCACATGAGATTAAGAAAGTGGTGCGTTGGCCACACTTCATTTTTTTTAAAATTAAAGTTACGTCCGATATATAAAAATTTCCAAATGTTGAATTTTTAAAAGGGACGCTTGGGGGTTTAAAAGTAGCGTCAAAAAATATAATTCAGCCTAAAGTATTACTCTTTACTAGACAGTTACCAAATAATAATAAAAATTGGACGAGTGTTTTGACATCATAGGAGGGAGCCATTCCAGATTTATAAATAATTCGAGAAATATTTCTTATCTACAAAGACTGAAATAACATTAAGTTCTATAGAAATTTAATAAATACAATAATAAACGACTTTACATACGAGGAAAGTATCAGTATTACCAGGAAATCCGAAATTTTGAAGATATAAGAAATTCCATACGAGGCGTCATTTACCAGCATTTCGGGTAAATTCGGATGATAGACGACCGCCCTGTTTCCGACGAAATCCGAACATCTACGACAAATTCAATGAATCCTGTATCTATAATCTTACAAACAATACAAGAAGTAACATATATTTAAAAAGCAATTCTAATAAATTTTTTTTTTTACAAACATTAAACTAACACAAACATTTCTGTAGGTCCTTTATTCGATTCAATCGTAGGCTATAAACGCCAGAATTTATTACATACAATGCACATTCTATATTGTACGTATTTATATCGATACGTGTGAACATATCAAGTTACTTTACACATATATTTGTTAGACGATATTTATTTAATTACTTTCTGTTTGAACTTTTATTTCTATAGTCTCTCCTCTTTTATTACATAAAACATTACAGTCATTAAACAATAATCATTTAAATAATACCTTATCTAAAATTCTTCTTATTCAACTTCTTTTTTGTACTGTTTCCAGCAGGAACTTCGGGCTGCTTACTATCAACGAAATCTTCTTTATTTCTACGATGTTTTCAACGGCATCATCTGCTTCTTCTGCTACTCGAAATACAATCTTTGTTTTAACAATATAACAAGTTGCACAATTACTTCTTAGGTGCAACTTTGACCACTACTTTACTACGTTTTCTCGGTAGTAAATTATTTATTGAAGTTATAGTAACAATGACTCTTATGCGTAGTCTAATGTTTGGAGTTAGCCTTTTGATACGATATTTAACGTATCTTGCTGTCGACTCTGTCTTTTCTCACGCGTATTTTTGTATTATATCAGAATGTCTGGGGTACCTCGCTTTCCACAAAGTTCAGGGTTTCCCATTCACATTTACACCCACATACACGTTCATTTAGCCGCGGGATTGTATATTGCTATTGGAGTGTTTATCACGTTAATATAAACTTTCGGCGTCACCCTTCTTTACTCATAAATATATACAAAACCTATGATTAATATCTACTTAATAATACAATAACACATTCATTGATTTTAAATATTATTTCCCTTCAAAATATTAATAAAAAAATATACTTAATTAAATCCTTAAGAAAAATAATAAAATTTTATAAAATTAATAAAGTGAAATTTGCTGTACCATTACAGTATCAATCTGAGAGTTTACTTTTTATATTTTATTATTAAAACTAATAATACACCTTTAATAACTAACATTTTATTTTATAACAATGTGAAGAAAGTATCATAGGAGGGAGCCATTCCAGATTTATAAATAATTCGAGAAATATTTCTTATCTACAAAGACTGAAATAACATTAAGTTCTATAGAAATTTAATAAATACAATAATAAACGACTTTACATACGAGGAAAGTATCAGTATTACCAGGAAATCCGAAATTTTGAAGATATAAGAAATTCCATACGAGGCGTCATTTACCAGCATTTCGGGTAAATTCGGATGATAGACGACCGCCCTGTTCCCGACGAAATCCGAACATCTACGACAAATTCAATGAATCCTGTATCTATAATCTTACAAACAATACAAGAAGTAACATATATTTAAAAAGCAATTCTAATAAATTTTTTTTTTTACAAACATTAAACTAACACAAACATTTCTGTAGGTCCTTTATTCGATTCAATCGTAGGCTATAAACGCCAGAATTTATTACATACAATGCACATTCTATATTGTACGTATTTATATCGATACTTGTGAACATATCAAGTTACTTTACACATATATTTGTTAGACGATATTTATTTAATTACTTTCTGTTTGAACTTTTATTTCTATAGTCTCTCCTCTTTTATTACATAAAACATTACAGTCATTAAACAATAATCATTTAAATAATACCTTATCTAAAATTCTTCTTATTCAACTTCTTTTTTGTACTGTTTCCAGCAGGAACTTCGGGCTGCTTACTATCAACGAAATCTTCTTTATTTCTACGATGTTTTCAACGGCATCATCTGCTTCTTCTGCTACTCGAAATACAATCTTTGTTTTAACAATATAACAAGTTGCACAATTACTTCTTAGGTGCAACTTTGACCACTACTTTACTACGTTTTCTCGGTAGTAAATTATTTATTGAAGTTATAGTAACAATGACTCTTATGCGTAGTCTAATGTTTGGAGTTAGCCTTTTGATACGATATTTAACGTATCTTGCTGTCGACTCTGTCTTTTCTCACGCGTATTTTTGTATTATATCAGAATGTCTGGGGTACCTCGCTTTCCACAAAGTTCAGGGTTTCCCATTCACATTTACACCCACATACACGTTCATTTAGCCGCGGGATTGTATATTGCTATTGGAGTGTTTATCACGTTAATATAAACTTTCGGCGTCACCCTTCTTTACTCATAAATATATACAAAACCTATGATTAATATCTACTTAATAATACAATAACACATTCATTGATTTTAAATATTATTTCCCTTCAAAATATTAATAAAAAAATATACTTAATTAAATCCTTAAGAAAAATAATAAAATTTTATAAAATTAATAAAGTGAAATTTGCTGTACCATTACAGTATCAATCTGAGAGTTTACTTTTTATATTTTATTATTAAAACTAATAATACACCTTTAATAACTAACATTTTATTTTATAACAATGTGAAGAAAGTATCATAGTAACAGGAGAGAATTATTCCATTATTATTGATTGTGTCTTTGCATAAATTAAATAAGACTTATTAATGAATATTATGTGCTATCAAGCTATCACTTTGATATATTAAGATTATATTAAGATTTAGTGATAGTTTTGTCGAGAAACCAAAAGAATATTTACGCAATGGATTAATAATGTTATTGATGTAATATCTGTACTCAAGAAGAAAGAAAATGTATTTGGTTTTCTATACTTTGTTTTTAGGGAAGACATTAAAGAAAAGTAATTATATTTTTAATAACAAGTTGGGCCGGATGCTAAAATAATTTAAGCAAGATTTCTTAATTTTGCTGATAGGAAATAAAGGTAATTTTTCCATAAAACTTCTTGACAAAGCTTTTAAATGAAAGAAGTGACAATATTAAATCTGACAGGTTAATTTTACAGGCAAACTGTACATGAAGAGATTACATTAAATAAAATGTTTAGGTTTCGAAATATTTTATCTAAAGTTTGCTTTAGCTAATGAATTTTTTTTTTTGATTTGCGCTGTTTTTTTTTCTAATACCTATTTAATTTAAAATGTTATTAAATTAATATGTTTAATTTCAATAGTGAAATAACATGTACAAACATTAGTTTTAGATATATGTACATGCATATATTTTTTAAAATTTCAACTATAACCGTATAATTAAATTGTTTGTAGGTGTTTTAAATATATTCTTAAACATAAGCTAAACATTATAGATGAAGCTGCCGTTAGCTAGCGCATATACAGAAATTACATAAAATGCTTTAATTATAAAAGTGTGTAATGTATATGATACGGTAGCAAACCGTTGCGTATTTGCTGGCTTAATGAAAAGTTTAAAGCATGTGCATTTTATTTGAAAAAGTACTGTTAATGAGAATAAATATAATATTAGTACAAAGTAAAAACGATATTTTTTAATAATAATATTGTAATAGGTAATGAGGGCAATATATTACAATGTGTTATGCATTGCTAAAATTGCTACATTTGTAGACTAGTAAACAATAATATGTTTTATAAATAGTGTAAGTAGGTTAAGATCAATAGATATAATAGTGAAAATAGGATAGTAACAGGAAGTCTCTCCTTAGCATAATTGTCATAATCACACATCTTAAAAGAGCACAATAAAATGGTTACTAAGATGTGAGTGTTTATCTACACCACCTAACCTCGGACCACCATAGCAGTGACCGAACATTACATGGCGATCTTAGACAATTTTGACGTGTCTTTACAATGTAAATTCATCGTATAGTGTAGTAGAACACTAATCTAAATATAAATACTGCATAAGTTTTCTCTCTCCAAGTAAATTATTAGCTAACTGTAGTTGTTGTTTCGACCAATGTCATATGAATCTACTGTTGAATTTATTTTCGATTATTCTTCTCACAATATATATACATATATATATTTTCTACTGTGATCCACATGTAGCAATTTTAGCAGTGCTTATCAAGAGTTTAAATAATACATATATATATATACCGGGTGTCCACACTTAAGTGCGCACTATTGATAACTCTGTTATCTTTGGAGGTGCAGAATCGGTCAAATGGGCAAAGTAGTACCATTTTTTATGGCGGTTACAATTGTGAAAATAGAAAAACAATTGAACGTCGGGTTCTCTAGATATTCGACCAAACAAATTTTTTTTAAATGGAACACCCTGTATATTTTTTGGCGATTGGAAAGAGAATCGCAAACTGAACAAAAGAGTCTTAGTACACTAGTATAAAAAAATGTCAAATAAAGTAGTTACTGAGAAATCTGTATCTTTGCTTTGTTTGCATGAAATCGATATACCTATGGAAAATTAAAGCGTCACATTGTCTAGTAGCTGTCAAATTATTTGTATTTGCTGTTGTTAAAGTTACTGTGTGGAAAAAGTACTGGTTTTACAATTTTTTCAACCGTAACAATGGCATTTACTCATTTGGAAAAGTGTAATATGTTGGGGTTGTACTTGAAGTTTAACAAAAATTCAGATAAAGCGCTCGAATGTTACATTCAGCAATTTCCTGATCGTGATGTACCAGATCGTCGCTATTTTTTAAAACTTTATCGAAGATTAAGAAGCAACGAAACAGTTTTTATAAAGAAGAGGATCAAAAATGATTTTATATTATCACAAGAGACAGAAATAAATGTATTGGCATATTTTCAGGTACATCCAAATAATTCTGTAAGGGATTTGTCCAGAGAATCAGGTGTTTCTCGTAGTACGATCCATAAAATTTTGAAAAAAAATAAATATGTTCCCTTTAAATATCAGCCTGTTCAAACTCTACTTTTGGGTGACTATCAAAGACGATTAACTTTTGCTCAATGGTTTATCAATGCTTTTGAAGAAAATCACAATTTCTTCAGACACATTTTATGGAGTGATGAATCCAACTTTTCTAATCGCGGGATGATCAATAAAAGAAATAATCATTACTGGAGTCGTGAAAACCCATTTGTTGTTTATCCTTGTAATCCACAACACCGATTCAGTTTAAATGTTTGGTGTGGTATAATCGGATCCCGAATTGTTGGGCCATTTTTCTATCGGGGTTCTTTAACAGGAGAAAGATATGTGGCATTATTGACAGAAATTTTAGAAAATTTTCTGGATGAATTAAATTTGGTAGACAGACAGATTATTTACTTTCAACAAGATGGAGCGCCTGCCCATAATCACCGCGAGACAAAGGAGTTATTAGAAAGATTATTTGGCAATAGATGGATTGGCACAAATGGTCCTATTCAGTGGCCCGCACGTTCGCCTGACATGACGCCATTAGATTTTTTCTTGTGGGGAGCAGTAAAAAATCAAGTGTACAAACATAGATATGCAATAGTGGATGAGCTTCAGGAAAGAATTTCCAACATCATTAACGCCATCGATGGTAGGACCATTTTAGGAGCTACTCGTAATGTTCACACAAAATTGAGAAAATGTATTGAAATGGAAGGAGATGTCTTTGAACATTTAATTTGAATAATTTTCTTTACTATTTTTGTATTTATTTTTATTTGTTTATTAAATTAAATGCTTTAATGAATGTTTAATTGTCCGTAGATATATCGATTTCATGCAAACAAAGCAAAGATACAGATTTCTCAGTAACTACTTTATTTGACATTTTTTTATACTAGTGTACTAAGACTCTTTTGTTCAGTTTGCGATTCTCTTTCCAATCGCCAAAAAATATACAGGGTGTTCCATTTAAAAAAAATTTGTTTGGTCGAATATCTAGAGAACCCGACGTTCAATTGTTTTTCTATTTTCATAATTGTAACCGCCATAAAAAATGGTACTACTTTGCCCATTTGACCGATTCTGCACCTCCAAAGATAACAGAGTTATCAATAGTGCGCACTTAAGTGTGGACACCCGGTATATGAAATTAATCTGTAATTTTACAAATGATTTTTGTGTCATATGTTGCTGATGTGGTAATTGCGACTGTTTTATACTATTATGTTACTGATTATTGTTGTGTAACAATGAAAATTATTGCCATTTAAAAAAGAACAATGGAATGTGCAAATTGCCTCGACATATAAATATTAGTAGAATTACAAATAGTTTGCTATAAATATGAACAAGACTACAAAGAAAAGCACTATAGAATATCACAATATTCCTCTTGCTATCCGACCTGAAGCCCTTTCATTTGATTTGCTTTTACCCCATAATCCACTAGAGTTCCTGGTGGAACAAAAGTAGGTGAACAAGAGAAAAAAGACATATTTAAGCTTCCTTCATCGTCTCTGACCAGTCGTCAGTCAGACAAACCCCATCGGCTTAATCAGGCTTATTTGCTTGACCTTACAAAAGATCTTGACTTGTCAAAAGAAAATGCTAAACTACTAATGTTTTACTGATGCAGTAGATTCTTTAAATGGGCTGATGCTGTTACTAAATCTGAAATATGACTCAGTTTCATGAAAAATTTCTATCTATTTTTATGTGTCACTGACTTTATATGAAACAAAGATATGGAAAAAGGAAGTAATTTATTGAGTTTACTAATTAAGAATGGCACAAGTGGTAGACATGTAACGCTTTAAGAATTATCGCATTTATTTTAGGAATGCAAATGCTTACAATATGTACTGCTGTTTCTTAAGTTTATGGGGCAGTAGTTATAGGAAATTACACTATAATGTAAGCAAGTGGTCATCCCGATCCCTAACTCATGTACAAGCATTATGATGCACCAATCACTTGTCGATCATATCCAGCTTGCTTGTATTTGAATTTAAATTCTTAAGGCTTAGTAAACTCGTGTTTGCCGTGACTCATATTCGCAATCTTCTTAAAGATAATGCTTTAACCAAACCCCTCAAAATCGAGAAAAACACGTTTAGAAATCTATTAGTGACACTGTTACCCCAGAATCCTCATCTTGGGCAATGAAGAAGGGAAGCAAGTTAGTGAGTAATTTGTTGAAGTCATACTATAAATTGTGTTGCAACATCTTTTGAAAATACATTTTCTTCATTTATTTTCACCTTGATTTCCTCGTAGTAATTATCATTGGAGTTGTTACTAATGAGCATGGAGAGAGGTTCCAAAGGTTCAAAATGCATCTGTTATTGAAAGAAGCTATAAATGCCGTTGAAACATATCAATGCTGAAGGACTACTGTTGACGTACGACAACATTACCCATTGTACGGAATACAAGAAGAAATCAGTCGCAAGATACGTCAGCAACATGACACATAAATTTATTATGATTTTCTGATATTTTAACACATGCTTTGTCATGAAATATCAGCTTTTTGCACTAATTTCTTAAATAGACAATAATTTATTTATTTTCTTTATGAAGCTGGACGATTTTACCATAAATATATGCTTTATTTTAAAAATATGAGCTAATAAATCATTTCAAAGTCATGTTTGATTATGTCAGTCACAAACAAATAAAACATAACTCCTATATTACCCAAAACAAATATTTCCCTGAATGAGTTACAAATAAAGTATGTTACATTTTTCTATCTAAATTTCATATAGTTTTTAATAAATGAAATAACAGTACACATATACATAAAATTTCACTTTTTATGACGTTACTCTAGATTGCATGTACAACCTGGGATAAAGCATAATGAAGTTATCGTGAAGCCTGTCCCATCATATTCCGTTATCACGGTTACGAACATATCTTACAGTATGCAGTACACACATATACATATATTTTCTTCTTTCAAGTGTACTTCTACCGGATTCATTAGATTTAAAACCGGAAGCCAACAACCTGAATGTTCGTTTCTGCAATATGAGAATTCCGTCCGCATCGCGAGTCTGTTTCCAAAACCAAGTATTCCGAATAACATGTTAGAGTAGACATTTGAATTATATGTTAGCTTTGCTTCTCGTCTCGTAGCAATTTATTTTACTCTTTGTTTAACGAGAAGCGTCGAAACTTACTTCCTACAGAAATTCAATAAGTTATTTCGTGCTGTCTTAGAAATATGTTTTTTATGTTTAATTTAGAATGCCACCAATACCAAGGTAAATAGATATTGATATGGGAGGGATGGGGTTGTGCCATAAATAATGTTAACTTAAATTATTGAATAATTGTACATAGATGTAACATTATTGAAAACTAAATCTTAATTAAATGTTTGTCTAGTTTTTTACTTTCTTATACGTAGTATACCTATATTGTGATGAAAATTTTCGACCTCGAGATTTTTTCAGATGTCCACGTTTTGAGGTCCCCTGATACCGAAAAAGTGGTTTTTAAAATATCTCTCTCTCTCTCTCTCTCTCTCCCCCCCTCTCCCCCCCCCTCTCTCTCACTCTCTCTCTCTCTGTCTGTGTGTGTGTGTGTGTGTGTGTGACCACGATAGCGGTCAAACCGCTGAAGATATCTATTCCAAATTTTGTATTTACGTATATAATCTCCCTCTTGAGATCTTATTAGTTTTTCAGTAGAATCGGTAGACCGGAAGTAGTAGTTTACTTCAGTAAAAAAATCGAATTTTGCAAATATTTCGTCAATTACTAAGTTTAAACAAATTTATAAAGAATTCAAATGTACTCAAAATTAAATTTGAAACAAAATGTCCTAAAAAAGTTTTTTGAAATTCCTACCGGAATTAGGTCTTTTACTTTTATCGAAAATCAGTTTTTTGCGAATATCTCGCAAGTCATGCTTTCTAGGCAAGTGCATTACGAGCATAAAAGTATTTAGATGATAATTTTAAATATCTTTTGTATAAAAAAAATTTCAAAATTCGGACCGGAAGTACCACTTTTACTCTTACCGAATAGCAATTTTTTGCAAATATGTCGTAAATTATGCAATCTATATATATTTATTAAGAGTACAAAAGTATTTAGAGTTGGATTTGCAATATTTTTTGTACACATGAAATTTCAAAATTAGGACCGGAAGTAGCACTTTTACTCTTAGCGAGTAGCACTTTTTTGATAATATCTTGCAAAGTATGCATTCTATAGCGATTTATTAAGAGAATGAAAGTACATACTTAGAATAGGATTTTGAATAATTTTTGTATAAAAGAATTCTTAAAATTGTATAGTTTGAAACGCTCATACGTATAAGAAAGTCTTGTGGTGGCCATACCTCATTTTTTTAAAATTGGTAAGATTGTAATTCAAAATATAAGAAAGTATGTATTTGCCACTGCTAGTAAACTTACCTCGCCTATTCCTCACTAGAAACTCTTACAGACTTCAAGATTAGTCGTAGTAACATGAGGGCAATAATAGTCTTCTCAACCGTAGTATGTATACTATTTTTTGTACCAGTAGTCTAATTGGCCCTTAAAACCTTAATACTTATGAATAAATTTACTCATATATGTAAGAATGCCCTTGTAATAAAACTTCATGTAAACAAATAAGTAGGCTATATTTTGATGTTGACAAATTTGACAAATAAGTTTTGACATAAATGCTGAAACTAAAAGTCAAGCATTTATTAGCTTATTTTTCATTCCATTTATGTCTGAAGAGTTCAGATGTACACCACCCTAATGCGCGAGATTGCAGAAGAGGCAGCTGAGAACTTGCTTCCGCATAAATCTAATCACTTGTACATGAAAACATATACAGAATTTAAAAAATGGTATAATTCCAAATATACAGTGGTAACTTCTGAAAACGTACTTCTGGCTAATTTTCAATATTATTCAAAAAATAAAAAAGCCTCGACCTTATGGGCACAATATTCAATGTTGAAAGCTACATTTTGCCTAAAAGAGGATATTAACATATCAAAATATTTTAAATTAGTTGCCTTTTTAAAAAGAAAAAATGAAAATTATAAGCCCAAAAAATCATTAGTATTTACTCCAGGAAATTATAAAATTCCTTACTGAGGCACCCGACACATGTTACATTGCAACGAAGGTAGTATGTTTATATATTAATACATTGAAATTATTGATAATTTATATCTCTGTAGACTGCTCTTGTAATTAGTGTTGCTGGTGCATGCCGAAGTGATGAGCTGTGTAATTTATTAATTTCTGATGTCATCATGAGAAATAATTTAATTATTATTCACATCCACAATAGCAAAAATGGTACGTCTCAAAAGTTTGTAATAATGGAGCCACTTTGTAGCTAAAGGTTATATCAAAGATTCCCTAGTAAATAAAAAAAATATAGCATGTATGTTACAAGATCTACCTACATCTACTTACGCAACCACACCTGCAATAAATACAGGAATTTTCAATATGAATTAAATAATTCTTTACATTTGTAATAGTTACATGATATATTGATTCCATATTATACTATCATACATATTTTATGTATTAACAGACAAGTGATGACATTGTGTAATATACTGGGGTGTCTCTAAAAGGTGCGGAAAAAAAGCTACCACACATTTCTGAGGGCAAAATATGACGATCTAACCCAACTTACCTCAGTCCAAAAGTGGATGCTTTCGGAGATACAGAGTGTCAAAAGTTCAATTTGGTTTTAGTTTTTTATAAATAATTTCTGTAATAATTGGTATATTGTCACAATATTTGGGTAGGGGGGGTTTCGTGGGGTAAAAAATTTAAATCTGCTCTCATTTTCATTGCAAAATGTAGAGGGCACCACCTGCGGCATATTGTATCCATTTAAAACGTAATAACTTTTTTGAGACACACTGTATTTAACTTTTAAATAAAAATTCTTATTCTCCAATGTTTTTTACCTAGAAAAGGTATACCTGGTAGGAGTTGATTGGAGCAGCCGTTTATGAGTAATCTGGATATAAAAAATTCATTCCGTATATGGACACATATGCTTCTGTAATTTGGGTGTTATTCTTGTGGCAATTCAATGCAATGGTGCATCCACTTTTGGTCTGAGGTAAGTTGGGTTAGATCGCCCTCAGAAATGTGTGGTAGCGTTTTTTCCGCACCTTTTAGAGACACCCTGTATATAATGGCAGTATATTAGTCCATAAGTCTGCTTACTGGTATTTTCTTTATTCGGTTAAATTTTTTCATGTAAACAACAAAGTATTGTTAGAAAATATAAAATTAATAGCAATTGCTAAATAAACGTATATTATATTCTGGTATTGTTAACCTAAAATTGTGCCTAAAATACAGTTATTTATTTTGACGGTTGACAACTTGACATACTACTACTACTACGAGCACGAGCGCATGGTTGCGACATTCGTTATTTGTTTTCATTATTTCCCTAGGTCAATAATAGCCTCATTATTTACCTGTTATTAGTTCCAGGTCGAGAAATGGCATTTCCTGGCGCTTTGTTATGTGTGAAAATGCTATGATTTTTTACTACTGGTACAAAAAAGTTAGATCATGAGTCACATAGTATATGAAATCATGATTGCCAACGGTACAATAGCGTGATGTTAGTTGTCAAATTAAAATCGTAAACATTATTTTATTTGAAATTCTGATGTTTCAAATAGTATGCTTTGACATAGAGCTTAAGATGAATTAATTATATTTGGTCAAACATTATTTGACATATTTATGTATTGGCATATGTGCTATGTGGTGTGGAAAATTAAACTGGTGCTTTATTTAAAATACAAAATAATGTAACTGACCAGTATTTACTGTAATAGTGAATTAAGTAAATACAATCATTTAAGTAAATAAAATATTATGTGTGTACCTACTACAGCGATGCATGTCTTGCAAAAAAGGCAGGTTATGCTTATTGATTTTTTAGTCTCCACAAATTGGAAGACTTGGAGAATGCCTCTGAGTGCATTATTAACATCTTATTAAACATGCATGAAAAGTCTAATGTTTTTTTAATCTATGTGTAATTGAGATTCAGTAAAGTTTTCTCTAAATAGCAATTAACGAATGGTAGGTACCTATTAAACTGTATTAAGTTGAGTTATATTTATGTTAATATATTACTGCTTTTCAATTTTCACTAACAAAAGATAGAGGTTATTCATTCCATCTACATAAGCGTTTTATACATTTTCAACTATAATACTGAGTATGACAGCCAAATAGATTAAGAAACTAACAGAATTGCATAATCATAATAACTAAAACGTCAAGAAGTTTCAAATGTCAAAACTACATAATAAAACATGTAATTGCGTAACTTTCTATAGCTTATCAAGATTAACACCATCCTACTATTAACCAAAAAATAAAACATTGTATTGGCAGGGATTCCACGTCACTACTAAGTCGACTGCCATAAGAGTTGACCCAGTTATATAGTTTACACTGGATGTTTTTCTTTTCTTTCGTTAACTAGTGAGAGATATCACTTGAATTTTTGACATTAATCTGAGAATGCGCGAACTGTCAAAATTATATAATAACAGGTCAATAGTATCTGAACTGTGTAAGATTATCATACACATAACCTCGAAATATATTACTGATTTTATATTATCAAGCATTTTACGAATGCTGCCTGCACGTAATACAAAGTTTAATCAAAATCCACAGAGAATTATTTATTATAAATTACCCACTCTTTATCACCGTTATTATTGCATATACAAAAAAAAATTGTTTCAAATGAAAGTTGTGTGGCTGAGACTGAATTTTGTTTGCATGCTATCAGAAACACAGTGGCGTGCAGATAAAATGGTATAAAAAAAAATTATGGAATACCTTGTATATTATTAAATTTTTATAATGGTCGTTTTACTCTGATTTCAAAATTATACCATATGATACCGGTATCTTAAAACGTTTTCGAGTTATTAAATGTCGAATATCGTAGTTACTGTACTATGGAAAAGTTAACATTATTAAAGTGAGCTATGAAAATGACAATTATTGTGTTTGATAAATGACATTTCTATTTTGACTACTTTATTAAGGAAATATCATTTATCAAACATACTGCTTCTGACACAAATCTTATTCGAGAATCGAATTAAGGATTTTGTTTTAATTTTTTATTATAATTTTCATAACTTGAAACTCTGATAGATTGTTGCAAATGAAGTAGCTTAATATATCTTATGAACATTGTGTGTAAAATTTCAAGATTTATCATATTATAGTAGAATGAAAAAAATACATTTAAGTTTTTAGTATGTCTTGCATATAGATTAAGTTTCCAGTATCACCAACTCGTAAATGTTACCAACTTAAAAATTTAGGTCTCGCACCCATCATTTGAAATGAATCAGGCTGTATTGTGCACTGTACATACCTATTTAACATTTTCTGAAAATTATGACAAAAAAAAACTTGGAAATCAAATTTTGTTACCTTAACATGCTTCACGTAAGGACGAGATTACAAATAGGCGTTCATTTAAATTGTTTTCAGTTGTTTATTAAGTACACCTTTATTTATTTTTCGCTTTTTAAAGTCTAAACAGCAACCTTCTGGCAGCCCGTCCCTCGCCATATCGCGGACAATTGTAGTCGTATAATCTCAACTTCTGAATATTCCCACATAAATTTTAAAGAGGAAAATATGATTTACTACCCCTAGATAAAAGCTTGGAGGAAGGTCTGCAGTCCGTTGGCAATAAATCATCCAAACCCGCAACGAACTAAGGTGTATATTCTAAACGGTTCATTTTATTAAAAAATAAACAATAAGCCTGAACGTTGAATTAACTTTCTGCAATAAGTTTGTCCATATTGTTAAATCTTCATGAACAATCAAATGAAAGTTGGATTATAAAAATTTACGATTTCAAAAATAAACGCGGTAATACTAAACAAGGATAGTTGCAATGTAGAATAGTCTATAAGAAAAATTATTGGAAATAAAAACGAATACGAAATAAACGTTAAAGATATGCTCTAGTAAACAAACAAAAGTGATTGATGTCAACCTATTTTTAGCGTAACACAATGTGATAATGTATTAGCTCTATTCCTCCTTTCACTACCTAATAAAATTAATACAATTCTCAGTCAATAAGAGCTGTTAATAAAATAAATATATATTCTTGGTACTGTGCTAATTAAATTATATTTGAGGGCATTTATTTCACTAGCTTAAATAGAAGATTTATAAATTGGTCGTAATATACGCATTCATGGCAAATAAACACATAATTTCCGTTCCAATATTAAATTACTCTGTTACATATTTTTAATAGACTAATAGTTCAATTTGGTGTTGACAGATAAATCATATCTGTCAAAAAGGCGTTGTGTATTTCTCCTGTCAAATTTTCCTGTATATTTTTGCTTTAAGGGTCCTCGCTAGTGGATCTGTCAACAATGGCAAAATAGCAGATTTTAAAATCCAGATATTTTTGTTGATTTTAAAGATTGAGACAACCTTTCAACGTCAACTTATGAAGAATTTAGTAATCTACCCGGCTGAAAAATCAAATTTAGAAAAAAATTATCGGATTAAAGGAAATTAATTAATATGTCAAAATACTAAAAACCAGTTTTCTCAAAAATCCTTCGGGGGAGATTTGTTTGCTTGGGTTCACGTTATAAATTGAATAGAAAGCTACCCGGTGTTATGCTGTAAAATTTACTTTTGTATTTAGTTCTCGTAAGATTATGTGTCTTTGTTTAAGTGCGTAGAATTTGTTGAGCTCGAGACTTTTTGAACGAACCTTGTACCTCGTTTGGTTTACCGGTTGGCAAAGATCGTTTGATGTATATCTGTGTGTGTGCTAAACCGTCTATTGCGCTTTCAGAGCCCTGACTCCCGAACCGTGGAATTGATAGATATGTAATATGTATTATCGAGCAAATACACTCTTTATGTGAAGGAAACTCTGTATCTTGTGAACTAATTCTAATTCTCTTATCTCTAGCTTATTTTACCCTACCTGTAGATGCGAATTATCTGCATTTGCAGTTACTTTTTACGCCTTGTTTCAGTTTTGACAGGATCTGCTTGTTTATTACTTCCGAACTCTGCGAAGTGCATTTATTTGTGTTCCTAAATTCATCGACACATCAGTCCGCCTCGTTGTATTTACTGTCGCCTGTGTTTATGTGTATTCCTAGACATAGGCTCTCTTGAACGTCTGATTAAATTCTCCTTCGTATTTATGTCACTAAAATGTAGGGAGTATTAAATAAGGGAATCTTGTGTATTGGCGGGCATACGTAAATTGTTTCCGTGGACTGATTTGTTCATAGCAAGCGTTCATCTTCCCTGACTGCCTTGTTGCGTTATTATTAACATCTTTCCTTGGAAGGTTATGGCTTCGCGGACTTAACTGTAAAACATTAGGGGGTCGGTTTTCTTTTACCGCCGTTTGTAGCGTGATTTAAGATTTTGGATATTTCAATAGTTACCTGCAGTATCCGCTTCTTCCGTAATAAATTGTATCTACGTTAGAGGTTTGTTTTGTTTCTTTCTGTCAAACTTTTGGTTATGTCGCTCAGGTGACCGTTCGCGTCACGCTTGCCAACCGTTTAGCTTGTGAATTCCCACTCGTACTGCCGACTTTATAATTTCTACGTACAATTGGATGAGTGTTTCGGTATTCTCTTTTCGTCTAAGTTATGTGTAGGGTTGTGTTTAATTTTATATACGTCACGATGTTGACTCTCTTCATTGTCAATTTAGTTTTGTGCCTATTATGTTCTTTTGAAGTCTCCCGCCTTTCGTTCTGAGATATTTCCGGGCATGTTGCTTCGGAAGGGATGCGTGTAGCTGACGCGCATTTGTGATGAAAGAGGTTCCCGCTTTTTGACGGCACTTTATAGTCGATTCTTGTGTAAGAACATGGTGTGCAAATTGCTTATCTTCCTTTAGTACTTTGGTACATTATCTATGTAGATATTTTCGCGAATGCGGCTTTAATTGGAGTAAGCAGCAATTACCGTTACCTTAATTTTGGTTATTTATCGTGAATTTTTACCGATATACCGTTACCTAAAATTCACGTAAGGCCACGTGCTGGTCTTTCTTAATCTAAATTTTGCACCCTTGAGTGACTTGTGAAGTCGTTTATCGCGGGATCTCCATTATCATATTGGGGTAAGTGTTTGAAATCTTGTGTTAATTTTCGGGATTTTATCTTTGTTTCTTTTCTCTTCTAATTTAATAGGATTCTTTTGACGGGCACAAAAGCCCTCAGTAGCCATATATCTGGTATTATCACCCCGCATTATCCTTGAAGAGTGTGGAGGTTTCATTCGTTGCTGCAGTAGTTGCACCTGTACGTCCATCCTGACCGTTGAGGTGGAAATTTTCATCAAGGGGGCCTCCGCCATTTTGGTTATCGTTGCGGCCATCCTGCGTCCATTTTGTCAGTTAAGTGCAACTAATGTTGTAATCTACATCATAATTTACGTCTGATTTTCGACGACTTTATACCAGAGTGCTGGACTTTATCTTACCTAAATTTGACCTAAGAATTTTGAGTGGCTATAATAACTAATGCACCACTTAGTTAACTGCAAGGTCACATATTAATCCTAATTAAATTACCGTTATTTTTCTTGTTTTGTTATGCAAACTGGTTTTGCGGAATACAGGGTGACCCCAAGAAGATTTTATAAGGGCTCTCACTGTTATGTTGAATATTTAGTTCAATAAAAATTTTAGTTATGTCATTACCGTAATTATGTAACTCTATGTTGAGTCGAATATTTAATTAAAAGCTAATTTTAGTAAATTCATTACCGTAGCACTATATCTTTTGGAGTGATAATCTTTAAATTAGTAATATTTCTAGTATTATCATTACCTTTAGAATAATTGTATGTCTCTTTGATGTGTTGAATTTTAATCTTGTTATTGATAATAATTTTGCACGTTTATTACCGTAAGTTAGAAATTTGACTTTTACGTAAGTTCCTTTAATTTTTCTGAGCAAGTTAAAATCATTTCTGCAAGAGTAAATTTTGTTCGGGAAGCTCAGTGTATTTTGTATATTATAAAATTTCCTTCCTAATTTTATCTTTAATTATTTGATTTTTGGCTAATAAGTAACCTTCTTTTAAATTAATTATGATCTTGTAATCAAACCTTGTGCTTGGTATTTAACGAATTTTTCACTTTACTAGTCTAAGTCTTATGTACTGGATGATATTAATTTTCTTGCGTACATATTAAAACACATTTTGTGTTAACATTGCCGTTGTGGCGTTTCCATGATATTACTTGTATTTATATTATGTGAGGTAATGAAACGTTTCTGCTACCAACCATCTTCTGCTGAAACGCAGAGATTGTGATCTAGTATTAAGACTTGTTATTTCCTTTTATATTCTTTAATATTACCTAACGCTTTGTTTACAAATTATCAACCTGTCTAGATTTCATTTTTTTTTTTTTGTAAATCAAATTCATTCAACGTTTGCTATTCTTATTATTTAAACTGTTCAGACAGCTTTGTGACACTTTGTCATTTTGTATACTCAACTTCTTCTTTTAGTTAAAAAAAAATAAACACAACCAACTTTTATGATTAAAATTTAAAAAAAAAATCAACATTTCAATTTAATTAAATCTTGCTACTTTCCGTAATATCTTTTCTTTTATTTTACCTCTACATATCTCATATAATATTGTGACAAGCACGTACATAAGGTTAGGTGCATCATAATATACAGGGCGATCAATAGGAAACCCGCTGGAGGGACACAGCCAGTGGTAGCTCATAGGAGGCGCAGGTAGGTTATCATAAGGTAACACAGTGTCCTGGTGCCCGGACAACGTCGCTAGCGTCGTTGCCGACCGACGCTCTACTTTTAGGTGTTCTAGTTTATCTGAACCATCACGCCGTCTGCGACAGAGTTAGCTCGGCCTTGCGATTTCCAGATTTAATCAACTCCTATTGTGATTCTCCGTTTCTTTACCTTAATTTAGTCAGTTATCTCAGTGCGACGTAGTCACGGGTAGCACCGGTTGTGCACTTATTTTTCGTTCAACTATTCTTTACTTTGCTTAAAATGAATATAAAGTAAATTAAAATTAGGCAACCCACATTACAATTAATTGTTATTCTGCTATAAATATTTCCCGCGGTTACAAATGTGTAAATAGTTGGTCATAAATGAATTTTTATTAGCTTAGATATTGAGTTATTATTTCAAATATTTATTATATGTTCCCTATGTGTAAAAGTACTCGGACATCCTTGGCTTATTGAATTATGTGTTATGCAACCAATATTACATTTCCCATTCACTAGCGAGAACCCTTAAGGATCATCGCTAGTGAATGGAAAAAAAAGTACTCGGACATCCTTGGATTATTAAATTATGTAATATTGGTTGCATAACACATAATTTAATAATCCAAGGATGTCCGAGTACTTTTACACATAGGGAACATATAATAAATATTTGAAATAATAACTCAATATCAAAGCGAATAAAAATTCATTTATGACCAACTATTTACACATTTGTAACTGCGGGAAATATTTATAGCAGAATAACAATTCATTGTAATGTGGGTTGCCTAATTTTAATTTATTTTATATTCATTTTAACAAAGTAAAGAATAGTTAAACAAAAAATAAGTGCACAGCCGGGTAGCATTCTATTCAATTTATAACGTGAACCCAAGCAAACAAATCTCCTCTGAAGGATTTTTGAGAAAACTGGTTTTTAATATTTTGACATATTAATTAATTTTCTGTAATCCGATAATTTTTTTCTAAATTTGATTCTTCAGCCGGGTAGATTACTAAATTCTTCATAAGTTGACGTTGAAAGGTTTTTTCCATCTTTAAAATATCTGGATTCTAAAATCTGCTATTTTGCTATTGTTGACAGATCCACTAGCGAGGACCCTTAAGGGTCCTATATAGTGGATCTGTCAATAATGGAAAAATAGCAGAATTTAGATGCAAGATATTTTTGTTGATTTTAAATTTGGAGAAAACCTTTCAACGTCTACTTACGAAGAATTTAGTAATCTGCCCCGCTGAAGAATCAAATTTAGAAAAAAATTATTTGATTAAAGAGAATTAATTAATATGTCAAAATATTGAAAACAAGTTTTCTCAAAAATTCTTCGGAGGAGATTTGTTTGCTTGGGTTCACGTTATAAATTGAATAAAAAGCTACCCCGCCCTGCACTTATTTTTCGTTCAACTATCCTTTACTTTGTTTTAAATGAATATAAAATAAATTAAAATTAGGCAACCACATTACAATGAATTGTTATTCTAGTAAAAATCTTTTCCGCGGTTATAAATATGTAAATATTTGGTCATAAATGAATTTTTATTCGCTTAGATATTGAGTTATTATTTCAAATATTTAGTATATTATATATATATAATAAATAAGTTGGGAAAGACTGAAGACTTAGAGCATTTCAATTACTAGATATATTACGTTATAGTTATTGAATTGTGAATAATTCCTTTTCTTTGGTTATATCAAATGTCACTTACAGAAATAAAAATAGATCCGTCATCATACACAAGACGAATCGTTATGGATCTAGTATGACGTTCAATTGAATGTAACGCGTTTCCTCTATACACTTTAAACAAAGAATAATACTTCTCTGGCTTCCTGCGTATACAAATTTAGCCAATATGAATTTCATTAAAATTTCATCAGAACTCTTCATCCATTCAATTATTCAAGCTACGCAGTAATTTTCATCTACGAAAACAATTAAAAACCATAACAACGCCTTATAATAAGTTTCGTCTTTGACACATTATATTTACATAATGTAAACGGTTCACGGTGAGCTTGGCAAATTGAATGATTAATTTTGGACTTGTTGTTCTTCTAAAATCGATCGCGTCAACATAAATCTATACTGCGAACACTTCGTCTCGTGTGAATCTCTCTCTTACACCACCCTTCGAATAAAATGCCCACGGCATGCGGAAAAAGAAACATGAGAATATAGTTGTTAATACGATCTAATGAGGTGGAAATCGATGCTTAACTATGTAAAAGCCTAAACGAGTTTCATATTATTGTAATAGAATTGATGAAGTTGGATGAAATTTTAATTGAAAACATCGTTATTGTAAGGATAAAAATACGATTGGAATTGGCTACGTAAAAGTCGACATTCTGAACAAAACCGAGGATCCTACACAGAGAAAATCAATTTGAGTATTCAAGATCTAATTTGCTCGAGACGTATTGGCACAAACAATTTTTTATTTATGGAAAGATAATAAATAAATATTGCTTTTTTTTAAATAATATATCTCTACACGTTGACTCATATATCTATCCAAAGTCAACTGGCAGACGAAATACCAACATCGACCGGCAATAATGGACTCAATAATAGAATACATTACGGAACACTGAAATGGATACAAATTATCAAAAGGAAAGATTAAAACTGTATGTTACACCGACGATGCCAAGAACGCCAAGACGCCAAGAACGGGTCATGGCACTTAACTATCAGGGAGTGTATGTTTCATCAAGTTAGAATAGATCGCACGAGATCAAAATTCAAACCAAAAAAGCGCGCAGAATTTCCTTGCTTCACTAAGAACCACAAAAATTAAAATCCTGAGAAGTATATAGGGGTATACACTGAGAGACATAATCTGCAGTAAGGACACACGGGAGAAATGTCAGGTGTTGGATGTAGTAAGATAGGGAAGAAAACGACGAAGGCAGTGGAAGGACTATATCAAAAGGTGGGAAGAGGGTAAAATAGCAAGGATCGTACGGGACGGAATTCCAGGGACAAGGATACCCCTGGGCAAACATCCTAAACGCTGCAAAGACTAGTGGGTATCAATATCAAACGAAAACTAAGTTGGAAAAACAGGCCAAAGGCCTACATCAAGAGGAAAAAGAAGAGAAAGAAATAATATATCTATACTGCCAAAATTATTTTTCCGATTGTTCATGCTTGATGTTATTGGGAGCGTTTTAAGTTCGCGGTATGGAGAAAAATTAGGCAAATTAAATATAGAAATTATTTTTTATTTTCAAATTACTCACTTGCAACTCTAATACATTTTCAGATCTTTCAATTAGATCGTGTATGCCTGCATAAAATAATGTTTTATCTTTGTCTAAAAAACGCGACGAAACTGTGTCCTTAACTTCTTCATGCTCGTAAATTTCGTTCCACGCAGCCCTGTTTTCATTTTAGGGAATAGGTAAAAATCACCAGGTGTCAGGTCTGGAATGTAGGATGATTCAAAATATTGAAGCCCACTTTATGCAGGACAGTAAGCGCTACACAATTCTTGTGGACGGGATTTAACCGCTTCAGAATTGAAGTAGTATTCTCCAGTTATCTTTGTAATCAATTAACAGGATTTATTCTTCGATACTGAAAAGAAATGATCTGGGATTTCATACATACCTTCAAACTTGGCGGGAGTCCATTGGAAAATTCATCTATTTTATATTTCCCTTTGAATATCACAACAACCAAGAATTCATCCTGTCCTTTCTCAGAGCTGGTTAAGGAATAGACATTCTTAGCACAATTGGTAGGCGACTACTTTACCTGGTTTATTGTTTAACTGTATTCCGGCTTAGTCGACATTTTTCTTTATTTAATAATAATAATAATAATAATAATGTAATCTTTATTCGCTGGTAGAAAAAATTACAACAATATAATATAAAGAAGATAATAATTAGAAGCGAACCGCAGGGTGAGGTTCAGACTATGTCTGTTTTTCTACCTAAACTCTGATAAAAAAAATAGAACAATAGATATTATAGTTTGAACTATATCATGCCTAAAATAGGTAACATATATTTGGCAAAGAATTGTAATATATAATATAAATATATATACATATTGCCGTGAACTCGCAAAATTTGTAAAATAAGAATAGTTTTAGAGATTGATTTAAGAATTAGTTTAAGCTTAGAAATAAAAATAAAAATAACAAAAAGTCCTATTTAAATATTATTGAGTAAAACTATGCAACAAGAACTACATGAAGGTATACAAAGTTGCATACTCATAGTCAATTTATTATTATTCCAGTAAATAATGAAAATATACAAAATAAAGTTTATTAAATAAATATATAAAACAAAAGATGTAGAATAAAAATTTATTAAATAAAGAAAAATATGAAATAAAGACAAAATAAATATAAGTAATATATTTCTTTTGTAGAAAAGATACACAAAAAGTATGGTTTACATATCATAAGAAGGAACCTAATTTTATACAATGCGTAAACATTGCTTTAAACATTCTAAATAATGGACCGCTGTTTAAGTCAAAAAGAGAAATGAAGGCAAACAATAGAGAAAGAGTTATGTTAATGGATGGAACAATTAAGAGAATGAGTCATGTGAAAGCAATAGAATTATATGAAAAAAATGAAATACGATATGCAAGAAATATAAATGAGTAAATTATTGTAATTTATATGCATAAGGCAGTAAAAATTTTATGAAAGTGTTTATGAACTAAATTGTATTAAAAGATAAAATTTACCTTAGCTTACTACTAAACATTCTAAAAGGATATAAAAATATGTAAAACATAGAAGCAATCAGCAGTGACATATTTTTGTATTTAAAGGTAATTGATAAATAAATAAAAGGTATCTGTGTTCATGATTTGTTCCTAACACAATGCTTCAGGGACTGGAGGCGGACGTGTTCTACAAGTACAGGCAGTGCGGGAAGAAAAATAATGGTTATCTTCAACATGTTTCCCATTTTGCCAAGGCGCACTCCGGCTAAAAGAAAAGTAAAACTAACATTAATAAATGGAAAGAAAAAATATGTATCGAACAATGAACAAGGTAATAGGTTCATTGACGAGTACAAAGAAGGATGGTATTAGTGACAAGAATAAACCTACCGTTGGGAATGATGTGCAAAGCAGAGGGGATCTTTGAATTGGAAGGTTATGTTGACGTTTAAGAAAAATTGTGAACTGTCAGAACAAAATGTGTATGTGTGCGTGTATCAAGGCGGCAACATATGGGCAGCGATTTCACGGGAAAGTGTATTCCAGTACCAACCTAAACATGGACTAGAGGGCGCAATGGTCAACATAGTTTATTTTTGCCGCTATAAATACGAAGACAAGATTCGACAGGAGGACTTTCTGATAACACCTCCGAGAGGTGAACTTCTCAAAACACTTACAAAAGGAAGGTCTCTTAAAGAATAAGATTTTTTTTAATTGTTATATTGTAGTTTTTCATTATTTCTTCAACACATATAGTCACAGTAATTTATTTTATTTAATACATTTGAATTCATTTGAAGCGTTCATAATGGACATTCAAAATAGATTTTTTGATAACAAGTAAGTTTATTATTTCTTTTGAAAATGAAGTTATACGAGTTGTTGGACAGACATTGATTTTTACGTGCGAATGATTAATCAATGTATTGTTGGACAAAATAGATAAGTAAATAATTTATCCTGTAAGGTTTATTTTAAATTTATATAGTTGGAATTACAACCAAATAGGATTAATGGTGTTGGTCAGTTGGAGAGATGTTACGTGAAAATGAGCATTTTCTTCATCGTATTGTCTAGACATCATTAATTTCTTTCAAATTAAGCGAATAATTAATTAGAATTTCACAAGGCATAGATTAAGAGCTAGATACAACACGTGCAAATGGTTGTCTAAAGCAATTAATTGAAGCCTATACATAAATATTATAACGTCGATAAGTATATTCATAAACGTACAATAAAAGTTTACATTTGTTTATTTGCAGGATAAATATTTATTTTGTTTGGTAGAATAAATAAATAAACAAAAGATTTACATACATTACAACCGGCATTAGGTATAAATGATATGAGCATTTTTCAATTATGTATCTTGTTTAGAGCATAAAGGTGTGTATATAAAGGAAACTATATTTTTGAATCCATAAATTACAAAATAAAAAAAATACATGATTATGTTGAATAGACATACAGTTTTTCTTTAAACAAAACTATTACCTTTTCCCTATAATGAACAAGAGAAAAATCATCAGCAAAGAAGAAGGAACCACAAACATTGCCAGGACCCACAATAGTTATAAGGTACATGAACCAACAATATAAGATAAAATACGAAACCAATTATAAGTTCTTGGTGTGTAAAGAATAATTTAAAGAGTATAATGTGTACAAAAGACTATACCCTACGTGTGGTAATACACACAAAAATATGTTGTCACAGCATATAAATTATATGGCAATATTGTTACTTAAAATAAATATTTATATGCTACAGCAATATGTATGCATCCACACACAGGTAAATAGCAATACCTAGCCAATGAGAAGCAGGTCACGCTTCACCCTCATCCGAAAACAGTCGACTGATAAAGTTTTATAATGATCAGGTATGTCATTGTAACTTGAATAAATGTCGTACGAAAAAGATCTTTTGAAGAGGGAAGTACGGCTCAGCGGTGGCGAAATGAGATTACGATAACGAGTTGTGATGTTGTGTACATCACAGCGATACCTGATCTTATCGTGCAAGTATGAAGGGGTTTTGCAAGTTAATATTCAGTGATATAAACATAGACTCTTTAACTTACGTCTCTGCCTCATATTCAACCAGCCACACTCGGATAGCTTATAAGTTACGTGATCGTACTTCCTTATGCCGAAAATAAATCGAAGACAGGAATTCTGAATTCTTTGAATTCGCGACTCGGTCACTTGATCTATTGCAGCATTGTATAACGCAGAGCAATACGTGAAGTTAGACAACACAAGAGACTCACAAAGCGTTGACTTGACAGCGGTACCCAAAGCGTTGCGGTGTGGATATAGTGATTTTAAAGTAAGGTAGGCTCGTTGAATATATTTATCAATTTGTTCGCGGTATCTAAACGAGTTGTCTAGTACCATCCCCAAGTTCTTCACACTGCTAGCAATGGGCACAGCTGTGCCATTCACCTCAATAACTACAGACTCCCGAAGCTGATCACAAATTTTCGATTTACCAAACAAAATGACTTGTGATTTAGCCGGATTCACATGAAGATTATGCTGTCCACAGAAAGCATGAATCGAACTTAAATCCCTGTTGATGTCTGCAACTCCCTGCCGCCAAGCGTCAGGCCTAAACGATTTGTACAACTGTACATCGTCCGCATACATATGATACCGTGAGTGTTTGATTACATTTGGCAAATTACTTGTGTATATGGAGAAGAGTAAAGGTCCGATGATCGAGCCTTGAGGGACCCCGAGTCTCACAGGCAACGGCAGCGACTGCCTACCCTGCAAGATGACACTTTGTCTATGATCAGTCAAGTAATCAGAAATCAATCCCACCGCTGTCGAACTGAAGCTTATACTCCTTAAAATATTAATCACGCATCGTGATCCACAGTGTCAAACGCCTTACTAAAGTCTAATAAAGTTAATATCGTAATAAGACCCTCATCAGAAGCGGTAATAACATCATCCGTTACATTTAACAATGCAGTTTCGCAACTGTAGCCACTTCGAAACCCAGATTGAAATGCAGGAAGTATGCTGTTATTGCTAACAAAAGTGAATAACTGGTGAAAAATTATTTTCTCCAAAATCTTCGACAAAGTAGGAAGGATACTAATTGGCCTCAGATCCTTGAATTCCATCGGATCCTGAATCTTAGGCAAGGGAATCACGGAGGCATATTTCCATTTGGCCGGATATCTATTCGAAAGAATGCATTCGTTTATTATATGTGTTAAGTAGGGTAGGATGTAAGGACCACACAGTTTAATCATAGTAATATTCAGACCATCTTGACCAACAGAGGTCGATTTAATGTTATTAATTATTTTACAGATTTCTGCTGTGTCAACAGTACTGAAAGAAAAATTAGGAAGCGCCCTTTGAGATCGTGGAATGTGTTGCGATGAATAATTTGAATTTGCAACACTATTCACAAAGAAATCGTTGATTTGGTCTACGTCAGCGATATGAACTGGAATGCTTGTTGCATTGTTGTGTTTAGGTCTTAATTCGAGGAATTGTAAATGTTTGAAGAGTGATTTATTAGATTTGTCACGCGAGATGAACTCAAAATATGCCTTCTTTTCATTCCTCAAGCAGGAAGTCGCCAAATTGCGAAGGGACTTGTAATAATCCCAGTGCTCGCGACCCCGAGTTCGTCGATATTTTGACTTAGCACGATTTCTTAGTTCTATTAGAAGTCTGACATTGTCAGTTAACCAAGGAGCTGGTTTCCTAGTGAATTTCCGGGTTACATAAGGCGCGTGTACATCAAAAAGCAACAATAAATTTTCAGTGAAGAAATCAACTTTCTCATCAAGATCAGCAATATAGTAAATTCTATGTAAAGGTAGAGACTGCAGATCCAGCAGAAACGCCTCGGAATTTAAGTTCTTGTAGTCACGGAACGTGTGCAAAGTAGGAGGCAGCCGCGGTCTAGTAATAAACATATCGCAAAAAACGATGTCATGATCCGAAATATCACAATCAATTACCCCCAAAGACTTGACAAATGTATCACTATTACTGCAAATTTGATCAACCAAACTAGCAGAAGTAGCAGTAACACGTGTTGGCTGACTAATCAAGCAAGAGAAATCTATAGATTCAAGAAAGCTATTGAAGTAAGATGTTGAGTCATTATCAAATTTTAAGAAATCTACATTGAAATCTCCACAAAAAAAAGTAAATTCCGATAGGAGAGAACACCGATAAATAGAATCCTCCAATCCATCCAAAAATGTCTTGTAATCCACCCCCGGTGCCTTATACAACACTCCCAGAACAATTTTACACCTATTAACTTGCAAGCTAACCCACAGTTGTTCTATGGATCATTAACATCTATAACACTAAACCCGAAACAATCTCTCAAGTAAATCAAGACTCCACCGCCTCGCGTCCCCCTATCAGACCGTAGTATTCTATATCCGTCGACACTTATTCTATTATCATTTATAGTGCTATCGAGCCAAGTCTCAGATATGCAAAATATATCAAAATTATAAGAGGAAATTATAACACGCAGATCATTAATTTAGGCAGCAGTGACCTGACATTCAAATGACCCAACTTAATTATATTATTCATTACATTCAATTAATACATAGGTAAATGCAATTATAATAACAGAAAACAAAAGCAAAATAGTTTAAACAATGTGTAAATGTTATATCCTTAAGCGATCTGTATATGTGTATACAACAATATAAACAAATAAAATATCGAATAACCAGAAAAATAGTTGTAGCAAGTAAATAAAGAAAAACAAGTCACTAAAAGAAATACCTTTCAAAAAGAAAAAGAAACTATTCTTCAATAATCGATACCAACGCCAAGCAATCTGCATCAGGTGGACCCGCTCTGTGCAAAGCCCGCTCTCCTCTGAATTTCCTTGATATCGTCCGAAGTTTTAATTCTGTATTTCTTGCCGTTGATCTTACAAAATATAACACAATTTATAGTCCATACCGAGCCAGGAGAAACGTGCCTAGTGAGTTCCTTCATTAATAATATATTTCTATGAGTTAGATCTTCTCTAATAATAACTCTCGATCCTTTAAGTTTACTTTTACTGTTAAAAATTTTATTCTTAACAGCTCGAGATATAAACCGAATAATTATAGGTCTTGAACCATTTTCTTTACCATTGAGTCGGTGCGATATATCGATATCCGAAGGATTAATATCTACGTTAAGTTTATCCTTGCAGATCTTAGCGACAACTACATTAGTGTCCTCGTTCTCTTCTTCTTGCACTCCATAGATACGCAAGTTATTTAACCGCGAGTACATTTCAAGATGTTCAATCCTACTATTAGCTTCTACAAGTTCAATTCTCAGTTGACTCACCTCCCCTGTTAATACTTTGATTTTATCTTCCAGAATAGGTGTTAGTTTTTCACTTATCTTGGCACTAATTTTCGATATGAACTCATCAGATTGGATTAACTTATCGATAATCTTTTGTGCAACAAGATCTTCGTCAAAAGGTCCAGCTCCCAGCTTATTACGAAGATTGTATTCAGACATTTTCTTACAAACAGAAACTAATAGAGCGCACCACACACAACCGCCTAGCCCAGACGACAGTACATTGCAGAATTTCTATCAAAAAATCTCTTAAACGATTCATTTTCAGTTGGTTCATGAATTTTTGAAAATTATTGGTTGATGATTAGTTTTTCCACAAACTGGTAACCCAATTTTTTCACTGCACTGCCATTGGGGGCAAAACCAAACTTTCCCAAGGATTGGGCATGGATAATGACTTTTTTTCTCGTGCTCAGTTCCTAATTACAGCCCTTGATAGAGTTCCACAATTGATCTTCCACTTTTTAGATGTCTTCTTAGTGTTGTGGAGGAAATTCCATATTCACTGTAAGCTTCATTTACTTCCAATTCTCGTGAATTAACTTTATTCATGGCCCTTGCTAACGTATCTTGATTGAAAGCTCTGCTTTTCTTTCCTACACATGTATTACCTATGTTTTGCGGATAAAATTACAGAATTTAGTGAGGCCTGCTACGCCCGTGCCTGTGAACGGAACAACTAGCCCTAGAACCGAATAGGCCAGAAGCGCAGTCAAATATGGCGCATACGCATACTATAATTCCATCCGGCGGTAATTTTGATATGTCGAAATAAACTGAATCAACTTTAGCATTAATCCACAAATAAAACTTAAAATTACGTTTCGGAAACTGTGTGACCACCTTCAGACACCTTACCTTTTTGCTTCCCAAGTGCGATGAAAATCAAAGACAGAGATTATGCCGCTAGCTCATTCGTGTGTGGGCATAGGTTCTGTTGAGACAGAGGTGGATGGAGTACCCGGCGCCATCTCTTTGAAAATTAATCTCTATCCCAAAGTGAATTGACCCAAGAAAATGATCAATTAAAAGCACTTAGGTAACAAAATGAGAAACAAACATCCACAAGACAACATAACAGGTTTATTTAAAGTGTAAATATTGTACCAATAGTTCATGTTCAAATGTTTAGAACAAAACAGGCTATTGCTAACTAATCTCTCCGTCAACGCTTAATCGTGGCTCATTACAACTTGAGTCCAATTACATTAAAAAAAAACACAAGAAATACATTGAATTATGAATTACACCAACGCAACCCAGTTGCCAGTATTTAAAGATTTCTGAAGGAATGAATAAATGACTAAAAATGGCCACCAAGGTGATCCACAACTTCAAATTACAAATGACAAATAATTACAAAATAAAAGAAATCCAAAATGGAAATCAAATGAGACAACCCTAAGGCTAATTTTAATTACCTAACAATATTCTTACAATAAGCACATAATTATTAAGCAACTTGCCGAAAAGTCTTTCCAAAGTCGAACATTTTGATCGTAAATTGCACTACGACAACACTCCAAAATGAAACACTCTGTATACCAGAGGCAACCGACAATCTGTTCGACAGAAGAGTGCAGATTCTAAGTTATATGATATCTAATACTATAAATATTAGCGCTAGTTAACTATGCTTTACATAAGAAAACGTGATTAAAATTAAATTCAATAATTTCTTACAGGATCCCACATTAATAAATTTAAATGGTTGACTAATTACACTAAATAACATGCAATAAATTTACACAATACAGATGCGAGGCTGCAATGCCAATACACATCCGAAATCTGGTCAAAATTCTAAATCCAAAAAAAAAGGCTACGTAACGTCTTCAAAATTGACAAAGTAACCCCCAACTGGAGTCACTGTTACTTATAAAACTACGTTAATTAAATAAATTCAAATTATAAAGGCTCACATGCCACAAAGAAGTTAATTTAAGAAATTACGATGACTTAAATGATCAGTTAGGCCGAGAAAATTGAAATTTACTGTACGAAAGTACTCGAAATTGACATAAATTTACCAAAACTGATTGGCAAATAAACCTCACGTTATGGGTAATATCAGATAAATTACACAGTCACAGTACCTTAAATAAAATTCCACATCCACAGCTACGATACACGATACCTTCGACAAAGCACACTACGTTATAAGGGAAAACTGCTCCACATAACCTCGGTTAACGACAACATCGGATAATCACGTAGGAAGGCTACAGCAAAACATCGGACTGCACCTTAAATTACGTCCTCACCGTAGGATACAGCAACTTATTCCCTTGGAATCGTAAAATACATCAGGCACGTGGTTCCTCAAAATTTACCCAACGAAAGTGCTCTAATGAGTTTCTGCCATGCACTAGCAGCAAAAGCAGTTAAACAATTCTTAAGCCAGTGAAAAAAATATCCTCGCAAGATTTCAACCAAAACGCCAAATCCAACAGTAACACTTGAGAAATACCATAACATCCGCTTTTGTAGGCGATTACATACGATAAAACTTAAACATTCCAATAATTCCTCAAGCACTGACTAAAAAAAAATGCATCTGCTCTTGCGATGTATAAGTGTTTCTCCTAAGACAGTCGAAGAACAAAAGAGATGGAATTGACTTGTCAATTAGCGATCTCAAAGCGTTATCAACAAACATTAGAACTAATGACCGAAAGACCTAAACTGATATTTTACACACACGACATAAATGTAGATTCAAATGACAATACCAAAGTGGAAAATAATTATAATTAATTTGTCTCATAACTCCAAGCCCCAAAAGAACTTCCAAAACTAAATTAGAAAATAATTAAAAATACCCAAACTATTAAATAAAACATCGTGCGCCATCTACCCGCCTGCAAATGTATACATTACACACCTGAGATAAGGCAGATCGCACGGCACTAGGAATCTTATGAAATTCTCTCCTATCTCCTAGATGGCAGAAGGAATCGATAACATTAATTTAAGAGAAGGATGATCTATTTAATCCGAAATAGACAAGATAATTTAGGTATTCAACCAGTAAAACTAAAATTCTCAACTAAGAGATAAAATACAGCAAAATAATTGTAACAGGCCTTTTGCCTTAAGATTTGCCAGGTGCTTTTCCCGAACACCAATGTGAAACGACCCGGCGTTACTAAAACCGAGTACTGGAAGGGAGTATTTTGCAAGATAGTAGCGTCTACAAGCATTCTAGTAATAATTAAGACAGTAGAGTAGATGTTATAAAAGACTACTTATTGTCACACAAAATGAGATTTAAAGATGCTTTAAAACTTTAAAAAAAGCAATAATAACATGTATGGAAATGGTATATAAAGGTATTTTGGAATAAGAACATAATCACCCAAAAAAGTTGTGGGTAAGAAATTGGCTAGCTAGGAGAAAGACACTTCGAGAATGCATTTAAAAGAACGCGCTTTAGAGATGTTGTAGAATATAAAACCTGCATGAGAATGTCTCCAACATGTTTTAACATATTTCTACAAAAACTATCTTCTACCATACAAAGATTAGACACCACAATGGGGGAGGTTATACGTGACAGATTAAAACTGGAAGCAACATTAACGTATATGCAGCAGGTAACAGCTTTAGAAATCTGCAACAATTCCGAGTTTCAAGTCTGACTATTTCATAATTTGTATTTGAAGTGTGTGATGCATTTTATGAGGCCTTGAACGAATTTATTAACGTAATAAGTATTTATTATACAATTTAGGAAATACAATATATGTAATTCCAATATAAAATACTTGTTTAAGAATACAAGTTAAACATTACTGGTGTACGTTAGTTAACTACATATATACTATCTATCCATTGCATGACAAATGATTGTGCTGATGCTATAAGACTGGGAATCGTAGGACGGAACCTGATCAAAACAAAATGAAAAGTGTGAACACATGGATGTTAAAACTAACATCAAGCAGTAAATAATTACTGTGACTTACATATATATCTATACGTAAAACGTATATGCATATATGCATGTGTTTGAGATACACACATACATTAAGTGCTATTGTCGACAATCGAACGCACAGACACCGGTGTTTCGACCTATGAGGTCTCATCAGTGTGCGTGGTGATTCTCGACAATAGCTTCAAGACTTAAATCGCTCTTATGTCATTTTAGCGTGTTAAATGCAGTGAGAGTATCACAGCGACATCTAACACCCAAAAGATGACACAGAACAAAGCGATGGCTTCTGACGGCATGTTCTGCTATACAGAGGCCTGTATGTTAATAGTGTATCTCATGTAATAGAATGACATAAGAGCGATTTAAGTCTTGAAGCTATTGTCGAGAATCACCACGCACACTGATGAGACCTCATAGGTCGAAACACCGGTGTCTGTGCGTTCGATTGTCGACAATAGCACTTAATGTATGTGTGTATCTCAAACACATGCATATATGCATATACGTTTTACGTATAGATATATATGTAAGTCACAGGAACCTGATCTTTTAATCTTTGTCAGTTCTTGGTTATAAGTTGACCTTAAATGTTTAATTTTATTTTTTACATCGGTGGCTTTAAAGTCCGTGATATTATCGCCAAAGATGTTCACTAATATAAGTGCGAGATAACAACACGATCAAGACATCCTAGGCATAAAAATGGTCGGCGGCAAAAATCGTTTACATACATATGAGTGCATACGACTTTGGTCTCATCACGTGAATTCAACGTGATCATTGAATCAGCGATTTGAGTATAGAGAGTCGAGTAAAGCCATGGCGGGGGTAGGCATTCGCTCCAGTAAATAGGAATGCTTTTTAATCACTCGACTGCAATGAACACTGGTGCGAGTACTGGAATGACTCACCAAAATGCCTGTTTAGACGAGAGGAGTACCAAAATCCAGTACTCGATTTTAGTAAGTCTGCCTAGTTACTGGCACCGTGTAAATTAGTTCTAAACTGAACCACAACAATTAAGTCAGATACATACAAAGGCTGCGCTATACATACCGCTTGTGTCAAATAACATTAGCCATACGGAATCTCATGCATACGTATTGCTGTGACTCTCGCAAATTGAGGTTTATATAAAAATAATTTAAACCGTTCAATCAGTAAGTATGAACAGAATCAAGCATACATCTTAGTGCTAGGCCTCATGCTAGACTAAGATTCAATAAATTTTCTGCAAAATAGTAGGTTAAGCAATTTTACATTTAACTAGCTCAGTTTACCTAAACTGACTAAAGAAAATTTTCTCTCCGGGGCAGAAAATATAAATAAACTCTCCAATCAAATTGAATGCTCTTCAGTTATTACCAGGTCAGATAAAGAAAATAAAATGCAAAATAAACCTTATAATATAATTTATTAAGGACATTAAAGAAATTTTTTAAAAATTATACAAGTATATTAACAAAAATAAATGTCTTAAATATTACACAAATTTATGCATGTCATGATTAAATAATCAAATCAATAAACAAATTATGATTAATACAAAGAATAATATCGAATACAAATTTTATTTTTAAAATTCTATGATTTTCTTTATTCATCAATGATACATGTAAACAATCAACATCTCAAACAAAATTTTATTGTATGTTGTGAATTGTACTGGAATATAAATAATTAAAAAATTATATAACTTATCGTTTGCAAGTATATAAACATTAAGGTAATGGCTCTGCCCTAATTAGTTCTGCCTGCCGCCATTGCTCGCTCCCAAGACAACACCATCAGAAAGGAAATCCACACTGGTAGGTACCCCAAAGTTCCATCCTACGAGTATGCTTTTCAACTCGTTGGACACAACCCTAACATACGCCACTATGTGCTCACCCCTTAAGGTATATATATATATTTGAGTTTAATTCAAAACGTCTTTGTGCATTCAACTAATTAACTCAGTTCTGATTAGTTCTGCCTGGCGCCTTTGCTCGCTCCCAAGACAGTAGCACCAAGACCAGTTCGTGCTTTAAGGATTCATCAAGGCTCCATGCTATGAATTAAACATCTACTTAAATCATTGCACATATCCCTGATCTATTACCCAACACGCCAATATCAAATACACAAACACAATAAAGTATAATCAATATAAAGAAAATATATACAAACACCATAACACACGGTGTAATAACCCTGCATATAAAAATAAAACATTCTAGTAGATAAAAAAAAATTATAAAAATTTTCAAAGTTCTAATTAAATAAAACTGTTCCAAATACAAATAATTATTTCTGAAAAATAATTACAAGCCCCAATGTAGACGAATCTCTTGAATTAAAATGATATCTAATTCATTAAAATATTCTAAGTCCCGCTTCGATTGAAAATTTTTATTAGTACAATAAAATCTTTAAGAAAATATTATAAGTTCCGATACGTGAACAAGTTTCTATGTTAGAATAATGTTTAATCTATAAAATATTGTAAGTCCTAATTGTTAATTTTTATTAGTACAATAAAATCTTTAAGAAAATATTATAAGTTCCGATACGTGAACAAGTTTCTATGTTAGAATAATGTTTAATCTATAAAATATTGTAAGTCCTAATTGTATTGAAAATTTTTCTAAGTATAATAAATCCGTTTTGGAAAAATATTCTAAGTTCCGATTCATGAATAAACTTTTAAGTTAAAATAACATTTTGAAAGTATAAGCACCCCGTGTAGGTATATTTAAGTTTAAGCGGTTCCCACCTGCTTGAAAAGTCTTTTCTTTTTAGAGAGCGGTTTTCACCAAGCATCTACTATTTTCTCATCGTGTCCCGAGTTATATGCATATTTTTCTTCACAAAAACGTACGGTTATCCTCGGTACGATACCGATTCCACCTCTTCAATTGCATTTCTATAGTGCTGCACCTATCGGTCAATCGATGTATTACTAGCCTTCAAAAACGTAAACAAACATCTAAGCATCGATTTGTTGACACGTTCGTGATTTGTTAATTTCATCTAGCGGGGAATATCGTTTTCACCGGGCCAATCTGTCGATCTCTCCCGGTCACAGTATTTTCTTGCAGGAAACACTTTCTTGCTATAATTCACTTAATATTTTATGCTTATTCTAATATTATAATTTTTATAAAAATTATAATGACATTCTTATATTATTTTAAGTAAATAAAAATTAAATTTGCCAAAATATTAACTTAAGGAATATCTATATACATATCATCATAAAATAAATAAAATAGTAATTAATTAAATTAAATCTAGACGTGATCTTGACTATGCTTATTTACAATTTACCACCAAACTCAAGATCACTGCAGTATATATGATGTATACGTATTTATATGTATGCTAACATGGTACCAATGCCGGCGACGTATACATAGTATATAAGTATCCCTATGGCTAATAAAATTTGACACAACCGCTATAACAAGTTACTTTTGGAGCTTGTACCGCCATCTAACCAAAACTAATACAGCTGGGGCGTTTTTCCCCAGTTTACCTTAATGTTTTTATTCTTTTCTTTTGTATCTAATTTATATGAGATCGGTTTAGTGACGTTTGTGTATTATATTTACTATAAATTAATGAAAAATTGGCAAAGAAAAATTGTACAAATTATACCTACTTAAACCCATTTATATAATTATCCGTGAAAACAAAGGTACGATATTTATTATATCAGCTTCTTTGAATTACAAGAAGGTCAGTTAAATAAAATAGAACGTTAATTACCAGCATGGAATGGGAATTTGTTGAAATACCGTCAATTACTTATCACCAGACCATTAACGGAAGAAATCGACAAGTCAGCGAGATTTATTTCATCATGTTATAACTGACTGAGCCGTATAGTCAGCATAATATTATTTGCTGAAGGTTATAACGGTTTTCCGTTTATAAATCGCGTTGAATTCTTGTTCGGCGCTCCATCAATCTTCACGTTAATATTATTTACCGTCGTTAAATGTCCCGCGGGCGAAAAAGGGATGAGCAGGAATGCTATGTGATGTTCAATAGCAAAATTACAAGGCGGGTACAGTGGTAAGTCATGAGGTTTTAAATTATAAGAAGGCGTCTTAATTAAATATTTGACCTTAAATTTTTGACTTAATCGTGTGGGATTAATTCTCTGTCATAAAACGGATTAAAAGATTATATTTTGCGACTTATTTTATGTATTTATTTATTTGTTTCTCGTAAAAACCGCATTTGTCTATTTTTTCCGGAATCAGTATTTATGCGGCTTTTTTTTTTTAGAAAAATCTATATTCCATACATTCAAATTTATGTGTTAAAGTATAAATACTAAAACAATTTAAAAATTGAGAACAGAGTTTGTGGTATTAAATTTTACAGATTAAACAATCAAGATTATTGTTTGTATATCATTATAATAGTATGTCTTTTAGACAGGGAGTATATTCTAGAGTCAGGAAAGGAAGGCATCCTATGAACGTTTACCGGCATACCTGAACTGAGGAAATTACAATGTTTTATGATGTAAAACAATTTTACCGAGACCATTTAGTATACATACGGCTTTTCCGTGCTAAAAGCTCGGATACTTTGTTGTACCATGGGTAATTTGCTTGAGAAAATTGTTGTCTTTTAAGAAGATGAGTTCAGTTAATGGAACAGAAACTTAACCGCAAATATTATGTTTTAATAGTGTCATGTCTCGCTAGATGAAAACGTCAAGGTAGATATTTTTATCTACGTATACACAATAAGTAAATGTCCACATGTAAGCAAGCACATTATTCAAAGGAAGTAAATGTTTTGTCTAAGATTAGTAACCTATATACAGTGTTCCACATTAATATATTAATCTATAGCTCTAATAAATAGTGTTAATTGAAATATAATTACGAAAAATATTGAAATTGACAGAGTAATATACAGGGAAAATATATCTAGAAGCGGGTTTTCCTGTGATAGCCACTCATTAGAAGCACCTTTTAAATTTATTTTGTATTATATAGAGTGTTCCATTACTTGGTCGCTAGCCATAGTTATAGTTTTTCAATGGAATAACCTGTATGTTTTTACATTTTTGTAATCCCCGTAGTCAAAAAGTTAAAAGATAGTTTAGGCCTAAAATTTAAAGTTTTCAATTTATTACCAAAATTCAATGATTTTATAAAATTATATTTCTCGAAAATGCCGTATTAAGTGGTCAGAATTTTTGGTAACGTTGTTCATAAATAAAGGCTCAATCATACTTTTTTTCAATTACTAATTGCTTATGCAAAAAATTGGAATAAAAGTACATGACATATTTTTGTCCATTTTTTTAAATCGAACGAATGACCTTCATCTACTAATAATGACGAATGACCTTCATCTACTAATAATCTTCTTAGTCCAATGCGTTAACATAGTATTCCCTTCTTCCATTCTCAAAAGCATAGATGGCGTCAAAATATCCAAAGCTTGTCTAACAACGTTCCTAGCTTCCAATTCATGTGTTTTCAACAAACTATGAAAGACTTACAACACGATTTTTCTGTGAATAGCACACTTATCGATGATATGCGACAACAGTAGATGTCCATGATATCTGGTTGCAACATCGACGCAATTTTTGCCCAAGAGACAAGGCCAGGCGAAAGTCATCAGGCGCCTCAACTTGTAGCCTTGCGTTTTATTATTTGCATCGTGATCGTGTATGTGAGAACTTGCTCGCTCCACCAGGAGACAATCGATTTGCAAAAGTGATATTCTGACGCAGTCCGCGAATGGAAACGGATTGTCTGGATCGATGAGCTTATTTATGAATACTGATACAATATTGTCTGGATTATCTTGATATGGTGCTGGTAAGCTGCCAATTAGTTTGTTTGTTTCTTCACGTTCAAAACTTACGGAAAATGATGGTATCAGAATGAGTTGCAAAACTTCAGCTTTAATTTCCTGAGACATTGAGTTTGACGGAAAATGTTCCACAAATCTGAAGAAGGCGGTTCTCTTCCACTCCACTGTACAGTTTTGAGCGACCGTATTCTCCAGGAAATCTCTTAAAAATTGAAAGTCCGGTATAAATCGGTCACAGGTCGCTCTTAACAATTGGTTAATTTTCGAATTGCTTTCTAAATTTCGCACCAAAAACATATAAGGAGTTATTATTTTAAAAATGACCGTTACTGAGCTATTGACATTTTTTGATACGATTTTGCCAACTTTATGTTTTTTATTATAAGAAAATCGTGTGGTGCTTACAACTCATTCTTTTTTTGTGAATTTGCTGACTGACTGAACTTGACCAAACTTCTTTGAACGGCCGTCTATATGGCTATGGCTATATATATATATATATATATACTCTTAGAAAAACTAAGAACAAGAAGAAGCAAACTGCTTTGTGACCTGACTTTTCTACAACGTTGCCGAGAGGAAAACATCGTGCCACAGACATTAAAAGTGAAGTTCAACAGAAACACCAGACAAACCAAGAACATTCTGAAGAAAGCAAGTATGGCGCTACTGAGGGAATCCATCCACGAGACTAGAAAAATGTTGGATGATACCAACAAACAATTACTGCAACGACATCTTAACCTCAGCAACATCATCCACCCGATAATTTGGAGAATACTGGACCAGCTCAGTGAATTCCGTTCCGAGACAAATACCGATTGGACAAAAGCAAAACAAATAAAGAAGTTCAACCACCTGCAAGCAGAACAAAAACCCAGAAACACCAGAGTAGAGAACAAATCACTCAAAGTGGTATACAACTTATCCACCCATGTATTGGACGCAGCATCCCACAATGTTTTGGCTAAAGGATTTAACTACGCAATAGCTCCTGCCCGCATACCAGTAGAAGTAATAGTTTGTGGAGTAGAAGGAACTATAGCTGGGATTGACAAGAATACGGCCGAGACTATCCGCCAAGATGTATCGCAAATATTAAGGACAGCCAAACCACCAAAGAAGAACCTATCACACGAAGAATTCCTGGCATTAAAACAACTAAGGGAAAAGGAAAACATTATTATTCTACCAGCCGATAAAGGAAATTCAACTGTGGTAATGAACACAACCGACTATGACGTCAAAATAAGAACCCTCTTGGAGGATCCAGCATACCAACCAATCTCCACAGATCCCACAACATACCTGGAGAAAACAACCAAAACTAAAATCAAGGAGAGTCCAATCGACAAGGAAATCCAGACAGCATTCATTCCAAGGGAGAAGTCATCAAGATGCCCCAAATTCTACGGCTTACCTAAAGTCCAGAAGGAAGGTGCACCCCTAAGACCCATAGTCAGCTCCATTGGATCACCTGTTCAACAATTGGCTAGATACCTAGCCCAACAACTACAACCTCATCTCGAAGGAGCCGAATCTTACGTCAAGAACGCAAGCCACTTTATCGATCTATTGAGACAAGAAAAAGTAGAACCAGAATGGTTATTAGTAAGCTTCGACGTAGTATCACTGTTTACCAATATACCAGTTGCCGAAGCTCTAGAGACCATCGAACGAATATACCAACCCCCAGTGCACATAATGAACTTGGTGAAACACTGTCTGACAAACACATACTTTATCTACGAAGATCAGCGTTATAGACAAATAGAAGGCGCCCCAATGGGTTCTCCACTATCACCAGTAATAGCAAACCTTTTTATGGAAAACTTAGAAAAAACAGCACTAAGGACGGCCACCCACAAACCCAAACTCTGGCTACGCTACGTCGATGACACTTTCGTGATCTGGACACATGGAAAGGACCACCTCGACATCTTCCTGGAACATTTAAACAAAACCCATCCAAAAATAAAATTTACGATGGAAATAGAATCGAACAACAAATTACCATTCCTCGACGTTTTGATCAAGAAGAAAGAAAATGGGAACTTAAGTCACACGGTATACCGAAAATCCACCCATACAGACAGATATCTGAACGCTCAGTCTCACCACCACCTAGCTCAGTTACAATCAGTAGTGAAAACCCTAGTGACAAGATCGCAGAGATTAGCAGACGAAGACAACATCACCCAAGAAATGGACAAACTCCACAAGGCACTCCAGCAGAATGGTTTCAGTGAATCTGCTATCAAAAGAGCATCCAAGCTGAAACCAACAACACCACAAGAGGAAAAAGAAACACCAACTGCCAAAACCTACTTACCCTATGTTAAAGGCACCACCGATAGAATATCCAAAATCCTACGAAGACACAACATTGAAACAACATTCAAAGCAGACAGAAAAATCAGTACAGTCCTTCGGAACCCTAAAACAAAAATACCTTTAGAAAACCAAGGAGTTTATGAAATTCCATGCCTTAACTGTGAAAAAACTTACATTGGACAAACGAACAGAAGGGTAAACGCAAGAAGAGACGAACACAAAAATTCCGTAAGAAGAGACTGGAAAACTTCATCCCTGGCTCAACATGTAAAAGAAACATCCCACACGATAGACTTCAGTAACACCAAGCTACTAGCGAACATCGAACATACTAAAACCAGAATCATCAGGGAAGCCATCGAAATTGAAAAACATCCGAACAATCTGAATTCACGAGATGATACCCAGAGGTTACCAACAGCATGGAAACCAGCAACCAACAAAGAACACCAAACTAATACATCTACATCACAAACCAGCCGACACACTCCAAACACGAGCCCAACGACACGGAACCATGCGCACACTCATCCAAGGGCAACCAACCCAAACGCTAACGGAGTATATAACCACCATCCGAATCCCGAAAACGTCAGTATACGAATAACAAGAAGCAGAAGCAGACAGTTATCGCAGTCCTGAAGATGGCAAGTGTGATTTTGCCGAAACGCCGTCAAGAAACCAGCATCGGTCTTTCCAAAGACCAAGCAGTGGAAACGCGGAAGAAAACCCGGAATACAGTGAAAACACATACTACTACCCGCGGAAACCTGAAAGAGAACATATATATTTATATATTTATAGTTTCTTCGGCAGCTTTTATTTTTACTTTCTTATACGTAACCTTGAGATTTTTGCAGATGTCCAAGTTTTGAAGACTCCTGACATCGAAAAAGTGTTTTTTAAAGAATCTTTTTCTCTCTCTCTCTCTCTCTCTTCCTCTCTCTCTCTCTCTCTCTCACTCTCTCTCTCACTCTTTGACCTCAAGTGAATTTGAGAAGAATTTTATTTAAAAGTTTTTCGGAAGTCCTACAGAAAGTAGGTCGTTTACTCTTCTTGAAAATCAGTTTTTTAGAAATATTCGCAAGTTACGCTTTACAGGCAAATACATTATGAGTATAAAAGCATTTAAATGGTTGTTATTTTCAATACTTTTTGCATTAAAAAAGATTCATAATTCCGACCGAAGTAACACATTTACTCTTATCGAATAGCGATTTATTGGAAATATCTCATAAATTATGCATTCTAAATAGATTTATCAAGGGTACAAAAGTATTTAGAGCTAGGTTTGGAATAATTTTTGTATAAAAATATTTTCAAACTTTGGACCTGAAAACAGGTTTATTTTTCTAAGACTATAATAGTATATTACATACCAAGGTTGAGAAGATGACTATTATTGCCCGAGTGGCGAGATTAAATTCCGAGGCGCAAAGCGCCGAGGAATTTAAGCCACAAGGGCAATAATAGTCTTCTCAACCGTAGTATGTATACTATTTTTTGTACCAGTAGTCTAATTGGACCTTAAAACCTTAATAATTATGAATAAATTTACTCATATATGTAAGAATGCCCTTGTAATAAAACTTCATGTAAACAAATAAGTAGGCTATATTTTGATGTTGACAAATAAGTTTTGACGTAAATGCTGAAACTAAAAGTCAAGTATTTTTTAGATTATTTTTCATTCCATTTATAATGTCTAAAGAGTTTAGATGTACACCACCTGAAATGCGCGAGATTGCAGAACAGGCAGCTGAGAACTTGCTTCCGCATAAATCTAATCACAATCACTTATACATGAAAACATTTACAGAATTTAAAAAATGGTATAATTCCAAATATACAGTAGTAACTTCTGAAAACGTACTTCTGGCTTATTTTCATGAATATTCAAAAAATAAAAAGGCCTCGACTTTATGGGCGCAATATTCAATGTTGAAAGCTACACTTGGCCTAAAAGAGAATATTAACATATCAAAATATTTTAAATTAGTTGCCTTTTTAAAAAGAAAAACTTAAAATTATAAGCCCAAAAAATCATTAGTATTTACTCGAGGAAATTATAAAATTCTTTACTGAGGTACCCGACACATGTTACATTGCAACTAAGATAGTATGTTTATATATTAATACTTTGAAATTATTGATAATTTATATCTCTGTAGACTGGTCTTGTAATTGGTGTTGCTGGTGCATGCCGAAGGATGATTTGTGTAATTTATTAATTTCTGATGTCATCATGAGAGATAATTTAATTGTTATTCACATCCACAATAGCAAAAATGGTACGTCTGAAAAGTTTGTAATAATGGAACCACTTTGTAGCTAAAGGTTATATTGAAGATTCCCTAGTAAATAAAAAAAATATAGAATGTATGTTACAAGATCTACCTACATCTACTTACGCAACCACACCTGCAATATATACAGGAATTTTCAATATGAATTAAATAATTATTTGCATCTGTAATAGTTAGGTGATATATTGATTCCATATTATACTATCATACATATTTTATGTATTAATAGACAAATGCTTTTTTTTTTCATGTAAACAACAAAGTATTGTTAGAAAATATAAAATTAATAGCAATTGCTAAATAAACGTATATTATAATTCTGGTATTGTTAACCTAAAATTGTGCCTAAAATAGAGTTATTTATTTTGACGGTTCACAACTTGACATACTACTACTACTACAAGCATGAGTGCATGGTTGCGGCATTCGTTTTATTTGTTTTCATTATTTCCCTAGGTCAATAATGGCCTCATTATTTACCTCTTATTAGATCCAGGTCGTGAAATGTCATTTCGTGGCGCTTTGTTACGTGTAAAAATGCTATGATTTTTTACTACTGGTACAAAAAAGTCTTTAAAGCTTAATTTAGAATAACTTTTGTATAATTCGAAACGGAGATATGTATAAGAAAGTCGTGTGGTGCCCGCACCTTATTTATTTTCTTTATTGTTAACAAAGTAACTCTTTTTAGTTTCTCTAATACAACCACATCCGATAAAAATCAATTGTAACTAATACGTTTCGTTATTTTGTAAGCGTGCAGAATTCTGCGACAGATGTCTGGTATTAGTTTTAACAAGCAATTTGTAGATGGAGCATGCAGTCAGTTCTTATATGAGTCCGGGTGAGGTCCGGGAAATCACGTGACCACCATTACCCCAACGGCCATGAATCCCCCAAATTCTGCTAATAATAATATTTGAATCAATATTGAAAACATCTATAAAACCGCAACATGGGGCATAAGAATCAGGAATATGAGCGAATTGTTTGCTAACTATTCTCAGATTGTATTGGGTTATAAGTTTAAGTTAAAAAATTTCCCGAGATTGTGAAACCCACTGAGGGCCGTATTCATTTTTAATCACACAATTCCTACATTATACCTCATAATTAAGTTTACCCCAAATATATATGCTTCATGCGTAATACGCCGGTATTCACGACATATAATAACGTAATTAAATTAACAATAACAGACCCCGTTGCTTTATGTGTTATTACTTGCTACAGGCTTCATCAACTTTTATTTCGGGTATATTTGAACAGCGCAAAAGGCATTCTCGTTCGAATTTACTCTTGGAACATTACAAAGCACTCACGGGGATATCAGAAAAAATAACTGTACATTTATTAACTTTACTTTATTTCTGCTTCCCTCCTTTCTTTTTTTACCTTACAGTTAATGACTTTCCGCCGGAATTGCCGACAGATGGCGGCGTATTACGACTGTAAATATAAAATGTAATACATTTAATGTTTTGACGTTTAGTAAGTCCTCAAATTACGAATGTAAAATGAAGAACGTGAATACAAGCGGAAGTAGAAGGACGGTCTGTACTTAAAGATGGAATAAAATGTGTCATTGCCAGCTTCAGTAAAATTTATATTGCCTTCTTTACTATATTACTGTTGGACGTTTTTTTATGGAAACATTTCACAAAGTGAGTGGCAGTACATACCTTTGATGTATGATGCAATAAAATAAATTAATCAAAAATGCTGTGCTCGTAAAAGATTCATACATTTTCTACGAATACAGCATTTTTATATCCAGTAGTATGTTTCATACAATTTGCACAACTTGCAATATTCGAATCTTAAACATACCTTAGAAAGAGTAAATTTGTTATAATCCATATCATGTCGATTAAAAAATTAAAAACTGCTACCTACGTAAAATCAAAGAGCCTAGGTATCAGTTTAAATAACGCCGAAATTCATAAAAGCTGATAGCATATGTATATTTAAAAAAAAAAGTAACCAACCATTTCAACCCATCCACCTGAGCTACGCCTTTTATACGGTCTGCCGCCGGTTCAGTTGGAGAAGATCGGGGTCAAAGCAGGTACAGCAAGATATGGCCCGATTCACAAATTTAGAGCCCGTCGGATGTGATAACGCTTGTTGTATAAAAGTGGTATGATCGGTATAAAGGACTAGTTAAAGTACTCAAAACAAAAAAACAACGGTTTTAATTTGGATGATTATGATGCAACTCACAAATATATTTAATTACAAAAGAAAACACGTTAAATATTTAAAACATTAATTTATTTTAGCAGGAAAAGTTAAATAGTCTGCGACATACAAAGTCTAAATCTAAATAAACTTAGCTAAAGAATGTCTATAAGAGACTGATAAAATGAGGCAATCTTAAGTTCAAGTATATACGAATTATACTGACCAATACTTTTCGCTTAACAACATCCATGCAATCAAATCAGCCCCAAAATCTGATCAATAACTAATTAAAGATCCCTATTGATTTCGAAAGTGAAATGACAATATACAAATTATAAGAGAAATTTAACAAAAATAGTATTAGTATTGAATGCAAATCTTTAGAATTACTTAAAGACGGCCAAAATGCTCCCATCTATGAGAGATATACGCGCGATCGGCGCGGCTAATAAAATCTTATCGGGAAATAAGCATTTAAAAGAAATAATAACAGAAATCACGTTAAAAATAATTCCAGGATTTTTAAAAATTAAACACAACAAAGGGCCAATTAACAGAGCATTAATAAGGAATATGGATTTAGTACTAATTAAAGGTAATAAACGTAAACTAAAGTACAACTATAGTTGGCACTCGAAGGTATACATGTCTAGCGTGCTTTTATACCCAGATTAGTGACACGGTTGAGGTTAGTTCTGATAGGTTGACGCATATTGTACCCACCTAATGACGTCTTGTGTAAAAATGTATTTCACAGTTACATTCTTATCTGTATTTACACGCTTTTTTAAATACATATCCATTTAATACGCAAATTATAGGTTACTATATCAATCCATATTTAATAATACTGAATTATTTGTTATTTTACCTTTTGACAAATACCCACAAGGTACCCACATAATTACCGATTTGTTTTCTATTGGTTTCTTATGCCTTTTTCTAAGATAATATTTTGAAAGTCTAAAACGTATTTTTGAAGTCAAATGCAAATCTTCTTTTCTTGAGTCTGACTTTACTACGTCATCCAACTTAAAACTTAGACGAAATATTTAAACCCAGGCCATTGCCGATTCTAGTGAAGAAATCATACTTGCTACTTTGAGAAAGAATAATACTAAGCTATTGTCGGGTAATAAGGCCTACCTAAGAGTTATTTAATCTTATAAGAACAAGGAACAAAATATAATAAAACATTTTTGAAAAACTAAAAATATATTTGATTTGTATAAAATACATATCAAAATAAACATAAAAAAACATATATTTTTTTCTAATAATACTGTTTTTAAAAAACTTGATTTTGGGTCTTATTATCCACACAGCATGTAATAAGGCCCGCAACATAAAATCAATTTAATCGTCACAGTTTGGGCAGATAAGGTCTTCTAAGTCATCTGCAGTAAAGCCAACACATTTCTTGTGTACCCAGCTGTTACAGTTAACACATTGACGCATATCTGCCACGAAACTTTGCTTGCATACTGCACAAAACCACCTTTTTGCTTCACCGTGGGAACACGCTGCTCTAATCGAAGTAGAGGGACGTGGTTTATCAGATTTGTTCTACTTAATAGTTCTCATCTTCTCTTCAAACACATTTCTTGTAACTTCAAGCGCTTTGTAATTTAAGGCCTTTTTCCGGACTTGTCTGTTTTGTTTAGTTTTTGCTTCTGGAGTTACCAAAACCTCTGTGAATGTCTTAAGTTGTTGTTCAGTTCTTTTGTTTATTAAAGAAGTGAGTGGTTGCTCATCTTCTGAATCCTATTCTCTGTCTTTAGTTTCATTATTTGATTCTGTGTGACGGGGTAAACTTGGAGCATTGCATGTTCCGGAATAGCATATGCTATTCCGGAACATGCTAAATGTAGCTCTAAATCAATTCACTATATTGCTTATTGTCATTGATCGCCCCCAGACTGGTGTGAAAACATCCGAAAGTCTTTCTTTGTTCAAACGTCTGTCTGAATATGTTTCCCAGTAATGTAGAAGTTCTTCATCCCAATAATGTTCAAAAGATCTGAAGACGGATTTATCTATAGGTTGCAATTCGTGAGTCGTATTACTCGGTAAAAACAACAAATGTATGCCTAAGTCTTCAGCTTTTTCGGCAATACTAACATCTAGGTGGCAAGAAGCTGCATCAAAGATTAAAATTACTGGAGGAGTTGACATACATTTTGAAAAATGTTCAAGACATTTAACAAACACTTCATGTGTCATGCTTCCCTTTAGTGTCATTTGAACAATAGACCCTGGAGGTAGTCCATCTGAAAATGTTGGCTTCATCCGTTGCCCTTTGAATAGAATCATGGGAGGAATAGCATGTCCCATTGCATTCTCACATGCCACGATGGACACATTTTCAGCATGTGCTTGTGCTAGTAAGTGAACCCTCTTGGCTCCTCTTTGGGCTAGAACAGTTTGTTGATGATGAAGGATAAGGGCGACACCCTTTCTCATCCATATTATAGATCTTGTCAGGTCTTTGCTTTAAACCAGTTTTTTCCAATAGAGCATCTAATTTTATAAAATAATCTACGATTGCTTTATTGAGCTTTTGAGCTCGGGCGGGGTTCATAGGTTGCGCGTTTCTTTTAGAAATGTCTTTATGTCTGTTTTACACAATGTTCTTCTACGTATGTTTAAGATTTGCCTTGTCTTATAAGATTCAGTGCTTCTTCCATCATTTCTTCCGTCCAATTAGCGCGTATTCCACGGCATTTTTTCCATTTTGTCTATAACATCAAATATTAGAAAAAATAACTGCCAGAAAATAAGGCCCAGTCATCATTGCAGGAAATAAGGCCCGGGCCGTATTTGCTGCTGTAATGTCGGAATGAATTCACGTCACATAATTCTATTCGGAAGCTAATACAAGCGTTAGTGATAACTAGTGATAACACTCGTTTTAATTTCACAGAGTAATCCCCAATAATATTGTCTACGTCATTCTGGATCTTCCTGTATAACGTTATCGTAAATGTAAAATAAAATGCGAAACACAATAGAAAAATAACTTTGCCAAGAAAAATTCTCTGTACTAATCTTCTTTTTAAGCATCATTAGTGCCCGTCGTAGCACGAGGGTGAGGTAGAAAACGAGCGCCAAATTCCTTACCAAATATTATCACTCTCACAATAAAATAAATAGGATTGTCTACAACAAAAGCACGTTCATTGCGAGATAAAGAACGTCTGCACCGTTTCCACTATATTAAGGTTTAGCTCGATTTTATTATTTCGGTCCAAAATATTTATGCAAACGTTATTCAAGAGATGCAAACACCATTAATTTTCACAATCAAACGTATTATTATCGAATAAATTATAACGTAAGTTGTTTGCCAACTGGAATACTGAACATTAATTTTTTAGGCTAATTATATTAGATAAAATAAATTTCAACATTCAATATGGGATTTTGCTATAGTATGCTGTGCTTGTATATCTTCTCATTTCTCTACGAGCAAATGTAAAGATGAATTTAAAATTCGATCAGTATGGTGTAAATGTATGTCAGGCACGGAGTACCCCAGGGTTCTGCATTGGGCCCTCCACTATTTATTATTTATGTAAACGACCTGTTTTATTACTTAGCTCCCAAGGAATAATTATGTACGCAAACGATTTCACTTTGTACAGTTCAGGTAGTGACATTGTGAAGTTGATGGAATTGTAGACCCTGTGGTCGAGTCGCCCACAGGGTCTACTCTCTTTGTCTTAAGAAAGATCACACACACGTAAAATACTTAGGTCACATACTGTGGCACCCAGAGAAAATTGTAAGCTTTACTTTCACTTACGTTGATGATCAAAATGTTTGATTTCGAGATTTTTGCAGACGTTCACATTTTAAGTCCCCTGATAACAAAGTTTCATATGTCAATATTTTCAAAATTCGGACCGGAAACAACACTTTCACTTTCATCAAGAAGCAGTTCTTTGCAAATTATGCATTGCAAATTTTTGCATAAAAAAATCGAAAAGCACATACGTATGAGAAAGTCGTGTGGTGCCCACACATATTTTTTTTAGAATATGTTCTAATAACACTTTCTTGTTTTTACACATCTTTTATTTATACATGCAAATAAAGCATCTTAAAGATCCCACGGGGATAATGATAATTAGAGTACAAGATTTGCGAAGAACTTTGCAATTGAGGAAGATCGAGAAGATTGTTACATTTTATGAACAATTTTTTTCTTCTAATATACATATTTACACAAAAAATTTAAGTAAGTTATTGCTAATTATTTGCTATACAGAATTGTTTAATATAATAAACAGTTAAAGGATTTGTTAATCAAACATCTACCAATCAGCAACGGTACTGGATGCGAGAACAGAGTAATTAGCCCAATAGCACAGTCAGCATCCAGTATCTCAGGGTCGTTTACTATTTATTATTGCAATGAATATATATGACTAATAATTGACCAAGGAGTGAATGAATGCGTATATTTAATTTAATGATAAAACTCACCTACCTTAATCTTATGCTTTACAATCCCCAATCAAAAGTTCCTCAGGTAACCGGTGTTGATTCTTTTAGATAGCTAACTGCTTACTTGAATGATCTTGTGATTATTTATGAAGTTATTACTGGACGCCAATCACTTTGATTAATATGATCATAATTTTATTATCACTAGAATTAGCATATCGTGGCTCTAGATATGTTAGTGAAAGAAAGTAAGAAACATTCACTGAGCTTATTGAATTACCTCAAGGAACGAATGATAATCAATTTAGAATACAAGTGTCGTAAACTTAACAATATTTATTACATGAAATAATCTAAACAAAGGTACAATGAACATTTAACACTAATAAACAGATGTTTCATTTCCACATTTTACATCAGATTACACAATTCTTAACTTGATAATCTGGCCAGACGGATAAATTATTGTTACACAAGTATTACCACATATAAAGTATTACAATATCCTAGTTAAAAAAAATACAAATGGTAAATTAAACTCGGATATTAAATTTAGAACAAACTGCAACAACTAATGTATGTATTATTTTGACAAAGTGAATAATTAGTATTGTAACTTTTAAAAGATTAACTTAAGGTTATGATATTATAGGCCATAGTACAAAGATTCTGACAACGAATTCGAAATTTCAGATTAATACCATTATTTACAGTAGTGTAATTATTCAAATAACAACGTGAACAAAGAGATATGGATTAACCCTCAAAGCTATTTTAACGTTATCCGACGGAACTATATAATACAGATTTATTGTTACCAAGCCAGAGGGAATGGCCTTTGATTTTATTCTAGCGACGGTACAATAACTTTCAAGCGCTCTGAGACACAAATAATACTTAAATTACCTTGAAGTGTGCAGATACGATAATAACAAAGGTTGTTGGGTGTGCGACGGATTGTTTCCGGATTCTAGAATCTTCTTAACTTCTTTAAGAAGGAATTTTTGCACACGACGCATACGATGTAGTAGATTTAATTGCTCGGTTCCCATGGTATTGTTAAATAAAGGGGCTATTGATAACACGAGCATACTCGAGCCGCCGAAATCTAGTTTTCATCGTGTCATACAAAGAGGTATTTGAGAACACTTGTACGTGACTCTAATATGTACTTTATAAAAGAATTTTATTTTAACTTATAACTGCGGTTATTCAAATGTTATTTTTAAGAAATAAGTATTTGAAAATAAAATATAACGAATGATCTCATCACAAATTGAACAAGCTTGGCTGTGGAATTGCAATACATGTATTTTAACTTTTGAATACATTTTGCGTATTAAGATTAATAATAGTGTACAGTAGGAGCCAAAAGAATGATATCACAATTAATTTGGAATTCTTAAGTAATTTAATAATTGCTAGTTTAAGTAAACAGATATTATTTAATATTTTGTAATTAAATTAGTCAGAAGTGCCAAAAGCACGCAACAAATTATATGGGCATAAATAGTATACAATAGTACTTTTTAGGTATTAAGTTGTAAGGACGGCTAATGTTTGTGATAATACTTGTTGTAAAACTGTAAATTTGACAATACATTGTTCCTTAGGAACCTCGGAGAATTATAAACATAAATGTTGCGGTGTATCGTGTTATACCTTATTATATTTGTATTTGTATATGTATATATTTATATTGATTTGAATATGACAATGTCCTATATTGTAATAACTCTCGACAGTAAACGATGATTTGATTTGATTTGATTTAATGACTTTACTGACCTAGCGACGCTTGCAAAGCGCGACTTATCTTGTCCTTTCTATCACTGACATTAGTTATGTTTGTTGCGACAGGTTTTTAGATAGTTTGTGTTAATCAAGTATAAAATAATGAGTAGGTGGAATCTGACGCTCATCGGGATTGATCAGCGGTTTTTTTTCCTACGGTAAGTTTCTTAACTTTTAATTATTTCAGTCTCAGCTTATTCCGGATCACAACAATATTAAAATGAGAGAGGTGATTTACACATAATTTTATTATAACGAAAACAGATAAAATAGAAAATCAATATATTTTCCATGCCAAAGGAGGAGGATGGGGAAGATTGTTACATTTTTTGAAAATTAATTTTTTTTCTTCTAATTTTTTTACTCAGAAAAAAGTATATGGGCATAAATAGTATACAATAGTACTTTTTAGGTATTAAGTTGTCAGGACGGCTAATGACTTTGCTCACGTAGCGAAGCTTGCACACCGCAAGCTTCGCTACGTGCAACTACCAAGCTCTCGTCTCACGAGTATGCCACACGGATTACACACTTTAGTTGTGTTACAATTAAAGCGCTAGGCTAGCAATCTTACTGCATAAATACCTCCTCCTGCCTTATCTCCTCTTCCTATCTGTCACTAATATTTTTTACTTTTGTTGTGCAAGGTTATTAGATGTTTTGTCTTAATCAGTGTTAAGTATAAAATAATGAGTAGGTGAAATCTGAGTCTCATCGGGACTGATCAGCGGAGTTTTTCCCTACGGTAGGTTCTTTAACTTTTAATTACTTTCAATCTCAGTTTAATCGGGATCACAACAATGTCTAGAATTTTCTGAAGAATCCAAAAATTGTACGATATAGAGGGTGTCGCATTTAAAATAAGAAAGTTGGTAATGGCCACTGTTACATGACACACCATGTATAAAAAGTTTCTGTTGAAAAAAGTGCACAACTAAAAATAATAATCGACGTGTCCGAGCATTTTTGCGAACACACCCCGATTTTTTTGTTTTCGAATTTATTCCATTTGCCTGATTCACACTGTATATTAAGAGAGTATTTGACGTGTGTTAATACATCGTATGTACATAGAATCAATGTAGATTATTAGTATTTCATTCACATCAATAAACGAGAATATTATTCCAAATCTCATATAAGATTGTGAGTGTACTGTTCATTTGTATAAATGTACGCAAATAAGATAAATACACAGCTTATAACTAACGAGCATGTATATAAATGTCATTTGCTTAGAACACATTATTAAAGCCGAAATTGCAAAGGGATAAGAGAAATTAATCATTACCTCGAAACGCTTCAGAATGTGCGTTCTGAGTTCGGCAAATCAAAAGCTTTAATGGAAAACGAACGTAGTAAAACGGAACTCGAGCGAAATCTTTTGAAAATTTACTCAGAGTTTACAATAAATTCAACACAGACATTTTCGACGCGGAAGAATTTCAGAACAAGGCAGATGGAAAGCTAACGTGAAGTGGTCTAAGACATCTCGAAAGTAATTTAAACTTCCGACGACAGATCGGCTTTCCTTCAGTGGGTGTGAAACAATTCATGAAGTGTATAACTGAATTCTGTAGGAGACATTTTAAAGACAAAGTTACATAGAAGTCTGACATGATATAATTATGTAATTTAAATGTTCTACAATGTTGCCCCTGGAAAAGTGCAAAATATATTATTTATATTTTTCTGAAAATTAAGCAATTAAGATAAATCAAGGATCAAGGTACTAAACAATGGCAAAATATTCTAACTTTTATGTTAGCTGATGGTGGAAATCTTGCATGAAATGGAACGTGAGGTAAAAATCCTTTCTAGTTCTCCTGCATATGAACTGGTCTGCACTAATTGTCCATAGAATTTTGCAAAATGCCTTGATTTCATTGAGTGTTCAAACGTTAATTTCGCAGTTACTACTGGAGTTAAATTTTTAAATGACAATGATATATAGAGGTTGTTGCATACGACTCCCATAATGGGCAAGAAATATAATTGGAAGTATCAAAATTGAAGGAACTAAATAAGACATAAACTTGAGATTGAAGTCACCGTGGTGTGGAAATAACTAGCTTCAGAGACTCAATCACGAAAATACAGAAATGAACAACCAAAACATCATACAGGCTCCCTGAATAGAAGGGTTTAAAGGAAAGTCAAAATTTACAAAACCATGAGACGCTGTTTCTTTTGTTTAAGCAGAGCCTATTATTTAGAAGTTAAGAAACTTTGTTTCATATACTTTATTTTGACAAACAACTTCAGATACACGTTTTTCTTTTTACACCACCTGTTTTATTACTTTTAGACTATTCCACTGCCATCTATATCCGTCAATTAAAAGAGGCGCAAAACTCAATTTTCTTAATAGACGCCTCATAATAGCATTATGCTGAAACTAGGGCGGAAACAAATGAACAAACGAAATTCAAGAACCAAAGAGATGAATATATTTCACAATAGACTGGGATATCACTAAGCAATAGGTTAAGAAGCACATACAGCATGTGTCAATTTTCATTAGCCATAGGCGATTAATCCATACAGTACGTGGCAACATAGTACCCCTTCTTTCCTTTCCAATGCCAGCACGACCGATGCATGCTCGTAAATACAAGTTAGCGTGGTTAGCAGTAACTATTCGACCAACGGCTTGGGTGTTTGTAATGCGTTCAGAAATAATATTTACGAGTTGCAAGGATTTGTTTTTCTTTTTCCTTTCAGTAAATGCAGAGAATTATTAAGCTGCGTTCACGCTGCATGACAGAAACAAAAACGTAATTCTAATAAAATTAAAAATAAGGTAAATAAAAAAGGATTCTGAAAATAATAATATATACTAGATCAGGAGATCGCGGCGGCCATTTGATGTTTCCCGTTCCAGTAATAAGACGGCTTTTATTGCAGACTAGATCGCAACGTCTTCGCAGCTAAACATTGAATGTAAAATCTGGTGGGGAGAAGTGGGAAGATCGGAGAAAATCGTTGTGATGTCGAATGTTGCCGGACAGTAGGGGTGCCACGTTGCCACGTATTACTTGTATACGTATAAATCGCACGTAAACATTGAATCCCTATACCTAATGAAAATTGACACATACGGTATACAAAGACAATTAAAATAAATCAATTGAAGATAAACAAAACCAAAAAAATAAGAAAATATTGGAGAAAATTCACGCGGAAAGAATGGGCGAAAATCTGCAAAAGCCACAAACCAACCAGAAAAATATATCCTCTCCACCCCTTCCCCCAAATTAGGTGTCAGTGTATATAAACAGAAGAGGAGGGCGATAAAGAAGGAGACAAGGTACGGTTCAATCAAAGTAGCTTCACCACTGGCACTGGGGCCAATTTGGTATATTTTGCCCCTTGTATTATTCCGTTTAGTATTCATTTGAAATTATTCAACACATTGAATTAAAAGCTTATTATTTTGGACAATCAAACCCTCCAGCAAAGCTAAAATGCGTTTGATAAGTGCAGGTATCTACGAACACCGGTAGAAAAACAGCTAAATTCTGCTTATATTAAGTATACTACCGATGCCAGGACTTTAATCACAAACGATCCTTAAATGTCATGTGATGGCATAATTTATAATAGTCCTCATGAAATAGTGAACATGTTTCTGTCCTATTTCTTTAATGTCTTCGTTTATAACGCTAAGTTAATAAAAGTTAATATTACACCTGAATACCAGCACCTGACATTTTACTAATGTGACATTAAGGCGGAGGTGGATAAGGCCATCAGAAAGTTGAAGAATAAAATGACTGCAAGCCAAAACTATTTGGTACTGGACTGCCAAATATTTGAACAAAAATACAAAACAATTTAAGCCTTTGCTACACTTTCTACATCTTGTAGTGGTTTTTGAATGACAAAAGCACATTTTGCTTGTTTTTCTTGAAGTATTACAAAATGATCCGTTCGATCAAAGCGAATATCTATTCCTTCGTTAAGTGAACAATGTCCTGTTGCCTAGGTAATAATCTAACAGCAATTTTTGTTGTAAATGTTAGTTGGTCTAATACAATACCAGTTTCCCTGTGTGTTTGCCATGCGTTATGTACAGCTATATCCATACAATGAGAAATTAGAGGAAAATATCACTATTTGTCTCTTATAGATACTCTGTACAAACTGACGTTTTGATCACTCCTGTCCACATCACCCATATTTGCAATATATAACTTTATCAAACGAGGCTGCGTTACCTACAGTACAAAAAAGAGCGAAAAAACAGCGAAAATTATTTTACCTACCTGTATAGTTCCCCTTTCCGTTTGTGAAAATCTTTTTACAGTGTGAATGCTGAATTCGAACACAAAGTTACTATATTGTTGTCGTGCCACTTTACAACGATTATGTCATTATCAACCCATTTTCTATAGTCGTAGCTTCCTCGACGTTATTATTATTGTTTGGAATTCGGTTATTGTGAATTGTTCCAGTTCCTCTAAAGTATTTATCCAAAAGTAATTCAAGTAAACTTTGTGCCCCTGCAGAAATAAAGTTTTGTTTTTAAGCCCTATTGTTAGTGATGAGGATTATTCGTCGGAAGATAATATTTCTCCGCAAATGATGATAAAAAGAAAAATTAAAACTCCGTCAACCCCAAAAATCGTTGCCTGAAGAAAGAACACAACGAGTGGATATAGCAGGACTTATCAACAAATGAAGCAGAGATTTCTGGCATAAACACTTCAAATTTTGAGCAAGAAACTCCTTCGGCATTATTCGTTCTTTTTTTTTCTATAAAATTTTGGATCTGATAATTACAGAATATAACCGTTACATACAAAAACAAAAATTGTTGGTATCAATAGAAAACTCCAAACTAAAGGCGTTCATTGGAATTTTATTGCTAAGTGGATATGTTCAGCTTCCTCGAAGACGCATGATTTGACAAAATCAAGCCGATACTCACAGCAGTTAGGTGTCTGAGGCTTTATCTCGATACAAGTTTGAATACCTTTTGTCTCATTTTGATGGTGTGGATAATACGACATTAGACACCACAAGAGACAAAATTGTAAAAGTGATATCGTTGTTCGATCATCTAACCAAAGGTTTATAAAATGCAGCATTTGTGAGGAAATGCATTCTATTGACGAAGCTATGGTGAACTATTTTGGGCGACATGGCTGCAAACAATTCATTCATGGCAAGCCCATTAGATATGGCTACAAATTATGGATAGGTGCGACAAGATTGGGCTACATCAACTGGTTTCAGCTGTACCAAGGAGCTTCCACCATCATTAGCACAAAATAAGTTGAACTGGAAGTAGCATCTATTGTTCTAGAATTCTCAGACATTTTGACACAAACATGGCCTGCTGTTTTGAAATTCTTCATTGTTTTCCACAATTTCAAGTGCCTCATTCATAGAAAAATTTTTAGAAAAAGAATATGATTTTAGTCTATTTTATGTCTAACGTCCTTCATGTAGGACGGAAAATCAGAAATAAAAAAAGTGTATGGAACAATTCTAATCACAGTTTCTAAATTACATAATTAGTCTTTGATATTTTCTCTATAATTTATGATTATCAGAGGAAAAATTGTTTACATGAGAAACAAAACAAAAACACTTACCTTGCAAAGCGTAATCCTTAATCGGCCATCTCTAACACGTATATTCACAATCAGTAAACTTTAAAACAGTAAAAACTTTAACTCCGATCAATGCGTCCGTCGAATTGTTTCCTGAATGCATGTTTTTGCAAGTCTGGACTTGAATGCAACCGGTTTACATACAGGACGTTTGGCATATCTGGGTTAAATATCTGGAGATTAAAAGTCAACTAAATTTGATAATTTTTGTCTCCTTTTTTAATTAAAATATGTCATTCGGATTTTCTTTATTAGTCATACAAGTATATTTCTATATTTCATTTTTCAAAAGAGAAAATACAAATATCACATGAAAATATATTTAAGACAAACCTTTTAAGAGTCCCGTTTCACCTCATTATGTAATGTTTCACAGATAATGCTTATATTTTGTGTAAACTTAGCAGGAATACAAAATATTTAGGTAATTTATGTGTTGGTTGTGTTGTCCGTTAATTTTATGAGAACAGTTACTTGATACAAAATAAACGTGATCCTTTGCAGGGCTATAAATGTATCACATAGTTTACAAACTCTACCCAAGTCACCTTGGGCATTTTGGATGATTCAAATAACGAGATCGTATACAATTTGCAAGGTTTATTAAAGTGTATTTATCTTCTATAGTTAGACATGAATTCTTTCGTAACAAATTTCTAGCTTTCGGATTTATTGAAATTACGAGTATAATAAATTGGTAAGTTTTTAAATTTGTAAAGAGAGATTGTTCTAAAATATTTTTTATGAAAATAATTCTAAATTCAAAAGATAAAATTAAGGCAGTTATCGGGAGAAAAGTAAAGTTACTGCGAACTGAACTTTTTTGAAACTAATTTAAACATATTAAATTTAAATATTTTAAATCTAGACAGGATAAGAATCATAGGTATAATTTAGTAATATGTGGGATTAAAAAGCAACTTAGATTGTTGTAAGTATAATATAGTATCTTAATAAGAGTTTGATTTCTCTGTTTGAGTTGTAATAAATCGGCTTACGCGATTTATTTGTTAAAATTGTATTATACTTTTTTCTTGCATTTATTTAATTATTTTGAATTTTTTCAAATCATTCCGGTCAATATTTCGTAAAACCCCTCTCCTTAAATTAAAAAGGGGAGCACATGAAATCTTATGAACTAAAACCACTCCATATCGTTTATGTACATGAACGAATGGGAAATTTATACATATTATTAAAACGAAATTTATTAGTACTAAGTCTGTCAAGGGAAATGAATATACGAGTACCCTTAAAGGAATATATAAATACTCTTTAAGGGAAAATGCAGGTGTATGAAATAAAACTATCATGTATGAGTGATATACACAACACTTGACGCCAGCGACTTTAAAGCAGACGTTCATTCGATCTCTTTCACATGAGTTTCAAAGTATTCTATTATGAAAACATTATTGTTAAAGTTGCATAAATATGTCAATAATAATAGATAATGCGTCCCTAGTCGAAGAGCACGTGTGTAGACTGGACATTTAGTCAAGTGTGGGCTATACGTTCTTACATCTGCTGGAAAATATTAAAATCACATACAATGTTGTCAAAATTATATTAATGACAATAACAAAATGAAAAGGTACATGTATAAGGCGTAACTTAATTAATACAGGGTGAATCATTAGTAGCCGCTTCTTCGATTGCTCTTTTGTGTTTTAAATAAAAGAAAAAACAATTAGTGGAAGATCCATGGTTGCTTGTGGCGCATATTGTAAAAATACTTTAAGCTCTGGTGCACTTCTGGTTTCACCGGAAATGCACGGCACTTAATTTTTTTAAATAACTCACCCGATATATTTTTGGATTTTCTTGTACTGCTTTAAATTGTCTGTTCAACTGTTTTTTCTTTTTCAAAATTGAGCCAATAGTTTTTGAGTTATTAATTTTTTTTGAAAATATTTGACCAAAACACGTGTCCAGAAGAAAATCATTTTCACATTGTTTTTAAAAGTAAAAACATTAACATTGGTGGTGCTTGTAGCCAAGAAAATTCTGCATCATTTGGTAAAGTTGCACTCGACAATACCTCAAAAACTTAGTTTTTTCAAAGCCTACTTCCTGAAATTTTCACATACCAAAAACTTATTTTTTTTAAACACCCAGTATTTTATTGAGGCATTTTCTTCCTTTTTTTATTCTCTTTAATTTTTGCTAACAATGTCCTATACCTATCTTTTGTAATTTCTGAGATAATCACTATGGGAGCAATTAGAGGTTAATTAAAGAACTACGAGCGCTGTTGTTTTATGCACCAAAATATTCGTTCAACCAATGGAAGGCAGGAATGGCGCCCGAATTCCTTCGTCAACTGTCAAACAAAGTAAATGTTAAACCCAACTATCCCAAAAGTAACAATATTACAGAATGAAGAGCATCGCATTTCAATTTTTTAATTCCGGTAATGTCCAGTTGCAGTATTTCATTTTTGACACTGTTGGTTAACATCGAAATAAAATAAAGGTTATGTTTACTGACATATTTGAAGATGTCTTCAAAAAGTTTTGAAAATCCGTTCGTAGATAGCGAAGATACTCTCCTCCATTAACATTTTCATCAAAGAACTAAGGTCCAATTATATAACTACCCACTATTCCTCCCTACAGTTTTAATGACCAACTATTTTAAAAGTTTACATGTGTGATAAAGTGGGAGGGTTTTATGTGTTATAATAGCGGAAATTGTGACGATGAACGTATTCACTTTAATAGAAGGTGGCTTCGTTGGTAAACAACAAAAAATTGAGAAAGCCAGAATAATTTATCTGCTGCCAATTGACAAAAATGTAAGCGATTCTGATAATTTCTTTCATCTAACCCTGTGTATGAATATGCTACGGAAGAATTACATATTTCCTAATTATTCTGGATTCTCAAATTTGACTTATATCTAACTGTCGACTAATTTTCGTAGTACTTGTATAGGGGTGTTCAACTACACTCGCAAGTAACGTAAACGTCTTATCCTCACCAGTTATTGCTTTTTCCGCTCTTCAATACTTTCTGTTCATTCAAACCTTCACTTCCTCCATTAACATTCACATCAAAGAACTAAGGTCCAATTATATAACTACCCACTATTCCTCCCTACAGTTTTAATGACCAACGATTTTGAAAGTTTACAGGTGTGATAAAGTGGGAGGGATTTATGTGTTATAATAGCGGAAATTGTGACGATGAACGTATTCACTTTAATAGAAGGTGGCTTCGTTGGTAAACAACAAAAAATTGAGAAAGCCAGAATAATTTATCTGCTGCCAATTGACAAAAATGTAAGCGATTCTGAAAATTTCTTTCATCTAACCCTGTGTATGAATATGCTACGGATGAATTTCATATTTCCTAATTATTCTGGATTCTCAAATTTGACTTATACGTATCTAACTGTCGACTAATTTTCGTAGTACTTGTATAGGGGTGTTCAACTACACTCGTAAGTAACGTCAGTTATTGCTTTTTCCGCTCTTCAATACTTTCTGTTCATTCAAACCTTCACTTTATACTTTCGAAGGTTTCTGGCTTCGGTTGACTTCTATCAGGGATCGTTGTGCATAAAATCTGGATGCTAGCAAAGAGTTTCTTTCAGATTCACCCAAAACGTCAATCATAGCTATTAACTCTTCGTAAGAATAATTCATTTGGATGATAACTAATAGCGATGCTTTTATAAGTTTGACATAAATGTATACCGACTTTCTTTAACAGTTGACCCAGGCAGTCAGCCGCCTTCCAGCCTTTATTGGACGAATATTTTGGTGCATAGAACAGCACCCGTAGTTCTTTAATTGACCGCTAATTGCTCCTATAGTGATTATCTCAAAAATTACAAAAGATTGGTATACGACATTGTTAGAAAAAATTAAAGAGAATAAAAAAAGGAACAAAATGCCTCAATAAAATACTGGGTGTTCCATTTAAAAAAAATAAGTTTTTGGTATGTGAAAATTTCAGGAAGTAGGCTTTGGAAAAACTAAGTTTTTTGAGGTATTGTCGAGTGCAACTTTACCAAATGATGCAGAATTTTCTTGGCTACAAGCACCTCCAAAGTTAATGTTTTTACTTTTAAAAACAATGTGAAAATGATTTTCTTCTGGACATGTGTTTTGGTCAAATATTTTCAAAAAAAATTAATAACTCAAAAACTATTGGCTCAATTTTGAAAAAGTAAAAACAGTTGAACAGACAATTTAAAGCAGTACAAGAAAATCCAAAAATATATAGGGTGGGTCATTTAAAAAAATTAAGTTCCGTGCATTAGAAACCGGAAGTGCGTCAGAGCTTAAAGTATTTTTACAATATTCCCCACAAGCAACCATGTATCTTCCAGTAATTGTTTTTTTCTTTTATTTAAAACACAAGAGAGCAATCGAAGAAGCGGCTACTAATGACTCACCGTGTAGATGCAAAATAAGTTGGACCAATAGGAATTAAAAATGGGTACGTTAACTATATACAGGGCGTGACAGAATTAGAGCAAGAAGTCTTAAAACTAGGTGCAGCAGAAAAATAGCGGCAGCCCCAGGAGAGTCCCGGCAGAGCCCCGGCGGAGTTCCGGCGGAGTCCGGGCGGAGCTCCGACCATTCCGACAACTTCCAACAGTTCCGACAATTCCGCAAAGTTCCGAGAGTTCGGGCAGGTCCTAAGACGAAAACCTAGAATAATCGCGAAGGATCTGAACCTCGACTTGAGTGCATCCGATAGACGAACAGTCGCAGATAAAGTACTAAGTTGTGTTTTAAGAATTCGTTCAACGAGTAAGAGAGTATGAACTGCCTATAATTGTATAACTAGTTTAATTCCTTTTGTAAAATTGTGTTTTGTTACATTTTTTTGATTATTTTTTTTGTATATATATATTATGTCCAGACGATTGTAGTAAATAATTGAATTCATTGACATTAGGTTTGTGAGTTTAGTTAATTTGCGATAATGTAGACGATAGGTGGTAAAATAACAACAAGGTCGGTGGGTCGTTAATAACTTTTTTTCCCTTTGCGTAAATAAGATTTCAGAGGCCGAGATAACGCCCAAGTACATACTTATAGTTTTGTTTATTTGCTTTATCGCATTCTGTCATGTTTATTGTATTGCAAGGAAAAGTACCTTAGCACTTACTTAGCAAAATACTTAGTTTAATTAAAAGTAAATGTTTTCTTTATCTCAACCCCGTAACACCCCACTCTGGAAGAGATCATAGTTACTGGACCAGCTCGATGCGTTACCCCAACAGCACGTGACACCTGCGTGGAAAGAAATAAGACATTTATTCTATTCAATTAATGTAACTGTAATTTACATTTGGTGGCAGCGAAAACAATCATTGGCGATACCACAGGTGGTGCGTGCTGTTACAGATGTATATACTCCTCTAAGAATGTATCGCTTTTCGAAACCTTTTTCTGTTTGGATTACTGATAATATTAAATTACTGATGTCAATTCGTGATAAAGCAACACCACCTATATAATAAAGCCAGACAACAAGTCGGTGACGTCATATGACGTCACGCCACGAAGGCCTAGTCAGTGTCTTGAATGGCCGATAAGCTAATGAACACGTGCAGTGCGTCTAACCAAATCTAACCGACAAAACAGCTGTTTGATTTGTTTTAATCGCGCTATAAGTCTAAATTTTGCATGTTATGAACGTATAACTAATGGAAAAATCAAATAAGAAGTAGTGGTAACGGAAAGTACACACACAATATCCGCATATACTTTTATAAGAAATGGTGAACAAGTGCTGTGTTTCTCGGTGCACTGGTAATTATGCCACCGGAGAAAAATGACTACTTGGGAGAACAATGGATTAACGAAATTCATAGAGAAAACTTATCTACATTCTGTGGTAAGTGTTTTAGGTTAGGTTTTCACTTCCTTGATGTAAATAATTCGATTATTTATATTTCCTACATATTTAGCTTAATTTCATTTAATAATAGAGCAGTTGCCTACGTGAAATCACATGGCGTTTTACTTTCTTATACATGGTATAAGGAAATATTGTGATGATCTGTTAAATAGCGTTTCAGCAATAGAATAAACATCAAAAAGCTGGGTGATGCAACTGAAACTACTAATAATTTACCGTCCGATGAAACCGACGTTTTAAGCGATAACTTGTTTGAACAAATTGACGTTTCCGATCAGGATTTAAATACAGTACTGACTTTGAGAGAAACAGGAGATGGAGAACTAATAAATGTAGACGACATACAGGAAATAATTAGTAATATCAAAAGAGGAAAGTCAGCTGGGCATGATAAGATAACCCCGGAAATGTTAAAACACCTGGGCCCACAAGGCAAAGAAATGCTATTTAAATTTCTTAATCAAGTATGGAAAACAACACAAGTACCACAGGACTGGAAAACTGGTGCAATCGTCCCTATACATAAGAAAGGAGATACGAAAGTCTGCGCGAACTACCGGGGAATAACCTTGCTAAGTGTAGTATCTTAAATATACGAAAGTGCCCTGGAGAAAAAACTAAGACCAGAAATAGAAAGGCAATTGGAAGAAACCCTGAGTGGGTTCAGGAAGGGCAGAAGTGTACAAGATCACATCTTTATAATTAAACAATTAATGGAGAAAGCTAGGGAAAAAAGCGAACCAATATACATGGCATTCATAGATATTGAGAAGGCCTTCGACCGAATACCGAAAAGCATAGTCTGGAACAGTTTAAAAGAAAGAGGCATCCAGGAGCATTTAAGAACAGCAATAAAAAGCCTGTATGATAAAAACACCAGCTACGTCAGGAAGAATAACATGGAGTCCGAGGAGTTCGAGATCCAAGATGGCTTAAGACAGGGTGGTGTCCTTAGCCCTCTGCTATTCATAACAGTGATGGACGACGTAATTAAAGCCACAAATGACAAAACTAAGAAAGTAACCGTAGGATACAAACGACTGAGTCCAGTTACAATTTCGAACTGCGCTTTTGCCGACGATATAACGCTATGTGCACCAAGCGGAAAAGACCTCAAGAAGAACATCACAGTATGGCATGAGGAGTTATCCAAAAGGAACATGAAAATAAACACAAATAAAACAAAAATACTAGTCATCGGCAAGGATAACGAAGAAATTAATATACAAATTCAAGAACAAAAAATAGAACAAGTGAATAGATTCAAATACTTGGGAGTCCAAATAGAAAGGCATGGTAACATGGAACAGGAAGTAAATGAAAGAATATCCAGCGCGGCAGGAGTGTACTTCTCACTTTCTGGGTGGTTTCTGAGCAACAAGGAGATCAGTCGCGAAACAAAGATGGCAATATATAGAGCAGTGTTCAGACCAGTATTAACATACGGCAGCGAGAGCTGGGTGACGACAGTCAGAATAAAGAGCAGAATACAGGCAATCGACATGAAATACCTAAGGAAAGTAAAAGGGGTCACACGCAAAGATCGGATAAGAAATGAAATTATAAGAGAAGAACTGGAAGTAGAACCAATATTGGGCAATATTGAAAACCAGCAACTAAGATGGTTTGGACATCTAAACAGGATGAGCAACAGCAGACAAGCGAAAAATGTATGGGATGCGAGGATAACCGGCAGGAGGAGCAGGGGCAGACCTAAGAAAACGTGGAACGGGGAGGTAGCAGCAATACTAGAGAAAAGGGGCAAAACGTGGAAAGACGCGCTGAAGTTGACAAGTGATAAAAAACAGTGGGCAAAGTTTATATATGAAAATAGTAAATAGACAAAGTAATAACCTACACCTTCGGGTAATTTGGTTTATCGATTATATATATATACTGACTTTCATCTCGGTCTATTGTTGCTACAGCATTAAAAAAAAATGTGACGACTGCAAAGAGTTTTGACTGTGGACAGAAAAGTGGCATGCGAAATTTCGCAAAGATTGATTTTTAAAAGGTGGTTTACGTTTTCCTCGAAAACCTGTGTTATTAATTGTAACTTTCGCTTTTGTGATTTTGCAAAAAGCTCTTGGAAAATGAATCTTTTTTTAAACACGCACCTTATACATGTGTTAATGTGTCATGAATTTGCAAATATAACGTTATAGGTAAAACATTACTCTGAAAAGGAATTACAGAAATATCTTTAAATCAGTTCTTTCTGTTATTGTCAGATATAGGTAAGTTTATGTTAATTTCGTAGTGAAATGTATCCATATCCAGTGTTGGAAATTATTGAATAAATTTTGCAATTTAATAAATGAAATAATCACGTTTTGTAAAAAGATCAAATATTAAAAGACGATCGATTACTTATTTCTACTTAAAACGTTTTAAATATTAATAATTCTCACCATAAAGTTTTAATTTGTCAATTTTTGAAAGAGCCTGTATAACAATGTTCACCTAGACCCATTTAGTGGTAATCCTATTTCTTAGGCTACATATTAGGTTGCGTCTCGAAATTTAACAGGGAACACGAGAAAATACAAATCGGATTTTCTCAAGAGGCCGTCCACATTAGCTTTGACAAAGATCCCATGTAATTTAAAGAGGAAGCTGAGATGTGAATACGGAGCAAACAACACCTACGACAGAATTTCATTCTATTTCGGACCTTTTTTTTAGGGAAAAGCAATTTTTACGAAACACCTCCAAATGGGATTTGTAGTAGTGTCACAAATAATACAAAAATTGTATTGACAGAAAAATTGTTATGTGTAATCCAAAAGTAAGCAACAATTTGGTGAAAATACAGCAGTATTAATTTTATTTTCACCGTCTAAAAAATCAACTTATTTATACCAGCGCCCTTAAGAAGCAGCTGTAGAGAGCAATATCATTTCAATTTGTTGGAAATTTATCTATTGAACACTAGGTACCTCTTTAGTAAGAGTTTAGGAGGACATTAATAAATCCGTTTTTATTCATGTTAGCCTATTCTTTATTGACAAATAAATGATGTTTTACAAAAATTGTTAAAACCTCGACCATTAGCTTCAATACAAAGATTGCACCGTCGGGTCATTGACTCGCGCACCCTATGGAATAATCTGGGAATAGCTTCTACATCTGTACAACTCGCAATTATTCTTGTTAGGAGATCTTCCTCATTACGAATAGGTGTTTCGTAGACTAAGATTTCAGATAACCCCAAAGGAAAAAATACTGGGAACTGAGATCAGGAGAACGTGCGGACCAGGCCTCGGAACCTCCTCTTCCAATCCATTTGCGGGGAAATTGCTGGCCCAGATACTGGCAAACGTTTAAACCAAAATGTGGAGATGATCTTGTTGAAACCACATATTATTTCTAATGTTTAAAAGAACATTTTCCAATAATTGAGGCAAAACATTTTGCAAAAAATTCAGATAAATGTTTGTGTTCAATGTGTACTATTAGATTCTCTCCATGAATACCAGCCCACATATTAAAACTAAATTGTTGCTGGTGTCTTCTAGATAGCACAGCATGAGGATCTTTATTATGCCAAATGTGACTGTTTCTACTATTAAAAAACCATCGCGTGTGAAACATGCCTCATCAGAAAACAATACTACTCCCACGAAATCAGAATCGTTGTGACCCAAAAACCAGTGGCAAATCGATGCTAATAATCTTCAGGATTTAAAGATTGTACGCGTTGCAAATGGTAAAGGTAGAGAAGTTGGTCATGAATGACACGGTGTACCGTCGACTTGGAGGTTTCCATATGGTGTGCAATTGCGCACACACTTGAAGATTTGTTTTCTTCAATACAGTGTAGAACTTCTTCTTCAAATTAAACTGTACGAGTTGTTCTTGGACCACCACCACCACTCTCTCTTAAGCGACGATGGATTCAAGCAAAGGTTTTATGATAAGGTTGCCCACGTTCCGGATATTTCTGTTCGTATAACCGTGCTGCTTCTCTTTCATTATACTATGCTGCACTATAAGCAACGTGCATGTCGGCAAGTTCTTCAAATGAGAAATTATCATTCATTTTTAATTAAATTTTAAATTAACTTATCAACAAAGCAAATGTTATATTGAAAACTAGATGTCACAATTAACTACTGTGATCTTAAAATCGGCATCTGCGGAATGTTTATTGTGATAAACAAATGTTTCTGCTGCCCAACAAAAATCATATTTGCAATAAAAGATGTTTAACGAAATTTTAGTTATTTGTATATGACTTAAAACATTTTATTGCTCGACAACACAAACGGCTCATTTGCGGACATGTTTATTAAACAAAAAAAATTTGTTTTGATGTCCCCTGCCACCCATTCAACTTTGTCGGTATGTTTTTGGTACACCCTATATATGTTGTAGTATTGCTGTTTTTTAAATAATTTTCGTAATACACAAAACCTTACAGTTTATATATTTTCACATTGTAGGGTTCTAAAATTCACTGTCCCAAAAGAAGAACGTTAGGTATAAATGTATATTTGCCTTTAGCGGATTGACATTGAATAAATTACTAACTTACCTCAAAGAAGATTCTGAAAAAAAAAAACATGAGTCTAAATAATCTGCCAGGTTCCCGACTTAGAGCTGAAGTTGAAATAAATATATATACAGTGTGCTTGCCGACGACCTGCGTATAGGGCTTACTGTGAGATAAAACGACGACACCGAGAATTTGTATGAGTTAGTACGAAAAAGCAATATACAAACTGCTCCTTGCTCGAGTGTAGTGTTGGAAAAGAGGGGATTCGAGTAGATTTACGCTGAGACTAGAACGGGCTAGGCTGACTCTCCGTTTAAGCAGGGCAACGAGGATAGATAGCAGCTGTACTGCAGTTTGTATATTGCTTTCTCGTACTAACTCATACAAACTCTCGGTGTCGTCGTTTTATCTTACAGTAAGCCCTATACGCAGGTCGCCTGCAAGCACATGGTATATATATATATTGATAAAGTATCCAGTCGTCGGTAATAGGATAGAAGAAAAAATAAAAACAACTCAAATCACAATGCTGACGTTTCGTTCATTTAATTAACGAACTTTTTCAAAGCTACAACATACATATTAAAAACACATATAACACAATCCGTAAATTTACAACAGTTATTTGTTTACCTTCGTAATTTTTTTACTTTTTATTTACATACATAAAATATAAAAAAAAAATTATATTTTAACGTGGAAAATTGACAAAAGGTGTGCGACAATGCTCCCGTCCATAGTGCCGCCATTTCACAAGCTGCCATCCGCGAATGCTGCTTTCAAGAATTGGAACATCCACCGTATAGTCTGGATATGGCTCCTTGTGATTTTTTTTTGTTTTCTAATTTAAAAAAATACTTTAGGGGACGTAGTTTTAAGGACGACAGTGAGTTGCAAGCAGCTGTTATAGAACATTTTAATGGAAATACTTCAGATTATTTTTACAAGGGTATCGAATTATTAATTAATCGTTGTAAAAAATGTATGTAAGTTAGGGGAGATTACATTGAAAAATAAAAATGCTTATATTGTTCAAAGTTTCTTTTTTGTATATCAGGCAGAGAATTTATGGCGCCTACCTCGTATATATCGAAATGATGATAAAGACATTTGACTAGTTTCATACATGTGAATGTTCCACTTTAATCCTTCATCTACATGCAATCTCAGAAATGTCACCACCATTCCTTCACCAGGTCTTGTCTACAGTATGCGGTGTCTTGTTTTGGCTTCGTTTAACTTAAGTTTGATAGCAGCAAACCAACCATAACCTTTTTCCAAAGCCCTGTCTGAATGTATAGCGAGCTCACTTTCGCACTCACCCTTCACCAGAATAGTAATGTCATTCGCATCGAGTCAAATTCCGACACCAAGTATATTGTCGGATACATAACTGGACACGTCGTTTACATATACATTGCACAATAATGGACCAAGTATTGATCTCTGTGGTAGGTCACATGTAATTGTTATTATTCTGAGGATTAACATACTTCACCTACTAAACAATTATGATGGAAACGTATTGTAAGAATCTTTCTTAACATTGAAATAACTATTCTACAATTTTTTTACTTTTAAATTATTAACTCTGGAGGTGTTGCTACACTTCTATTTTTTGTAGCAATAATAATTAGATTTAATACTTATTTCTACGGAATGTATAACTTACGAAACTACTTCAAACGTTTGAGTGACAGTTTAACTTCTCTTAACTACCAGTTTTTTTAGACCTACTTGCTTAATAATCACAATAATACCAAAGAATATTACCCTTCGGTAAAGAAGCGACACTCCATAAGAAAACTCAGTTTACTTTTCAACGACCTTCGGCCATTTTGAAACTACTAATTCAGTGGCGCGCCTTTCAGTCCATTGACGTAGAACTGCCGAATATTGCCAAAATAAATTATTATCATATTTAAACAGTAGTTATTCGGCAATTATTATACGTGGATATCCAAATAATACTTTTGTAAATATTTTGTTTGGAATGTTTTGAAGAGGACAATTAAGAGACAAAATTTACAAGTAATAAACAGAATTCTTTAATAATATAATTCATAAACAAACATATATATCTAAAACCAATTATATATAACAATAAAATAATTTGATATAAAAATAACTACAACTACAAACTAGAAATAGTAATTATTTTTGTCGACTTCCCAGGTGTTCTTTTAAAATCTGCATTAGCTCTTTTGAGAGTATAAAAAAATGTTAACTTACAAAATAATTTCATTAAGTACAACCTGGGGAAGTCTTCACATGGCATTCAAAAAGGAATTTCTTCAAGCACTTTAATGAAATTTAATCCAACATTATCTGTAATTGTAAAGGTTTAAAAATGTTGCACCAAACACAATTTCTCTGATATACTCTACAAAATCCAAGGTAGGTATACATAAATTGCAAAATGTTGATTTTTCTTTGGTTTCCTAGGCATTTAAATGGCACATAATTGTGCTTGCACTTAATTCCTTAATGTACCTACCATATTGTGAACATTTATTACATGTATGTTTATCCAAACACTTTTTCATAAAATATCCGCAAACATAATTTAATTTTCAGTTCAAACCTTAACTTTCTTTTTCGGGGTGTACTGAAAGACAACTTTTTATGTGTTTGAGTAGCCACAGGACTTCCTCTCGCAGTTACTCTATAAACAAAAAAGGATACAATTATTGTATGAAGGATAAGTTTGATCTTAAACTTACGGTGAACTAGACCAGAATGAGCAAGGTAGGTCTCAGGATTTGCTTCCTCTGTTAGTCTATTAACAAAAAAATGCAATTCGATGAATAGTGCGTCTTCATTTTAAACTTACAATGGGCGGACATTTTCATCTGCTGGTAAGTACTGTGTTGGTTTTGCATGGGATTGTAGTCGATTCTTCAAATCATTCAGAAACATATGTGCTTCAAAATGTTTCGTGCATACTCTTGTTTGTTTTAAAAACTATTCGTCTTTCCCTATTAAATCTGGACGACTGCAGGTTTGAATCCATTCAAAACGCCTGATAAAAAGAAAAATATTGTAATAAACTTTAAGTAGGTATGTACATTGGTGCAATTCTTTGTACGAAAAAACTAATTCCATAATTTCCAAAAGAATATTACAAAAAAGATATTAATGTTTACCTGTTTATATCTCCGGGAAAGTAAAAAAAGCTTACATTTTCAAGATTTTCCACCACAATTAACCAATGATCAATACATTAACAAGTCAACAAATTTTCAATTTACTTCAAAAAACGCTACTATAATTTGTTTATACCGCACAAAACAAACAGCTGACGACTAGCAACAGTTAACGGCCATTTTGAGAATATACATGCGCATTGGAGCGTTTTGAAAATGATATCAGAGTGTCGCTTCTTTACCGTAAGGTAATATTCTTTGATAATACATCGCGCCTCTAGTGATGAAGTGTATAAAACAATTATAACCTGTCATAAGATAAAGTTATTGTGTGAAAACGAGTTTCATGTTCAATATTTCTAAAATACTAATAATAATATAATCAAGCCCATAACAAAGCTCCTATTAATCAGAGAAAAGAAATGGAAGAAGCATCCACATATACTACATAATTACTAGTGAGATAAATGGAAGATGTGTTTACTCGGATTCACAGTATAAAAATACACAAAAAACGTAGATATTCTTACTGATTTTCCAACATAAACAAGACATGTGACTCTCTTCTCACGCGGATGGCAAAAAGTAAGTTATTTATGACAGAATCTCGACATTGAGTTCCAAATTGTTTGCAACTTCTTTTTTCTTTTCCGCTACAAACAAGTTATGAAAAGTTACGTAATGGATTCTTCTTTCAGGCGAAACGTTTTCAGAATAATAGCAATTGAAATGTACCACTTGTATGCGAGAATTTTCTTGATTTATTGTACGCTGTTCGACTCAAATACGTATATATTGACGGAATTTTGTATGATTTATCTATAAAAATGAGATTTTTTTCCGAGAGAACAATGACAATGTATATACTACACATACGCTATTCTTGCATTTTCAAGAGTTAATTCGACAGAATAGAGTATGGAAACGGATCGTAAGAATGTTTTAAAGGGTCGTATGGGGAGCTATACCGTGATATCATAAAGTTTCTAGGACGAAGATGGCGTTGAAATAGAAAACATATTGCTGTAACCTCTACCTTTTTTACAATTTATCTCAAAGCAAGATATCTTTTTATTTAGGACTAGTAAACAAGAATACACAGCATACTTATAAATTTTATGGGTTCTGCAGTGGTTTACTCCCTTTATTACCTGTCTTTCTCTTATCTGTACTTCTATGGGATAGGGTTCAAATTAAATTTTTGTAATAAATATGACGAATATTATTTATTTTTCTTTATTTATAAACAACAACAAAAAAACTTTTAATATACATTTATTTACATAGAAAAAATATTGTTTTGAAATTATTCTCAGTGAAATAATTTCTTCACAATACTGCTTATCTTCTCTTATCACTTTTTTTAAACAATTTTTTCATATACGTCCAACAGACTTTATTTATTATTAGAATACGGATCACTTGCGCTCCTACCTGAAATCGACCTATTTGCGCTCTGACACTAAACACAAGAAATTAATGATATCTTCGCCGGCCGACTTGCGCTCCCGTTCTCGAGATATATACATGTATAAATACATAAAACTTGGATATCGATTGTACATAGTGCCTTTCATATTAGATGACCTACCTTATTGAGGCGAGTATATGAAAATTACTTATTGTAGGTTTTTATAAAATATATATACTCGCTTCAGTGGGGTAGGTCATTTAATATGAATGTATATATACATAAAACTATACAAGAATTATTTTTTTATGTATCTCTAACCTGACCAAAACTGTTTGCTACTTCAATTCGTATTTTTATTATATAATTACATGACTATGTATAGAATAACTCAAACTATTTTTTCTTGAGTATTTTGCCAAATTAATAATAATCATAAAATAAGCAATTAAACAAGAGAATTATAACAGTCAGATAAAAGTTAATAAAACAACACTTTCCTTCACATTTCATCCAGACTTAGGACTGGCAAAGTTTAATACATAAGTATTTAAAAGTGTGTAATATGTCTTTCTTTTTTGAATAAAGAAATCGTCATTATTTATGCATTTTGTAGAAAAACAGGTCATTATATGTGAGTAAGTATGTCTTCCTTTTTGAATAAAGAAATCGTCAAAAATGGTTTGAGTTATTCTATACATAGTCACGTAATTATATAATAAAAATACGAATTGAAGTAGCAAACAGTTTTGGTCAGGTTAGAGATACATAAAAAAATAATTCTTGTATAGTTTTATGTATATATACATTCATATTAAATGACCTACCCTATTGAAGCGAGTATATATTGTACCTGTATAAGGGTTGGATGATCGTTATTTACAACAAACTATCCTCTAATAATGTTCCAAGTTCATGCACTAAATGTACTTATATGTGTGTTGGAGGAGTGTTATTTTTTAACACCTATTTTTTTATATTACTAATATTATTTTTTTTATAAAATGCCTCGGCTAATACTCAATTTTAATAAATATAAAATTTTATTTCTCCTTGTTTTATTAATTGAACTGGTAGGACTATATTCTTTGAACCCTATACCAATACATGATAAAAATGGGAGGGATATTTCACATTACATGTCAAGAAATATAACCTAACTTATGATTCGTTTATTATCGATTGAATTGCACGTGTTCTTTATAAAATACCTTTTTTATATATCATCAGGGGTGTTTATGGTCCATTGTGACTGATTATTCGCTTGTACCTTGTAGAACTACGACTAAACACGTAAGTATTCCAAATTTTGATGGGTCTTTTTTAGGTTAAATTAATTCAATATTTTTATGATTTTAGTGTTACACAATCTTGTAGATTAGTTGCTTTGTTTGAAAAAGCACATAAATAATGCTACAAATGAAAGAAAACAAACTGCTCAAGCTAATAATGGTATAATGGTGTGTTGATCAGATACACAAGTGAAAATAAATATTATTGAAAAATTATTTAACAACGATGTATTGACGTTGATTAGAAAATATCAAAATAAACCATGAGAGATAATGACATAACTGTAGCGAGTAAATTTGTTGAACGACAACTTGTATGTTTTCTACGATTGACTAATAATGTATTTTATTTATGGTTGTAAACATTCAATTGTTGATGAGATTTCTATGGAATGCAACTTGTAATATTACTACAAATAAGGTATTGCCTTTCTTATTCTTAATTAATTCAATACATTCTGGTGTAAAAGTGAATAACTTTCCTAAATATTAATATAAAATATGTTATTTTATAATCGAATAGTACCAATATACTTTATATTACTTCAAATGTTAAGGTATATTTACTTGTAGGTGCTGTTGCTACTATTGTATGACCTGGACTTGATATCTTGATGATGTTCTCCGATATCCTCCGATCTTCGACGTCCTTCTTGTACTCCTTTATAATGGACTCCTTTGGATATGCACGTTCTGACTCAGAAAAATTCTCTTCGAAGTTCTCTGCACAACATAATACTGCTACTCTAGAAGAAATGATTCCTACTTGTTCGGTCTAATTTGGAAATACACGTTCGGTCTCCTTTGGAAATACACGTTCGGTCTCAGAAAAATTCTCTTCGTAAGCCTATACACGATAAAATACTGCAACTCTAGAAGAAATGATTCCTACACGTTCGGTCTCCTTTGGAAATACTAGGAACTTCGTCTATGGTTAATCTTGAAAATACACATTGGAATTCGTCTATGGATAATCTTCTATTTATGTAAGTACTCGTGATAAATTATGATTCAACCTTTTTAAATATTCCTTTCCTTTATCTATCAATTTTGCTACCTATGTTTTATAGATATCACATAAATTATGTATGTTTCTTTCACTTTTAACTGTGTTATTCACTCTGACTTTGTTAAATTAATAACTTTTAACGCTTTTAAGCACAAAATTCGCTGTATTTGCGAATTTATCAATGAATTATTTCTTATTCAAAGATAAAAAATAACCGCGTCGTATGAAAATTATTTTTCATCTCCCGTTGTTTTTTTTTCAATCCAAATTCCTAAGCAACCCTTTTACAATTTTTTTAAATTCTCCAATCAGAAATCTACACCTACCTTTATAATTCAAAATATCTCTTTACTATTTACTTTCGAATATTTACATCCCTATAATTTATTTCTACGTGTATTAATTATTCTTTTTACATTTAAAAAAACCTAATTTCAAAGCATTTCATACAAATGTCCTTCAATTTATAAATTCTCATTTCAGGAACTGTCAAAATATTTCTTTCATTAACACCTGTTCAAATTATGGCGGGAAATTTACTTCAAATTAGTATATACTCTAAATCAATTATTTACGTTTACAATACTCGTCATATCATCGTTAATTAAACAATTTTGTACATAAAATATAATACATCATATTTGACAATAATAATAATGTTTTTTTAATTTCTCTTTAACAGATTCTAAAAATACAAACATAGAAGAAAGAAAACCTTATTTTTCCTCTACGACAACCAGATCCACATGAAAATCTCATCAACTTATGAACATGAAATGATCATTCAAATAATTACTTCTGTATTCATTGATAAAAATATACTTTTAAGAATTGAAAAATTATATGTAATAACACAATTACAAATCAATATCTTGTATGGAAATTAAAACCATAACATTTGCCCCTTTAACAAATGTAAATTTTAACTTTGTTGAAAATTTATATTTGTTCAACAATAACTTTAAGTTTCATAACTAATTTAATTCAACACAACCTCACCATAAATTCTATCAATACTCTGTATACACGTCATTTTATTCATTTATTTTTCTCTAATCAACACTTTCATTATTTAACCCATAAACACATAAATCTATGCTTCTAACTTTTATACACTATTTTACATTCTATTTTATATATGCTATGTATTAATAACTCTTTTTGTAAAACTGACAACTATAATGTATCATACATGTTTAAGATATATTATTTTTTTTTTTTATACAACTTTACCAATTAATTTTGTTTTAAGTTTGTTTATTGTTTAACTTTTGTCTGTAAAAGATTTTTATTTCCATATTTCATAGTTATAGTAATTCTTAAATGATTTCACCTGTATGCATATCTAAACATTTATAAACAGTACACTGAATTTACTATCTTGTATTCACTTTAATACTTGTTCTTTTATATATTGGTGTTTATTAATCATATTATAATCTTTAATCCATTTCAATAGTTTTAACAAACTCTTTCATATACATTCCACAATTATCTTTATTAATCATACTTTTATTCATCCAATAAACACTACATTTAGTGCTAGATACCATATACTGGTTCATAAATTCTTTAATTAATCTTGTAGGTACTCTTATACCTCTACAAGATATTTTATACTTCATAATACATATTTTATAATCTTTATTGTCTATTTCGACATTTATATATTTTTTTTATATTACTATTAAATTCCAACTAAAATCACTCCATTCTCTATAAAACTTTATATTTTCAATTATAATACATACTCTATTTTTACTAAACACCTGTACTTATTTTTGAACAAAACCATATACTTAATATTTGTACTGTATTCTTAAGATTTCAATTTCTTTTATTTTATACTCTATTCGTATACATGATATTGGTAATTCCCTATTCATTTTACATTTAAGAACATGACTACTAACTTAATATTTCTTGACTTTCAATGCTTGTTACAGTTGTACATAACTTAAAAACATTTAAATTTTCCTATTTATATTCATCTTGTACTGTTTCTATTCTATACTTTTGCATATCACATATGATACATCACTACATTGCACATGATACATGACAATTAAATTACATAATTAAAATATAAGGACATCTACTAATTATATATTTTATCAAACAAATTATTATTTCTAAATGGGTACTATTAACTAATATTATTTCCACTAGGAAACTTCTATCCTGACTAAATATGATATTAGCAATTGCATTAATGAAATCATTATGTTTAATGGGATTTATTTATATACAATGGGAAGGTCTATTTTAAGAAATAGATTTTTGGGAATTGAAAAGATCTAAGATTGCTGAGATGAATCGGTATTCCAAAAACCGTCAAGAGTTGATCTCTTCTATATGTACCGCTTTTCCTGACTAATATGTTATGAATGATTTAATGTGACTCGGATTAGGAAGTGTGGTCAATCACCTTCATAGTACAATCTATTCTAATACTATGTCCTGCCTGAAATATGTGTTTTACGTTCTATTTTGGGAATATTAAATATCTTTGGAGTATTTAATTTGGCTCGGAATAAGGTAGTGATGCCAGCCACTAACATGATACAATCTCCTCAATACCATGTCCTACCTAACATATTTGTTGTTATAACATTTTTTTTCCGTGGATGATTTGGTGTGGATGATTTGATATAACTCAGATTTAGGAAGTGTCGTCACTCACTTACACAGCACAATCTCCCAATACTGTGTCTTACCTATTCCATGTCCTATTATTTATTTAAATCTGTAGCAATAATTTTCCGAGTCATGTTTCTCATTATTAATTTTAATCGGACTCTATTCTTTAAAATGTCCACTGTTACTTCTTGTATCCTATTTTCTTCATACCATGAATCATTTTCTTCCATATATCTCAACATATTATTTAAATACAGCATGGGATGTATTGAGGTTGATGAATCTCCATTAAAATGAGGTAAATTTTCTATTTTAATTCCTGTATTAATAACACAATTCGGAGAAGTATTAACTAGTTGCGTAATCCTTTTACCTTCAATTATCTTCACTAATCCCTCTATCTCTTCTTTCCTGTTCTCACATTCTGTTAATAACCCCTCTATTGCCTCCTTCTGTACTAAATTATCTTCTTTGTATTTCTCTTCATTATCAGCTAATTTTTTATTTACTATAACTAATTCTATATCATTCTTTGTCGATACCTTTACCAAATCCTTTTGTATTTTCTCAGATAGTTCTTTTTGTTTACTCTCACATATACCTACTTTCTCCAGCACTATTTTTTCTACTTCTCCAATTTTATTAACTATATTTTTGTCTATCGTTCCTAAAATCTCTACCTTACTACTTTCATTCTTCTTCTCTATTTCTTTTATAAATTTATCTTCTAAATTGTTTACTTCTTCCTCTAATTTTGTTTTCATATTTTCATTAGTTTGATTAATTTTTTCATTTAGGCTCACAAGATTTTCATTTATTTTCTTATTATCATCCCCAAACTTCTCTAACTTCTTCTCCAAAACCTCGAAAATATCCTCTTTTATTTTCTTGTTTCCCTCACTAATTTTCTGGTTTATCTCTTCCCTATTTTTCTCAAACAAATTTTCAAATATCTTCTTATTCTCTTCTTTATCTTCCTCTCTGTTTTTCTTATACTCTTCTTTATCCTCCTCTCTGTTTTTCTTATTCTCTTCTCTAATAGACTTTTCCATTTTCTCCAATAACTTCTCATTTTTCTCTTGATTAGACTTTTCCATATTCTCCAATAACTTCTTATTTTCTTCTTTATTAGACTTTTCCATTTTCTCCAATAACTTCTCATTTTTCTCTTGATCTAGTTCTCTATTTTTCTCATATTTCTCTTGATTTTTCTTATTATCCTCTAAAATAGCTTTTAACATATCTTCTATATTCCTACTTGGAATAATTTGTTGTGTATCACCTCTTTCCTGTTCACTATCCTCTCCGCTTTCGCTTGTACCTGGAGTCTGTTTCATACTAGATTTAGATCTTGTATCCATTTCTTTTAAATATTTTTAAAACTGTACTAATATGTATGCACTCTATATAAAATATTTTATATGTATCTTTCATACGCACAATTATGCACCAATGTATCACATGTAATACCAAATTGTGATAAACTAAATAAATGTACCTAATAGATCTGTGTTTTTATTATTCTACAAAATACAAAATACACAAATAACCAGAAACCTTTCTTTTATCGTGCCCCTACGTTCGGGCAGCCAAATGTACCTGTATAAGGGTTGGATGATCGTTATTTACAACAAACTATCCTCTAATAATGTTCCAAGTTCATGCACTAAATGTACTTATATGTGTGTTGGAGGAGTGTTATTTTTTAACACCTATTTTTTTATATTACTAATATTATTTTTTTTATAAAATGCCTCGGCTAATACTCAATTTTAATAAATATAAAATTTTATTTCTCCTTGTTTTATTAATTGAACTGGTAGGACTATATTCTTTGAACCCTATACCAATACATGATAAAAATGGGAGGGATATTTCACATTACATGTCAAGAAATATAACCTAACTTATGATTCGTTTATTATCGATTGAATTGCACGTGTTCTTTATAAAATACCTTTTTTATATATCATCAGGGGTGTTTATGGTCCATTGTGACTGATTATTCGCTTGTACCTTGTAGAACTACGACTAAACACGTAAGTATTCCAAATTTTGATGGGTCTTTTTTAGGTTAAATTAATTCAATATTTTTATGATTTTAGTGTTACACAATCTTGTAGATTAGTTGCTTTGTTTGAAAAAGCACATAAATAATGCTACAAATGAAAGAAAACAAACTGCTCAAGCTAATAATGGTATAATGGTGTGTTGATCAGATACACAAGTGAAAATAAATATTATTGAAAAATTATTTAACAACGATGTATTGACGTTGATTAGAAAATATCAAAATAAACCATGAGAGATAATGACATAACTGTAGCGAGTAAATTTGTTGAACGACAACTTGTATGTTTTCTACGATTGACTAATAATGTATTTTATTTATGGTTGTAAACATTCAATTGTTGATGAGATTTCTATGGAATGCAACTTGTAATATTACTACAAATAAGGTATTGCCTTTCTTATTCTTAATTAATTCAATACATTCTGGTGTAAAAGTGAATAACTTTCCTAAATATTAATATAAAATATGTTATTTTATAATCGAATAGTACCAATATACTTTATATTACTTCAAATGTTAAGGTATATTTACTTGTAGGTGCTGTTGCTACTATTGTATGACCTGGACTTGATATCTTGATGATGTTCTCCGATATCCTCCGATCTTCGACGTCCTTCTTGTACTCCTTTATAATGGACTCCTTTGGATATGCACGTTCTGACTCAGAAAAATTCTCTTCGAAGTTCTCTGCACAACATAATACTGCTACTCTAGAAGAAATGATTCCTACTTGTTCGGTCTAATTTGGAAATACACGTTCGGTCTCCTTTGGAAATACACGTTCGGTCTCAGAAAAATTCTCTTCGTAAGCCTATACACGATAAAATACTGCAACTCTAGAAGAAATGATTCCTACACGTTCGGTCTCCTTTGGAAATACTAGGAACTTCGTCTATGGTTAATCTTGAAAATACACATTGGAATTCGTCTATGGATAATCTTCTATTTATGTAAGTACTCGTGATAAATTATGATTCAACCTTTTTAAATATTCCTTTCCTTTATCTATCAATTTTGCTACCTATGTTTTATAGATATCACATAAATTATGTATGTTTCTTTCACTTTTAACTGTGTTATTCACTCTGACTTTGTTAAATTAATAACTTTTAACGCTTTTAAGCACAAAATTCGCTGTATTTGCGAATTTATCAATGAATTATTTCTTATTCAAAGATAAAAAATAACCGCGTCGTATGAAAATTATTTTTCATCTCCCGTTGTTTTTTTTTCAATCCAAATTCCTAAGCAACCCTTTTACAATTTTTTTAAATTCTCCAATCAGAAATCTACACCTACCTTTATAATTCAAAATATCTCTTTACTATTTACTTTCGAATATTTACATCCCTATAATTTATTTCTACGTGTATTAATTATTCTTTTTACATTTAAAAAAACCTAATTTCAAAGCATTTCATACAAATGTCCTTCAATTTATAAATTCTCATTTCAGGAACTGTCAAAATATTTCTTTCATTAACACCTGTTCAAATTATGGCGGGAAATTTACTTCAAATTAGTATATACTCTAAATCAATTATTTACGTTTACAATACTCGTCATATCATCGTTAATTAAACAATTTTGTACATAAAATATAATACATCATATTTGACAATAATAATAATGTTTTTTTAATTTCTCTTTAACAGATTCTAAAAATACAAACATAGAAGAAAGAAAACCTTATTTTTCCTCTACGACAACCAGATCCACATGAAAATCTCATCAACTTATGAACATGAAATGATCATTCAAATAATTACTTCTGTATTCATTGATAAAAATATACTTTTAAGAATTGAAAAATTATATGTAATAACACAATTACAAATCAATATCTTGTATGGAAATTAAAACCATAACAATATATTCTATAAAAACCTACAATAAGTAATTTTCATATACTCGCCTCAATAAGTATATCACAGTATATCCTAAGTTTTATGTACTTATACATGTATATATCCCGAGAGAACAGGAGCGCAAGTCGGCCGTCGAAGATATCATTAATTTCTTGTCATTAAGGTCAGAGCGCAAATAGGTCGATTTCAGGTGGGAGCGCAAGTGCGCCGAGCGCAAGTGAGCCGATACCTATTATTATATGAAAGAGAATAAAAATATTGATGACTATGCATCAACTAATCACCCAGAGCAAACATTCGCACATTGTACCCAGATGGATCAGATTTCCGCCGTCAACAATATTCCAATTCGATGGATTATTAAAAACTTAAATTATTATTTTCAGTATTTTTATAAAGGAAAACTGAAATATTAATGTCTATGCGTCAACTAATTACCCAGGGCAAACATTTGCACATTGTACCTAGATAAATTAGTTTTCTGCCGTCTAAATATTCTAAACTAGTAAAGCAAAATTATAAACTAATGGTGAACGGTCATTGAAAAATAAAAAAAAACTCTACTTTCAACATTTAATTAAGATATTGTGCATTACTTACTTTTCACTGTTAAATATTTTTTCAAACTCCTTGTAATAAGCTTCTCCCATTTTTTTATTTGAAATCTTATATTAATTTGATAATAATAATACAAATAAATTTATTTTCTTTAGTATAGGTGTTTATATATTTTGCTACGTATTGTAATGTTATATTTGTTATTACTTAGATTAAACATTAGCAATGTTAGCACGTAGGTGTGATTTTATAGGTACTTAGTGCACATTAGCGGTATCTATGTTTCATATTGCCGTGAACTTTACTTTAGAAATTAAAACAATATTGTATATAATCATAAAATGTTAGAAGTAGATATAATTATCGTTGACACTAAGATATACTCGTGTATTTAAATCAATATTAGCAATAAGAAAACTCACTTATAGTCTAAGAAATATTTATTCTAAAATAAATATTTATTCGATCATACGATAATACAGGTATACACATAGAATATAAGTATTTTAATTAAGAATATTATATATGTATATATACATACCATTTATAAATAAGTGAGGAAAAACCTCAACAATAACAGTCAATGACGCAAATGAATGCTTATTTTCAGAAGTGAAAAACCCGAGATAACATTCAAATTTGAAAATAAAGAACCTGACTATAAGTTAGGAACAAAAAGAGCTCTGAGTATATTATGCAAAGAACCTACATTTAAAAATGGAAAGACTCTTAAGACCAACAACCGTGAAAGAGTGATGTTAACTAACGGAACAATTATAAGAGTCAATCATCTAAAAGCAATTAAACTATACTCAGAGAATAAAATAAGATATGCTCATAATGTATATGAAGAGGCTTAATGCACTCAAGTAACTTAGAAATAAAATACATACACTTGCGTTGAAAATGATATTAAGATAAAGTATATCATAAAGAACATCACAAAATCGTATAATATTTTTAATATATACAACAAAGGTATCAATTCTCATTGTAATGCGAGTAATTGCAATATTCTTCATGGTTCCAAACTTAGTGCACATACAAACGAACATCTGTAACCAAAGAAATAAGCAGCATTAATATAAAAAGCAATGATTTATTACAGCATATTAGATATTCAAAACTCACCACGCACAATGAGATGGTTCAAAGAGAGAACGGAGCAGACGGGGAAGCCGCAAACGGAGGGACTGACGATCGAAACAATATCCAATTTCTTTCCATTCTTTCCGATTAAAAGCACCAGAACAAAAATACGAGTAAGGTTAGCGCTTGGTCGAAGAATGTATCTACGAAACAACGGAAGTAGCAATGAGTGTATTTATAAGTACAATGAATGTTTACAATAGCAATAAACGAATAAAATAACGTAAGAAAAACATTAAAGTGAATATCAATATACTTACTGCACATTAGATATAAATATATGGAACAACAACAAATACTGTCGTTGGTGAATGTAGAAGACATCAAATGTCAAGATCAAACATACCAAAATAAATACCAACCTAGAAAACGACAAGAGGAAGAAGAGACAGGGCATAAATGTCGAGATATCCGCTAGAGGCGCTACAACGAACAATTCAAAAATAAAAGTCCGCAAAACAATCAAATAGCGTGTGGCATTTATTTTCAACTATAAAAAGCGCGTCGGAACAGGAAATTAGTTAGTTGTTAGCTGGTTCCTGTTACATTAAAAAAATAATACATCTACGTGTTGAGCGAATAATGGTCAAGTGGGGTCGTTACACGCTTACCATTATTACCGCAAAACAAATATAAAAGGATTACCTAACAATTCACAAACGAACAAGAAACATATACGCTTCTATAGGAATAATTTCCAATTATTTCTGGTCGCCATATTTTCAAAAAGTGAGCGTCATCATTTAATTTATAGAAGATTCCAATGAGAGAAGAATCCACAAAAATGGAAAACCAATTTCAACAAGAATTCGAGGAATTATATGAATCTACGCAGTGAGTAGTAAATAATATTGTTTTAACTATTAAATTGAATCAAATATATACCGGTTCTCTCTAATCACTCCATTTCTTTTAATACTTAGTTATTTAAATGATAGAACGTCAATATAGGGACACAATTTTAATTAAAATTAAGAACATTAGTCTTAAAAGTGTACTGTGTGCGAATACTTACACAACGGACCAGTGTTCATTAAGAAAGACCTTAGAAAGTACTGTTTTGAACAATATTCAAACTTTTATAAACAGGAACGCCTAAACGCTTCGCACTAAGAATCTAAAGTCTCCGTGAGAATAGAGGTTTAGACAATTAGTTTGTGATGCATTAGGAATGTAGGTGGTGATTGATTCAAGCTTTATGTAGTACGTGTGAATGTTTGCATAAAGACGATTAGTCAGTACCTTCATTATCAAGTCAATATAATTTGGCCCAGATATACAGGCTTTTTATAAGAAAAGAGTGAAAGCGGAGAAACCCTGTATTGGTTCAATACATATTTAAGTGAACGAATACGATATTATTGTGAAAACTGTTATTTGTAAGAATTGTAAATAAATAATATACAGTCTAAAATAAATTCTACCTATTGTTATTGATAAGTATATAATACATTTTTCACACGAGTAATCTAGTGTCATAATTATTTATAACCCTATCCCACACAACATCACAATAATAAAGAAAGTGAAACAAGTAAGGAAAGAAGTAAATCACAGTAGAACCCACGAGAGATAATCAATTATGCTGTTTTGCCTATAGAGCTAGTACAAACATCAATTTTATACTCTTTAATAAATAAATTATAAAAATTCTATTTAAACGGAAGGTTCACAGCAATATGTTCAGGTAATAATTCTTATATTTTGGTCACAGTTATTATATGTGATTTTTTATGATGATATTAACTATTTCTGTTGTATCTAACTTCGTTTATTTGTTAGATGCATATGTATTGGTAGTACCAATAGATTTTCTATATATATAAAGTTCAGTCAACTCCATTAGTAGTGACTTAATAAAAAGAACTAGCAATAGTAAAATATATTCATGATTATTAATATTTATTTAAGATGTCAAAGTAAACACATATTTAATACACATACGTGGAATCTATATGATTGGAAATTTATTATACAGGGTTATGATAAAGTAACGCACAAAATTCATAAAACGTACCATGTTTATTTTTGAAAAAAATGCAAAAACACGTTAAACAGTTTATTTTATTCGTCTTTTAACATAAGTCAAAAAAATAAAACTTCAAATTTGTCAAAGATATGACGTCATCAATATTTTTTTTAAATATGAAGCTTGGTTTTTTTTTACTTTATTTGATAAAGCTTGTTTTTCTGCATTATAAAGAAATAATTGAAGTAGGGGTCACAAAAAACTGAGAGAATTAATAAAAAACAAAATAAACTTTATTATAGTAATAACATTTAAATTAACTAAACAGTCCATTAAACCAAAACGATTTCTTACAGGAATTGTTCAAACTGTGTCCCGTTCACTATCTGACATAGGCCAAGACGATGGTAGACCTGATTTACAGTGTCTTCGATCATCTGCGGAGTTATACGAGTCATTTCATGTCTAATTCGTTCCATTAAGTCTTTTAAATTGTCTGGTTTTTTACTTTCTTATACGTAGTATAAGGAAGTATTGTGATGATGAAAATTTTCGACCTCGAGATTTTTGCAGATGTCCACGTTTTGAGGTCCCCTGATACCAAAAAAGTGGTTTTTAAAAAATGTCTGTGTGTCTGTGTGTGTGTGTGTGTGTCTGTGTGTCTGTCTGTGTGTGTGTGACCACGATAGCGGTCAAACCGCTGTAGATATCAATTCCAAATTTTGTATTTACGAATATAATCTCCCTCTTGAGAACTGATTAGATTTTGAGCAAAATCGGCAGACCGGAAGTAGTAGTTTACTTCAGTGAAAAAATCGAATTTTGCAAATATTTCATCAATTACTAAGTTTAAACAAATTTATAAAGAATTCAAATGTACTCAAAATTAAATTTGAGAAAAATTGTTAGAATAAAGTTTTTCGAAATTCCTACCGGAAGTAGGTCTTTTACTCTTATCGAAAATCAGTTTTTTGCGAATATCTCGCAAGTCATGCTTTCTAGGCAGGTACATTACGAGTATAAAAGTATTTAGAACATACTTTTAAATATCTTTTGTATAAAAAAAATTTCAAAATTCAGCCCGGAAGTACCACTTTTACTCTTATCGAATAGCGATTTTTTGCAAATATGTCGTAAATTATGCATTCTATATATATTTATGAAGAGTACAAAAGTATTTAGAGTTGGATTTGGAATATTTTTTGTATAAATGAAATTTCAAAATTCGGACCGGAAGTAACACTTTCATACGTATAAGAAAGTCGTGTGGTGGCCACACCTCATTTTTTCTTATGTGACCCCTACTTCAATTATTTCTGATAATGCAGAAAAACAAGCTTTATCAAATAAAGTAAAAAAAACCAAGCTTCATATTTAAAAAAAATATTGATGACGTCATAACTTTGACAAATTTGACGTTTTATTTTTTTGACTTATGTTAAAAGACGCGGAATAAAATAAACTGTTTGACGTGTTTTTGCATTTTTTTTCAAAAATGAATATTGTACGTTTTATGAATTTTGTGCGTTACTTTATCATAACCCTGTATAATATATTGCATATTTAAATTTCTAATAAGAAAGCCTGGATATGATTTTGGTCAATCGCTTTGGTAACGAAAGCAGATTATTATTATGATTGATTGGGATGAGAGAAAAATGTCAAGAGGAAAATTTAGAAATATGAAGTAAATTAAATAAATCAAAGTTAATTAAAGTTAAATATTACAATAAAGTTTGTACTAAGGAGAGGAGCAGTAATAGCAGTCACAACTTAGAAAGGAACAACGATGTATTAACAGTTTCATAAAAGAAAAATCACAGTAATTTGAAAAGTATAGAGAGGACTATTGAATTGGAAGTTTCATGAAGGAAAGTCATCGTAACCTCAACAGTTGAAACAGGAAGACATTTACATAATACACAAAATTCACACTATAAGGTTAGTTAATTAAATTATATAATAGATTCGGGGGGGGGGGGATTATTGTTAATGTAAAATAATCATGAGTAAGAATTTAAATTTCATAATAGTGTAAATAAAACTTTCTATATATACATATAAATTTTTATATTTTGTCATTATAATAAAACGACGGTATCATGAAGGGTTTTCTGCCCCGCATCGTTTGCTTCCCATTATTATTCTTGGTAAGCCAGAAATAAGTAGAAACAAAAGAACGCTTTTCGTCCAGGGTATATTCGTACGTTTGAATTTGAAGTTTGAGCGCTAACGGGACCTAGGTAGAACTCTCTCTAGTGCGTCTGCGTATCGTCTTTTATAGAGATAAACAATGGAACGTCGTTCCTTCAGAGCCCCCTGTCTTAGTACCATAAGTTGATCCTACTGTCTTCTTCTTTAGTTACACATAAATTTATATAGTTTTAAATTGGTGCACCTGTTTGGCTTTGTTGATTTCATTCTCAATGACACATCGATGATGTAAATATTCATTGTATTTGTCGATAAAATTGTTGCTGTTTGTTTTATTTGGTAAATATGTTCTCTCTCCATTTGCTAATTTTATTCGTATTTTTGTCTTTCTAGTTTTCTTTATCGGAAATGTAGAAGAAACATCATCACAATAATGTGGAAGATATTAAATCATGAATATTTTTAAAATAGTTAACGTATTTTAACTATTTATGAATATACTATTATAAAAATTATGCCCTTTTCAACGTTGCACTATGCATCAGTTTTTCTATATTTGTTTAAGGAGAATTTCCCTTGTAAATTATTTTATATGTAGTATCTGCAACCTGCATTACTTAAATTCATTCTAACTTTCTTATCCTAAGATCGATAAACTAAATTATTTGAACTTTCAACATACATTTTTACTTTAATAATTGCTATAACTTATACTAACTATACATAATCAAATAATTATTTAAACTAAAACATGTAAACTACAATTAATGTTGTTTCTTAGTAAATTATGTTTTTGTCTTTTACTTTCTTATACGTAGTATAAGGAAGTATTGTGATGATGAAAATTTTCGACCTCGAGATTTTTGCAGATGTCCACGTTTTGAAGTCCCCTGATACCGAAAAAGTGGTTTTTAAAAAAATGTCTGTGTGTGTGTCTGTCTGTCTGTCTGTGTGTGTGTGTGTGACCACGATAGCGGTCAAACCGCTGTAGATATCAATTCCAAATTTTGTATTTACGTGTATAATCTCCCTCTTGAGATCTGATTAGTTTTTCAGAAAAATCGGTAGACCGGAAGTAGCAGTTTACCTCAGTGAAAAATTCGAATTTTACTAATATTTCGTCAATTACTAAGTTTAAACAAATTTATAAAGAATTAAAATGTACTCAAAATTAAATTTGAGACAAATTATCTTAAAGAGGTTTTTCGAAATTCCAACCGGAAGTAGGTCTTTTACTCTTATCGAAAATCAGTTTTTTGCGAATATCTCGCAAGTCATGCTTTCTAGGCAGGTACATTACGAGTATAAAAGTATTTAAATTATAATTTTAAATATCTTTTGTATAAAAAAAATTTCAAAATTCGGACCGGAAGTACCACTTTTACTCTTACCGAATAGCGATTTTTTGCAGATATGTCATAAATTATGCATTTTATATATATTTATTAAGAGTACAAAAGTATTTAGAGTTGAATTTGCAATATTTTTTGTATACATGAAATTTCAAAATTCGGACCGGAAGTGGCACTTTTACTCTTAGCGAGTAGCACTTTTTTTCGAACATATTGCAAAGTATGCATTCTATAGCGATTTATTAAGAGAATGAAAGTACTTAGAATAGGATTTTGAATAAGTTTTGTATAAAAAAAATTCTTAACATTGTATAATTTGAAACGCTCATACGTATAAGAAAGTCGTGTGGTGGCCACACCTCATTTTTTTATTTGTTTTTTACATTTTAATAGCTTAACTAATTATTTCTATTTATATATAAATCTAAGAACACGGCAGTATGTCTTAACTTAAGCCATATATTGTTAAAAAGAAGTTTGTGAGTTAAAGAAAATGTAGATAAATTCCACAACTTTACGACTTATCAAACATGTAGATGATGATAATTAACTTATAAATTCAGTTATTTATTACTTTTATACCAACTTTTCTATATAAAACCCTCTTTAGTCCAAAAATCTCGTATCATTACATCATTATTTTCCTTTCACGTCAAAATTCACAAACCATCTATTTGTTTATCAGTAACCAAGATATTTTTATTTAGTTTCCATATACGTATTTGATTTTTCATGATAATGACATTTTTTGTATAGTAATTTAAGTTGCCTATCTTATGTCTTGACAATATTACTAATATTGTGACTTTTTAAAACCTTTCATTAAGAATGAGATTACAATAAATTTAGTTCCTATCTAACATTTTATACATTTCATTACTATTCTAATAAAATTCTTCTATTTTATATACGAATGATCTTTTATTTTATAACATAAATTAATTTTCTTGAGAAGTTAATTTTGATTTTTACTTATAAATGTTGACAATTTAAATCATTATAATATAAGTCACTGTAATAACGACTGCATAGTCGTTATATTTAATAAAATTTTGAATTCTATGTGGAACTCCTGCGAAATATTTGTAATAATGTTTTGCTTTAGTTGGCATTGGTTAAGTAGAAAATTTGTATTCATCACATTCAGTCCATTACTTACTGACTAAGATCAGAGAGATCATCGGCATATTGGATAAATATTATACATATTTCATATTTACAATCAAAATTATTGACATTGCTTTACTAAATAAGTCAGATATTATTCTTTAAACTTTTCTGACATACTAATAATGCATCACAATTTCCTGCGACGTCGACACGTTGCCACATGCTCGTATTTTAGTAGTTTTTTACGCTCGGGACATGTATATATATTTGATTTTTTATACGTCTGCCCTCATTTCGTCCACGCGCGTTTTTGAAACAAGACGTCTCTCGCGAGGATTTTAAATCAATCCAGAATGCAATCAGAAAGTTCAATTCAGTTTCGGACGAGAACAAGCCCGGACTGAATACAAATTTTCATTTCGAGTTTTCCTAATGCATTCTTCCAGGGGTAACAGCGGTTCCGCAACGATGACGAATCCCAGACCCAACCCATCCTGACGAAGACAAATCGAAATGATGGAAATGCGTGTCTGTTTGTTGAAGAAACGGTTTCATATTTATGTTGCATAGGCTATAATCTCATTAAGGATTTATATACGAGATATATATCTAGTGTATTGACTTTTCAGTCTTATAAAATTGAATATTTTAAACCTAGTACAGAAACACAAATATAGAATACATTGTTATGTATCTAAATTAGGAAGAAACCTGCTGATGTCAAAGTAGTTTTTATACAAAAAATTTTTCAAATTAAAATTTTGACACTTTTGTATTCTTTGTAAAACTTTGTGAAACTAAGAATTGACCGGAATTGACACAAAGACAACATAATGAAAATATAAATAGAAATAGAGCACCATAAATTCGAAAAGGTGTACAAATTTGAGAATAAGGCAGCAAGATAAAATAATTTTGAGACCGTAGCGGTAAAGTCCATTATTGGTATCTAGTAATGTAGATAGCGAATAATTTTTAATACAAAAATTGTAGATAATCATAAGCTCTACAATTTAAAAGTATTTTCATATATATGGAGTGTTGGACAACGACGAACCAACACAAACATATGTTTTTTTTAAATGAAATCCTATGTATTTTTTTACATTTTATGATAGCTCATGTCCTGAAATATATACATGAACACAATCGGGGTTATACTGGGGAAAATGACGATAAACACTATTATTAAACCAGGCAACGAGAAAACCTGCACATTCCCCAGCATCGAATTGCAACAACTCAGAGCAACATGCAGTACTCGGGCATTAACTTATACGGTGCGTTTCAAAAGGCTGGAACTATTGAAATAAAATTCTAACAAACAGCATTTGAGAAAAACCCTCGGACAGGTTAACTTTAGTTTTAGAAAACACATCATTTTGTATCAATTAAATTCTTCGATCGCCTTTTGTTTTCGAGTTATGACGTCATCGGTTTTTTTTAAATTGCAATTCAACTATAAAAAATAAATAAATACATTTTTTACAGTTTTTTTAATTTTACTGCAGAAACGGGTAAGTTAGCAATCTAATTATCATAAATAAACTAAATGAGATGTTCAAACTTATTCCCATTTACTTCTTGGCAATATACCAGGCGATATTGGAAATCTTGTAGAACATTCTGGAGGGTTTCTGGACGAATTTCTCATATTTCGGCCCGAATTCTGTTCTTTAAATCGTCAACTGTAACTGGCCGATTGAAGTAAACCTTGCTTTTCAGGTAGCCCCACAAAAAGAAATCGAGTGGGGTAAGATCGGGGGACCGTGCAGGCCACTCAATTGGCCCCCTTCTACCAATCCAACGATTGGCAAAAACTCGATTTAAATAATTTCGCACATCTAACGAAAAATGTGGAGCCGCTACATCTTGTGGATACCATAAGTTATTATTTGGCAAGTCTGGATCTTCTTCATTGGGATAAAGCATCGCAAGAGCGGGTGTCAGGTCATCCCTCAAAAAATCTAAGTATTTAGCATTCGTCAACGTCTCTTCTATGAAAAATGGTCCAAAAATTAGATCTCCAACAATTCCCGCCCAAACATTAACTTTTTGTGGAAACTGCGTGTGGACCTCTATCATCCAATGAGGATTTTGGGGAGCCCAGTATCGGCAGTTCTGCCGATTTACTGCTCCATTAAGGCAAAACGTGGTTTCGTCCGAAAATAATACTCGACTGACAAATTCGGGATGGGTTGTGCATCGAGCCATCATATCCTCGCAGAATTCCATACGGCGATTCGGATCGTCTTCATTAAGTTCATGCACTAAAACTGCCTTGTAGGGATGCCATTTATACTTTTCCAATGTCCTCCATACCGAAGATTTACTGATTTCATAATTTGCAGCCACCTCTTGTGTGACTTTATGGGGATTTTCTTGCAAGTCCAGTAGAACATCTAACTGAACATCTTCGGAAACTTTTGGTCGACCACATCTAGGGAGATCCCTTATGTGCCCGAAATTTTCAAATTTTCTTAAAATCCTGAATACGGCTGTTTTTGTAATTGGTTCCAATTCGAGATACTTATTGTTAAAGAGCTCGCAAACTTCATCCTGAGTTCTACATCTGTCTCCATATCCCCTTATCATTAAAATTTCTAGTCTTTGCTTTTCACTTAAGTATCGTACCATTTTGGTAATAGAGTCATGCGTCAAAAGTGACAGTTCGCATAGTAATTAAAAATTTCAAAGCTTACTGAATATTTTCCTCTTTCAGGATTTAAGGTCCCTTATTACAGAAACTATCAAGGTCTGGGTCATGCTTGTACATATTTCTGTATTCAGAATTTCAAGCTCTATTCAAATCCATCGAAAAAAATATGGGTTGCAATTTAAAAAAATATTCGATAACGTCATAAATCAAAAGACGATCGAATAATTTAGTTGATACAAAATGATGTGTTGTTTTAAACCAAAATTGACCTGTCCGAGCGTTTTTCTCAAAAACTGTTTGTTGGAATTTTATTTTAGTAGTTCCAGACTTTTGAAACGCACTCTATAATCATTTGCCTAACAGCATAACACATTTAGACACCAAGAAATTTGCAAAAGAAATAAAAAGTGCTCTTATACAAAAAGAATATTATTGAGTTGAGGAATATTTGGGTGATTATTTAATGTACCCTGACTGTCAGTATTTGTTATTTGTTATTTCTTGTTCATGTCTTGTGTATATACATTTTACTTTTTGTATTTTTAAAATGATGTTTTACTGATCAGTATGTAAATGACATCTGACCTTTATTTTGTATTATTTAATACAATAAAGACAATTATATAATCTAATTTAATCTAATCTCATACAGACTCTGAAAATAAAACAATATACTGGATGTTTCAGAAAAGTAAGTCACCACCAAAATAGTAAATTATTAAATTGCAGCGAATAATAAAAGAATATTTTCGTTTTAATCAATTTGATCCCGTTTCGATCTAGATTTCAGTGCTTATTCTATGTTTTACCTTGAAATGTATTCCACCTGGAGTACTGAAAAGTAATTGTAAATTTATAACTGATTTCAAGTTATCCAGGGAAAAATTCTGTTACATATTTATGTGGAAATTTTCCTGCCATCAGGGCGCAATTCAATTTTATAGGAGAAGTGTCTAGCATCTTCATATCTATTCCTGTCTTTTCATGAAAATGTCAATTTATCGTCGGCGGAAGAGCATTCTAATCAAACATTTCCACGTAGCACACGCGAAAAATGACGGACAGGAAGCAATATGGAAGTAATCATATATACGACGAGTGAGAACAATTTCACCTCAATATATATATTCGCTTGCAAAAAGTAACATCTGTGTCGGCACATTTCAATCGCTATATGTGTGTGTGTGTAGCACTCAAGTAATAAAAACTGATGGTTCAATTGAAAATACATGGTGAACACGAATAAAGATATCCGTCATATACCGGGTGTCTGTTTAAGCTCGGCCACCGGCCATATCTCGGGAACCGTTTTTCGTACAACCTCGTGGAAAAAATCTTGATAGTAGAATGGATGACGGGAATTACAACAAAAATATTTTTAAGTTTCCAAAATGATCGCAAGGGGGCGCAATTCTCAAGATGAATGAAAAATTCGATAATTTTTTATTAAATTCTAGATTAAGATAGATTAAAATTTTCACTAGCAACATTTTTAGATGTTTATATACAATTTTCATTTGAAACTTTTTGATCTAATTCCCATACGAAGGGGAGAGTGGAGGGGGGTATGTCTGCGTACAAAAGTAGGTATAACTTTGGCTTGCCCCAACGGATTTTAATGTTTCTGGGCTCATTAGATAGAGAATTTTACAAAGAATTGAAGGATATGTAGCACGAAATAACGTGGTTGTCAAAGAAAATAACAGGGGGCGCTGTTCTCAATGTATGTATATTTCTTGTTTTTTCTTTAAAATTACAAACGGAATGGTATATTTTTAATATTGTAATATTGAAGCACATAAAAAACTGAAGAGAATGATGAAAACCGGAAGTTGCTACCTTTTTTCTTGACGAAGATATAGTCATACGAAGACAATCCAAAAAAATAAACAATTTTTAATATAAATTTATTTATTTATTGTGAGTAATAACTTTATTTTAATTTTACGTGTCACTAGACAGTGTATAGTTCGCTTTCACTTGAATTTTCATCATAGTCTTCCATAAATGTATTTATTTCCATCTTCTCATCGATTTTTTAATTCTTGCATATGTTACATTAGATTCTCTTCTTAAATGTTTTCAAATACTCTAGCTATTTTGCCCTTTTAGACATTGAAATAAAATAATAATAATAATGATAATAATAATAATAATAATAATAATAATAATAATAATAATAATAATAATATATCTTTATCACCCAACTGATATAGGTAGATCTAATTATAGGAAAACAGCAAAAATAATTTCCATAACTCATGAACTAGGTAGACAATAACGAGAAAAAAAAACAATATAACATAATGCATTAGTTATAATCAATCATTTACTCATTAGTAACGAAAGGGTACTCAAATTGATATCTAAATCATCCCCGCCTAAAATGAAAGTAAATAAAAGAACCTATTATATACCTAAACATAAATAAGAAAATATATTGACCAAGTAATATAAAGGAAAAGAAAATATATTTAAATCAGAAAGTACAAAAAAAAGAACAAGAAAAAACTTCAACTTAACAAATGTTCAAAGTGTTCACCTTCATTTTCAATACACGTTTACTTTAGTAGAGAGCAGAGTTACTTCCATTTCGGAGGCAGCAATTGTTGTACTCGGCTTTTTGTGATAAACTATGTATGTCTTTTATTCTGCCCCATAAATAAACATCAAGAACATCTGGCAAGGTGAATAAAAACTCAATCATGTCTTTTTTCGGGATAATTTAGGGAATATTTCCCCGAAGCAAGAATGCATTTTCAAAGCATTGAAAATACATTCTGATCATTTTAGAATACAACATTTTACAAACTTAATAATTATGTGCAAGTGTCCAAAAAGGCTTAATTTGCTAAATACGTACAAAAAGTTTAACTACAAGTGACACTAATATCTTTGCATTTCGATTTTCATGGCCTACCTTGGAAATCTCATCATAATGTAATTTAGTGTCACTGTGCATGCCATGTTGTATGATGATAATTTAAAAAAAAAAAGCAAACTACACTGTTCACTATTATTATTTTATTTCAATGTTGGAAAGGATAAGAAATGATATTTAAAAAATAATAGCTAGAGTATTTAAAAACATTTAAAAGGAGAATCTAACGTAACATATGAAATGAATTAAAAAATCGATAAAAAGATTGAAATAAATACATTTAGCGAAGAGTATGACTAAATTTCAAGTGAAAACGTACTATACACTGTCTAGAGACCTTATTAAAATTAAAATTAAATTATTACTCCCAATAGATAAATAAATTTATATTTAAAGAGTTTTATTTTTCTGGATTGTCTTCGTTTGACTATATCTTCGTCAACAAAAAAGGTAGGAGCTTCCGGTTTCCAACATTCTCTTCAGTTTTTTTATGTGCTTCAATATCACGATATTAAAAATATACCGTTCCATTTGAAATTTTAAAGAAAAAACAAGAAATATACATACATTGAGAACAGCGCCCTCTGTTATTTTCTTTGACAACCACGTAAATTCGTGCTATATAGCCTTCAATTCCTTGTAAAATTCTCTATCTAATGAGCCCAGAAACATTAAAATCCGTTGGGGCAAACCAAAGTTATACCTATTTTTGTTCGCAGATATACCCCCCTCCACTCTCCCCTTCGTATGGGAGTTAGATCAAAAAGTTTCAAATGAAAGTTGTATAAAAACGTCTAAAAATTTTGCTAGTAAATTTTTTCATCTATCATAATCTAGAATTTAATGAAAAATTATCGAATTTTTAATTCATCTTGAGAATTGCGCCCCCTTGCGATCATTTTGGAAACTTAAAAATTTTGTTGTTGTAATTCCCGTCATCCATTTTACTATCAAGATTTTTTCCGCTAGGTTGTACGATAAACGGTTGCCGAGATATGGCCGGTAGCCGAGCGTAAACAGACACCCGGTATATGTATTCGGATTTAAAATATGTTAGAGAAAAATTATAATAATTTCTTCGAGAGATATGTGGAAACAGAGCACACACAATGTGCTTCACTGCCTATATCAATAGTGAGATACTGTTAGAAAAAGGAAATAATGTATCGCTTTGATGTAATCACATAGACTGTACTTTACTTACGTATATTGGTAATTCATTTTTACTGCTAATTTCAAAAATTAAATCCTTTCTTGTATATCCTGCATGATTTTATTACAAAACGATTGTGTGTTTTAGAGGAAATAACTCTAATCATGACATTTTGTTATTTTTTTATCTGGATCCAATAATTCGCGACTATCATTATCATTTTCCATCTTCTCTGATATCGCCTTCATTTCCATTTCTTGATGAAAACTTGATTCTCGCTGACCATACATAAGTTTCTAGAAAACTACAGTTTTTAAAGGAGAAGATGTTTTTTAAAATTTATATTGCTTCCTAAAACCTGGAAGTTTCTCAATACAGTAAAGCTTCATTAATCCGAACTCCAATAATCCGGATTTCCCCAGTAATCCGGACGAAATTAAAATATAGCACGTTTACACTATGTATCCCTTAATCCGCACTGCCTATGTTTCCGTAATCCGGATCATTCATAGCACAGTTTGCCATGTACGTCGAAGCACAACCTCGTGTAAGACATCATGGCGCCAAAGACGCCGTACAAAACATTAACTCTAGCGGAAAAACATAAGATATTACAAAAATTACGGCATGGCGTTAGTGCAGCAGAACCAAGCCCACGCGTGACGTCACATGCCTACGTTATGTTTGCTTCAGTTCGTATTCAAGGCGAGATGGAAAACGGCGTGTATTTTGTGAATATGATCACAATCGGTCAAATCGTTCAGAGGTTACACGATCACAAACAGACGCACCAACGATTATACAGGGTGTCCAGAAACTCTCCTGACAAACGAAGACCGGAGATTCCTCAGATAATTTTAAGACAATTTAACCCAATTCACCCTAGTCCGAAAATGCTTCCTAAGGGAGATAGAGCTCTTTGAAGATGGCGCCTTGCAATTAATTTTTTTTTAATATCTCCCGAACGCTTCTATTTAGAAAAACAAAAACTGGTATGCTTATTTATCCTCCAGAGATGAATCGATTCCACCAATTGCGAATTTCTAGTACCGGTCATAGGCGTCCCTTTTGGGTAGGTTAACGGTTATTTTAACGCATAACTTTTTTGTCTTTAACTTTTAAGCATTTGTGACACTAGATTATTAAATTTTCAGGTATTCTAGTACTAAAAGGTACTCTTACTTTAAGTCGGCAGGATACACCGTTTTCTAGAAAAATCGATTTGAAAATTTTTCGTTTTTTCGTTATTAAAATTCAATTTATTATTTTTTGCACTAGTTCGCTCTGAACTGCCAACAGAAATAAAACCTACGTTTTTAATTGTCAAATTGTTGTCAGTTCGCGAAGTTTATCTTTTAATTTTTTACTTTGTAGCATTCAAACACAACGATTTCAATTTAAAAAAATAATGGTTTTTACTAATGAAGAATACGCCGATATGCATTTAGTTTATGGCGAAATGAGGTGTAACGCTCGAGCAGCGCAACGTAGATACGCTGAAAAATTTCCCAATCGTCAGCATCCCACTCACTCAACATTTACAGCTCTTCATCAACGATTAAGAGAAACAGGTTCAGTGGTCCCAAAAAAAAATGAAACAGGGAGACATAATGATGTAACAGCAGAACATGAAGATGTCATTTTAATGAAAGTCGAGGAAAATCCAGAAATTAGCGTTCGAAGACTATCTGCCATGTACCCCACAATTTCAAAATCTTCCGTAGGAAATATCTTACACAAAGAAAATTTATATCCTTTTCATTTTACAAAGGTGCAAGCACTGCTTGAAGGAGATTTTCCTGCTCGTGTAGAATTCGCTAGATGGTTACAAAATCAGATAAATCAAGATGAAGATTTTTTCAGGTACATTTTGTTTGGTGACGAAGCTTCATTCTCAAAAAATGGAATTTTTAATGTACATAATGCACACTATTATTGGTACGTTGGTGACAATCCCCACGTTGTTCAAGAATTTAAGCATCAGCATAGGTTTAGCATAAACGTCTGGATTGGAGTAGTTGACGATTATCTACTTGGACCTGTGGAATTACCTGCTCGCTTAAATGGTGTTGATTACTTACATTTCCTGCAAAATATTTTACCTGATTTGTTAGATGAGGTGCGTTTAAATATTCGGCAAAACTTATGGTTTCTACAGGACGGCTGTCCGGTGCACTTTAGCAGGAATGTACGAGACTTTCTAGATAATAACTACGAAGACCATTGGATTGGAAGAGGCGGTCCAGTTGCTTGGCCAGCAAGGTCGCCGGATTTGAATCCTTGCGATTATTGTGTTTGGGGATACATAAAAGCATTTGTTTATTCCGTTCCGATACAAAATCGTGCACAACCCTGGCTAAGGATACAAGATGCTTGCAACGAATTTAGAAATAACTTTGGAATTTTTGCAAGAATTCGGCGTTCTCTAAGCAAAAGGGTAAATTTATGCATAGAGACTAATGGTCATCACATCGAGCATCTTTTGTAACTATCTACCTTTGATACTTGTTCTTTTTTTGTTAGTTTCGTTCCATTGTAATAAATACTTTGTTTTTAAAAACCTTCAGCTAAAATTTTGTTTCAAATTGCTTTTTGCTTCTTTTCCCAAACGTTTTTTACGAATTGTGTGCTGCATTTATTGAAACAAAAGATGATTTATTAAATTAATTTTCATCCATGGCTTGATAGTCCTAGCCAACTTCGTAGGCACATAGGTAGGTACATAATAAATTGAATTTTAATGACGAAAAAACGAAAAATTTTCAAATCGATTTTTCTAGAAAACGATGTATCCTACCGACTTAAAGTAAGAGTACCTTTTAGTACTAGACTACCTGAAAATTTAATAATCTAGTATCACAAATGCTTAAAAGTTAAAGACAAAAAAGTTATGCGTTAAAATAACCGTTTACCTACCCAAAACGGACGCCTATGACCGGTACTAGAAATTCGCAATTGCTGGAATCGATTCATCTCTGAAGGATAAATAAACATACCAGTTTTTGTTGTTCTAAATAGAAGCGTTCGGGATATATTAAAAAAAAAACTAATTACAAGGATCCATATTCGAAGAGCTCTAGCTCCTTTAGGAAGCATTTTCGGACTAGGGTGTATTGGGTTAAATTGTCTTAAAATTATCTGAGGAATCTCCGGTCTTTGTTTGTCAGGAGAGTTTCTGGACACCCTGTATAAAGATATTGATTATGATCAGAACTATAACAATCGGGTCATCCTTACAAATAAAAAATAGTCAATAATATAAACATAAATCAACAAGATATTGGAAATATTGCGGTATATAATTTGACAGACAATATATACTCCATAAGAAAATGTATTCCATTGTCAATGTATATGTAATCTATAGTTTGACTGCAAGATAATTTACTTGTCCGTGAAATGTTTTAGGTTGACAAATACAGCTGAATACAAACACGTACATGATACACATGCCACAATATTATTGATAGACATATTGTAATATCCGTTCATTATCAAGTTGATATGGTTTACCTAGCTAGTAGATTGGGTTTAAATTCGCGCTGAATGCATTTACATTAGATAATTGGCAATAACGCACCAGAGAGATACTACTTGTTTTGTGGTACACATAAATGCATTACATCACAGGAAGTATATTTCTCACATTTAATCCAATATTAACGATGTGAGGCTCTCGAATAATGAATTTTACATTTGTCCATTATCGTCCATTTGAAATTATCAATTATTGGAACAGGACAAAGATTAATTTTGCAGATACAAAGTGCATCCACTCTAAAACGTATTATATAATCCCAATATATGGAACTACTCCTGCTTAATTTAACAACTATGTAATATAAAACAACTCATAAATTTATTAAAATCTAATATACAGTGATGTACATTTCAATCGCTTTAGAAATTGCGTAACATTTAGTAGCCGAGTATAAATGTTTGGTAGAAAGGGTATCTTAGCTGACCTTCTATTCATTATAGAACTGCAGGTAATCTAGCCAAAGTATGTACAAATTAGAAAATTTATAAAAACAAAAATAAATTAAATAAGAAATATATATTATTAAATAACCCAAATTACAACATGAATTTCATTCCTTTATTTGTAAATTTTCTTGTTTATGATAATGAAGCATGGAGGAAGAAATAACGGGATATTCCGCATGTAATTTCAACTGCAGACACGTATTTGCAATTCATTGGTTATCGTCAGTACGGTGTTGCACAAGCCATAAGGGATCACCTTGGAAATTCAAAACGAAAGACCATCAGGAAGAAAATGTTAAAAAATCTTCAATATTTATTCACTATACTATTACTGTTATACATTATACATTTAGACGATTTCACAAGTTTTGAAATTCTGATTTTTAACCAAAATGATAATTCATCTGACATTGCACACATTATTATCCCTAATACAAGTGACGAAACAAAAGAACAATAATAACGGATCATCGACATCATATGTGTGGTTTGATCAGTTAAACGGACATCCAGTGAAGACATATGGGTTAAATACAACGGATGTGGTGGAATAAAAAGGAGTAATATTAATTAAAAAAATTATAATTATACTTCAATTATTAATGCCATATACTGCTAGTCAACATATAAATAGTTATTCGAAATAAATATATTACATTGAAATAAAATTATCTTAAGGATTGTGCTGATTGCCAATTAACAATCATATTTAAAAAAAATTAATATTGGTAATAAAGAACAAATCGGAAAACGAAATTATGGAACGATATGCATGTGTATTAACTAACAATGACTTTGTTCAAAATTTTGCTCTACATACACGGTGCACCACCGAAAACGAAACAGATCGAATACCTCGAAGGAGAAAACTTTTTTGAAAAAAACGTAAAAACCAAGGGGGACACCCTTCCATCATATCTTCAACTGTGGTACATCATTCCCCGCCCTCCATCACTCTAACCATTACAATTTAAATAGGGAAAGTACTAAATACGATACATCATTGAAAAGGTAATTGTACGGAGAAATCAGCAAAGTGATTGTTGGTTGGGCTATTTTTGATTTTAGCGCCCTCTAGCGGAATAAAAGATGGTTACATATTCCAAAATGTGACACATCATTTCAAAGCTAATTTTATTAGCAACTAAATACGTAATATGTTTGACATTTATTTGTCATCATTGTCAAGTACAGACTGTCAGCGCCTATTGTAAACTAATTAGGTTCGTAGTTTCTAATATTGGAGCTCTGCAAGGCTTTTCAATTATTTAAATTAATATTGAAAAGTGTCCCCCTTGGATCAAAAGTGGACCTGTTTTTGCGTTTTTTCAAAAATAGTTTTCTCCTTCGATATATTCAATCACATGACCAACTATTGTTGCACCAATTGGTCAGCAAACATCCATCAACAATTTAATTTGAATAATTTAAAGATATCTTTATACAAACTGAAGATTTACCTATCAGATTCACACAAAGGTGTTTCAACAGAGGCTCTTCTAAAAAATTCCTGAAACCTCGACAGCTTCTTTGTAATCTGTTCATCCATAAGGTCAAATGCTCATGTCCTGAACCAAAAAATGTATATATTTATTCGGCAAATTACTTATTTCACAGCAACTCCCATGGTAACTAACATCGTCAACTGGCAAAAGTACGTCCAGTGGTAGAACTATAATTCCCTCGTACAGAGTACTATATTGATACTGATGTCTCATATACTGATATTACGATGAAATACAAAATTAAAATAGTGCACCACCATAGTTACACAAGCACGGTCACTTAAATATAGAAATCAATTAAGTCGCCTTAAATATGAAAACATTCATTTATCAAAAGAAATCCTTCGATCTCGAAGTATGTCTCTAGCATTTAGTCAAGACGCTAATTAAACTTGTTCTCCAGGTACAAAAATGAAAAAACAAAACTCAACCAAACCGGATTATAACAGAAGTATTTTGGGCTTCTGATCATTTATTCCACAGAAAACTACAACAAGTCAAAATATTTTATGCAAATACCAATCAATCTCAATCCAAAACAATACCAATACCTGACGACAACACCCTAGCTGCATTTTTTGAATTTCGCATGTGTTTTAAGTTGGCAACGAAGACAATCGAATAGGATACAGGTAGGCTAATTCACATTTTATTGCGAAGCTACTAGACGAACTGTGTACCCAAGCAGAAGATTGGTCAAAAAATAGTCGTAGAAATATTTAGTCATAGAATTACATTCCTATTCACTAATTTTGCAGTGAAATTATCGGCGAATACACCTCTATATGTTATTTTATTGCGTACAGTGCAAACTTAAAACACGCGCCATATTCAAGAAATTCAACTTGAATCAAAATATAGACGAAATCAAGCGCTAAAAATGAAAGAAAAGATTTTAACTACAAACAAGGTAATTAGCAAACGTTAAATTCTCAAAAATTAATGATCAATTAATTAAACCATAACAAAAAAAAAGGTAGGCAACGAAACACAGCTAAATGCAAATGAGAAAAAGAAACACGAGGAGTAAAATTTTCCATGAAATCTAAATAATAAAAAAATTTAAAAATAAGGTAAACAACAAGTTGTAAAATTAAATAGAGTAAAAAAAAGAATATTTCAAATTTCATATATTAAAGATTCATTACATTACCTACAATTTTATTATTTATCATTTAGGTATAATTATATATTTGCTTAATTGCAGTAAAAAAAAACTAAATTTGTTACTCAGTAAGAAAAGTCATCCAGAATTAATATCTCATGATGAATATATACGAATAATTAAATAAATTTTGAATAAATATAAAATTCTATACAGAATTAAAAATTCGACATTTCCTTTCCCTCTAACAGTGTTTTTTGAAAATGTTAAATCTTCTGTATTTCTATATCATAATTTCAATGGACGCATAACCTTCTCAAAGGGCGCTGAAATTGTTTCCTAACTCGATTATTTCTTTAATTTCCGCATAATAAAAAAAGACAACCGCTGTAACGGTGAAAAACAAGTTTCCGGGCGCACCAGAAAAAATGGGAGGATAAACCATTAATTTAAAACTCTGTGAAATATGAACGCGTCGGCGGTTTTGCGAAACACGGCATTAGTTTTTCGATTTATAATTCCCTTTCGCTCTAGTTTTTAATGATTATTCATGATGTGCACGCGTAACATATACCTGGCATAATTTCATTTTTCCATTAGTGTAGGTGTAAAATGTATACAAGGAAGTCTTGCATAAATTACATTCTTCGTGATGTACAATATATAAGTTTCATTTACACTTGAGATATTATCTTAAGATAAATTTTACCGGGTCGGCGGAAAGGTTTTTCCGGTTTCCGGAAAAATACATTGTCTTCGTAATTACTTTACACTGAATCAACTACAACATACAGTCCACTGTTGGCTACATAATGGCGTAATTATTTTGTAAATTTTTAAATTTTTATTCCACATTTGTAGGTGGTAATTTTTTTGTTTAGAGTTTATGAATATTTTATTGAATTTTGAGTTTATGCATTGAAATTTGACATGTTGAGAGTTCTATGAATTAGGGATGTGTTAAATAAGTTATGCAATAATGAACTTATAGAATGGAGCCCTTATTGATTCTCTGACATGAATTTGTATTGAAAATGTCATTCAGAAGTGACAAAATGCATTTGGATATGATTAGTATCAAATCAAAGTCTATCTTGTAATGTGTACACAATAATATTTTTTTTTACTATAACAATAACTGATATAAGTAATTACCAATGATAGTTTCTTGACTTGATTTTTTGTATTTGAAATCTTAAACTGAACACGTACAAGTGGGTTATACATAGTTATTTTTTTTATATATATTTATTATAAAATATATTACAATTCTTTGCCAATTATACAAATGTATTGAAAAAATGAAAATCTTCTTGGTAGTAGTGGCAAACCAAACTAGGTAGAAACATATATGTCTGTAGCTACAAATACATCTTAACACATACATAGTTGCATCGTTAATTGTTTGTGTATTTCAGTCAAAATTGTACATGTTTAGGTGAACCTAGCCCATTTTGATAGGATTACATGAGTAATTATCGATTGTCCTATGCTTATTTGCTTTCATTTACATTTATACTTGACTATTTTACATTCTATATTGTTATATTATCAACAGTTCTACTCTTAATTTTTCTTTACATAGTTGTTATTTGTATATTTGGATTGACTGAACAGTTTGTGGTAGACCCCAAGCCTTTTAATGTGATTATAGAAATAATCTCGACTGTCCTATGCTTATTGATTACATTTTCATTTATACAGTTTGATTTACATTTTATATTTGTCATTGTTTTCTAATTGACAACCAGTTGTCATATTGTTATTACTTTTAATTCATTTTATGCCACTACTACCAAGAAGATTTTCATTTTTTCAATATATTTATTATATGTATATTGAATGCTAATTTCCTTTGTTGTTGTATATCCATAAACATATTAGAATAGTCTGTTCTTTGTAAAATTCCTTATGTGTAAATAAATGATATTGTAAGATATTTTCTGTATTTTATTAATGTATTTGACCTGTCTAAAAGCTAAAGAGGATAGTCCTGTGGAGAAAACGTATTTCTGCCCCTGAGATATATTATTATTAGTGATAACATTATCTGAGCTAGTGAAGTGCGACATTGCTTAACCTGTATTTTTTTTTGCAGAAATGATAAGATCTCAGATTAGCTCAGATGTGCGACATTGCTTAGCCTGTATTTTTTTTTGCAGAAATGATAAGATCTCAGATTAGCATATGGTTAATTTTTTGAGATATTTGCATGAACCTTCATACTTTTAAGAATATAGGGCTGTAATAATTTCATTATATAATTAATTTGCAAGGGTCAGAGCAATATGTTTTTTAGATAAGAAAAGGTTTCACTATAAAGGAGAAAAATTGCATAATACATTACTAGAGACTGGAAAATATGCACTAAAAGGTTTGCCAAATATGCACTTACAATATGCAATATACACTTATGATGTGCATTTATTTATTATGTTTTAGGAAATTAAAATTCATTTGTCGTACTTACAAATTGTATATTAATTTAATACAATAAATTGTCGTATTTACAAATTATATATTTATTTATTATAATAAATAACCATATATTTCTTTAAATTTTCCATAGTTAAATTATGTCTACGATCTGTAAGTATATGTTTATATTGGGAAAATGTTCTTTCAACATCGCAAGATGTGATCGGTGCATTCTTAAAACTAAGTATTAATGAGGGGCTTATATTAATGTCTTCATTAAAATTGCCATTAATTACATTATTTATAGATTTTAATGTAACAAAACTTCCATTTTTGCTTAGAATTGCGGCTAATCTTTCTTTAATTCTTTTTCCAGTCAATCCGTTGACTTTTCCAATTTCCTTTTCAATATCATTTACAATGCCAACACCATCATTTAAAGATATATTTCTATCTTCTAATCTAGTAATTGCCTGCTCAATTATCGCAAAATTAGATTTAATATATGATAGCTGATTTTGTGTTGTCGAATTATTGAAAATTACGTTACACTTTTCTATGGCAAGACTGGTTGCTGAATCAAATTGAGTTACAACATTTTTGATGCCTTCGTAATTATCGGCAAGAAACACAGCACATTTAAGCCATTTTCCTCATCTTGTTAAGATAGGTTCTGGTGGCAATGGAATGCCAGGAAGTATTTCGTTGTATAATTGCACTTGTAAGGGCGCTTTTAAAAATACTTTTTTGATATTACTAATTAAATTATTTACATCTGGAAACTCTAATCTAACTTTTTCAGCAACCCTATTAAACGATGAGCCAAACAAGTACAATGGATTAAATTGGGGATTCAGACTTTGAGCTCATTTCAACATATACGAAGCGGCGTCAGTTACCATTAACAGAAATTTTTCAAAAGGTACTTTGTCGGGTAAAAAGGAATTCGCTAAGGACTCATTAATAAACCTGGCTATGGTAACACGATTTGTTTTGTCTAAATTACCTACATTAATTAAATGTCTTTTAGATTGAGTTGAACCATTTAAGGTTCCAATAATCAAATTAGCAACCTGACGGCCCTTCGTGTCGGTAGTTTCATCAACAGAGAGCCAAAGATTTTGGTTTTTCAACTACTTTCTAATACCATCGGTAACATCTTCATAAATTTCGTTGATGTATTTCTTGCGTAGAGCTGAGGAACTGGGTACATAAATGGGTTTATCATCGACTTTGCAATAAGTTTTCAGGAATTCTTGAAATATCGGATAGTCCAATTTATGTAAAGGAATATTACAACCCACAAAAAGATTACACAAATCTTTGTAAAATGCTTCTTGTGGATCCTTCGAATTATTGAGAAAACTTTCCTCCAAAAGTTGCTGCCGCGATTTATTCAAATTTTCAGAAACCCTGTTCTGATGAAATGTTGTGTTCAAATGTTGCACTACTTGAAATTTCTTCTGGCAGGTAATCTGTGTAACAAATATATATTTTTAACATTCAGTTATAATAATTATTATTAATTACTATATTACTACAAAAACTAGAAAAATAAATTGTCTGGTTTTGTAAAGTTCTCCAGTTGTTTAAATTTGATTGATTTTGGTTATTTTGGTGTTTATGACAAAGAAATATTACAAAGATATATTAGCTTTAAAGAACATAAAATTAAACATATCTAATAATAATTTATTATGAAATTGTTTCATTTTATTTATGAACACAAAAAAAAATTTCACAATTGTAGAACTTGTTATTGACAAAATATTTCAAAATTCAACTTACCCTTTTGTCACAGAGTGTGCACAAAACACGTTCTTCGTCAATAATTTTTAGTGCACTGCAATCACTTATCCAATTTTTTATTAGAGATGACTTCGCTTCGATTATCAGTACCGTTAAATCCTATTTTTGGGAAAGTCCATCTCATTATTAATGAGATGGATTTTAACACCAGTTAATTAAAGCTAACATTGTTAATTAAAATTGTTTGCAACGATGTTACTCAGTATCAGAAGGCCAATTTATAATAATAAATTTCTTTTGTACATTCTCATTTTTTTTTATTTTTTTTAATGGACTGTCACCAAGTGAAAGCTTATCGGTGCATTCTGTTCATAATTAAGTACTACACATTTTAAATTAATTATGTGAATCTGTGTCTATTATTTAAAATATATAGGAAATTGCGAGCAAAACCCAAAAGTTATTTAAACAAAACCAAATTAATATAATTATAATTAAATATTTCTACAGGGTGTTACACTATAGGCAAATATTTCGCAATACTAATTATTAAAGGGCGGAATATATGCACGTCAATTCAGTTAAAATATGCGCATATATATGCATCGTTTTTCTCTGAAATATGCAACAATATGCATTTATTTGTCAAAATATGCAATTATATGCCTTGAATATAACATGGAAAAATGGAAATAAAGAAACGCCGACTCTTACAAAAATTATGTATTTTAAGTAAAATTAAAAGAAAAACATAATAGGTACAATTTTCAACCTGAAATAGTATAAGATGCATTTATAACGATATATTTTTCAAAATTTTCCAATAAAAATGTTTGCCTTCTGTCTGTAAAAATATGTTTGTACAAAGAAAAAGTTCTTTCAACATCTACCGATGTGATCTGGCAATATTTTAATTTGGGTAGTAAGTTATAAGGCCAAGGTATTACTTCGTTGGATGGTTTACTATCAAAAATATTTTTGACTTCCATTAAATACTTAAAGCCTTCATTCTTTCCCACAATAACTTCGAGTTTCCTTCTTACTTGATTTCCTACATCACCGGGAACTTTTTTGCATTTGTCGGAAAAAGTTTCAACAATATTAATTGATTCTCTTAAACTTATATTCCTACTTTCTAACGAAGTTATTATATCTGGTACAAAACTAAAATTAACCTTAATAAAAACCAGTTCCTTAGCTAAATTTACATTTTTGAATAATGCTTGACTTTGCACTACACACTGCGAATTGTCTTCTACATCTAAAACTATGTCTTTAATGGCTTCAAAATGGTCTGCGTAGAATATCGCGGCCTTAATCCATGTTCCCCATCGAGTAATTACGGGCTCTGGAGGTAAACAAACTCCTGGCAATTTCTCTCTATAGATCTGCACTCTTAGAGGTGCTTTCAAAAACACGTTCTTTACATTTGAAATTAATTTGTTCACCAAGGGATATGCTGTTCTAATAATTTCTGCAACTCTGTTTATCCCGTGTAAAAGACAAGTGACATGTACCATATTGGGATAAAATATTTTTAAGTTTTAGCCTACTTTAACCATATACGGCGCTGCGTCAGACAAAAACACTAAAAACTTCTCTACTGGAACTGGATTTGGTAAAAAAAAAATTTGATAGAGACTGATGAATAAATCGAGTTACGGTCTCATTATTTGTTTTGTCTAACTGTTTAGAAGATATTAAATATGGTTTCCCTGGCTCATTTTCTTGAAGCCCTCCAATCATAAGATGTGCGATATATCGACCACATGAGTCTGTGCTTTCATCAACAATAATATAAAAATGTTCATCGCCCAGTGTAACTTTAATTTCTCCCATTACGGTTTCGTATACTGTTTGCACATTCTTCTTTCTAAGTGCGGATTCGTCAGGGATGTTTTGATTACAATATTTTTGCAAAAAATCTCTGAATTGTGTATTTTGCAGTTTCTTCAAAGGTATATTTGCTGCGACTAAAGCTTTGCATAAGTCTTGATGAAACACCTCCTTTTCACTCTTTGGTTTGACATTTTGAAATGCGGTTTGCACACACTGCAGAACAGGCACTGATTTATTTTTCTGCAACTTAGCTTTATGCATAGCTGTTTTCAAGTGTTGATCAAATTGGAACTTCTTTTCACAAACAATGATTTTGGCACAAACTTTGCAAAACACTTTGTCCCCACTAAACTCCAACTCAGGAAAATTTTTAATCCACGAAGCGGCTTTCGGCATTTTAGGCGTTTGAAATAAAATATTTTCGAAATCACTCTTTTCACACTGGAATCTATCGACAAACTAAACTATACAATATAAATATAAAAGAATAGACCACATCTGCTCTCCATTAGGCAAGCTGATTACTTGGAAATTCCTAAACAGGGTCGCACTTAATCTTTTCATAAAACGAAAAATATGCACACAAATTTTATTTTTGCCAAAATATGCAATTTTTTGTGAAATTTGTTAAAATATGCAAAATATGCAAATATATGCACTTTGCATATTTTCCGCCCTTTACAGTAATTATTGTTTAATGTTGTCTTATGTCAAAATACATCAGAAAAACAAAAATTTTCATATTTCAAATGAAGTAGTAAATTATTAATTACCTATTATTAAAACTTGAAATCTTAGTAAACAAAGTCAGATATGTGTTTCTCTTAAAGTTAAGTTTTAAATTAACTATTTTTAAATCCGTGTTCTATTTGGTATACTTATATTTATTTTTAAAGCATCGATATTTAGTAAATAATTACAAGCATGTACTACCCACTCAGTTTGATTTTCTCAAAACAATTATAAAAGGTGCCCAATAAATACTGGGAAATAAATTCAATGCTAAGCTGGAAGTTTATTTTCCTAATGCACTGTATATCAGGATATAAAATAAAGCCAGTCCTAATTAGTTTCACTAACAATTTACACGACTGCAGAAGTTATGCACCCACAAGACGTCATCGTAAACTATCACTTACCGTTAATGAACGTCTAGTTTCACTTACATAATCCCTCAAATCGATGTAATTATTACACCGGCGATTGAAGTAATACATGTTTTAACCATCAGGTATGCAAAAATTTAAAATACAGCCAAACAAAATATTTCATTGGAGCGAAAAATTTAATTAGAGGATACCTCTTCGTGTTTTGCGGCATTAATAGAATGCTTCATCAAACATTCCAACCGCCAGTGCACTCACGATATATTCTGCTTGCAGCACGAGAACTGGTATGTTAAGATTTATTAAACACCTATACCTACTGCTGAAATTTTATATAAACATGAGAGTTTATACAACAGTATTATGATTATTGAATACATTTGCCTACCATAGGTAGTAATCCTAGAAATAATAAACATAGCAAAGATAAAATAACATTGTTAAAATGAAACATGTTTTGAAATACTATCATAAATTTATACAAATTGATGTAGAAAAAGAGATTTTAACATTTTGTCACCCCATTTAGAGGCATTTATAACATTGTTATTAATTTCCGCTGATAAAAGTGTTACATGTATGTATATACATAACATTTAGGTTATGTAGATCTTTGGCAACTAATTAAAAACATTACCATTAAATTCAAACATTGCAATATTGACAAACAATGAATAAAACTGTAAAATAAATTGGCGCAAATATTATGTTTTAACTTGTTATTGTTTTTAATTAATTGACAAATATAATACCTATATCATCAAAATGCTTTAATTTCTATATTGTGTAAGCTTATTGGCAGTAAAATATAATCTTGCCTTTGTGAGTTGCAGTTTAGTTTTGTACTTTCCCTAAATATATGGCTACGACAAATTTAATGTCTTAACTAACATGCCCTATACACGATACAGAATACATTACTAACTCTTGTTGGTGATTATTGTGGACATGAATAGGTTGTTTGGAGTATTGGGATTACTTAAGGTAAGATTTTACACTACACAAATTATTCAATTAACACACATTGCTTCAGCTATACCGTACTGATGAGAACTAACGAGTCTAAAACGCGTGCATGCGGTTGCTCTGCAACTAAAGCATAAAATTATTCATTGTTTGTTTACACATTCCTCTGTTCATGTTTCGTCACTCTTGGGTTGACATTGCCTACTTCTTCTATTTTTGTTAGTTTGCTACGATTGTCAAGAAAGCCACTAAATCAAGAGTGATATTTTTAGTTTTGAATGAGTTGATACTTACTTTTAAATTTGGTTGTTATAAAAATTTGCAAGAACTTGGGTTTTTATCCCGTTAAACGTTCTTTGACTAGTTTAAACAAAAACAAGAAGAATGAGTGTGCTTAAAACCACACGGCAGAAGTGCAGAAATGAAAACTTCATCAAGGCGAGGTTAATAATACGAATTACACGCGTATAATTTCCAGTAACGTATTAAATAAAACGTATTCGCACATTTATTACATTTACACATGTACACACGCGTATAATATTCAGTAACGTATTAAATAAAACGTAAACCTCAACCATCCCCGTATCTAAAATTTCACATTCATACGTCAATTTTCCAAAAATTCTTCAGCCATTTTGTTTTTTTTTGACATTTTGACTTTGGATTCGTGATCGGCGATCTAAGACACATCCGTATCTCAAATTTCACATTCATACATTTTGACTTTGGAATCGTGATCGGCGACCTAAGACACCCCCGTATCTAAAATTTCACATTCATACGTCAATTTTCTAAAAAATCTTCCGCCATTTTGTTTTTCTTTACATTTTGACTTTGGAATCGTGATAGGCGACCCCCAACACCCCCGTATCTAAAATTTCACATACATAGGTCAATTTTCAAAAAACTCGTCCGCCATTTTGTTTTTCTTTGACACTTTGACTTTGGATTTGTGATCGGCGACCTAAGACACCCCCGTATCTAAAATTTCACATTCATACGTGAATTTTCAAAAAAACTCTTCCGCCATTTCGTTTTTTTTTGACATTTTGACTATGGATTGGTGATCGGCGACCTAAGACACCCCCGTATCTAAAATTTCACTTTCATACGTCAATTTTCAGTAATACGAAATACACGCGTATAATATTCAGTAACGTATTAAATAAAACATATTCGCACATTTATTACATTTACGCGAGCGGCCATTTCGTTTGGTCGGTTCGGACGTATGTGTATGTACAAATAGACGATATAAATACTCGCTTACGGTCCCGCGCTTGGTCTGATGGTAACGTGTCGTCTTCATAACCGTGCGGCTCTGGATCGAATCTGTTCTGGAATATGAATTTATTTATTCATTTAAATTTCAATTTAATTGAAATTAAATACCTCTACACTATTTATCTTGTTCCCTTAGCCGACTTTACCCGAACGAGCGTTACACATATCCGAGCGTTACATATCCGAGCGTTGCAGTCAGTCTTGTTCAGTGCCTACAATCAGCGGAACGCGCCTAAAGAAGTTTACACTTCAATAATTTGACTATCGCTATTCAACACAAGATGTCGCTACACATCTCATAGCAATATAAGAATTTTGTGTTCATTTGACTTTTTTAATATGTAAGTAAATCATAGCAAACACCATATAAATAGTCTATTATGGTAAGTTAATTAGATAACGTTTCGAGATTTTTTATATATCTTCATCAGAATTATTTAAAATATATTAAGTACTAATTTGAAACAAAATGCAAAAGGAAAAATTCCTTACCACAAAAATTGAAAAATTAAAAATCTATATACATATTTCGGCAATTAAGTTGCCATATTCAGCAGAAATCTGTATAAAACAAAAAAGAGTGGTAAACGTAATATTTTTGGCTAAGGTGTAACCTTAGAAGATATGCTCTTCACCAAATCACCAGTGGGAGTGTTATCCCACTATTCTTATTATTATTTATTATTACCAAAAAGAAAAAAAGGAGATGTAGAAGAGATAATAGACCAAAATTTATGCCTTTCCAAATATAAAAACATAAAAGTGCAATAATCTAATATGACATTACATTTGAAAAGAAATATTTACTGGTAATATATATAGTGCGAGTGTTTGAACATAAAAATTTGCAGAATGCTGGTTTTGTCAACTTTTAAACCAATTTTGGTAATAACTTTAAAATTCTGAATGGAAAATCAGAAAAAAGGTATTTTATATTAAATGTATTAATCATTTTAGATCTACCCAAATAAAACATATTTCGCAAATATAATTTTGTTAATAATTTATTTAATTTTAACATCAATTCAAGAACACAAAACAATATGGAATTTCTTGTCAATTACTAGACTTACCTATGTTGTTTTCCACTTCCAGCAAATGTTAATTTTAAAACGTTGAAATATTCATTCGTTGAGACTTCTATTTATAAGGAATAATCTTTTCTCTCGTCAGTAATTTCGAGTTGGCCCTTAAAATAATGTTTCACTTGATACTCTCCATTCTATTATCCATGACTGCAATCATTTCTTCTTTATTTGTTGCAGTCTTATCATTGATGACCACCAACATTTCTATTCTATTTAAATCATTTTTATTATCCATGTCTTTAGAAATTTTAATAAGTATTTGTTTAATTCTAGCACCATTATGCCCCTTATTTTTCACTTAATATATCTATTTTTTCATTCAAAGCATTTATGCTCTCATTTAATTTCTTATTTTATTTTTTATATACTTTCTGTACATAAATATTGATTTTGAAACCTTATGAATAACCCCTCTATATATGATGTTTACCTGTGTTATATTACTACCTTTTAATAATCACAACATATACATGAATAAACAGACAAGCAAGACAAAAACTTATGTTATCTTTGTGATAATAAATGATCATTCAATAATCCTTGTTGATTTTTCTGTTTAACTTTAAATGATTAATAACCCACAATGTTACAAAATCGTGCCTCACGCTTGGGCGACAATTGATATTGTTTGAATATGAAAATTTAGAAAATAAAGTTCTTATCAACTTTGAAAAGAGTTATCGAAATTAGAACACAAGTATTTAAAAATAAATATATTAATCATTTTATATGTCAAAATATAACATATTTGACAACTATAATCTTATTAATAATGTTTTTAGTTTTAACATAAAATCTCAGTATGCAATTTTTTATATGTGACAGATTACCTATATCACTAACTTAACATAATTCAAAATGTTATAATAAATGAAATATGTGACTTCAGCCCTTATCACTATATACTACTACCTCTAACACATCTAAAGAACAACTTGGGCAAGACCAAGTACGAAACATTATAAGAACATTGTGGGGGTTATGTTCTACAGTATTCTACACGTTTTGAGGTCGTGTTGCTGCATCTTTAACATAAAATATCTCGGCGATATTTTATCCTCAACACAGGGCAGACAATTAACTCTCAGTGAATTATTAATTAGTTTCATAGTTTGTGGACGGAATGTTCGTCAGATACACGGCATCACGTACACACACACACACGAAATCTAACTTCAGCAATTTGGACTGCACCCGACTCGTTAACACAATATTTCACAACCCCAATTAGGCGAAGTTTGAATGCAAACATGAATATTATTCGAGAATTACTGTTACGAGTATATTATGTGGGAATATATTTGAGGTATTATCCGGAAATTACGAGTTTTTGAGTGCATAAAACAGATATCATAATAAAATGTATGGCATGGTATGTATGGATGAGCATACATTACGTACACACGTAATATACGTCAAACTTTACTTATTTTCTTGTTTGTGAAGAACTAATTCAGGACAGTAGGGTGTTGCTTAATTTAGAGCAACGTCAAATAAATAATAAAACAGAAACCCCAGTTTTTTCCACCGTCTCGTGAGACATGCTTAATGCCTATGACGTGGGTCTTCTTACTTTTACTTTATATAAAATACATTTATACAATACCCGGTAGAGCAGACCCAACTACAAAAAAGAAATGGTTTAAACATTAATGTTAAGCCATAATTAACTTTAACAATGTGTTGCGTTTAAAACGCATTTCATTTCTTTATTGGATACCATGATACATATAATACAAAAAGTAATAACAATTTAATGTTAATATCATCAAGTACAAGAGCATATTGAAATCACAGACCCCAACTTCAAGGCGAATCTCATTTAAACTGCTTGATTATCTGAAATAAAATGCAAAAGGAAAAAATCCCTTACCACAAAAAATATATACAGAATCTATATACGTATTTCGGTAACTAAGTTGGCATCTTAGAAGATATGCTCTTCACGAAATCACCAGTGAGATAACACTGATTTCTTAACAAAGGACATCCCTATATATACTCCAAAATCTAACGGGACCATAACGCTACCTTTAAGCGTGACAGACTAATCATCCTATAAAATCACAATAATCCGTACAAGCTGGACTCGGGTATCGGTCCATTGTTAGAATTCATTATCTTACAGATATTTCTATGTACATATATAAATACTTTCGTAACTATCTAATTCTCTAAAATTATTTACTGTTTTAATTAATCTAAGACTATCCGGGTTAATCATTTAATATAGAATGGACCTTACGTTCAATTAAATAAAAATAAACCTCCCGAAGATGATTAAACTAACTAAAGACGCCAAAAAGGCGGTTTGTCTTTGGCAACGACTAAAATTGTTCAACGCTGCTAGTACCCCTTCTGCAATTGAACTATCGCGATCACTAGATTGCAGTTTAATGCCTAGGTAAAGGGCAAAATCTAAAATAACGTACATTTTTAATCCATATTGTTTGTTGTACAGGGCCGTATTTAAAAATTTTCAAAGCTCACATCTGTTATGTCACAGGGGGGCATTAAATAATTTCAGAGTCAACATTTTAAAATTATTATTAATTTAAAAAATGATTACCAGTTAGAAACAATCGTCTATTCAGGGCCGTATCACACTATCTTGAACGGCCAATACTTAGAGCGAATAAATGACGATTTAACTTTTTTTTATTATCGTTTCTTTTTCAAATTGAAATGATTTTATATTAAATTATATTAAAATTCCTCATTATCATCACAATATTTACGTAAATATAGATACCTTATTCTAACATTCTAACATATTATATTAATTAAATGGCATCAATATATAGATGATATTAATACGACATATACATTAGTAAATTATTAACATAAGACACACAAAATACTCCTTTGTAATATACAAATTAATTTAGATGAAAGAAAGCTTTGCTTATGTTTTTGGATTAGCCTTGTATTGCTTGTAATTAACAATTCATTACAAAACCCTTAGTATTCTTTCAAGAGAGCTAACAAGTATTGCCAAACAAAAACCTCTTTTATTATGTCTACAATAACCTATATGTCTATACTTGTTAACAGCTGGACCGATTTGGTTATTTTTCATAAATATTTGTAATAGTCCAAATATGGCTTATAGAGAAAGAAAAATTGAAAAAGTTGCGCTGAAAATTCGGGAACACCTAAAAGTCCATTTTACTTTCTTTCTTACTTTTCAGTAAAATCGGCAAACCGGAAGTAGTAGTTTATTTTAGTGCAAAAATCGAATTTTGACAATATTTCGTCAATTACTAATTTTAAACAAATTTATAAAGAGTTCATATGTTCTTAAAATTAAATTTGGAAAGAGTTTTATTGTGAGAGTTTTTCGAAATTCCTACCGAAAGTAGGTATTTTACTCTTATCGAAAATCAGTTATTTGCCAATATTTTGCAAGTCATGCTTTTTAGACAGGTGCGTTACGAGTATAAAAATATTTATAACTTAATTTCCAATACCTTTTGTATAAAAAAAATTTCAAAATTCGGACCGGAAGTAACACTTTTACTCTTATCGATACGATTTTTTGCAAATAAGTCGTATATATTTATGAAGAGTACAAAAGTATTTAGAGATGGATTTGGAATATTTTTTGTATAAACGAAATTTCAAAATTCGGACCGGAAATAACACTTTTACTTTTATCGAGTAGTGCTTTCTTTCGAATATCTAGCAATGTATGTATTCTATAGAGATTTATTAAGAAAATGGAAGTACTTAAAATAGGATTTGGAATAATTTTTATATAAAAAGATTCTAAAAATTCTATAATTTGAAACTTTCATATGTATAAGAAAGTCGTGTGGTGGCCACACCTCAGTTTTTCTATAGGATTTTGTGTGAACTCAAGACCATAACTCAGGTTTCCAACGATGGATATGCGTAGCTCTTGTTTGTTTTATTTGTTATGATCCTGGAAAAGTTTTCAGCAAAGAACAATTTCGGGAAAATTACAAAGAAAAGTCGGAAAATTCGGACAAACTACAAAAATCATAATTTTTGTATGCCCTCTCGATCATAACCGACGATAGGAACGACATAATATTTGTAACAGTAATTCTTGGAGAGTAAGCGCCCTCACACTATTAAATCACGCAGTATAACATATACGGAAAAAAAATTTTTTTTCGTATATGAATAAATGTATGAATGCACATCTACCCTAAGTCGGCAATGCGAACAAACAACGTGCAGACAGCTGTTTCGACCTTACATTGGTCTCATCAGTGCACGAACGTGTTTATTCACAATGCTTCAAAAGCTTAGAAAACCTGATATTGTCAACTTACGTACCAAACGCCATGATAGATTCTCAGCGGCATCTGTTACCCAAGTGCGACAATGCAAGGTAATGTTGCCCTCCGTAGTACAACTACTAATCAGGCAACTGTAGATATACGTGCATTCAATAAACACGCCATAGGTGGCGTACCTATTACAATAGGTATAACAGTAATTCTTGGAGAGTAAGCTCTCTCACACTATTAAATCACGCAGTATACATATACGAAAAAAATGTATATGTATACTGCGTTACATAATATTTGGTTGATTCTTCTTTGTTTTGTTCGTTATGCTCCCGGACTGGATATAACTCAATTGAATGTTTCCATTTGAAAAAATCTGGAAGATCTAAAGAACAATCTGAAAAAACGCATTCCAACCTAAATTGGTGCGTCTGTTAGTGATCGTATAACTTCGGAACGACTTGACCGATTGAGCTCATATTCACGCAATATATTTGTTTCGTCGAGACAATGGTTGATATCTATGCTAGGTCCTATAGGAAGTGTTGTAGTCATGTTATTAACAAATTATATATTTATGGACCAAAATAACTCACATTCATAATATATATTAGTTTATTGCCAAGAAAGAAAATCACAAACTCTGAAACTCATAAGGGGCGCCGTGGTCGACTTCTTAATAAATTTTATATTTATTCACTGACATGATTTATATGTACACAATATTTTCACGTGGTCAACTAAATTGTTTTGGTATATGCTGCCGTACGATAGATGGCGCTATTTTTTTGGTAGAATACTAATCTCGCAACCTACCGAAAAGGGCAGAACAACGTCTGCCGGGCCAGCTGGTATTTAATAAAAATCACACTGTGTAATTATTATAACTGGCTTTCCTTGTAAATTTAAATAAATTCGTTAAAACTTTGTTTTTCTCTCACATTCTGTTTTATTTTCGTTTGGTAATATAAATGAAAACATACAATTCTAATGTAAAATCATTTTGAATTTTATGATCCATTAGCGACATAAAGGCGCCAAACCCGATACTTCTCAGCTCGATGTTATAACCATGAGTTTTATTATATCGCATGGAGACAACCGCAATACCCCGATTAATTCGGTATAAAATAAACAAGCAGGTTTACTGAATGAAGTGCACGTGTAATTCTGCTCGCAATTTCGTGTGCTCAGTTGAGCATTTACTAATTAATTTTCGGGAATTACCGAACTGTACGATCCCACCATATTCCACGAACACATCATGTAGAAACGTTTCATTATATTACAACGATATGTGCAGTGGAACGTTAAGTTCTGCACTTAGTTGCTAAAACCCTCCTAAAAGGATATTTCTACTTTGCCAGGTCGAAGGAAACCATTTTCGATTCTTGTTTTCACAACATTCTTACAGGTATATTCTTTTAGGCCCTATAGGGAAGAAACTACTTGACCTTGCTCATGACGCAGCTAAGGTAAACGGTAAACACATGGCTTTCTATAAATCTTTCAGGGACGAATTCACTATTGCCAGCTCCAAAGGAGTACTACTCGTATATAAATAGGTTACTCAAATTTAAAAATAAGTGCAAAGAAACTTGGTCAATGATAAGTATTGAGTAAAATAACAGCAAAACCAGTAGGTGTAGTTTTCTTGATCCTTCGCAAGATGCACACGCATTAAATAATTACTTCGAGTCTGTAGCAAACCGTTTAGTTTCGGTATTGGAGAAGTCTATAAATTACTTAAAAATTAAGCTTAAGAGTGAGTAGGAATACAAGATTTTTTCTTACTCCTGTGATCAGGAGTAAGAAAAAGGAGTTTCTCTTGATTCTCTTAAACATTCGAGGGTGGTGCCAATATATAAGGATGGTGATCGCAACAAATCTAAAAACTGTAGACCAATAGCAATTATATCAGTGCTAGAAAAAGTTATTGAAGAGGTCTTATTCAATAGACTCCTAAGCTACCTAGAAAAAAATTATATTTACAAGTAAAAATTGAAATAAATTCAAATTGAGTTCAAAACAGTTTTATTTAATTCACAACAATTGTTTCACCCTACTAGGGCTTCATCAGGTGATGAATATTATAATACAAAATATTTATAGACGTTCTTATTTATGTCTTTTCCTAAATGTCACAAACTCCCCCCCCCCCTCTTCATTTAGGAAAAGACATAAATAAGAACGTCTACAAATATTTTGTATTATAATATTCATCACCTGATAAAGCCCTAGTAGGGTGAAACAACTGTTGTGAATTAAATAAAACTGTTTTGAACTCAATTTGAATTTATTTCAATTTTTACTTGTAAATTATGGAGTTTCAACACGTATCTCCGTCTTCAATCAAAATTATATTTTATCACATGAGCAATATGGTTTTCGGAAAGAAGTATGTTAGAATTTAATTTTCGTTCTTAATTATTTTGAGGTACTCTGTATATATACTTCGTAACACGTAACAGTTAGTAATGCTCGTTATTTTCTTTGTACCATTTAATTGGTTAGGACTTTTATTTTCCAGATTCAGTTGAATCATTTTCTTTGTTATTTCCTTATTTAGGAGAACGTTTATTTTGTTCCTATATTTTCAAGTTTCATGTGGTATGTATAGATTTTTCTTAATTATCGATATATTCGGAATAGGGTATATTACCGACATCTATAGGGTAGTTAGGTAAGTGCCGAATTTGCGAAGAGTGCTGTTTTCTTACCAGCCGCTGTAGTTCCTGTTTAGCAGCTGATAGATATCGTTTAACGTGTTTAAATATTTATCGGAAATTCTTTTGTTTATTTCCTTTTATTTATTTTAAGCTTGTTTGGGGATTTATTAATAATAATATAATTACTCTGCTTTTATATTGCCGTTAGTAAAGCCTAAAATGTCGTCTTAGTTGTGTTCCGTAGTATTTTCCCTTCGTTCAGAGGGCGCCTTTGACATTTTCTTTCCGATTGGTTCTGGAATAAAAAATTCGTTCTGCGTCTTCTTCCTTCTTTTCTGTTCGAAAGCTTAAAAGGTAACATCCAACGACAAAAAAAGTAGCGTTAATGTTTTACAATCAGACCTGTGCAAATTTAGTACATTTGGTAGTTTCACCATCGTTTTACCACGAAGAGTGTGGGATTTTTTAATGTGATTTTCCAGGATTGACCTTTATATTTGACGTTTTTTTTGGAAAATTATAGGTTGGAAGCGATTTCGCTACTGTAAGTACAATTTTTCGTTGGTTTCATTAATCCTAATTGCGTTATTTTCTTCCTTTTCCGCCCTTTTAGTTTGCAAATTCCGTACGATGCTTGCAATTCCTTGTCTGAGGCTATTTTGTAATTAGCAACTATGTGCTGGCTTGTGAAGATCATTTGAGATTCCATTGCCGGTTATAAACTTGGAAACCCGTTAATTTTCGTCTATCGTACATGCCTGCAAAGCCGAATTTTCAAGGAATTTTTCTGAAGCTTGTAACCTGTCGAATCTGTGTCAAACCTTTTATGTCCTATTTTGCGAATGGATTCAGGTATTTTCAATCTAGTTTCCGTGATATTTAAGTGAAATTTGGATGTATAGTACACTGTCGTTAATTTGAGATACTCACAGACACCTGTGTGATCTGTTAATTTTTGTCCGTAACACATGCGAGTGTTATTTTGTGTTAGTGCTGTCAAGTTTTGTTTTTAAGTTATCGTAATTGTCAAATATCAATTTACGAGACATAGGCCATTAATCAATTTTAATAAAACCAGCTAACGAAATTGTCATATTGTTCGTAATCTTTTAATCAGCGTGTGTCTAGAATTGCCACACCTAGATCATTATTTTATCAATTATAGCTTATGGAATTTAATTAATTTTAGTCACATTAACGACCTAAGTTGTAAATACTGTACGTTTTATAATCTTTTTGTATCGAGTCAGGTTTATAATTTATTTATTTTTTAAAAGCAAGGATATCTGAACTAAATTAAGCACCATCTAGAATTTAAAACCGAGTGGTCACGCAGCTTGCAAATATTAGGCGACATCAGTGTTAATATTTTCACCCCAGGTTTCTCCTGATTCCATTCCACCACCTGCACAAAGTCCAGTCTAATGAAGTACTACCTTTCGATGAACAGCTTTTACCAAAACATCCATTAATTCAGCTTTCCTGTAAACATGCTGGAAGTCGGCGAATACGTATTCAATTCGGAAATAATTTACTATTATGGGCTTGATTGTTTGCTTAAATATTTTTGAATTGACAGGGACAATTAAATCTTTACAGTAGTTATGTACAGGGTTTAAGGACAAATAGATGTATAGGATAGGCCATTAAAGAGAGATCTCTAATAATTGAAACGTTTGAACAATATGAAAAATAATAATAAATTTTGACTGAATACATGACATTCTTCAGATTGATGTAACATACACAATGGTAATTCTTATACTATCTGGGTTTATAGGATGTGTCAATAATATTGTGAGCAAGAGATATTCTCTAATCTAAAATATCACAACGCTGTCGACCAATGTGATCTTTCACTTATTTACGGAAGCAGCGATTTTTCGACATACGACTGACGTCGTGATATAAACATAAAATCTTCTTGCAACCGCACACTGAATTCGAAAGAAATCAGAAAGAAGATAGCACTTGGTCAACAACTTAGTGGGCAATTAAAATTTTATGCAATTTAAGAATATCTCATGCACACAAAGTTACTAATACAATTTTCTAGCTACTCTAAGCTACATGCAACTTTCTAAATTATTTCGGGGGTAATACCATAAGAGTTTGTGTTTATCCGGACAAACTTTCATTTTGAACGAAAGCTTTGTTGCTTGGTAACTGACGAGAACAAATAACATGGTAAAACCGCGACACCGAAGGTGGAGCGGTTTTACCTTTTGTTATTTGTTCGAGTCGTGTTACCCTTAAGCAACAAAGTTTGAGTTTTGTCAAAATGAAAGTTTGTTCCGGAAATAAACACAAACTCGAATGGTATTTGGTAAGACAATTTAATGAATCATTTAATTAATATTAATAAACCGAAATATTTTTATTTAACATTCCTTTGAATACATATACAAAAGAAAGAGAAAAATATAAATGTTTATGTATGAAATTTATTTGAACGATACTGTCAGAATTGAATTTTCGTTGCCATGGAAAATCAACATGCAGTTTATCCGCTAGCAAACATGCAGTTTATCCGATAACAAACTAACACAGCGTGTATTAAAATGTCATGACAGATGAATTAAATTGTCAAAGGTAATATAACGAGAGCTTGACAAATAGTCGACTATTTCATTGTGATCAATTTTTCGAGTGTGCGCTACGGTCAATTTGACGAGACCAAAATTGGCATTAATAATTTGACTAGAGCACGAGAGCTTTAGCTCGAGGGCTTTAGTCTTTAATTATTAATGCCAATTTTGGTTAAGTCAAATTAGGAGGCACACGAGAAAAATTGAAACAATGTAATAGTCGACTACTTATCAAGCTCGAGCTATATTTGTTAAGATTATTTCCTAAACCAAGTTTCATAATAAAAAATGAGTTGTCAAATCGCTGTGATTATCAATAATTTCATCCGAAACATCGCTAAATCTCTTTTTGTCGGACATTTTCATCTATTTGACACGTTTGTCACTTAATGAAAAAATACATACCTGATTTGTTACCTACATTTGAATAGTCGATTTGTAATAGTCGCTGATATCAAGAACCGGTACCTTTCATTGGTTAATTTCAACTTCAGTTTTGATTGTGATTGGACAAAATTTAAATTTGACAGGTGAAGGAAATAATCAAAGATAATATAACGAGAGCTTGACAAATAGTCGACTATTTCATTGTGATCAATTTTTCGAGTGTGCGCTACGGTCAATTTGACGAGACCAAAATTGGCATTAATAATTTGACTAGAGCACGAGAGCTTTAGCTCGAGGGCTTTAGTCTTTAATTATTAATGCCAATTTTGGTTAAGTCAAATTAGGAGGCACACGAGAAAAATTGAAACAATGTAATAGTCGACTACTTATCAAGCTCGAGCTATATTTGTTAAGATTATTTCCTAAACCAAGTTTCATAATAAAAAATGAGTTGTCAAATCGATGTGATTATCAATAATTTCATCCGAAACATCGCTAAATCTCTTTTTGTCGGACATTTTCATCTATTTGACACGTATGCCACTTAATGAAAAAATACATACTTGATTTGTTACCTACATTTGAATAGTCGATTTGTAATAGTCGCTGATATCAAGAACCGGTACCTTTCATTGGTTAATTTCAACTTCAGTTTTGATTGTGATTGGACAAAATTTAAATTTGACAGGTGAAGGAAATAATCCTAGATAAACAACTACATTCATCTATTTCCCACACCTTCACTTTTCTACGTGAAAGTTAAATAGAGTATTAAAAGAGAAAGGATCAGCTATACTGTATGGGTCTAATATGTGTGTAAACCCTATATGTAATAACAACGAACATAAACGTAACACTCACATACTTTATACAAGTTAAATGGGACCTATATTCTCTAGAAGGAGAAAACGGGTTAAGTGAATTATCCATTGGGGCATCACAAAACTTTACTACGTCAAGACCCCGCCGCTTTATTATATTGCGGCCGAAGAAATTAATAGGGCATGCAGTAAATGCTTTCGATATAGTCTTATTAAGTCATCCACTATATATGTTAATCATTTCCCCCTACTCGTAAAGCGCTTCGAGTTTACTTTAAGGGTGGGCTATTGATAGCTTATTTAGATTGAATATTATGCCGAAATCTTCGACATAGAGTCGAATATGTTCCCGAAAATTAGAGGGAGAACGGTTTCTTGAACGATAATAGGGGAGAAAGCGCCTAGAGGAACTTTCGATTTTCGGTTTTATAGATTTTATAGTACCCATTTAGGGCTATTAGGACATGCAAAAACCAATAACAGTAGTAGTTTATGGAAATTTAATCGGATAATTACAATGATCATTTCATTCGTGAAATTCACAGACTTTTATTATGCTCTATGCTGATTTAATTGCGGTGATCACTACTGAACTTTTGCAATAACATTATCTACGACTGGTTGTTGAACATCACGCTCTTTTGCAGTTATTCAAAAAGTATTTTCATAAGATTGCCTTTTATCAATTTCATGCAACTTGAGAGTTTTATTTCAATAAAAACAATAACTAGTGACTAATAATTGAAAAAATCACATTTTTGGGGGTTTGGGTGGATGAATTCTTTAGTAGAAGATATCATTGAGGACTTATAGATGTTAGGTTCTGGCTCAATATAAACGTAAACTAAACAATTTGTCAAAATATCAGAAAATTATTGCCCAATTATAAATATCAAGGCAAATCCTCATTGCTATGTATGTTCTGAAAAGCCGTCAGTAAATGTGTCTGTTAATGTCAATAATATGACTGTTCAGGAGTTCGAAAGCGAGGTGCTCAAAAAAGGTTTAAATATGATTGCACCAGATGTTATGATAGATGGTAAAAACGTGGTTGTTATATCCTCTGAAGAAGGAGAAACTGAGGTGAATAATGATAAAAAGTTAAATGCTATTGGTATTATAGATGGTAGTATTCTAAAAGTTGATGATTTCCAGCAAAATTATGAATTAATAATATTTATAAGCGAGTATATGCCGAAGAACAGTACAGAACCATCATTTATTATCCATGATAATTGCGAAAATCTGAAACCCGCACAAGCAACTAATGGATCTGATAATGGTGTGTTCACACAAACAGAAGATGATAAGAAAAACGATGAATCTGTAGAAAATGACGATGATCTCGTTGAAGTTTCCGAAGAGAAAAATAAAGTTGATGATCCACAAGAAGGTTCTTCGGCAAAGCGAAGAAAATTAAATCCTGCCCAGGATGATGATTTAATAATGTTAGAAGATGATTTTTAATATGTATCTATGTATTAGTTTTCTTAAATTATGAATGTGTTTATTATTTTTTTAATGTAAGTGTGTGAATATATTTCATTTCTATCATAAAAAAAATACTTTCACTGGAATCGAGATGAAAGGAAATTGTTTTTGAAAAACATAAAGAAAACGTGCTAGCGGACTGGTTGATCTCGAGTGTATATAATAAGCGAATTCTGAAACACCTCAGTCCTATTGAGGTTGTCGGACTGAGCTGAATTTAGAATTCCCAATTTTGGACGCGATCACCGGGTAAAAGTAGATGGCGCTGTGGCACTAAATTAGACAGAGCGCGCAAAAATTGAATTAAATACATATACAGGATGAGTCATCTTCGCGGGTAAGGCTGATTATGCCTTTATTAGTAAAGATATTTCGAAGCGGGTTTTTGCATTTAATAGCTGCTCATTAGGAGAATACTTTAAAAATATTTTGTATTATACAGCTTGTTCCATAAATTGGTGGCTGACTATAGTTAAAGTTTTTTAAATGGAACATCCCATATGTTATTACAATTTTGTTTTTCCAGTATAATTTTTAGTCAAAAAGTAATAAGATAGTGTCGGCCTAAAGTCAAAAGTTTTCGGCTTATTCCAATTTTTCTGAAAAATTCAATGTTTGTATAAAATTATATTTCTCGAAAACGACGTGCTAGATTGACACATTTTTTTGCAGTATTGTTCACAATCAGTTACTAACTACATGTGCATTTTTCAAATGGAACAGCCTGTATATCAGTTTGTTTTTGAATTGCTTATTAAATTTCACATCAAAAACATGTAAGACGGTAGTATTTTAAAAGTGTCTATTGACTGAGCTATTGTAGCTTTTTTATATAATTTTGTGAGTTTTATGGTTTTATATTAATATAGCATGCCGTGAAGTTGATGGATGTCGTTTAATAAGTTACTTTTTAGTTGACAAGTGTAATTTGTCGATGCTATTAATCTCAAAATAATTGATGTGATTGTATAATTTAATTTTATAAAGAAAAGCTTAAAAATATAATTTTTGTGCTGGGAGAAAATCAAAGAAATTATTTATTAGCTCAGAGAGTTTACCGGCAACGGTACCTTGGAAGAAGATGTCCCAGAACATATGCATTTAGAAGAGTAATGGATACTCTCATTACTACTAATTATTATTCGAAGATGTTCCACTAAATTTAAGAAGAGATATGTGGATGCAACAAGACGGCGCACCGCCACATTCTTCACTACAGTCACGGAATATTTTACATGAAATGTTTCCAGGAAAATGGGCCCTATTCACCGGTCTGCTAGATCTCCGGATATTGCAAAATTATTTTCTTTTATGGGGACACGTAAAAGAGGAACTGTACAAAATACCTGTAACAACAAAAGAAGCAATGCGGGAACATATTCGAGAAATATTTAGAAATATATGTCGATATATCATTTCTGAAGCGTATTGAAATATGTTTAGAAGTGAATGGAAACTTATTTGAATACTTTTTGAAATAATTTTTGCTTATTTTAGTATACAAATTTATTGTTATTTTGTAGTTTCGTTTTTACTAATTACAGATCCGTTGATATCTCTTAATTCATGTTTCTGCACTTACTATAATTAATGTATTAATTTGTTTATTGTACCATATTCTATATATTTTATGAAATATATTGCTGGCATAGAGGGCACTGTAAGTATAATATATCCAATTTTCGTACAAATATGTAGATATAGACATGGGAAACTTACCAAGGCTATAGAAGTAAAAAAAAGAAGAGTAATAATATATTATATATTTTTGGAATGCAGTTTTATAAACAGCTCAAATTCTTAAGCTAGTAAACATTTTATTTGTCATTCCCCCAATACGTATAAAAATCATATCTTTAGGCTAATCTCTAGAAAAATGCATTATAAAATCATGCTTGTAAACTGAGTAATAACTTATTAAATGGCATCCATTCAATTATCAATGTTGTAACAAATATCATGGCTCACTATACCGTATTCAAATAAAAAACAAGGTTGTGAAAATTATATCAAAACACAACAATAGCTCAGTAATAGTCATTTTTAAAGTATTAACGTCTTACATGATTTTGATGTGAAATTTAATAAGCAATTCAAAAATGAACTGATATACAGGGTGTTCTATTTGAAAAAATTGACTTTTATACAAAAACTTGTCATGTAATGTTAATTCAGTTTTCTGCACATGCAATTAGTAACTGAAAAAAAATGTGCTTCTATTAAGACCTCTTATTACGAACAATACTACAAAAAATTGTGCCCATCTAATACTTCGTTTTCGAGAAATATAATTTTATAAAAAAAATTGTTTTGAATTTTCAGAAAAATGGGAATAAGTCAAGAACTTTAGATTTTAGTCCTATACTACCTTATTACTTTTTGCCTAAAAAATATATGGGGAATAGAAAAATTTAATAATATATAGGGTGTTCCATTTAAAAAACTATAACTATGGCCAGGCACCAAGTTATGGAACACTCTGTGTAATACAAAATATTTTTTAAACATGTTCCTAATGAGCAGCTATCACAAGAAAAAAACCGCTTCGAAAAATTTTTACTTGTAAAGGCACAATCGGCCTTATCGGCGGAGATGACTCACCGTGAATAGCTTGAATTCCTGAGGCATCATAAACGATATAAAATGCAACCGATCAGCGCGCGTATGAGCACGAGCTTTATACTGGTCTACTAAGTATAGGTGGTTGTGCACTGGCAGATCACGAGCTTTACTCTGGTCATCTGGATTCTGTTCAAAAAATACCTCTGTCGCTTGAAAGGCATTTTGAGTAATCAGAGACAACGGCTATAAGTCAGAACATGAGAAGTTCTATTAAACTTGATTGTTAATTCTAACACTATTACAACGCTCCAGCGAATAACATAATAGGTCACCATCTGATCCAACTCCTACATAAATTTGCAGTAGTCACAGTCCTAGCAAAATTTATATACATCGATTTGACGAACAAGCGGCCTTAAAGACCTTCCTTGCCAAAATGAAAAAAACGTCGACAGGCATGCCTGACTTGACGCAGTTCCAAGTTGCAAATCGAGATCTGTACAATAAAAACAAATTAAATTGTTTTTCTGATTTTGCTAATTGCGCCTTCGAGAAATCGTTTTTTTTAACAAAGGAGGATAACGAAATATGCGCCCTAAATGTCATGAAATTCTTCTCTATAACTATAGTGAATAGCAATGAATCGTTTTCTTTGTATATATTTTTAGATTATTGCGGGGATTCGCCAAGAAAGTAGCATCTTCATGAAATTCATGTTCGCTGACAAATCATCTATGAAAATTAAAAAATTATAGGCGCCAAAACTCAACCCAGTGGGATACCAATATTCACTATTTTCACGCCCAAATTTCTCCAACTCGACAGTAAACTCAAGCGCAAACTAGTTAACTACAGTGAATCTTAAGCTATTCATCACTTCCCATGGTTACAGAAACAAAAGTCAACAATAATACTCATTACTGATTTTTTTCTCTTTTGTTTTAATGACGAAAATAAATTGGACGAGAAATTTCTGTGAAAATTATTTTTTTTAGATCGCTTCGCTGAACAGATTGACTTTTTTTTTACAAGAAAAGTGGAAACCTTCTTATTATTGTAAGTAGAATCCAACAAAAAAAGTGTGCAAAGAAAAAATAATAAATTAAATATTTATTATTCTGTATCATTAGTGATACTGCTTGCGTACAGCATAAAATGTATTTAGAATTTCAATAAACAAAGATATCTCCCATATTTCTAACTTCATCTGAAGGCGGATTACGCCCAAAACGAATGTTTATGTGAAAAAATATGTATTTTATTCTGATAGGTTACAAAGTCAAGCTTACTTGAGGGGCTTACTTATAACTTTCTATTACAAAAAGAAAGAAGACAAAGATAAATAATCGGCGATTGTTTTGGTTTTTTTCATTTTTAATATATGTGTTTACTTTCCGGAAAGTTCCCGGGACTTCGTCAAAGTTCCTCTTGAAACCCTGAGATTGAATAATTTAGGCAAATAGGAGACGGGTCTTGAATAAGAATTACTCTCGCATAAAAGGAGGTGGTTTATTTCCATTTGGGAAAACAGTTCATGTCTCTTAGAGTGTCACCAAGAATGTAAATAACTAACGAAAGAAGCAATGAGGAAATGATTTCATTTTTCATTTCTAATAAATTAAATTTACATGTTTATTCACGCGGTGAAAGATATGAGTTATATCACGCAGCAATGGAATTCAATAAAAACTTTCTTACTGGATTTTAATGTTATTAGAAAAATATCAGGTTTTTGTATTTTGTCAGAATATGAGTGATTTTAAAATACGTGCTTGTTATAGCTTTCGATTGTTTGACTATTATAGTAAATATGACTTGCTTTGCTTTCAAACTACTTTTCAAATCTATTACTATTCTTCTTAACTCGCTCTTTGCTGGAAAATCGTTTTCATAATTTTTATACGAAGTTTTATAATGCCTCTCACCTAGGCAATGCAACTATTTTGACTAATAAAGTACCTAGCATTTTGAAACATGAATACTAGTCACATATCTACATAATAGAATGCATATGGTGTGTCATAGGTATCTATTCTCGGACCATTGCTGTTCATTATAATAGTTATGGTATTTAGTAATGAATAATTATGTGAAGATTAACAATAACTGGCAGGTCCGGCAGATGTAGTTCTGCCCTTTCCGGTAGATGGCGCAATGATATATTTCGATTGTTCAGAAAAGGAAGTTAAGTAGGTGTTGAACAAAAAATCGTATGTCCTAACTTAAGTCTATGATTCGTCTTAAATATTAAATGTCAATTGTTGTATGTCAATAATTTTCAGAATCTACTTTATCTGAGACATGACTTTAAATTTTCAAGGATTTCTATTTTTCTAAACACAGATTTTTTGATTTTCTCTTTTGGCACTAAATCAACATATATTGTAAATATCATTTTGATCCATAAATTTAGTTGTTAATAACTTGTTTACAGCGCCACCAATTGTATCCTAGCATAGCTATGAACTATTGTCTTGACAAAACAAATACATTGTGTGAATATAACCTAAATCGGTTAAGGCCTTTAGAAGTTACACCATCACTAACTCAGCAACTATTATACAGACTGATTCATTTTTGGCCCTCACCATGAGGATCTCGCTTATTATTGGATGTAGAATATATGTTTAAATTTGTCGAAGTTGTTAAATTTTGTATTTGTTATGAATCCGTAAAGAAGATGGACTTGTGTCAAATGACATTCGTGTTTTTAAAAAAAACGCGATAACCGCATTATGTTCTTCTACCTGTAGCACCTACATTTGCCCCTGTAGAGAAAAAATAAAAACACATTCTTATGGCACTTTTAAACCTCTACCCACTGGTGTACTCAAAATCTTTATATGACGTTTTGTTTCTTTCTAGACATCATCAATTATCTATTTTTTTTATAGGCGCCTTATTGGATTTACACACCTTCAGAAAGAGTTTTTTTTTTCTAATTTCAACCATGTACTACATGTTGATATTATACTTTAATTGAAAGAATAAATTTTAAGATTAAATTAGATAGCCATGAAATTTCAAACTGTCAAACATTTCATTTATCGTTTATTAGTAATATCAAAATGTCTTACACCAACGAAGAGAAACGTTGTGTTTTTTATTCTTCGAACCAAAATTCAACAATAGCGAGTATAAGACATTTACAATTGTATCCAGGACAAAAACCTCATCGTTCCATTTTTCTAATTCTTGATAGAAATGTTTTTGCTGCAATTATTTCTCCTGTAAGAATTATTTAAATACATATTGCAGTGATTTTGAGTCTGGGATTGAATTGTAAATAAGTTTTATCAAGATCACTTCTAGATTTAATTTAAGTAAACACTATTTTATTTATTTTATAATGATCATTCTATATAAATATTTATTAAGTTAGGATTTTAGTAAATTTCAATTAACTTAAGATAAAATAATGTAAGAGAAGTATTATAAATTTTATTCATGAAATTAATATTAAAATGAGACGTATATATCAAGTAATTATTCATAACAAAGTGTTTCCCGCAAGCTTCAGCGCAAGAAGATATTATGACCGAGAACGTTCGATAGATAGGCCCGGCGAAACAATATTCTTCGCTAGATGCCGTCAAGAATAACAAACACAAATGTTTAAGTTATATTAGAAATGGTATAATAATTATTATGTACTCACCAAGTAAAACATCAGGGAAATAATTTGCTGTTTGTCGCATTCATGTTTCACCATTTGTCACATTAACATTTCTATAAAATTTTCTACATTTAAATTTTGACGTAAACAAATCAACTTTGAAATAGATGTTTGTTTACATTTTCAAAGTGAGTAATACATCACTTGACCGAAAGGTGCAGCACTATAGTTATACATTTTTGGAAGTGGTATCGGAATCATACCGAGTATGACCGTAGTTTTTTGTGAAAGATAATGTTAATATAAGTCGGGACATGACGAGAAAACGGGGAGATTGCTGGTGGAAACCGCTCTCAAAATAATAAAGACCTTTCGAAGCAGGTGTGAACCGCTTTTAAAAATATAAATTATTATCCTATACTTATAAAGAATTAAATAAAAGTTAAGACTTTAATAATTTTTGATAAATTAGAACTTGTAATATTTTCCGAAATATTTAATAACAACTCAGAATATTTTTCAATAAATTGGGACTTGCAATATTTTATGAATCAATTTCATTTGAACTTAGAATAATTTTCGATAAATCGGGACTTATAATATTTTCTGAAATATTTAATAATAATTTAGAATAATTTCGTTTTAAATAAATATTTTAGCGAGATAAATATTTTAGGGAACTAGGATGTTTTATTTTAACAGGCGATGATATAACACTATGCGTTACGGTGAAACATTTTAGTAAACAGTTTAGTTTTAAATTTAATGAGAGATTTTTTTTTATTTAGATATAAGTTTAGACACTTTACGTTTGCAAATTTGAAGAAGGTCAAAAGTATTAAGTTTATTTAAATTTCTTTTTTGTTTGTAGAATATTTCTTGTTACTGTGTAAGGATTTATTTATTTATTTTGAAATGAATATGGATGAATTCAATCAATTATATGAAGAATCAAGATAGTTTAATTGTGTTTATTTTTTACCCTGCATATTGTGTTATACTTATAATTTACATGACTGTTAATTTGCAAGAGTCACAGCAATGCGAATTTATTATTTTTAATTTAGTGTTTGTTAACTTTGCAAAAACACGCCTTAAATTTACCATTTGTAAAATATCCTGTCGATTTCATTTAAATTCTTTTTGACATGAACATTACATAGAATGGATCGCTTACTAAGCCGCGTAATTCAAACCCATACTCTATATCCAATAATAAGCGAGATCCCCATGGTGAGGACCGAAAATGAATCAGCCTGTATATATAAAGAGATTTCTCCAGATCTTCCAGATTTTTTTTCAATTAAAACATTCAATTGTTATTCCTATCCCAGGAGCATAACGAACAAAACGAAAAATAATCAACAAAATATGTCTTTCCTATCGTGAGTTATGGTCTTGGATTCATACAAAAATCGTATAGAAAAAAGCACTTTCAATTTTTCCCGAATTTTCCAATTTTCCGAGCAACTTTTCCAAATTTTCTTTCCTTAAAAACCCATTAGGAATAATATGCCCATTTTTAAAACAAATTAGCCAAATCGGTCTAGCCATTCTGAAGTGATAATAATAAATAATGTAATTTGATTAATATAAATAAAACTCTAAATAAATATATTTTGAATTTACATAAAAAGTAAATGGTATGAAAAAACAATTTAAATATGACCGCTTTTGTGAGAATACGGTCTCGTTATTATAATAATCTTGAACCAAAGTGTGTCGATAATATGTGATTTGTAAGTTCTTCAAGTGTATTACGTGTTTTACCCTAGAATCCGGTTGCTATTACTTATTAATGCGTCAAATATAAAACGAGTTATACTTACTGTTTTTTCTGAATAATTTGATAAATATTAATCTTCAGGGTGCTAAATTGGATTATATAATGCAATATTGTGGATATTTTAAACACTATTGATTAAATTTGTAAGATTATTATTTCTAGGGCGCGGACTAGACCGGTTTAAACTACAACGAAGTTACAACGAAACAAAGAAATAATGTAAACAACACACGCTTACTGAATAGCACTAATTCATATGGTGAACTGCAACATCTGTTTACGCCTGAGAAGTGCCCGAGAATGAGAGCAAAAATTGCCCATAAAATAAGAAATTTATGAGTAATAATATCCTTCTTTCAGCGGCGTAGATAGGAGCGTGAGGGGTTTTTAAAATTTATTATATTTACCTTATATTTCGCAAGAAAAATAAAATTTACATTCATACCTCCGTTAATTTCGTTTTTTCATTGTTTTGACTGTTAATTACGTACTTCGTAATTTTTGTAATAGTCTGTTTAATACCGGTTTATTGAATCGACTTCTCCCAATTATCTAGACGTAAGTGTGCACTGGATTTGGTTTACTTTCAATAACATACGAGTACATTTTTAGTTATCATTTATTTATCTAGAACGTTGTTTATGTTACTTTTTCTGATATGAAAATGAATTGTCAGTGATTCCGAAATTTATTACAAAGTCTGTAAAATATTGTTATAGAAGGCCAAAATATCGCACGTTCGTCACTTAGCTTTGCTAAAACATACACAGAAATAGTTTTTATGCAGAGAATTTTGATAGTTTACAAAATTTCGTTACATGTTTAAATGACGATGCTCGAAGTATTTCTGAGTGCAAGGAACTAACAATAACCCAAATTTAAAAATTCAGTTGTTAATCCTTCAGGAACACTTTGGAAGTTTGCCTAAACTAATCACATATTTTGAAAATCAAAATCTCAAATTAAAAGATGGATTAACCACATTAGATGCGGGCTATTAATAATTTCAAAAGTATTCCAAGTGACTTCGGATGTGGCCTTCGGCAAAAGTTAGTCGCACTTTTTAATAGAAATCCAGATTTAATAACATTGCGGTAATTGTGTATGCTAAATACGCTGAAATAAAAGAATATTTCCAGTACGCACCTATAACCAGTTGCGATGTAGAAAGGACGTTTTCTATCTACAAGGATTTACTTAATTCAAAGAGCACAAGTCTTACAGAAGAGAAAATGAACAAATAATAAGGTATTTTGTATTTTATAGATCACCTGCCACTTGTTATCCAATTATATAAATAAAATTAAAACCTCTTTAAAAATACAACATTTCAATAGTACGCCCATGGGTGATGAGTCATCAACCGTTCGTGTCCGCGCCCCAATTATTTCCTCTAAAAACTAATTACCTTCTTCTCTCATTGTTTTGTTATGATTTTAGCTTATGTAGGAATGCAAGTTTCTTTTGTTCACTATTTTTAAAATGCTAATTTTCAACAATATGGAAACAACAAATATCAAAATACTATACGGATTTAAATATTACTTCAACTTTATACGGGAAGATAATTTTAGTAACGAAGAGACAATAAATCTACTCATGATTAAATGTAAACAAGTATGCTAAACAACTAAACCTTAACTCTATGCTCGCACAATCTGAATATGAATTCTCATCGCGCATTAATGAAATTAGTAGAATGAATATTTTAATTTCTGAGCATAATGCCGAGATCGACTTATAAAGCTTTCGTGATCGAACGCTCAATCACAATGTCTGCTGCAATGTATGTATATGTATACGTTTAAAGCAATATCAATTGAATAGAAATTAATATATCCCTAATATACAAGTCTATTTTGGTATAGACCAGCGATCATTCAAACGAAACAGGATAATTCACGAAACTAAATCCATTCCCGTGAACGTCATCCTGTCTAAATTTAATTACCGACCATTGATGAACACCACCTTGTTCGTCACTCGAGTGTGATATAATTTTAATCAGTCGTCGATCACGTTCATCTGGTTGTTCCAATTTCGGTAACAAAAATATGTCGGAGTTCCACCGGGAACTGAACATACGGACTTTTAACGATTTCCGCAGAAAACGTTTCAAGATGAAGAAAAAAACGCTCGCTTCTTTTTATTTGAGGGATAAAAGAAAGCCCTCCACTTGATATATTACATGTTCCACGGTATAAGGACGGGTAACAAGCAAAGCGAACTTATCCAGTTCTTTACTGTTGCAGAGCTTTTGTTCCTGGAGTTTTGATAAATAGTTATACCCTAAATATATACGGGTAATATTCTAGAAATAATAAAAATACTATTTTTATTTATAAAATTGATGTTTGAATGAAAATGTGATGAAAGAAGCCGACATAAATATAGTATTTGAGGATCGCTATAATTCTAAGATGAATTTGCAGGCAATAAATTCGAATGGCCAAAAAGGCCACGGCATTACGGAAACACTGTTTAATGATTGAAGGAATTGATTTATTTACTTTATTTACCGATCAACCATTAGCATCTTAAAGATTATTATGTATTACAGCGTAAGGAGTATGTAGCAGTTCACGTATCAAGGTAAGACGGAGCATGTGTAGGGGCCTTAAGAGAAAACGAGATATTTACTATGTCAACCCGTTTATTTACATAAAAGACAGATATTAAATTACACAAATTTACACATATATATATTTTCAAGAAAATCATATAATATTTGTCATCCACAAAAGCAACTACAGTTCTTATATTGAAATTAACCTTAGATTTTCTGAAAATTATTTGCAATATGTCAATAAATATATAATGGGATACTCAAATATCGATCTATAAATCATACGGTCGTGAATATACAAAATGAAAATATTTAATACATGTTATTTACTTCGAGAAGGATCATATTTACAGAAGTCCGGCAAAAAAGTTAACGTCCCATCTAGCACGTGTGTTCGAATTATTGAAGAGATAATCGACAAGAGTAATATATTTAAAATCTTACGTGAAATTATAATTTACTTTAGTACATATGAAATTAAAAGAAACCTATCTGACACGATTATTTAAATTGAACGGAATAACCCTGTAAAGATTGATTCGGGACATACGGGAACGGAATTGTTTTCTTTCCACAGGCTGCCAGAAAAGAAAACAATTTAAGGGACTTCCTTCCTGTACTGCCAGAAAGACTAAAGAAAAGGTATACTCTCCAGACTGCCAGAGAGTTTTCTGAGAATTCCTTAGGACTGCCAAAGAGAACTGTCCGAGAATTCCCTCGGACTGCCAAGGAGAACTCTGACTTTACTAAGAAAATTGTGGCTTTATATAGCCCTCGACTAGCATAAATAATAGTTTAAAACAGTATTTTTGCCGAAGTATCACACGCAAAACGCATGCATTATACTCAAACACACGATATTATTACGTGCAAAATGCAGATAGAAAATTAACAAAAATATCATCTTTCTCTTTACTAATTGACGTTAGATAAATTAAATATTTACTAGAATATTCGTAAATAATTATCGAACCCCTTAATGATAAAATTACATAAAAAGCATTAATATAAATTAGTTCGATAATGTATACAGTGACGGACAAAAGTCCGTTACATAATGACAAAAAGACACAAACACCACATTTACATAACCCGTACATGAATACGTATCAAATGCGTCACTACAATGACAAAAAGTAAGACGTAAGGGAACTACTAAACCCCGTGCGCCTACTGAGGCACTTAATATTTTCCGGTATACTGTAATAAACTGTAACGGCTAAATAACTAGAAGATCTATCAAAAAGAAATGTATAATGATGCGGTACAGCACCTGTTGAGTACATGGATGAAATGCCGTGGAATCAAAAAGCTTCTGAGAGGGACAGGAGACGGACAGGAACGGCAACTGAAGCAATGAATGGACAAAGTTAGCTAAGTGCAATTTCAATACAAGAATTTACAAGATGTGTAACACAAGGTTCAATGAAAGCACTGCAATACTTCAGCATAGTTGAAAAATTATTATCACACCCATATGCATCAGTTAGTAGTAATGCTATCAATAATTGTATGAACTTCCTCAAATGATGCCAATCCAAACTCAAAGAAGGCTTCAGGATTATGATCAGTAGAATTGTAATAAGCAATCAGATCGTTGAAGTTATCATTCACAGACTGAAGGCGCAAAATAATAATTTATTTTATGAACATCAGCTAAATGATCAGGCAGTATAGTCTCAGTCTCGGAGACTATACTGTGAAATTTAAAAAAAAATATGGTCTTAGCTTCACTCTCTCAATGTAAAATCATCCTTGGAGAAGGATGATTTTACCATAATCTTTTTCAATTTGAAGAATTAGAAACTGTATCCAAATATTTCTTTTTTTCAAGTCTATATGTATGACTATACTCTGTTCACTGAACGTATAGAGTAGCAAAAAACGCGTGATCAACGCATGATTTTTAATACTGCCTTTCTATTGGCTCTGAGAGCTACATATAAATCCTGAAATACACGATATAAATCATCTGCTTTCTGTGATTTTGCTAGTAGTGATAACATTGTCTGTTATTTTGAAATATATGTTATATACTTTTTGCTTTTGCTATATAGTATTTTGTATTGTTCCTTGTGTTTGCGCTGTTTGTATTTGTTTAAGTTATTATTATTATTCGCAGTATTTTTAAAGACTCTATTAATGATTAAAGATTTATTGAAGGTAACATCTATAAATCGTAAACAAAGCAAATGGTTTATAGGTTAATTATGTTTCAGCGTTTATACAGTACTGTGCAAAATGCAGCCAGAACTGAAGAAACGAGTAAAGAGACATTTTACAGTGCTAGAAAAAGAGACTGTACTGAATATATTTACCAAACGTCAACAAGAATGCCCAGCTGACTCTAAAGGGGCCCACACACTGCGTTTTTGTTCGACAGTTTTGTTCGACGAACAAATCTGTCGAACAAAAACGACGAACGTGAGTTGCCCACAAACTACAGTTTTGTTCAGCAGTTTTGTTCGGCAGTTTTGTTCGGCAAAACGTTGGTTATGCTACACCACTGCAAAAAATCATCGTCTTTAAAAACTGTTTACTCTACACGCTTCAGATTTGTTCGACGGTTTTGTTCGACGAACATGTTCGACGGACATAAACAGGCCGAGCCAGATTACTTTCAACGCCTAAATCAACGACGGTTTTCGACCCACACACTTCGGTTTTGCGTCGTTTTTGTTCGAACATACAAAAACGCAGTGTGTGGGCCCCTTCAGACACCAATTGTTGACTTTACAGCCGAAGCTGCAGGTATCTGCTCTGCAAATGCTTTTAATATTTTGCGAGAACACAATGCATAAGATGTGAAACCTCCAAAGACGTATACAAGAGCACGATCTGTCCTGAATAATATTGATGATGATATGCGCAATATTATTAGACGTATAGTACACTCATTTTTCTATAAAAATGAGGTGCCAACAGTGGATAAGATTTTATTCAAAGTAAATGAAGATGAGAACTTGCCAAACCTCAAACGTACAACAGGGTGGAAGTTGTTGAAAGAAATGAATTTCTCTTTCAAAAAAAGAGCTCGTAATAGTTTTTTAAAGGAAAAATGTGAAATTGTTACATGGAGCTACCTTCGTCAAATAAAAGAATTTAGGGAACAAAATAGAAAAACTTACTACGTAGATGAAACATGGATCAATGAAGGCCATACTCATACTGTGCAAAAAATATGGGTGGATGAAACGGTAACAAGTCCAAGGCAAGCATTATTACAAGGACTCTCGACGGATCTTAAAAATCCAACTGGAAAGGGAAGACGATTGATTGTTCTTCATATTGGTTCAGAAGATGGATTTGTAGAAAACGGCTTATTGTTGTTCGAGTCAAAAAGGACCAATGATTATCACGAAGAAATGAATGCAAATATCTTTGAGGAGTTGTTTGAAAAGGTATTGCCAACGTTGGAAGAAAAATGTGTTGTGGTATTAGATAATGCTTCCTATCACAGTAGAAAAATTGAAAAAGTGCCAACTACAGCCACACGGAAAGGTGATATTCAGTTTTGGTTGCAAGAAAAAAATATATCCTTTCAAAAAGATATGGTTAAAGATGAACTATTACATTTAGTTACGGTGCACAAAGAACATTTTAATAAATATGCGATTGATGAACTCGCAAAAACTTACAATAGAACAGTACTAAGACTACCACCATATCATTGCGAATTGAACCCGATTGAATTAATATGGGTACAAGTTAAAGGAGAAATTGCAGGGAAACACTCTACATTTAAATTAAAGCAAGTGAAAGAGCTGTTACACACATCATTGAACAATGTTACAAAAGAGAACTGGTTGAATGCCATCAAAAATGTTAAAGAAGTAGAGAAGAATATGTGGGAGTTAGACGTAATTGTTGAAAAATTACAAGAGAGTTTCATAATTAATTTGGAAAGTTCTGAAAGTAGTGAATGTGACAGTGACATTCAGGAATAATTTTAATTGTCAACACAGAAAAATTTAAAATATATGTTTACATTCATAGTTTCTTCCGCTCTTTCTTCTATATATTTTTTAAAAATAAAGTATGTTGTGTATGCATTTTATTTATATATGTTTGCTATGTATGTACTCTATTTATACACGTATAATAGTATATTATGACACTAGTGCATAATCAAGCTTTTAAAGCACGAGTAACGAGTTTAAAGCCACGACGCGAAGCGGAGTGGCTTTAACGTTACGAGTGCTTTAAAAGCTAATTATGCACTGTGTCATACGATATTTTTTAGTATAAATGCAACAATAATAAATCAATAATTCCAATACATATTATCGAGTGACATGTACCTATATGTCATTTGACATTTCCTGACATTTCAATGGACTATTAAACGCTTGGGATTGGCTGTTACCAAGCAACCTTTATACGCACGCCGTGCGATAAAGGCCCGATTATGCACGCTTATGGGTGTGTTTTGCTTGGTTTATGATGCATGCATACTAAAAAATTCTTTTTAGTATGCATGCATCATAAACCAATCAAAACACACCCATAAGCGTGCATAATCGTGCCTTTATCGCATGGCGTGCGTATAAAGGTTGCCAATCCCAAGCGTTTAATAGTCCATTGAAATGTCAGGAAATGTCAAATGACATATAGGTACATGTCACTCGATAATATGTATTGGAATTATTGATTTGGTTTATTTGGTTTGTACCGCATTTAATATCGTATAACACATTATTATTTTATTGTAAACTATCAAATTAATCAACAATTATGGTCAATTTTATTTCAAAACATGTAACATGAACGGAAAAATTATTTTAAATGAATATTAAACGTACAATTTTGATTATTCGTTATTGTTAAGTGACTTGCAGCATTGCTTATTTGTGTATTTTCAACGTTCTTATCAGTGTTAACAAATGTGTCAGATCCAATATTGCCTCCTTTCTGAACAGCTCCAGCAATTAATTTTGAAACGCCTAATTTGTTTGTGATAGACTCTTCAATATACCCACTCGCTGTCGATGAGGATTTCCAACCCACTTGGCGTTTCAACTCATCGACATTCATCCCTCCATTAGCCATAATCGTGGCATATGTTCGTCTGAAGGCATGACCTGTGTATTTGTGAGCGTTTATGAAATTTAGATAACGTGCTATAATGGAAGGGCACTTTCCAAAGGTATTAATCCCAACAACTTGTTTTATACATAGTCCTTGAGAATATTTTAAGAAAACTCGATCTGTACTGATATGCTTTGGACGTAGTGCAAGATATTTATTAAATATCTCGGCATACTTTATGTTGGAATTATCTACTACAGCAAACGTCCGGCCTTTTTCTGTTTTTGACGGACGAATACAAATTATCAGGGCAGATCCTTCTTTTCTTATATCACTCATAACCAGATTACACATTTCGCTTCTTCTGCAACTACCAAACACTCCACAAATTGCTACAACTTTTAAAAATAAAAATATATTATCTGGAGTCTGACTAAAAAACTTGCATAAATCTTCTTCCGTAAAAACCAAAGATTTTTTAGCTTCTTGACCTTTGCCCACTCCTTTCATAAAGGCATGGAGTTTGTGATAAGATGCTAAATTGATTCTGTTTTTAACCCTTAGCATAGCTTGCAGTTTGGAATGAATGCACCAAAGTGACGAAGCTTTATAAATTCTGGACATTTCCAATATATACGCTAACATTACTGATTCATCAATATGTTCAGTCTGTTTCTGCTCCATCCATAATAATAATTTTTCGTACTCTTTATAATATAAATGCTTGGACTTTGCAGGTATTAAACTTAATTCAGCTTCAGCAGCTAGTTTTTGAATTTCTGTCGACATTATTAATACAACAATGATGTTTAATAATTAAGTGAAATGTCAAATGACATAATATAGAGACACATGTCACTCGATAAAATGTATTCAAATTATTGATTTGATTTCTTCTAATTAAAATTATCGTTGCATTTATACTAAAAAATATCGTATGACACAGTGCATAATTAGCTTTTAAAGCACTGGTAACGTTAAAGCCACTCCGCTTCGCGTCGTGGCTTTAAACTCGTTACTCGTGCTTTAAAAGCTTGATTATGCACTAGTGTCATAATTATTATATATAATAAAAGCCGAGTAGTCAAGGGCAACCAAACCCGGTCAAAATCGACGAAAATTGGGTACGCGGGGCGCAGAACTCGTCTCTGGATACGCGACATTGAAAGCTGCCCTTTGGCGTGAAGTTACCGACGTCCTTAAATTGTTCCTCGACGGAGAGATTTTCCTTCTAAGTGGAGCGTGTGCAGAGATATGGGCTTTTAAAGAGGAGCGTGCATTCGGTGTTTTAACAGAAAAATGGCCTACGTCATGACGATTCACGTGACAACTGATCAAAATCGTAAAAATGTCAGGTATGACAGGCACGCGCGAAAGAATTGTAAAAGTTTCACATTGACGAAGAAATTTCAGGCCGTCGAGGTTTAGAGTGCGGAAAGAGGGTTGGAAACCAAAAGAGTGGACTTTTCCGCGACGATTGAGTGCACTGTCCAAGTGCCAAATCTGTCGCTGTCGAAGGTGTGACTCATTTAAAGCTTTCCTGCAGGGTAAAAAAATCTCGCAATGACGAGTTTGCGTGTCATTAATGACTATATATTCACGTTCATCCATCGGTTGTCAAGTTTAAATGTCAGAAGGCCGACAAATAAAGATATTACGAAGAAGTGCATTTTTAATTGAAACGTGGCACCTTTCAGATACGTATTAGTGTTATTATTATCAATCGTTACTATTTCTTTTCTATATGAATATATGAACAAAATGCCGACGGATATGATAAAATAAACTTAAAGTGTATTGTCGCACGTAAGTACAGTAATAAATATAACGATTTTGCTATATTTTATGAAGATATATTAATAAATACAATGACACTCTATTCATTATATGTATATGTCATCAAAATGTAAATTTCATACAACGAAGAACTTGAAGCAAGCTTAAATAAAGAAGAACCGTCTGAGTCTTGCCATTTGGGCCTGTCAAATTACGTTAGATGCACACGAATTATACAAAACCTAAATGTCAACAGAATGTTGGAAATGTATCAGTGTTCAAGTTATAATTATATAAATTTAAGCCATTTTACGAATGGGATCATTTAATAACATTTCTCATCGATCTCTCTACGTACAAATAATAGGGCGACTTTTCTTTATTTGGCAGATGTGTCCGAAGCACTTCGAAATAAAATAAATACATCAAATAAGATTCCCATAAGCATGTATGTCATTTCGTTTACCAATTCAGTTATAAAAGCAAGTATTTAAAGTGTGCGACTGCTGGTTGGCACCAACTAATCAGAAGTACATTTTTGGTTAAATGGTACGACAGTGTCTAGCATCAACCGTATAGGAGCTAGCAAGATTTTCGATTGCGTTTTAGAAAGTATATTACTAAAGCGTAATATGAAAATTAATTAATTCTCTCAATGACCTGTAAGTTTAAAACATGTTTTATTAAGTTAGCCTGACATTTCGTTCTCACAAGTTTATGTGTGAACAAATACAGTTCAACGAACTATTGTCACGATGACAGGTGGAACGACAATTTTGGTTAAACATCTTCATGTCAGCTGTCTGACTTTTCATTGTCATAGGTATGTGTCATCGAAATATCGTTACGATGACAGTCTGTCAGAAAATTTGAATTATACACTATTTCAATCGTAAACTTGACACAAAGCGTAGTACCAATTTTATAGAACTAATAACGTGAAACAACATTCAATTAATTTTTTTTTTTGATCTGTCGAGGTTTACCATGGACTAGATGTACACAACTGATACAAAACCTGAATGTCAAAAAAAAAAAATTTAAATATCAGCGTTCATTAAATTATATAGGAATATTGTTCGCTTTGTGGGCAAAGTCTTAATAAATAAATTCATTTGCCACCATAATGTATAATCCATTTCTAGAGATATTTCTTTAAATTTAATCTTCATTCATTACAATAGCAAAGTTAACTACATAATTATCCTCCACTGTCATTCATTCATATAGAAATTAAAATACCGTAAATAGTATAGGTAATAGTGAATAGGTACAACCTAACCAACTAAAAAGAAGAAGCGTATGCGGTATCATAAAAATTAAATTAACATTATTAATGACATAGGTACTCCGACAATTTTATGTATTATGGTTAGAGTTGTTGCCGATATGCCATACGATTTTTTAACGCATACACATAATCTGACATTACGTCAAACCAGTGAGCTGTAGCAGTGAAATCAACTCTTCACAGGGACAAATATTATACGGATCTAAATTCTAATTAGCTCCCTTATTTTCAGAAATAGCGTACCGAAAATAGTTATACCGTATTTAGTTGTTTTTCAATGAAATCTGCCTTATGAATTTTAACTAACATTTTTATAGGGGAAATGATTATTAACATTTAACATTCATTAAAACAGCATGCGACCAGCATTAATCGCATTACCAATGAGATGCCCTTACAGCCTTAGATATAATATTAAAAAGATATAAGTACAAGCGAAGAGGCGAATCAACCTCGAAGAGCTCCATACATCACTATATCTAACAATGGTTGCTTTCTGCAAACACGAGAGTTGCGAAATTGTTCACATAATTCTAACTTCTCTTTATTGAAATTTAAACGTTCTTTATCATAAAAATTAACACAAAAACATTCATAAATTTACAAACTATATTCACCGTAATGACTATAAAAACATCATCAAAAATAATAATGAGTAGTATAAATACATCGTACCTATACTTGCCCATACTTAATTCAATATAATGATTCCTTTCTATAATTGCTTCCTTTGCGACGAGAAATCATAACAGAATTTGAATTTTGAAAAAAATTATCAACATACAAACTGACATCGAAAGTCACAATTTTTAAATATTGTACTAAATTTTTCTATTATATAAATGCTTTAAAAAAGTGTAATTTCCGGTACGTTAGATTTATGTTATTAAATTTTGACAATTTTTTAATTGAATAAAATTGATGATAATTATAACAAACGTCAAAATATAATTATTTTATAGGTTATGAAGATAACTGACATAGAGGTGGGCAAAACGGCTCATTTCTTTGACTCGGTTCAGCTCCTCATTGTGAGCCGGGTCACGGAACCGGCTCATTTGAACCGTGTGGATAAGTAATAGCATACCGTTCATGAACGTGTAGTACACATATAATACTCGGCGCCGCGCGCCGTCGTCGACTCAAACGAACCGGGATGATAATTTCGGCTGCGCGCACACCAATTGTACAAAATGTTTGACAAACAATTTATTTGAAGCTAAAATGCACACAAATTTGACAAATTATTAGGTTGTTGTACACAAATTAAACAAAATATATGTAAAACTAAATTATCAATTATCGGCATCTCAATCTCGACATAATACATCCGCTTGACTTAACATTTTTATAGATATACAGGTTGATTATTGTTGTTTTAATGATTATATATTTGCATTATTAAAATACTTTAATTCCAGAACGCGTACGCCTTAATGGGGAAAAAGATAGCTTTTAACATTTATGTGCCCTTATGACAACGATTAGGCATACATGCAGAGTGGGCGGAGCTATCTGAAATTAATTTCTCTCTTCTGATTAAAGTAAAATTCGGCACTTGGGAGTCTTTGTGGTATCATTGATCACGTATCCAAAGTCGAAATGTCAAAAAAAAAAAAATGGCCGAAGGATTTTTTGAAAATTGACGTATAAATGTGAAATTTTAGATACGAGGGTGTCTTAAGTCGCCGATCACAAATCCAAAATCAGAATATCATAAAAAAACAAAATGGCGGATGATTTTTTTGAAAATTGACGTATGAATATAAAATTTTAGATACGGGGGTTTTGGGGGTCGCCGATCACGATTCCAAAGTGAAAATGTCAAAAAAACACAAAATGGCGGAATATTTTTTGAAAATTGACGTATGAATGTAAAATTTTAGATATGGGGGTTTTGGGGGCGCCGATCACAATTCCAAAGTCAAAATGTCAAAAAAAAACAAAACGGCGGAAGATTTTTTTGAAAATTAACGTGTCAATGTGAAATTTTAGATACGGGGGTTTTGGGGGTCGCCGATCACGATTCCAAAGTCAAAATGTCATAAAAAAACAAAATGGCGGAAGAATTTTTTGAAAATTGACGTATGAATGTAAAATTTTAGATACGGAGGTTTTGGGGGTCGCCGATCACGATTCCAAAGTCAAAATGTCAAAATAAGCAAAATGGCGGAAGATTTTTTGAAAATTGACGTATGAGTATGAAATTTTAGATACAGGGGTGTGTTAGGTCGTCGATCACAAATCCAAAATCAAAATATCATAAAAAAACAAAATCGTGGAAGAATTTTTTGAAAATTGACATGTGAATGTAAAATTTTAGATAAGGGGGTTTTGGGGGACGCCGATCACGATTCCAAAGTCAAAATGTCAAAAAAGCAAAATGGCGGAAATTTTTTTGAAAATTGACGTATGAATGTAAAACATTAGGTACGGGGGTTTTGGGGGTCGCCGATCACGATTCCAAAGTCAAAATGTCAAAAAAAACAAAATGACGGAAGATTTTTTTTGAAAATTGACGTATGAATGTGAAATTTCAAATACGGGGGTTTTGGGGGTCGCCGATCACGATTCCAAAGCCAAAATGTCAAAAACAACAAAATGGCGGACGATTTTTTGAAAATTGAGTCATGAATGTAAAATTTTAGATACGGGGGTTTTGGAGGTCGCCGATCACGATTCCAAAGTCAAAATGTCAAAAAAAACAAAATGACGGAAGATTTTTTGAAATTTGACGTATGAATGTAAAATTTTAGATACGGGGGTTTGGGGGTCGCCGATCACGATTCCAAAGTCAAAATGTCAAAAAAAAGAAAATGGCGAAAGATTTTTTTGAAAATTGACGTGAGTGTGAAATTTTAGATACAGGGGTGTGTTAGGTCGCCGATCACAAATCCAAAATCAAAATGTCATAAAAAAACAAAATCGTGGAAGAATTTTTTGAAAATTGACATATGAATGTAAAATTTTAGATAAGGGGGTTTTGGGGGTCGCCGATCACGATTCCAAAGTCAAAATGTCAAAAAAAAACAAAAGGGCGGAAGATTTTTTTGAAAAATGACGTATGAATGTGAAATTTTATATACGCGAGTTTTGGGGGTCGCCGATCACGATTCCAAAGTCAAAATTTCAAAAAAAACAAAACGGCGAAAGATTTTTTTGAAAATTCACGTATGAATGTGAAATTTTAGATACGGGGGTTTTGGGGGTCGCCGATCACGATTCCAAAGCCAAAATGTCAAAAAAAACAAAATGGCGGAAGATTCTTTGAAAATTGAGTCATGAATGTACATTTTTAGATACGGGGGTTTTGGGGGTCGCCGATCACGATTCCAAAGTCAAGATGTCAAAAAAAACAAAATGACGGAAGATTTTTTGAAAATTGACATATGAATGTAAAATTTTAGATACGGGGGTTTTGGGGGTCGCCGATCACGATTCCAAAGTCAAAATGTCAAAAAAAACAAAATGGCGGAAGATTTTTTTGAAAATTGACTTATTAATGTAAAATTTTAGATACGGGGGTTTTGGGGGTCGCCGATCACGATTCCAAAGTCAAAATGTAAAAAAAAACAAAATGGCGAAAGATTTTTTAGAAAATTGACGTATTAATGTAAAATTTTAGATACGGGGGTTTGGGGGTCGCCGATCACGATTCCAAATTCAAAATGTCAAAAAAAGCAAAATGGCGAAAGATTTTTTTGAAAATTGACGTATGAGTGTGAAATTTTAGATACGGGGGTATGTTAGGTCGCCGATCACAAATCCAAAATCAAAATGTCATAAAAAAACAAAATCGTGGAAGAATTTTTTGAAAATTGACATATGAATGTAAAATTTTAGATACGGGGGTTTTGGGGGTCGCCGATTACGATTCCAAAGTCAAAATGTCAAAAAAAACAAAATGACGGAAGATTTTTTTGAAAATTGACGTATGAATGTGAAATTTCAGATACGGGGGTTTTGGGGGTCGCCGATCACGATTCCAAAGTCAGAATGTCAAAAAAAACAAAATGGCGAAAGATTCTTTTAGAAAATTGACGTATTAATGTAAAATTTTAGATACGGGGGTTTTGGGGGTCGCCGATCACGATTCCAAAGTCAAAATGTCAGAAAAAGCAAAACGGCGAAAGATTTTTTTGAAAATTGATTTATGAATGTAAAATTTTAGATACGGGGGTTTTGGGGGTCGCCCATCACGATTTCAAAGCAAAATGTCAAAAAAAACAAAATGGCGAAAGATTTTTTGAAAATTGACGTAAAATTTTAGATGCGGGGGTTTTGGGTGTCGCCGATCACGATTCCAAAGTCAAAATGTCAAAAAAAAGCAAAACGGCGAAAGATTTTTTTGAAAATTAACGTGAGTGTGAAATTTTAGATACGGGGGTCTTGAGGGTCGCCGATCACGATTCCAAAGTCAAAATGTCAAAAAAACAAAATGGCGAAAGATTTTTTTGGAAATTGACGTATGAGTGTGAAATTTTAGATACAGGGGTGTGTTGGGTCGCCGATCACAAATCCAAAATCAAAATGTCATAAAAAAACAAAATCGTGGAAGAATTTTTTGAAAATTGACATATGAATGTAAAATTTTAGATAAGGGGGTTTTGGGGGTCGCCGATCACGATTCCAAAGTCGAAATGTCAAAAAAGACAAAATGACGGAAGATTTTTTTGAAAATTGACGTATGAATGTGAAATTTCAGATACGGGGGTTTTGGGGGTCGCCGATCACGATTCCAAAGCCAAAATGTCAAAAAAAAATGGCGGAAGATTTTTTGAAAATTGAGTCATGAATGTAAATTTTTAGATACGGGGGTTTCGGGGGTCGCCGATCACGATTCCAAAGTCAAAATGTCAAAAAAAAACAAAATGGCGAAAGATGTTTTTGAAAATTGACGTATGAGTGTGAAATTTTAGATACGGGGGTTTTGAGGGTCGCCGATCACGATTCCAAAGTCAAAATGTCAAAAAAAACAAAACGACGGAAGATTTTTTTGAAAATTGACGTATGAATGTGAAATTTCAGATACGGGGGTTTTGGGGGTCGCCGATCACGATTCCAAAGCCAAAATGTCAAAAAAAAATGGCGGAAGATTTTTTGAAAATTGAGTCATGAATGTAAATTTTTAGATACGGGGGTTTTGGGGGTCGCCGATCACGATTCCAAAGTCAAAATGTCAAAAAAAAACAAAATGGCGGAAGATGTTTTTGAAAATTGACGTATGAGTGTGAAATTTTAGATACCTAGGTGTGTTAGGTCGCCGATCACAAATCCAAAATCAAAATGTCATAAAAAAACAAAAACGTGGAAGAATTTTTTGAAAATTCACATATGAATGTAAAATTTTAGATAAGGGGGTTTTGGGGGACGCCGATCACGATTCCAAAGTCATAATGTCAAAAAAAACAAAATGGCGGAAGATTTTTTGAAAATTGACGTATGAATGTAAAATTTTAGGTACGGGGGTTTTGGGGGTCGCCGATCACGATTCCAAAGTCGAAATATCAAAAAAAACAAAATGACGGAAGATTTTTTTGAAAATCGACGTATGAATGTGAAATTTCAGATACGGGGGTTTTGGGGGTCGCCGATCACGATTCCAAAGCCAAAATGTAAAAAAAAAAAAAAAAATGGCGGAAGATTTTTTGAAAATTGAGTCATGAATGTAAAATTTTAGATACGGGGGTTTTGGGGGTCGCCGATCACGATTCCAAAGTCAAAATGTCAAAAAAAACAAAATGACGGAAGATTTTTTTGAAAATTGACGTATGAATGTGAAATTTTAGATACGGGGGTTTTGGGGGTCGCCGATCACGATTCCAAAGTCAAAATGTCAAAAAAAAACAAAATGGCGGGAGATTTTCTTGAAAGTTGACGTATGAATATGAAATTTTAAATACGGGGGTTTTGGGGGTCGCCGATCACGATTCCAAAGTCAAAATGTCAAAAAAAAACAAAATGGCGGAAGATGTTTTTGAAAATTGACGTATGAGTGTGAAATTTTAGATACGGGGGTTTTGAGGGTCGCCGATCACGATTCCAAAGTCAAAATGTCAAAAAAAAACAAAATGGCGGAAGATTTTTTTGGAAATTGACGTATGAATATAAAAAATACGGGGGTTTTGGGGGTCGCCGATCACGATTCCAAAGTCAAAATGTCAAAAAAAAACAAAATGGCGAAAGATGTTTTTGAAAATTGACGTATGAATGCGAAATTTTAGATACGGGGGTGTCTTAGGTCGCCGATCACGATTCCAAAGCCAAAATGTCAAAAAAACAAATTGGCGGAAGAGTTCTTTGAAAATTGACGTATGAATGTGAAATTTTAGTTACGGCTAATTACATCTTCAATTCGGTGATTCTTCGAAACGTGATTGAACAGGGTTTAAATTTAATACTTAATTTTTTCTTATCAATAGTAGATTCGAAAACATCAGAATCGTATTGTACACTGTCCCAATGAAAATGTTGCGCTCACTGAGCTCATTGTTTCTTTCGATACTTTAACATGACTTTTGTTTAACATTAAATTACGTTTCTCGCTCTTGAGTGTGAACCGGTTTGTGTAAAAAAACAGTTCGAGTAGAATTTCAAATAAAATATACTATCGGCTTAACAAAATGTATGTAGGGGTGCTTTAAAAGTTTATAAAAGTGGACATTCTAAAAACGTCATGCCAGTGAACGCTTTTTACAGGAAAGGCGCTTCAATGGGGCTTCAATTTAAAACTTGGGCTTTTTACTTTTATTATTATTTCGTGCTCCTTTATTAACGATAGTAGATTTTGAAAAGGTTGACAGGCTTTCACACTTTCGCATCAAAATAGTATTGTACACTGTCTTAATAAAAATGTTGCGCTTCTTGATCTCATTGTGCCTTTACATACTTTAACACGACTTATGTTTAACATTGAATTACCTTTCTCGCTCTTGAGTGTGTACCGGTTTGTGTAAAAAACAATTCGAGAAAAATTTTAAATACAATAAACTATTGGCTTCACAAAATATATGTATATACCGGGATGCTTTAAAAGTTTATAAAACTGGACATTCTAAAAAGCGTTTTTTTACAGGAAAGGCGCTTTAATAGGGCTTAAATTTAAAACTTGGGCTTTTTACTTTTATTATTATTTTGTGCTTCTTTCTTAACGAGAGTAGACTTCGAAAAGATTGACAGGCTCTTATACGTTCACATCAAAATAGTATTGTAAACTGTCTTAATGAAAATGTTACGCTTTTTGAGAGCTCATTGTTCCTTTGGATATTTTAACATGACTTATGTTTAACATTAAATTACCTTTCTCGCTCTTGAGTGTGTACCGGTTTGTGTAAGAAACAATTCGAGAAAAATTTTAAATAAAATGAAAGGCACTTCAATTTAAAACTTGGGGTTTTTACTTTTATTTTCATTTTGTGGTCCTTTATTAACGATAGTGGATTTCAAAGAGGTCACACTTTACATCAAAATAGTATTGTACACTGTCTTAATAAAAATGTTGTGCGTTTTGATCTCATTGTGTCTTTGCATACTTTAACACGACTTATGTTTAACATTAAATTACCTTTCTCGCTCTTGAGTGTATACCGGTTTGTGTTAAAAACAGTTCGAGAAGAATTTTAAATAAGATATCCTATTGACTTAACATAATAAATGTATATACAGGGGTGCTTCAAATATTTATAAAAATGGACATTCTAGAAAGCGCTGTTTACAGGAAAGGCGCTTGAAAAGGGCTTAAATTTAAAACTTGGGTTTTTTACTTTTATTATTATTTTGTGCTCCTTTATTAATGATAGTGGATTTCAAAAGGGTCTCACTTTACATCAAAGTAGTATTGTAAACTGTTTTAATAAAAATGTTGCGCTTTTTGAGCTCATTCTATCTTTGGATACTTTAACATTGCTTATGATTAACTTTAAATTACCTTTCTCGCTCTTGAGTGTGTACCGATTTGTGTCAAAAACAGATCGAGAATAATTTTAAATAAAATATACTCTGCTCTTTTATTAACGATAGTGGACTTCGAAAAGGTAGTAAGAAAGTAATATACTTTATAAATTAAATTTACTTTACCCATTCACATACATATGTTTGCGAGCTATATATTTGAAGTTCATCAGCATTCATTAGCATTCTATAAGAATGTTTGAAAGCGACGCCCATTTACCAAACAAAATTTGTTGTAAACATGTTAAACACTATGGAGATACTACGTATATTTGAGCGTGTCAATTAAAATGACGAGCCCGCGATAGCGGGCGAGTAGTATATATGTAATTCATTGAAATTTTAAAATGTTCTTCAATACAAGTCCTTCATTTTTAAATGACGTGCGAACTAATTTTGAGTATGTGACAGACGAATGTTTCAATTATGCTGACCAAAATTTCATAATGAAAGCGCTGTTCCACTTCAAATAATTTGGGTGAAAATATATCAGTGTCAGACTGCTTATTACGTTCTTTTTTATTAATATTGTGCATGCCTATCTTAAATTGTTTCTGAGCAATTGACATACTTTTTGTTAATATACTAAATTTTTCCAGTGTTATTTCAATAGCGTATTATCCCGATTGTTTCAATGAAAATGATGCACTTATTGAGCATATTGGTTCTTCGGATACTTTAACATCATTCTTATGTTTAACATTAAATTATCTTTCTCGCTCTTCATTGTGTAACAGTTTGTGTAAAAAAAAAATTCTAGAAGAATTCTAAATGAAATATACAATTGGCTTTACAAAATATATGTATATACAGAGTGTGCCACAAGTCTATAAAATCTTACATTCTAAAAACTACCACGAGAGTGATCGCGTTTTACAGGAAACTGTAAAAAGCTGTAAGCGGACGCGCAAAAGGCGAATTCAAGCTCGAAAAGATTGAAGCCATAGCTCACAAACATTCAACACAATAAATATTGCAATATATAATAATAGGCCCAATGATAATAGTGTATAGGTAAGAAATTTATAAATTCGATTCCTTATTTGTTTATAAATACTTTCTACTTATTTTTAGCAATTATCGTTACATGACTGGAGTCATTTCGTCCATGAATTCAGTTGTAAAAATACTTCAAAATATTATAAGATATTGTTAATAGAAAAAAGAAACTAAAATATATTCCTACCAGATTAAACAAGCACTTAATCATGTTGTTACTGTGCCAGGCAAATTGAGAAGTAATATCATACGTATTCAAATAAGATTGTTTAATTATCATTGATGAAAATGAACTTCCCGCGACATCGTCAATTAGAATAATTCAAAATAGCAATTCTAAAAGGATGTTTTACAGTATTTTCGAATATAACAATAAGTAATCAATATTACCATAATACATACATATATTATATCTATATATTCCTTAAATTGTAGGTGTACAATGCAAAAGAAAATAATTATGTACAGTGTGAACAAGGCTTTACCAATATTATTAAGCATCATACATAACTGACAGTTGTAATACAAAGAAACACTGCAAATTATAAGAGTATAGGAATGGAAATCAGTATAAAAATGCCAATGAAGTAAATATTATTTGTTATAGAACAATGATTAAATGAATTATTTAAAAGTATACATTCGCGTCAACAAAACATAATTCTAATAAAGTTATCTACAAGTTTGTATAAAATAAAATGTTTTTTTAAAATTCTAATGAATTTTCATTTAAACCAAAAAGACCAATGGAATCGACATATGTATATAGACTGAAACACTATTAACAAAAACTATCAAACCACATTTTCCAACTGATGCAAAAAAAACAGATTTTGAGATTATTCTAATTTTATACCCACAAACAAAATTCAAACTACAGATAAATTAGGCAAACGTAAAATAAATCATCGGCAAATCAAGGCACAAAACCAATAATAGTAGAAAAATTATAAATAGAGTGAAAACTACCGTCTGTGAGGCACAGGAAAAGTATGTGAAAAATGTCAATATAACTAAACGATAAAATACATCTTATTTCATGGACAGCCGTTAAACATTTTCAATTTAAAAACTGCTATTATCACTAAATCTATTATTAATCATTTCATCCGATAAGCATTCTGAATAAAATATTGCATAGTTGTAAACTATATACAGGGGTGTATAAAAACAACTAAAACACAATTATATTTAGTTATTCGCTATATATCGGAATTATATGGTGTTTCAAAAACTGAAACGCAATAAAGACAAAATCCGCAATAAATTTAGAAGAATAAGGGGGAGCGGCACCTCAACTGTAAGCGGAATAAGAGGCGATAGCGGGCCTTCAAGGCCTGCCGTATTAGCTAGTTATATATAATAAAAGCCGAGTAGCCAATGGCAACCAAACCCGGTCAAAATCGACGAAAATTGGGCACGCGGGGGGAAGAACTCGTCTCTGGATACGCGAAATTGAAAGCTGCTCTTTGGCGTGAAGGTACCGACGACCTTAAATTGTTCCTCGACGGAGAGTTTTTCTTCCCAAGTGGAGCGTGTGCAGAGATATCGCCCGTTGAAGAGGAGCGTGCATTCGGTGTTTTAACAGAAAAATGGCTTACGTCATGACGATTCACGTGACAACCGATCAAAATCGTAAAAATGTCAGGTATGACAGGCACGCGCGAAAGAATTGTAAAAGTTTCACATTGACGAAGAAATTTCAGGCCGTCGAGGTTTAGAGTGCGGAAAGAGGGTTGAAAACCAAAAGAGTGGACTTTTCCGCGACGATTGAGTGCACTGTCCACGTGCCAAGTCTGTCGCTGTCGAAGGTGCGATTCATTTAAAGCTTTTATGCAGAGGAATGCGGTAAAAAAAATTCACGATGACGAATTTGCGTGTCATTAATGACTATATATTCACGTTCATCGATCGGTTGTCAAGTTTAAGTGTCAGAAGGCCGACAAATAAAGATATTACGAAGAAGAGGTGTATTTTTAATTGAAACGTGGTACCTTTCAGATACGTATTAGTGTTATTATTATCAATCGTTATTATTTCTTTTCTATATGAATATATGAAAAAAATGCCGACGAATACGATAAAATAAACTTAAAGTGTATTGTCACACGTACATAAGTACAGTAATAAATATAACGATTTTGCTATTTTTTATTAAGATATATTAATAAATACAATGACACTCTATTCATTATATATGTCATCGAAATGTAAATTTCATACAACGAAGAACTTGAAGCAAGCTTAAATAAAGAAGAACCATCTGAGTTTTGCCATTTGGGCCTGTCAAATTACGTTAGATGCACATGAATGATACAAAACCTAAATGTCAACAGAATGTTGGAAATATATCAGTGTTCAAGATGTAGTCTTTATTTGTCAGATCAGATGTGTCCGAAGCACTTCGAAATAAAATAAATACATCAAATAAAATTCGCATAAGCATTTACGTAATTTCGTTTACCAATTTTCAGTTATAAAACCAAGCATTTAAAGTATGCGCCTGCGGGTAGGCACCAACTAATCAGAAGTACATTTTCGGTTAAATGGTATTAGGAGCCAGCAAGATTTTCGATTGGGTTTTACAAAGTATACTATTAAAGCGTAATATGAAAATTAATTAATTCTCTCAATGACCTGTAAGTTTAAAACATGTTTATTAAAGTTTATCATGTTATGTTGTTAATTTCATTTGACAATTGGAAAGACAATTTGGTTAAGCACTGCCAGTCTGACATTTCGTTCTCACCAGTTTATGTGTGAATGAATACACTCAACGAACTATTGTCACGATGACAGGTGGAACGACAATTTGGTTAAACATCTTGACGTCAAGAGTCTGACTTTTCATTGCCGTATAAGTGTCACGATGACAGTCTGTCAAAAAATTTGAGGTATACACTATTTTTATCGTAAATTTGATACAAAGCGAAGCATAGTACTACCAATTTTATAGAACGAATAACATGAAACAACATTTAATTGCCGAACCGTCTTGGTTTTTTTTTTGGTCTGTCTACGTTCACCTTGGGCTAGATGCACACAATTGATACAAAACCTGAATGTCAACAAAATTTTTCTAAATATTAGCGTTCAGTAAATTATATAGAAATGTTGTTCGGTTTGTGGGCAAAGTCTTAATAAATAAATTCATTTGCCACTAATTATAAATGTCACAATAATATTTAATTTATTTCTAAGAGACATTTTGTTTAATATGCGTCTTCATTCATAAACAAGAACAAACTGAACTGCGGTTGTAATTACTCTACATTGTCGGTCATTCAGGTACAGTTTCCAATATCGTAGTTATAAAAATTAAAGCAAAGGCGTGATTCATAACATTTGACGTCCAGTGAAAGAAATATTATAACCGTTAATATTTACATTTTATTGCATTATCAATTATTATTATTATTACTATTGTATCGGTCATTTATCGTATCTTTAATGGCTTGGACACATCTCTGTCATCTTTCTACATACAAATACATATACTGCGTCTTTCATTTACATTTAGAGTAGCTTATGATATCAATATTAATTTGGGAACACTGTGCTACAGTAATGTTTTTCATTTTCACTACTGTCATAGTTAAGTCAATTTATTGAAAAGTTCCACAGTGTTCTCAAATTAATATTGAAATTGTAGGTTATTCTAAAAAAAATTAATTGAAGGCACGCTATGTCTACAATGACATTCAATTTGACAATTCATTCTCAAACTGTTGACAGTTTGCAAGAAAATTTAACGTAGGGGCAACTTTTATCATGAAACTTGAGACAAATAGAGTTAGAGTACTACCAAATTTAAAAAACAAAGAAATTTATATATGATTCAATAAATCTTGATCATACAACCATCTTAGGTTTACCTTTTCGGCCTACTTACATTCAACTTAGACTAGGTGCTCACGCATTATATCAAACCTAAATGTCAACGAAATGTTCCAAGTAATCAGCTTTCAGTAACTTCTATAGAAATGTTAAACATTTTATGGGAAATTTTTTAATTAATAAATCCATTTGTCTATAATTATAGATGCCACAATAATGTATAATTAATTTCTAGAGAGATTTTATTTCATTTGCATCTTCATTCATAAACTAATTAAAAGAAAATTTATAACCGTTAAAATTCAAGTGCTTCTGCGACTGGCAGTGGTCACGTTCCAAACAGGCACATTTATAGAGAAACTTACAGCGAAAAAGTGGACGCGGAGAGGCAATTCAAACTCGAAGAGTTTCATGGACCACTGTAATAACAAAAAGAGCAAGTATTCTATTAAATTAATGTGTCCTAAATTAAAAAAAAAGGGGGAAAGAGTAAATTGATTAGTCGGCATTTAATGACTGATATCGACATTTTATGACAAACATTATGGAGCACTGATGCTCTTGATTATTGGCAAACAACGTCATATAAATTTATTTCTATTGACTATTGTCCCGGAAGCCCTACGTTAATTGTAATTCAAAGAAACAAATACATCATGCATACATATCACCTTTAATTTAACGATTTAAAGGGTAATGTAACTGCTATTTCAAAAATGGATCCACTACTACATATAAAGACAATGCGATTTAAAAATTTATCATACATGGTAATTCACTAATTATCAGTTACTTTAAGATCGCGATCTACTTTATTACACAAAAGCATCCCCTCCTAAGAAAAAATAATTTAAGCATTACGCCCCAGATGCTGATCATAATTGGTGAACATAGTATATTATTAAAATAAAATTAAGTAATAGTTAAAGGGTGCAGCGAAAATAAAAAAAATAGTGCACATCTATGTCGCCATCTTTACCCATCTATTATCATTTTAATACAGATATATTTAACTAGAGCATACGCGCAATGTTGGTCAACTCAACATTCACGTTAGGTGGCTTAAATCTTACAGGAAACGTCAGAATTGTCAGAAAAAATCCATGTGACTTTTGATTAATGTTGGCAATTTCACAAAAATTTAATTGCAGGTTATAAAACGTCAAAACGATCAATCGATTTCAGTTCGTGATGAAATCTGAACTGCTTTCATGATGACAATTATTTAAGAAAAAAAGGTTAAACACCCTGACATCTGTCTGATATTTCATTGGTCATGGTTTTAAGCTCCATCGATATTTACTGTAGACCTTGACACAAAAAGATATGAAATTACAAATTTTATACAGCGAAATGACTATAGTCTATTTTTAAAATAGCGAGACGAATTTCTGAACATACCCCTGTCCCAAATTACATGCACGAAAATCTTGAAAACAAACTTACGAGTATATCTGATAACTATTACTGTCGAGCTCTGAATAGAACTGGTAAAGTATATAATGAAATAACGGGGAAATAATAGAAACAACAACAAGGCTTAACAATAAACAATGTCAGTTGACAGAATGTGAGCAAGATTGATACGGTGTCATTTGGCCTTGCTTTCAACCAATGAGATTTCACTGTCAAAGTGGTCTGTTCAGAAATTCGTCTCGCTATTTTAAAAATGAGGTGTGGCCACCACACGACTTTCTTATACGTATGAGCGTTTCAAACTACACAATTTTAAGAATTTTTTTATACAAAACTTATTCAAATCCTATTCTAAGTACTTTCATGCTCTTAATAAATCGCTCTAGAATGCATACTTTGGAAGATATTCGAAGAAAAGTGCTACTCGCTAAGAATAAAAGTGCTACTTCCGGTCCGAATTTTGAAATTTCATGTATACAAAAAATATTGCAAATCCAATTCTAAATACTTTTGTACTCTTAATAAATATATATAGAATGCATAATTTACGACATATTTGCAAAAAATCGTTATTCGGTAAGAGTAAAAGTGATACTTCCGGTCCGAATTTTGAATTTTTTTTATACAAAAGATATTGGAAATTAAGTTCTAAATACTTTTGTATTCGTCGCGTACCTGTCTAAAAAGCATGACTTGCAAAATATTGGCAAAAAACTGATTTTTGATAAGAGTAAAAGACCTACTTAAGGTAGTAATTTCGAAAAACTTTTTAAATAAAATGCTTCTCAATTTTAATTTTAACTACATATGAATTCTTTATAAATTTGTTTAAACTTAGTAGTTGACGAAATATTTGCAAAATTCGATTTTTTCACTGAAGTAAAGTACTACTTCCGGTCAACCGATTTTATTGAAAAACTAATCAGATCTCAAGAGGCAGATTATACACGTAAATATAAAATTTGGAATTGATATCTACAGCGGTTTGGCCGCTACCGTGGTGACACACACACACAGAGAGAGAGAGAGAGAGAGAGAGTGAGAGAGAGAGAGAGAGTGAGAGAGAGAGAGAGAGATTTTTTAAAAACCACTTTTTTGGTATCAGGGGACTTCAAAACGTAGACATCTGCAAGAGAGAAGAAAGTAAAATAAACTTTAAAATATTAATGAGAAAAGTGTTATCAGATCCATTTTAGTTTTGCCTATATATTAGACAATTACCTTAAAATATGATTTATATTATTATTACTCGGTGACAGACGAATCAAATTTCAATGTAATGACAATTGTTTTCTAACTATTCAATTTATTAAAGTAAATATTCCAGCCTAATTCAACAACAACTACTACTAAATAATTTGATTGTCAGTAGAAAGTTTGAAGTATGGGCAGCGTTCAATCATTTAATGGGATATGTTTGAAAATACACCATTAAATCAAATTGTTAATCAAACATTCTGATGATGGTTCATGATGATCGTGTCCCAGGCTGGTGGCTCTTATTTCGATGGATTGGTTGTAATCATGAACTACCTTTTTGTGTTATTTTTCCTTAAATACTTAATAAGAATCACAAAATGATCCGACAATTACGAATTATATTCTTTCTACAGTGTGTGTAAGCAAAATGTTTACACAGATATTCCCACGTCGGTCTGTTTTATTTTTGGTTATTGTTTTTAGTTCAACTACCAGCGTCACTACTAAATATTTAAATTATAATAGGATCGTCTCAGCAACCGACATAGCCAGAGCACGATCTACAGGCGACGACTCAATGCCACTGCAAAATCACTTTGACAGGAACAATTTCAGAGCAGACAAGTGAAACTAATTTATTATTATGGAAACCAGTTATAAATTCACTATTATAAATAAAATTAATAAGTCATACTATTCTATACCAACATTTTATTTAAAACTTGATTCTTTTGTGTAATGGGCATGCATTGTTCACAAATTTGCATTATAACGAAACTCAGAAGGTATGTCAAAAGATGTATGACTATTATTAAATATTATAGCCCAGAAATGACGTTTGTGGGCCATGATAATTGACAGGTCAAATTATGCAAAACTAAAATAAATCCGATATTACTTTTTTAATAATGATTTAGTCATTTCATAGTGTAAAACTAATAACACTATGAATCTTTTAGTGTCAAGTCTTAGTATTACGCTAAATAGCATCTAAATTTCAAACTTGAACAACGAAAAGTCAGACTCACGTTAAGATGCTTTAAATTGTCGTTCCACCTGTCACCGTGACAGTAGTTCGTGGACAAAAATATACGTCTATACAAGGTGAGCCAAAAGTTTAGAAAATCAAATTTGATTTTTTTGACGTTTTACAGGGAACTGTAATAAAATTGTAAGCGGACGCGAAAGGCGATTCAAGCTCGAAGAGAGAAAATTTTAGTACGTGCAGAAAAAGAGTGTGCATTATAGCATTTTGCCATAAGGCCTACGTGTAAAATATAAAATATAGAATAGGTTCGATTTTAAAATGGCGGTGGATCGACACAGATAACAGTGACACCTCAAAGTTCGGATAAGGTTAAGTTAAACGCACAAAAAATTCAATTTCAGGTTATAAATTATCAAAACCGTCAAATCAGTTTGAGTTCGCGATATGGCATTTGCCGGGAAACGTCAAAATTGGCGGAAAGCACCAGTCGTGCAATACACACATAATGACTACATATTCACGTTCATCGATCGGTTGTCAAGTTTAAATGTCAGAAGGCCAACAAAAAAAGAGATTACGAAGGAAAATTGCATTTTTAATTGAAATCTGGTACCTTTCAGATACGAATTAGTGTTATTATTATCAGTTGTTACTATTTCTTTTCTATACGAATATATGAAAAATGCCGACGGATATGATAAAATAAACTTAAAGTATATTATCGCACGTAAATACAGTAACAAATATGACGACACTATTTTTTTCTGTGATGGGAAAAACGACGATTTAATATTGAAAAAAACACGTAAATACTATATATTAAAGTCCGAAAATCAATCGCCGTGACATTTCAAGTGACATTACACCTGCGTTGCTAATGGAAACCTGTAAAATAATCAAATATGTGTGAATTTAAGCGGGCAAAAAGTGAGCACTTTTTTCCCTGGCATATAAAGTGAGATTTTATTACCTGTCAAGAAGGATAAAAAGTCAACTTTTTTTCCCGTCACAGAAAAAAATAATTTAAGCATTACGCCCCAGATGCTGATCAAAATTGGTGAACATAGTATATTATTAAAATAAAATAAAGTAATAGTTAAAGGGTGTAGCGAAAATAAAAAAAATAGTGCACATCTATGTCGCCATCTTTACTCATCTATTATCATTTTAACACCGATATATTTAACTAGAGCATACGCGAAATGTTGGTCGACTCAACATTCACGTTAGGTGGCTTAAATGTTACAGTAAACTTCAGAATTGTCAAAAAAAATCCATCTGACTTTTGATTAATGTTGGCAATTTCACAAAATTTAATTGCAGGTTATAAAACGTCAAAACGATCAATCGATTTCAGTTCGTGATGAATCGTGTCCCAGGCTGGTGGCTCTTATTTCGATGGATTGGTTGTAATCATGAACTACCTTTTTGCGTTATTTTTTCTTAAATACTTAATAAGAATCACAAAATGATCCAACAATTACGAATTATATTCTTTTTACAGTGTGTGTAAGCAAAATGTTTACACAGATGTTCCAACGTCGATCTGTATTATTTTTGGTTATTGTTTTTAGTTCAACTAACCAGAGTCACTACTAAATATTTAAATTATAATAGGATCGTCTCAGCAACCGACATAGCCAGAGCACGATCTACAGGCGACGACTCAATGCCACTGCAAACTCACTTTGACAGGAACAATTTCAGAGCAGACAAATGAAACTAATTTATTAATATGGAAGCCAGTTATAAATTCACTATTATAAATAAAATTAATAAGTCATACTATTCTATACCAACATTTTATTTAAAACTTGATTCTTCTGTGTAATGGACATGCATTGTTCACAAATTTGCATTATAACAAAGTTCAAAAGGTATGTCAAAAGATGTATGATTATTATTAAATATTACGGCCCAGAAATAACGTTTGTGGGCCATGATAATTGACAGATTAAATTATGCAAAACTAAAATAAATCTGATATTACTTTTTTAATAATGATTTAGTCCTTTCATTGTGTAAAACTAATAACACTATGAATCTTTTAGTGTCAAGTATTGGTATTACGCTAAATAGCATCTAAATTTCAAACTTCAACAACGAAAAGTCAGACTGACGTTAAGATTCTTTAAATTGCCGTTCCACCTGTCACCGTGACAGTAGTTCGTGGACAAAAATATACGTCTATACAAGGTGTGCCAATAGCTTAGAAAATCAAAAATGATTTTTTGGCGTATTACAGGGAACGGTAATACAACTGTAAGCGGACGCGAAATGTTATTCAAGCTCGAAGAGATTGATGGACAGCTAGTATACTATTATAAATTCACAATAAAGTAACTACCTATGCCCTATTTAAACTTGTAATTTATATTATATACACATGTGAATAATAGTAGTTTATACAACGAGTCAATAATGACAGTTATTATTCCCGAGAGCTGAATTTACTCCCGAGCCGCGTAAGCGGCGAGGGAGTAACTCAGCTCGAGGGAATAATAGTCATTATTGCGAGTTAGTATACACTACTTTATCGACGACTAACTGAAAATTACTAAAAAAAATCAAAATAAGTAAACGAAAATGTCAGATTACTATATCAATATGACGTTTGATGGTTAGGCAGTCAGTAAAATGGCCGGACTTGTCTATCGTTACTATGACAACGTTAGGAACGTTATGTTCTTATTGGCGGAATGCAGTGAATAATGGTAACGTTATGGCCCATTATATGTTCTTATTGGCGGAATGCAGTGAATAATGGTAACGTTATGGCCCATTATTCACTGGTCGCATTTCATTATTCCCTACGGGTATTATGAGTGTTATTATTAGCCAATATTGATTAATATAATACATACTTTATTGTTTAGTCGTCGATAAAGTCTTTTATCGACGACTAAACAATAAAGTATGTATTATATTAATCAATATTGGCTAATAATAAAGTCGTCGATAAAGTCTTTTATCGACGACTAAACAATAAAGTATGTATTATATTAATCAATATTGGCTAATAATAACACTCATAATACCCGTAGGGAATAATGAAATGCGACCAGTGAATAATGGGCCATAACGTTACCATTATTCACTGCATTCCGCCAATAAGAACATATAATGGGCCATAACGTTACCATTATTCACTGCATTCCGCCAATAAGAACATAACGTTCCTAACGTTGTCATAGTAATGATAGACAAGTCCGGCCATTTTACTGACTGCCTAACCATCAAACGTCATATTGATATAGTAATCTGACATTTTCGTTTACTTATTTTGATTTTTTTTAGTAATTTTCAGTTAGTCGTCGATAAAGTAGTGTATACTAACTCGCAATAATGACTATTATTCCCTCGAGCTGAGTTACTCCCTCGCCGCTTACGCGGCTCGGGAGTAAATTCAGCTCTCGGGAATAATAACTGTCATTATTGACTCGTTGTATAAACTACTATAATATATTTGCTTCATTTTTAAATACTTTTATCTACGATCATGTAAAAAGTGATAGCTTTTTGCATGATTTTTAGGGTAAAAAGTTAGCATTTATTGAACCCGTGCAATAAAAGTTTTTATTGCACGGGTTTTATTGCACAATTTTAACTAATAGAATAATAAGAAAAATATCAGTACGATATTTTATTCATTTCTGTAAATATGTACATTTACTTTACAATTAGTACAATTTTTAATAAGAATTTGAGGAATCTCGTGACTTCTTGATGTAGAAGGAAGTATATCGGTAGTAGCATTGCTTGAGTTTGCTTCTTCAGCTGCACCTCTACCCAAAATTTGATTTGATATCGCGACCTCGTGTTGAACGGATTCTTCCACCTAAGATGCTGCCACCGTCTCAGCTGAACCTCTGCCCAAAATTTGATTTGATATCGCGACCTTATGTTGAACGGATTCTTCCACGTAAGATTCTGCCACCGTTGATGGCTTCCAACCACCATGTCTTTTTAATTCTAGAACATCTGCTCCTGCATCTGCAAGTATGGTGGTAGATGACCGTCTAAAACTATGGCCAGTATACTCGTGCGGATTAAGCAACTTCAGATAACTAGCTATTTGGCTTGGTATTTTTCCAAAAGTATTAATACCTATAGGCTGAACAGAACACTTTCCATTATTGTAACTGACAAACAGTCGATTATGTGCTGTTGCTGGTGATCTTAGGCTGACGTATTTTCTGTATATTTCAACCATATTTTTCATATCTCTCGTTTCAGTGCCAATAATAAAACATCGAGGCTTATTGGTTTTAGATGTTGGAATTTTGACTATCAACATATTACCAACATCTTCCACATCATCTATGCTCATTTTATGAAACTCATCTCTTCTACAAGCACCCGCAATACCAAAAAGTGCTACAACCTAAAATTAAAAAGTGTCTAATTTTAGTCACTGACCACTCAAAGAAAATGTTGTATTAAAATACCTTCATCACTAAAAATCTATTATCAGGTGCGTCATTTATAAATTTGAATATATCATTTTTACTGAATACTTTGGATTTCTTGGGACGATATCCTACAGATTGGCGCTTCATATAAGCGGTTAACTTCGAAAACTGCTTAAGATCGATGTCTTTTTCGGCTAATAGGAGGGATTTCACCATGGAATATTCCGACCATAGACTTGATGGCTTTATATCCTTAGCCCTTTTTGAAAAATAAGCAAGGAACACATTTTCCGTAAGATTCTCCACTTTCATTGAAATACACCAGGCGTTGAATCGTTTATATACCAATTCATACTGTTTTCTTGATTTTTCTGGTATCAGACTCGCTGTAGCCGTTTGTGCGATCTCTACAATTGTATCACTATGATCATTATCAATCATTTTATACTTTATATTTAACAGATTAAATTAATAATTTCAGAAGCAACAATGACATACTAATGAAGTTTGTTGATACCGTTGTTTCCTTAGTAATAGCAGGTAATAGAGTGACAGAATAACATCCAACATGACAGTCTACATGATAGCATAGGAGTACTTGAATAATACGATACCCGTCAAAGTGACATTTATTAAAAGATCGATATACTACAAGTATTCATAAAAATTGACTATTTCTGACCAAAATTGGCATGATCGTAGATAAAACGTTGTAAAATACACGTGTAAAAAGTCTCTTTAGTGCACTCACGACTTTAAAAACACTCGCTACGCTCGTGTTTTTAACTACGTCGCTCGTGCACTAAAGAATGACTTTTTACACTTGTATCTTAAATAACTAATATTGGTTTTGTATTATTTGTTAAAATGCCTGATATTGAATTTGACAAATGCATATTAAATTTATCTTAAATTGTTTACAATTAGCGCATTTGTGTATTTTTTTGTTAAGTCAATTAATATTTATCCACTTATTAAGTGATGGATTTTAAGCAATTTACGAATGTTTTGTTGATATAGATTATGTTTGAGATTTACGTATTTTAGTTATCTAAAAAGACAAAACATGCATTTTCTGTAAATTTAAATCGGTTCAGTATTTTATATAAACTAATAAATTGTTGTTTTCGAAAATTTAAACATGTAATCAAAAGATTTTATAAAACTTTATTGTTAATATAAGTAGTCTATTGTAAATTGAGCTGTGCACGTGATACAGTCGTGAACAGCTCGTGATTACTCTATACGTTCAGTGAATGAAGTATAGTACTAGCTAATGATATCTAATTCTAATATATTCTGTCCATTGGAATATATGTGGATTCTTACTTTTACGTAAAATATAGTTTCTAATCATTTTGGATAATATAATTTTAAAATAAAATCTGGAAAAATACCTTTATATTCTGAAAAGTTATTTTCTATGCATTTTAATATTAATTTCTGTCATATTTCTATTAATGGGCAAAGCCACCTACTTCATTGGGGCTTATTTTAAATAGTATTGAGACAGGCTAATATGTCTGAGTCGGCCATGGTATTTATTTACAGGCAATATAACCCCGTATTTTACAATACAGGAGCTACTGGAGAATTTATAAAGAGGATGTTCCATGTGTGACTATCACAAAAGCTATAATAAAATTATATACTGTATTCACTAATACTGTCATCTGTTATAGTGTTATATAATTAACTCTTGATAACATTGAAGTATAAATCAAAATATCAGGCACATTATGTCATTGTACGATTGTACGTTCTAATCTACAACCCAAATTATTATATCTATTACATGTTAATTTCTAGTGCGATACACAACGTCAAATAAAGCCGTGAGCGCTATATTTATAACAGATATTCCGATAACAATGCACATAAAACCATATCGCCAGCTATTAAATCACGAAGCTATACGTTGCCAGCCTTTTTTCTGTTGGGATTTTGAAATAGCGGACACAGGAGGCGTCGCCCTTCACATCTGCAATTTGATGTAATAACATAAAAGTTTTGTGGTATTCGTTTTAAAATTGAAAACTCTCCTGCAAGCATAATATCATTTTAAATTTGTTTCTTCATGTTTGTATTGTATGTGTGTATATGTATAGTACGTGTATGGATACAACGACGACCATTATGTCTGCATGGAAAAATCTCGTAAAATAAACCGCATATAACCTTTTCCTTATATGCACGAACACATATTATGTGCTTCCAAGATGTTTCTTTTGTTTGCTGATGGGATGGTTCCCTTCTGTTTTCGTCTATTTTGCAATTTCCATGTGAAATATTGTTCTCCGAATCGGTTCGAAAGAATTTGAATGCTTCAAGTAAAAATATTTGTCTTCCCTTTAAACAAAAATACAGTAAAGGAAAATAAATCCAACCCGTAACGGAAAATTACAACTGGTTATCCTTCGAATTTCATCTCATAAGCTTACGACTGATATATTTGGCGATACAGATTACAAGACTGATTTCACAAACAATATATCAATTTAAAATATAACGAAATAATTTTCCATCTGTTTTTGTCGATGTTACGTTTAATTACGTTATATCTGCGTGCTCTCTAAAAGATTATCTCAAGAGAGGTTTGTTTACAGACGCCATTGTATAGCAGTGACGTACCTTCTTCAATATCCAGGGCCTAACATTAGATTCTTCGATATTTCCATTATTATGCAATATACAAAAGGTATCTTAAGAGAAAAGTTTTTTGCATTTATAAACTTTACGGCTTTAAATTATTTTCAATTATACAGAGTGTTTCGTTTGCGCACAACTGCCAACTACCTCAAAATATGAAATAAAATACCATTATAATACATTGTTACACTTTCGAAATCCTTTGGTGACACAGTTTGCATCACCTTTGTAACTTTTTTATTATTAAATGACTGAAATAGTACTTATTATACAGAGTGATTCAGCTTTTAACACCTTGTTGCTTTTTGTCATTATATATGTATATATACAGTGTGACCAGTGAAGTCCGCATCATATGGGACTTTTTTTTTATTAATAGATTTATTCTAAATTTGAGTTTGGCATCAATTTCTGCTTCGATCAAGATGAAAATTAACCAAAAAAATAATAGTCACGTGATTCGCATTATCTGTCAAATTTAAATTTTTTCCAAAAAAAATTCAAAAATGGGGTTATTTCTCAAAATATCGAAAAAAGTTATTTTTTCTAAAAACAATTTTTAGCCCATATGCAAAATTTCAGCTGCATAAGATAATTTAGATTTTTTGCCAATTTTTTGTAAATTGCACCACTGTTGCGAAATAAGACAACGCAACCTACATAAAACTTCTTAGTTTTAACAATGCTTTATTCCAGACACATTTTCTTTAAGGCAGCGCCATATTCAATGTGTGTTTTTCTACAAAATCCAAATAGGGCTATTACAATTTGGTCACATGTGATGCAAAGTTTATTTGTTTTTGACCCTGTATAGGGTAACTTCATAAAATAACTATTTTTGAAAATGTAGTTTGTGTCTAAAAGTAATACACATTAATATTAATACAGACAAGTACACAGCGTCACAAGTAAAGTCTGCATTAAGTGGAAATTAAATTTTCGTTTAACTTTACGTAAGTTTAACTAGTTTCAATGATTTAATTTAAAACCCCTTTATTAAAATTTGTTATGGAGCTATGTCATAAAAAGTAAAAATAGTCTTTTATTATTTAAGTTCAGTTTCCAAAAAATTAACTAGTTTTGTACCTTACGATGATGCACCAAACACAAGTTGGCCGCAAAACAAATGATAAAAAAGATCAACAAGCCCTTGCTTTATTAATGACAGTCAAATCGCTTTCTGTTGTCATAGTGGCTTTTAATTAATATTGCGTATTAAATAAAAAAATGTTAACTGTACAGGAAAGAATTGAAATTGTATTAATATGTGGTGAAAACACAAGTCATCGTGTAGCGGCCAACATTTTTAATGAAAGGCATCCAGGCAAAAATGTGAATAGGATTATGGTGAAATTTAAATCAACTGGATCGGTGGAAAGTTCATTTAAAACACCTCACAATCCTATAAAACATAGTGAAGAAGTCCAATTAAATGTTTGCCTAGATATTGTGGAACATGGTCAAACTAGTATTAGACATGTTTCTCGCAGAACTGACGTTCAAAGAGAGAGTGTAAGGAATATTTTGCACAAAAATAAATTTAAGCCGTATAAACCTAAATTTATAAATACTGTTAAGGAACAAGATTTTGACATACGTTTGGGATTCTCTTTTTGGTACCAGGGGGAAAAAGAAGAAAATGCGTCCTTTCCGTTTCACGTTTTATGGACCGACGAGGCCACTTTCACTTCAAACGGCGTTGTTAGCTCTCAAAATTGTAGATGGTGGGCTCAAGAAAATCCAAATTTTATAATAGAATACAAGGACCAGTATTCCTTTAAAACTAATGTGTGGTGCGGTATTTTAAACGATCAAGTTGTTGGGCCTTATTTTTTTAGAGTCAATTTAACGCTTCCTTAACACCGAGGTCATTGAAGTTTTGGACAATATGTCTATTGAAATAAGGCATAATTTGTGGTACCAGTGTGACGGTGCTCCCATCCATACTACAAGACGGGTTCAAGATCGCCTCTTGGAAATATTTAGGGGCAAAGTAATTGGGCGTAATATGGAGCAATACTAGCCGGCTAGGTCTCCGGATTTAACCCCACTTGATTTTTTCTTGTGGGGTTACCTAAAACAAAAAGTTTACAAAGAAAAACCTTTCCGTAATGTTGATCATTTGGAAACGGTGATTCGAAACTGTATTTTAGAAATAAGGCCCCTTAGTATCAGAAACTCCATTAAAGATGTATCAAGAAGAACAATTGTTTGTATTGAACGCAATGGGAGGCACACAGAAATGTAATTTTAATTTTTAGGTTTTTTAAATTATGTTTAATTTAATATTCAAATACCAAAAATACATATTGTTATTAATTGAAAAGGTGGAATTTTAAATGCGTTTAATTTTTATAATGTATTATGATTATTTTATTAGAAAATTTGACTTTTCAATTAAACTATTTTGTTAATATTAATGTGTATTACTTTTAGACACAAACTACATTTTCAAAAATAGTTACTTTATGAAGTTACCTTGTACAGGGTCAAAAACAAATAAACTTTGCATCACATGTGACCAAATTTTAATAGCCCTATTTGGATTTTGTAGAAATACACACATTGAATATGGCGCTGCCTTAAAGAAAATGTGTCTGGAATAAAGCATTGTTAAAACTAAGAAGTTTTATGTAGATTGCGTTGTCTTTTTCAATATTTTGAGAAATAACCCCACTTTTGAATTTTTTTTGGAAAAAAATTTAAATTTGACAGATAATGCGAATCACGTGACTATTATTTTTTTGGTTAATTTTCATCTTGATCGAAGCAGAAATTGATGCCAAACTCAATCTATTAATAAAAAAAAATCCCATATGATGCGGACTTCACTGGTCACACTGCATATATATATATATGAGAAGTTGTTTTCTTGGGTTGTATCCCGCGTCTGAAGTAAATCCGTGTTAAAAACCGGATTGGTAGATACTCGACGTTTTGATGAATACTTCTGCATCTTCTTCAGGAGTATATTGCTCGATTGGAGTTCGACGATCGAACTCCAATTATATTTGCAATTTGTTGTGATATTTCAGAAATATTAGTATTGACAGATGGATTTAAAATGAATGAAGCAGTTGGCTCAACTCAAAAAAAAATCAGAAATTTTTGAGCTGAGTGAGAGATTCAAAATATTTACTTGTTTCAATTTTCTCACATTTCTTAATGTAGTATGATGTATTAGGTACACTAGACAGTATTTGAGCAACCTCAACTTTTTTCTTGGTAGAATTATCAATGTAACCTTCGGCCACTGCTGAGGATTTCCATCCTCCTTGGCGCTTAATCGTTATAAAGTCACCTCCACTATTAGCCAAGTGTGTCACACTGGAACGTCTAAAGCAATGTCCAGTGAAGAGCTCAGGATTAGGTGAATTTAAGTAACTATCAATATTTTTTGGTACTTTTTCTATGGTATTAATACCAATTGGACTATTAACGCAAGATCCATTTCTATATGCAGGAACAAGCGTTTATGTGTAACATGGCTGGGACGAAGTGAATAATATGTTTTAACCAATTCAATCCATAATCTTTGTGTTATAATAAATTGTCTTCGAACATAAGTTTTAGTTTTTGGCACTGCAACCATTATGACATCATTTTTAAACTGTATATCATCTAAAGTCATGTTCATTATTTCTTCACGACCACAAGCTCCATTATAGCCCATTATAAGGATAATCTAACAAAATATTAATATGACTATTATAACAAAATAATGTAGAAAATTAGTAAAACACTACTACAATGATGTTTTTATTACTTACTTTTATTGCTAAATATGTTTTATCATTAGCTTCTATTATAAACTGGTTAATATGATCTATTTCTAAAATCTTGGATTCTTAGACTCCTAACCTTCAGATACTTTTTAAAAATGTAAGAAGCCTAGAAAATTTTGAGATATCTTAACTTTTATAAATATTTAAACAACATCGTAACATGTAGACCACAAGGACGATGCCTTTTTATCTTGCTTTCTTTATCAAAATAAGCAATTACTACATTTCCCTTAATATTTGCAATATTATTTTCTTTACACCAACTTAAAAAGAACTAGAATTGCTTTTCATAAACATGGCGAGACTTTGTTGGCAAAAGATTTTGTAAATTGTCTTCTGCTATTTTGCGAATCTCTGGAGGCGTGCAATTATTTATTTCGTCCATTTTGTTGATAATTTGAAATAATTTATTGCATAAATCAGACTAAATTTTAAACAAAATGATATTTCAAATATTTAAAATGTTTTACTTAAAAATCAGAGTAACCATAAAATGTTCGAACAAAACATGTCTCTCATTTTAAGCTTTTTTGAACATTTAATAACCGAAATAGAAAAAATAGTATAAAATACACGTTTCATAAGACATTTTGCGCACTTGTTCTTTAGAAAACTCGCCTAGCGGCTCGTTTTTTAAACTTGAACGCGTGCGCAAAAACCTTGTCTTATGAAACTTGTATTTTAATATACTATTTTTTTAATGTATAATTAATATAGATTAACTTGGAAGCAATCAACAGGATAATAAGCGCCACTAAAGATATAATTAAGTATTTTCATGCAATTAAAGAAAATTTTTGGTACATGAAAATGAAAATATGAGGACATAAGACAAATTAAATAATAAGTAATATATAAGAATAGATATATTCCTTAGGGTTGTTACCGCTATGCAAAAGCTGAATTTCTTAAGCCGTCTTCGCATTTTTGTTTTCTAATGGAACCCTCAAAAATTATTTTCCACTGAAAACTAATTGAAAGTACTACCAAAAATATACTAAAATACATAGGTTATCATTTGCCGAAATATCGATGACACAACATTTACAAATGGCAAATGTATAACAAAGTACGTGGAACGTTGTTAACGTGTGAATCTAACTTTTAAGTAATCTCTATTTACAGGCAAATATATTTAATTCTACAAACTGAAATACTTTACATTTTTTGACCTCTAATACCGACCATGTCACACTATACAATTTAAGGATATCCCTGAATACAATTGCGATTTTTTTAATACATTCTGTAAAGTAAAAATAAAAAATTACTTATTTTGGGCCTCTTGTTACTAAAAGTTAGCACCTCTCTCAATATTTCATCAAACACTATACGGATTTACTTGTGGTTCTTTTAAAATAACCGACACCTGCGCATCGTCAACGGAGTTTATAGAGTTTTATGAATACGAATAGCTCAACGGGATGCTCTCGATAAGCCAAATAACGCCTCACTAAAACTTTTAGGGCTCAGTAGTTCCGTCAATTTCAAAAGGGCCAGGGACATATATGATACTGATGGATTTCTCCCTATGGGGCGAGTAAGATGATATATAGATTATATGTAGACCTAAGTCAGGCACAGCCACAAGAGATTTAGAATTTTACCTCGCTTTTCGGTAGGAATATATTACAGTAATAATACAGAAGTTATTGCAACAATTGTATAGAGGATTGTAAAACAAACAGTTGTTGAATATTTTGTAATTTTGAAACTAATTTATAGTGTAAATATAAATAATTTGTTGAATTGATCAGATATCAGATAACATCTTCATTTTCATATTTGTTTTTTTTGTATATTAACTTCAATAAATAACTACATACTATTTATAAAATATAGTTTTTTTGATATATACGAAATTAGAACAACAAAAGACAGATACAAACGCAAAATGACAATTAAAAAAATTGAAATTCAACAGTTTAATATTTACGGGCCTTCTGCTGGTTATATACGCGCCTCCACCACTATGTCGCGGTGCCTTTAGCGTTACGGTCGCAAAGGCCGCTAATCCCGTGACGAGGGGTTGCTCAGGGGCGAGCACTTGCTTATAATTATAAACTATCAAAATGCAAAAGGTACCTACCTTTAATTCTCCACAAGCCTGGCTTTCTCTTAAGGAGGCGAGGAGATATAACTGTCTCAATAACACACTTATTTATTAAATACTAATAACCACTAGATGACAACAATAAGAATGACTACGAAGGATCACAAGTGATCCTCCTATCGGAAGATCACTTACGAATTCTCATTCTGTTCGGAATATCCTCTTTTATTACCTCGGTAACGCCAAGTCCGTCATTACCCCGCTGAATCCGCACATTCCTTCCTTTCGATCAACTTCCGTTGAACTCATCGAACGCACAGGCAGGATGTATCGACTCAGCGCTAAATAAATCAGGATTCAAGTTACCGCTGTAATAATTCTACTACTATACAGAGTGTTGATTCGCGACATCATCACTAAATTGGATTTCCATCTTGTAGTACATAATTATTGAGCTTTTGCCTTAATGTTTTAATTTTGAACTCTGTACGACACGAACCATATGTCGCGTAGGTGAAGGGCGTGTTTCTTTTTTTTTTTTTTTGATAGTTTATATTCAACTTAATCGTTTATGGATATTTTTTACTAATTTTAAGTTCATAATAAATTTTAAGATATCTACTTTATGTTTTCGACGTTTGGCCAGCTTCTGTGCCTTATAAAATGACTGTCCATATAAGAAAATTACACATTTTGTAGAGTAGGATTTCTTTCTATTATGTAAAATAAAATCCTAGTGGGCTAATTGACGAACTAAAAATACTGAGGTGTGGCCAGCACATGACTTTCTTATAGGCAAGAGTGTTTCAAATTATACAATTTTAAGAATTTCTTTATACAAAAATTATTCAAAATCCTATTCTTAGTAGTTCTACTCTCTTAATAAATCTCTATAGAATGCATACTTTGCAAGATATTCGAAGGTGTTACTTCTAGTCAGAATTTTCAATGTTTTTTTATACAAAATGTATACAAAAAATATCCAGCTCTAAATACTTTTGCAGTCTTCATAAATATATATAGAACGCATAATTTAAGACACATTTGCAAAAAAAAGTCGCTATTAGATAAGAGTAAAAGTATTACTTCCGGTCCGAATTTTTTTTATACACCAGGTATTAACAATTGAGTTCTAAATACTTTTGTATCCGTAGCGTAGCTGTCGAAAAAGCTTGACATGCGAAATATTGGTAAAAAAACTGATTTTCGATAAGAATAATAGACCCTGTAGGAATTTTCAAAAACTTTTTTGATCAAATTTTTCTCAAATTTTGAATTCTTTATAAATTTGTGTAAACTTAGTAGTTGACGAAATATTAGCAAAATTCGACTTTTTCACCGGAGTAAACTACTACTTCCGGTCTACCGATTTTTCTGAAAATCTAATCAGATCTCCAGAGGGTGATTATACTCGTAAATACCAAATTTGGAATTGATGTCTATAGCCGTTTGACCGCTACCGTGGTCACACACACACTGACAGACAGACATAGACACAGACATTTTTTGAATACCATTTTTTCGGTATCAAGGGACTTCAAAACGTGTTAAGACGCCCCTGAAACTCATTGGATAAAATCCATCCAGAGAGAGAATTCAAATTTTTCCTAAACTGCCTTCAATTTCTTTTTAATTATAATTAACAAATCAATATCTTCTATTCCAAATAGGGGAGAGTGGGGTACATTCGGCACTGGGGTAGATTCGTCATATTATAAAAGAAGAACTATTTTTTAAACTTTCCGCCAAAATCGTCAAGAAATCTCTTCCGTCAATCCTCCGTTTTGTATGTATAACGTATTGATGATGCCAGTTGTGTATTAGGTATTCTTAGTGAATATTAAGTGTTATGCGACTAAACAAGGTAAGTTTTTTACAATTCTGCACTGCAAAACTATTATATTTATAATAGAAATAAATGCACTGCGATTTAGCCGTATATTACAATAATGCGCCTAAAAACAAAATCAGGTCCCACCTAACCTCAACTTAGGCATGTTTTATGTGGGTATTATGGATAGTAATAATTGTACATGTGGGGTACATTCGGCAGGCAGTAGTGGGGCAGATTCGTCATACTGCCGAATCTACCCCGTGCTTTATCTAGCTAGGCACTTCCTATTGTAATATAGCTGTAGTTTTATTACAATAAGTTTAAGACTAATTTATGTTTGCAGATGCCACGCACATACATAAAAAAAAAAACAGATCGCGTCAGCATTAATGAAAATATAATGAATTCGGCCATACGAGAATGTCTCGCGGGACGATTAAAAGTCAAAGAAGCAGCTAGGCAATATGGCCTTAAAAGAACTACCCTATAATCTAGAATTATTAAGAGAAAGAGGTTGTTAGACGAAGTTCCTAGGAATTATGATGATTCGGGAAATGAAAGTGAAGATGATGGCCCCAAATACAATAGCAAATACACTGCAAAACAAGTATTTACTAAAGAGGAAGAACTGGAACTTAGCGCATACATAAAAAATTCATCAAACGTATACTACGGATTATCATACAAGCAAATTAGAATTTTGGCATTTGAATTTGCAAAATCACTTCCCAATTGTAAGATGCCTGAGAATTGGGAAAAAAATAAGATGGCAGGTATGTATTTTCTTTTACATTTGTTTTAACAAACATGTTTTATTCCTTACTTCCTTTGTAGGACCAGACTGGCTATATAGTTACATGAAGAGGCATCAAGATCTTTCGTTGCGAAAACCAGAGAGCACTAGTTTGAGTCGTTCAATCGCATTCAATAAACCTGTAGTGGATGACTTCTTTAGAAAATATGCTTCTGTCCTGGAAAAGTACAAATTTCGTGCCGAACAAGTGTGGAATTTGGATGAAACAGGGATCACAACTGTTGCAAGGCATGTGAAAGTGGTCACCACAAAAGGGAAGAAGCAAGTAGGTCAAATTTCTTCAGCAGAAAGGGGCTCGCTGGTCACGTTTGTAGGGATCGTTAACGGTGTTGGCGCGATGGTTCCTCCTGTTTTCGTATTTCCTAGGATTCGTAATCCCTCTGAATATTTATCAGAAGGGTCGCCTGTAGGATCTATTGCACTAGGAAATAAGTCCGGTTGGATGACCGTAGAATTATTTCCAAAAGTTTTGGAACACATCGTGAATATTACTCGCTGTTCTGTAGAAAAAAAAAATTTGCTGCTGATAGATAATCACGAATCTCATGTGTCAGTTGAAGCAATAAGGTATTGTAAAGCCAACGGGATAGTTTTACTTTCTTTCCCACCTCATACGACGCATCGGCTCCAGCCTTTAGACGTGGGAGTTCATGGCCCCTTCAAAACACACCTGGCTACTGCATTTAACGATTGGATGTTAGCACATCCAGGTCAGGCCATAACCATAAGAAATATAGGATATTTGGCAAACAAGGCGTACGAAACTGCATTTTCTTTCAAAAATATTACTCACGCGTTTAAAAACACTGGATTATGGCCAATCAACAGGCTAATATTTTCAGATGAAGATTTTGTGGCGAGTAGTGTTACAGATAGGCCTTTAATTCCAGATGAAGCTTTACGAAAACCTCCACTTGATGATAACAATCCTGCCGCCCTTGAAAATAATGACACACATGGGGATGTTTTACCAATTGATGTTAATAATGAGAATCTAAATTCACAAGATGGTACTGCTCAGGACGTTTTACAGTTAGAGCAACCTTCAACTTCCGGTCTCAGTCTGGAGAAACTGGTTCCTTATCCCAAAGCTGCCATCAGTAAACCAAGAAATAGTAAAAGAAAATCAAAATCGACAATTTACACGGACACTCCTGAATTACTGATAAGAGAAAATATAGAATTAGAGAAAAAAAGAAAGCTAGAAGTTAAGAAGCAACCGACGGTGAAAAGAAATATATTTGACAACGTGAAAAAAAGGCAGAAAATTGAGGAAGACGAAAGTCAGTCAAGCGATTCTGATATCTCATTGGACGATGTTAAATCCAGCAGCAGTGACGATTTTGAAGAACTGGAAACTGCTTCCGAAAGTGAGCTTGAAATTGGCAATTATGTTCTCGTTAAATTTTGTACAAACTCTGGAGCAGTAATTCATTATGCAGGTCGCATTGAACAAATAAATTCCCCTACGTACACAATTAGGTTTATGAGAAGAAGAGGATTTACTCAAAAAATTTTTTTCCCACCGGTAGAAGACAGAAGTGACATTAATATTGCGGACATTGTAGCCAAACTTCAAACTATATCTCAAACTGGTACTGCAAGAACTTCTTCCATGTTTACTTTTAGTTATAACTTTGGTTCATTCATTGTTAAATGATTATTATTAATTTCCAACTTAAATATATCAGTTAAATAACATTGAGTTTATAGTGGTTTCACGGGACGAATCTACCCCACACCTTGGCCGAAAGTACCCCACCAACGGGGTACTTTCGTCACTTTTCCACATTTTGAAAAAATGCAAATAATCATGTAAAATAAGCAATATAGACGGACAAGGTTTTGTGCAATTTTTTCTTAGTCTATGTAGATGTGAACTATAAGTAAAAATTCATTTTATAAAAATGCATGTCCATTTTACGATTTTTTTAATAAAAAAGGGCCGAATGTACCCCACTCTCCCCTATACTCTGCAGAACATGTAAATAATTTAATGTAAGATGAAAAATATATGAGTAAGGCATTTACTCTGATAATTTCAAAAAACGATAAAGATTGGTTAAATGTTACAAAGAACCTCGTAAAATTCCGTTATTACTTTCTGAATCTCCTGAAATAAAGGCCGTTTCATCACTATATAACCTCATTCAATGAAAATAAATAAATACATCCCGCGCCTTATTTCATTTCATTTAAATTCTACTGTAAATCTTCTCCAGCCTAACTAAACCCTTTTTATCACAATAAAAACAATTTAGTAATTTATTACGTGGAACAGATAGCGCAACATGAATACGAGTCAAGGACTTTTCATCCTTTTTGATTACACATTTCACGATACCTGAACCAGTGATAAATTTTACAGGCTGTTTCGTGCGGGGTGCTTTTTGTTTTACATTTACAACTGTAAAAACAGTTGTGTGCGTTTCGGTCTTCGATACGTCAACTGGAGGAAGATTGATCGTCCGTGAATACGAAGAATTATCTTTGAAATATCAGCGGAAACTTCATTCCACCATAATTAATAACCGAAGAGTTTAACTGTGTAATAGTCCCGTAGACTTTTTTACCGAAAATTTCGCTGCATGCCATTAATATTATTCGTAAGCGTTACGTAAATTTTTATTAATTGCTTTAAATGAATTATGACAAGATATCGCTCAAAAATGTTAAAGCTTTTTATTGCTAATCCTGCGTGCATTGATGCTTCAAGAGTTAAATATTTCGCTTTTCATTTTAAATTATCCGTGATAAAGTCAAATAAGGGTGCTTTGTTTCGATTAATAATGAATTTTCAAAGTGTATTCTATTATTGTCATGCGATTTGTCTTAAGTACATAATGTATTAATTAATGCTTAATTGTTTTAATTATAATTTTCTGCTTTTAGCACTGATAATTAATTTTTAATTTAAAAATTTACCCATGGCTGAGATTCGAACCCAAGGCCTCCCGAAATCTAGTCGGTTCCACTACCTTCTGGCCACCGCGAGTTCGAGCCTTTAAGTCGCACTAAATTATTTCAAGTAAATTTTAAGTTTCTTTAAAATTAGTTTTCTCAGTGTTGAAAATTCTAATTATAATTTTCTGCTTTTGGCACTGATAATTATTTTAATTAGCTAAATTTTTAATTTAACAATCGAACGCGGGTGTCTGTGTTCAACACTGAGAAAAAATAATTTTAAAGCAATTTAAAATTTAGTAAATACGTCGGATTGCCGACAGTACAAATTATCATCTGTTACTTAATATAATTCAGTAGGACTTAAAAACTCGAACGCAGACACCTGCGGTGGCGCGGAGGTAGCGCAACCGACTAGAGATCGGGAGGTCGCGGGTTCGAAGCTCAGCCGTGAATAAACTTTTAAAATAAAAATTTACCTAATTAAAATAATTATCAGTGCAAAAGCAGAAAATTATAATTAGAATTGTAACACTGAGAAAAACTAATTTCTAGTGCTTGATTGTTTGTTCGTTAGCATGTTTTTAAATCGAATTTCTCTTCCATTATTATTTAGCGAATATTTCTGTAAATATTGATTGCATGAAATGTAACTAAACTATATATCTATCCTTGATTTGTGAAATCTATATTTTTAAAATTATTATTCTAGTTTTTAAAAGAAATAAACCTATTTACTTCTTGTAACCGTTTTTCTGTCAGTGCAACATTTTCTCTACGTTCTTTATTATCCTTAGTTCTATTACTTTTATATTGTTCTATTCAAGATATTTGTGTCCGTTTAACTTTATTACTATTATATTGAACCATTTCACTAATCTCTGTGTATTACAAGCTTCTAACCTCTAGCTGTTCTCCGCTCTGATTTCTGTCCTAATATTCTTCTCTCTGTGCTTATTACATCTAAACCAGTTGAAGTAAACGAAGACTATTTAGACGAGTACTATTACCACTGCTCCACCAATTTTCCACTACGTAAATATTATTAGTACTCCGGTTGATTTGCCGCTATTTCCTGCTCAGGATTTACTTCTTCGTTTCTTCCTTGACTTGCGACAACCTCAAGCTATTAGCGCTCTTTGTGATATTGATGAACGCAGTGGTGTCCTAGCTTTTTGGTAAACAGAAGCACCATGTAGTGTAATGTCAGGGTCTCCATGTAGCATCTCAAAGCTGATAATTGGCTTTGGAGAAATGACATTTTGCATTATTGATAAAAAGAAAAACCACCTTTCTAAAATAATTAGATAATATTTATTTATGTAATAAGTCAGTAAAGTGATACTTTATCGAACGAGTCTGATTTATGAGCCAAGCGAGTGAAGCGAGCGCGGCGAGTAACAGACGAGTTCGGTAAAGGTACTTTTCTGACGTGGTGCATACAAAATTTTATCGCCAACCGTGAAAATTGTTAATTTAAGAAATAAAGATATAATAACTTATGACAGTTTATGACAGTGACAAACGATTTATTTCTAACGTCATCAGTCATGGCTACGCTGACAGATATTAGCGGCAGGTAAAGTACTTTTTAGTATGCATGCATCATAAACCAATCAAAACACACCCATAAGCGTGCATAATCGGGCCTTTATCGCACGGCGTGCGTATAAAGGTTGCTTGGTAACAGCCAATCCCAAGGGTTTAATAGTCCATTGAAATGTCAGGAAATGTCAAATGACATATAGGTACATGTCACTCGATAATATGTATTGGAATTATTGATTTATTATTGTTGCATTTATACTAAAAAATATCGTATGACACAGTGCATAATTAGCTTTTAAAGCACTCGTTACTCGTGCTTTAAAAGCTTGATTATGCACTAGTGTCATAATATACTATTTTCTATTCCAGTGCTATAAAGTTCACTTTACGACACCCGTTTTGGTTGCATAAAGTATTACTTTATCGCACGCTAATTTTATTTTTTTGAAGTTGGTAACAAAAAAAATGGAACCAAATCGTATTTAAATGTCAAAATATAAGCCTTTAAAGTATCAAAAATGTGCAATAAAATTGTACAAAGAATAAAAAGCACACATGCTAACATTTCACTTACTAATTCGCAATATAAATTGTTAAGCAGAGTTGGATGATAAGTTTTCGGATGCTACTATTGACATTTACTTACCATGTTGAATAGTACAACTGTTATAAAAGTTTGTTTTGATAAATATGTAGAGAGTTTGTGGACGAAAGATTTTGTAAATTGTCTTCTGCTATTTTGCGAATCTCTGGGGGCGTACAGTTATTTATTTCGTCCTTTTTGTTGATAATTTGAAATAATTTATTGTATAAATCAGTCTGAATTTTAAACACAATTACATATAGCACCACCGATATTCAAATATTTAAAACGTTCTACTTAAAAATCAGAGTAACCAACTTCAAAAAAGCAAAATTTCTAAAATATTCGAACAAAACATGTCTCTATTTTAAGCTTTTTTGAACTTTTATAAATAGAAAAAATAGTATAAAATACACGTTTCATAAGACATTTTGCGCACTTGTTCTTTAGAAAACTCGCCTAGCGGCTCGTTTTCTAAACTTGAACGCGTGCGCAAAAATCGTGTCTTATGAAACTTGTATTTTAATATACTATTATTGTACAGTACGATAAAGTATTTCTTTACCTCCATAAAACGCTATGGTAACGCATCACTTTACTGACGGTTGTGTATAATTAGTGTATAATATTTTTTTAATAAGTGGAACGTAAGATAGAATCCGATTAAAGTCCGTCAAGGTCGAGCGTGTGTGTGATCGTTAGATGTCAAATGAGGTAGGGAAGTAGGGTTGGGAGTAAGATATTTTACGACTGGAGCAACACCAAAAGTCAAAGACCATTCAAATTCTAATTATCAGCATCAGATTTATTTAAAACTCAACAACCTAACGAGTAGTTTGTACAAATGGCAGTAATATAAAAGGCAAATGTGAATATTCATTTATAAGAACAAAAGATGTGTAAATTATACGCTATAGAGAGAACATAGTGTCAGTTTATAGACAAATAAAGTAAAGCCTGGTGGGGGTATGGGGAGGGTTAAAATATTGCAACCTTGGCGGGTTGCATCCGTTAAGTATAATATATAATAAAATTTATTAAATTACATAAATTCGAATATTCTTATTTTTTAATTGTTTATTAAATTAAAGCTACTTATCTAATAAAATTATATTTAAAAAAACAAATTATAGATTTTTGTAAAAATAAATATTTGTAGTGCCCATAAATTACTCGTAAACTTTCAATACATACCTGAAATAAAAGTGTTATTTCCAAAGATGCCTTTCAGAACAACTAATAGTTCTGCAAACAAAGAAATGTGTGTTATTCAACTGTAATATTCACTCAATATTTACTCTATGTAAACCCGAAATATAATAAATATAAATGTGTATATGTACTTAGGTTAGAAATAGCAAAAACTACTTACATCACAGCTGAATTATATGCGTATATATTTATTACTATTATATCTATATACTTCAATATTTAACTACTTGCTTGAATTTACATATACCAGGTTTTATTGTAGAATTCCCTACTGATTTAATTTACAATATAATAATATCTAAAAGCTTTCATCACGTTCTTATGGATCTCTTGATGGAAGTTTTAATTCACTCTCACTCGTTGATACAAATATTTAATAAACAATTCCACTGCAACCAATGAAAATGATGGACTTGCTTCACAATTTGTGTTTGTATAGCACTTCACAGGTATACTGTAGTTATAGTATATTTATAATAGCAATTTTCCCCAAAATACTTAGACCAAAGTATACTACCTACTTTCATTTGCAACCCAATTTGGCCTATGTATTTTCTTAAATAAATCATATATGAACATAAGAAGTCTTTAATTCAGGATAATAAAGAATAAAATACCAAATATATATGTATACAAATAAGCAGGTAATGACCCACCACCCACCAATGGCTATGTAAACATGCCCCTCTCGGCTTCACTTTTTGTCGATAATGCTTTCTCCTTTGTTTCTATCCTCTTTCTTCACAACCAAATATCAAATATTAGCGTTGACAGTTATGTATGTATGTATGTACAAATGCGCACGTTTTTACGTGCACAATCTACTTCAACTCCGGATTTATTTGATTGCTCGTTATATGTATATTATAATATGAAGAAAGTTCCAATATAATAATAAATGATAGTATTAATTTAAATACGGAAAATGATAATCTGGTAATTTTATAAACTATTTGACTATATCTTGTAAAAGTACATGCAAGTAGTTGGTAATAAAGATGTCTGCTCAAGATTGGAAATCAAAATAAACTTATAATTATACATAGTTAAGACTTTTATTGCTCTTAAATCAGGGCTGTATTGGAAATTTAAAGTTAGTGTCATAAGGCTTGTTCCAACATAAATCACAAACTAATCATGAGAAATTTGATTAGTTGAGAAAAACCACATACTAGTTTGTGATTACTTTTACAATATTTGATTGGCTCTGTCTTGTTTATTATTTTATGTTGGACCATTTAGCATAATTCATTTCCCGATTTGAATTGATTTAGTCAATATGAATATTATGAAAATACATTTTGAAATATGAATATTATGAAAATACATTTTGAAATATGTACGAGGTTCTATATTTCTTGTTACGAAAAAAGCTAAAACGATTTATGGTTTATTTAAGAATTTGAAACGTTTTCGGATATAGTATATTACCTTGTATATCTTTAGAGTAGCTGAACGCATCTTCTATGTCAGACGCACATAAATCAGTACAAAAAAGGTATACGCCAAGAAAATAATACATAAAATTTATTTTAATGTTCGGTATACATATATCATTTCCATGAAAGTGGTAGCCTACACATTCTTATACCTTTTTTATATTCAGAACAAATGCTTTTGTATTTTATGTCATTTTACAAATATGTTGTTCGCTTTTTTCTCTTATCACCTAGGTAGAATTGATTCGACGGATTTTTTCAGGATGTTTTTATCATGTTTATTAACTTTCATATGGGCACTTTCTTTTCTTTGAAATATTAATATTATTTGTTTGTATAGAAATCATATAAGCCTACTGTGATGATGAAAATTTTCGATCTCGCGATTTTTGCAGATATCCACGTCTTGAAGTCCATTGATACAGAAAAAGAGGTTTTCAAAAATGTCTGTGTGTTTGTCTGACTATCTTTGTGGGTTCGTCCTGTCCGCAATAGTGGGCAAATGGCTAAAGCTATCTCAAACTTTATATTTTACGAATATAATTTCCTCTGATTACATTTTCAGTGAAATCGATATACAGCAAATAGTAGATCAATTCAGCAAAAAATCAAATGTTACGAGTATATCATGAACTACTAAGTTTAGACAAATTTCTAAAGAATACAAAAATACTCAAAAGAGAAACTGAGGAAAATTTGATCAAATAAAATTCATTAAAGAACAGTTTTTGGCGAATACTTCGCGTATAAAGGATTTAAAGGTTGATTTTGAACATTCTTGTATAAAATAAAACCAAAATTCGGACCGGAAGCAGAACATTTTCACTTATCTAATAGTCGTTTTTTGCAAATATTTTGTAAATAATGTATTTTATACAGATTTATGAAAAATAGTATTTAGATCAGGATTGGAACAATTTTTGTAAAAAAAAAAAAAACAAAAGTATCTAAAACTGAATTTGGAATAAGTTTTGTATCAAAAATTCAGCAGGCACATGCACGTAAGAAAATACAGTAAATGTTGTGGTCATGTGACGGTTAATCTCGTCTAAAACGCTATAAAATTATTATGATAACATAATTTAATTAAGGAAAAATAAAGACAAATTGTGATTGAAATAGATAAAGGATGATATTTCAGGTTTAATAAAAATAAATATAAATTTCAATATGTTGTTGCCAAATAAACTAAAATTAAGAAAAAATGAATACTTAAGGTGTTCGAGATTATAAGGTATATCTGAGATCTCTACTTTCATTGGTGAAAATTTTCAGCGATTTTACTGGAAAAAAAACAATAGAAAAGAGACTTTACTCCGATATTTAGAATGAAAGGACACGTTCAAAATTGCCTCGTCAAAAATTCATTTTGCAGTTTGTAAAAACCTGAAATTTCAATTAAAAAAAAAATAGCACAAGCAAATAATATACAAATAGATACAATCAAATACAGTAGTAATTTGAAAAAATAAAAAAAATCCAGTAGGCATCTATTCAGTTCAAATATAATGTTTATTTTTTTATTTTGAACTTACATTAAAAATAAATTCCTTAGAGCTTATATTCCAAGAAAATAGTTCAACATCATCAAAAAATAATGGCACATATGATTCCATACGAACTGCAGAGTTCCAATATCGAAACTGGTTAGACAGTAACAGCACTAGAATCTTCAAGAAAGTTCAAAACTCTGTCAAAAAGAACTTCGCCTGATTGCAATTGCCCTTGCCAACAGTCTGAAAGGTACTTTTAATTGGTTTACAAAATTGTTACTAAAATTATACCTACTTATTACTTTCCTATTTAGAAACTCAAATCGTAATTATCTACTGTTTAGTGATATTATGTAAGAAATGAACGATTTTGTTATACGTATGACCGTTTCAAATTATACAAAAGTTGTTCTAAATTAAGTTTATCTTCTTAAGAAAAGAAACCTGTGTGTTATTTCACGTTCAAATCTTATAAATTCTTTTATACAAAAATTATTCTCTTCTAAGTACTTCTATTCTCTTAATAAATCTCTATAGAATGCATAAAAAAATTCCGGTCTAAATTTAGAAATTTTTTTATACAAAAGGTATTGAAAATAAATCGTTAAATACTTTTATACTCGTAATGTACCTGTCTAGACTGACTTGCGAGATATTCGCAAAATTACTGATTTTCGATAAGAGTAAAAGACCTACTTCCGGTAGGAATTTCGAAAAACTTCTTTTCTTCTCAAATTTACAGTACATTTGAATTCTTTATGAATTTGTTTAAACTTGGTAGTTGACGAAATATTGGCAAAATTCTTTTTTTTTACTGAAGTAAACTTCTACTTCCGGTCTACCGATTTTACTGAAAATCTAATCAAATCTCAATAGGCAAATTATACTCGTAAATATAAAAGTTGAAATTGTTAGCTATAGCCGTTTGACCGCTATCATGGCCACACACACAGAGAGAGAGAGAGACTGACAGACACACAGAGAGAGAAAGACATTTTTTTAAAACCACTTTTTCAGTTTCAGGTGGACATATGCAAAAATCTCGTGGTCGAAACAGGATATGAAAAACTTAGATACAATAGTAACTGATTAAAATTTTGAATTTTTAATATAATGATTGTTCAAATATCGAATAGTTCAAAGCTCATAGTTTAACTCAATATTCAAATAAATAATCGCATTCCTTGAGTTGATTTATTGAATAAATATGATTTATTATTCTCAAAAATATAAATTTTGTAGTAACACCTCTATTCATTGTTACAAATTAAATGAATCCCGATATTATTGTTTTTTCTTTTTCTTTTCTTTGTCAATCTACCCCATATAGCGACATCTTGTGTTTAAAAGCACAAGCATAAAATTCAATCATATATTTCTAATTGACAAAACTTGTGAATTAAAGAAGAACATAAAAAAACGAATCCAAGCCCTGATGAGACTTTAAATAAACTGAGCCATAAAGTAAGGATCATTTTGATTATTAATAAAATAAGAGTCCGGTTACAATAATTTACTATAATATTAGAATTTCCAATATTTATTAATTTAACAAATTATTATTAAGCAAAATTATTTGTACAATATACAGGGTTATTCACGCTATACGGCACGGAATATTGTGGCCAAAATACGTGACTTTCAAAAAGTTTCACTTTTGGGATATATGGGGGTCTAGTATGGTTACTTTTTAAAATTATTTTTATATTATACAGGGTGTCCCATAAGCCCTAAAAGTATCAAAGTTGTGTTTTTTTTAAATGGAACCCCCTGTATATTATTGTATTTTCGGATTCTCCGATCAAAATAAGTGTCTGTTTTAATAAGGTTTACAATACCTAAACCTTAAGGTTTTTTAAATAATTTGAATTTTGCCAAAATCTAACCTAATTTTCATGTTTCAAATACTTAAGAAGTATTTAAGTTATGTAAGCGAAATTTACAGCGAAGTGTAACAATATATCATATTTTATATCCCAATCATAATAAACTTGCCATCTTATACAGGGTGTCCAAAAATTAAAACTAATCAAATAAGAACTTTAAGTGGCTATAACTTGATTAATTTAAATAGAACGCCATATTTTTTAACTTACCAGGAAATGTACTTTTTAATTACCTATCGAATGGTATTAGGGTGTTCTATAGCTAAGTCTTCGCGTTTTTACAGAATACGCCAAATAATCGTTTTTTGTACCATTTGGTGTTTTTTAAATAAAAGTTCTAATGTATCTAGTTGCCTATGGTATTTAGAAATGTCAGATAATTTACAATTATAAGAATAATAATGACGAATATCGTTACAAATGTTCAGAAACTTGGAACGTTATTTATAATCTAACAGGCTATAACAGCAATAATGGTAATAACATATCAACGATAACATAAAACAGAAGCAAAATATTTATAACAGATGTTCGAAATGTCGACCGTCCATTTCCAGACACTTACATATTCTTTTTTCAAAACCACTGCTAACTCTGGACAACATTTGCGGGGTTACAGTTTCAAAAGCGTCTCTTATGCGTATTTTTATATCGTGTGGTGTTGTCGGAGGCGTATTGTAGACAATTCCTTTTATGTATCCCCATAAAAAGAAATCTGGTGGAGTTAAGTCCGGGGATCTGGGGGGCCAATTTTGAAATCCATTTCTTCCAATCCACCTGTTTTGAAAGTTGGCATTTAAAAATTGCCGAACCTCGCGATGATAATGAGGCGGAGCTCCATCCAGTTGAAGCCACATGGTTGTTCTGATGTTTAAAGGGACTTCTTCTAATAATACTGGAAGTTGGTGTAAAAGAAAATCGAGAAACATCATACCATTTAAAGGTCCTTCAAAGGGTCCAATTAAATATTGGCCCAGTATTCCACCCCACACATTAACGGACCACCTATTCTGATTTCTCATGACTCTGTATTCATGCGGATTCGAATCAGAATAATAATGGAAGTTGTGTCTATTCACGAGACCATTGTTATGAAAAATACATTCATCACTAAATAACACATTTTCAAAAAAGTTTTTATTTTCTGCCACTTTATCTAACACCCACATGCAAAATTCAGTTCGGTTGTCAAAATCATTTCCATAAAGTTCTTGGCAGAGCTGGATTTTATAAGGATGAAATCTGTGTTTTTTAAGAATTCTTGAAATACTTGCTTGACTAATGTTAGTATTTTCGGATATCTGATTTTGACTAACATTAGGATTTTCGATAACTGAACCAACTACCGTAAAAACATTTTCTTCATCTTCAGTGACAGGTTTTCTTGTAATGGGTTTTTTATAACTGACACTTCCACTTTCCTGAAACTGGTTTAATAATCTCTCAAAAACGGCTGGCTTAGGATGATTTCTTTCCGGAAAACTTTGAGCATAAACTCGAGAAGCCAATAAACAATTTTGATGACATTCTCCTAGGATAAAAATCATATCAATACGCTCTTCTTTTGGGTAAATCTTCATTTTGACTAAGCAACACCACAACAATATTCAAATAATAACGATCTAAACTTCCACAATTACAAAAAATAATACCACTATAGCAAAAACAGACTTTGCAGACTAAACTGACAGACTAAATGAATTTATGTGACATTTCTAAATACCATAGGCAACTAGATACATTAGAACTTTTATTTAAAAAACACCAAATGGTGCAAAAAACGATTATTTGGCGTATTCTGTAAAAACGCGAAGACTTAGCTATAGAACACCCTAATACCATTCGATAGGTAATTAAAAAGTACATTTCCTGGTAAGTTAAAAAATATGGCGTTCTATTTAAATTAATCAAGTTATAGCCACTTAAAGTTCTTATTTGATTAATTTTAATTTTTGGACACCCTGTATAAGATGGCAAGTTTATTATGATTGGGATATAAAATATGATATATTGTTACACTTCGCTGTAAATTTCGCTTACATAACTTAAATACTTCTTAAGTATTTGAAACATGAAAATTAGGTTAGATTTTGGCAAAATTCAAATTATTTAAAAAACCTTAAGGTTTAGGTATTGTAAACCTTATTAAAACAGACACTTATTTTGATCGGAGAATCCGAAAATACAATAATATACAGGGGGTTCCATTTAAAAAAACACAACTTTGATACTTTTAGGGCTCTTGGAACACCCTGTATAATATGAAAATAATTTTAAAAAGTAACTATAATAGACCCCCATATATCCCAAAAGTGAAACTTTTTGAAAGTCACGTATTTTGGCCACAATATTCCGTGCCGTATAGCGTGAATAACCCTGTATATACTCCAGATGTATTTCAAATGAAAATTAAGAAGACTTCAGGACACAAGTAAATTCCTAATACACAAACTCCTTCATCCATTACATTGAATAATTTCTACGAGTTAAAAACACTTTGTTTATTTTACATTATGAAACAAGCAAACTCTGAAATAAATTTATAAACTAAAATTCTTCATCGACATTTTTGGAGATAGATATTTATTAAGTAATGAAATGTTAACGGCCAGAAATAATCTGTTTAAAAATTCAAAACTCTCGTTAGTTAAAACTAAATAATTCACTTAAAACATAACGTTCTTAGATAGACGCTATGTTTTATTTCCAGCATAATATTTCTATCGCTAGTACATGCGTATAACGTTATATTTTGGGTCTGGTTAATAAATCACAAATAAATAATCGCGTTCTAGTGTTGAACGAGCTCCGTTAGTCACTAAATTAATAGTCGAGTTTTGCTGTTGCAGTTTAATCTCGGAGCGAAACAGAATTTCATTTACACTATCTGGTTCGTGTAATAAAATAGAACCATCAACATATATTTTCTTTATAGTACGTAATCCGTCTTGAAAATAACATTCCCCCTTGTAATATCTAGACGAGACAAAATAAATTTAAGAGATGATAGGGACGAGAGAAAGAAACGAAAACGGGAAAGCTTTTGTGAAAGCTGTCGAATTATTTTAAATGTGTTAATAGATGTCGTCGAACATTGAAGTCTTTCTTTTGTTTAGTAAAGATTAAAAATAAATTTGCTTCCCATAATAACAATATTCTCTACTTCATGGTGGGAGATTTTGGTACAATTTTTGATGCACCTTTATGTGTGATCCTTAACTTGGCTTTCCGAACACGCGCCCTTCCAGATGCTTGGAAGATTGCGAGGATCTGCCCAGTCTTTAAAAGAGGTGCTGCTAACAATTACAATGAATATTGTACTATCTTTATTATCTCAGTTTTTATAAAGGCATTAGAATCGACAATCGACGAGCTAGTCACCTTTCTCACTAACTCGTCTATTTCCTTTCACCAACACGAATTTACTATCGACAATTTATGTACTTTATCCCAAGTGATAGCTGAGATACTGAATCTGTATGAACTGTGGACATAATATATAGCTTTTGACAGCATTTACCACTCAACAAACCTCAAAGTTGGGTGACACAATGTAGAGAAACCCCTATCTCTAAATTAAGATATTTAATTTAAAGTTAAACTTTAGAAATAAAATGTAAAACTATTTGTTTTGCCAGCTCAACTCAAATTATCTCAGGGCGATTCGAGTTAATTGAAATGATTAAGTAAAAGGGATTCCTGTACATTAATAAAAAAATACCATTTCAAATTTTAATAATCCTTATATTAAAATCAATGAATGTATCTATAATTTTACAAACAACAGAAGAAGTAACATATATTTAAAAAGCAATTCTAATAAAAAAAAATTTACAAATATTAAACTAACACAAACATTTCTGTAGGTCCTTTGTTCGATGCAATCGTAAGTTATAAACGCCAGAATTTATTACATACAATGCACATTCTATATTATACGTGTTTATATCGATACTTGTGAACATATCAAGTTACTTTACACATATATTTGTTAGACGATATTTCTTTAATTACTTTCTGTTTGAACTTTTATTTTTACAATCTCTCCTCTTTTATTACAAAAACATTACAGTCATTAAACAATAATCATTTAAATAATACCTTGTCTAAATTCTTCTTATTCATCTTCTTTTTTGTACTGTTTCCAGCAGGAACTTCGGGCTGCTTATTATCAACGAAATCTTCTTTATTTCTAGGATGTTTTCAACGGCATCATCTGCTTGTTCTGCTACTCGAAATACAATCTTTATTTTAACAATATAACACGTTGCACAATTACTTCTTAGGTGCAACTTGGACCACTACTTTACTACGTTTTCTCGGTAGTAAATTATTTATTGAAGTTAAAGTAACAATGAATCTTATGCGTAGTCTATTGTTAGGAGTTAGCCTTTTGATACGATATTTAACATATCTTGCTGTCGACTCTCTCTTTTCTCACACGTATTTCCCTTTTATATCAGAATGTCTGGGGTTCCCCGCTTTCCACAAAGTTCAGAGGTTCCCATTCACATTTACACGCACATACACGTTTATTTAGCCGCGGGATTGTATATTGCTATTGGAGTGTTTATCACGTTAATATAAACTTTCGTCGTCACCCTTTTTTACTCATAAATATATACAAAACCTATGACTAATTCTACTTAATAATACAATAACACATTCATTAATTTTAAATATTATTTCTCTTCAAAATATTAATAAAAAAATATCCTTAATTAAATCCTTAAAAAAATAATAAAATTTTATAAAATTAATAAAGTGAAATGGGCTGTACCATTACATGCACTATTCTGTTTTTTTGTTCTTTATGACAAACCCCCAGAATTTCGTCTTCTTATAATTACATTAAATACGTTCATCATGTTTAATCATCTATTGTACCACAGGGATACAACCTTAATCTACTTTAATTCAAGCTAGTCATAAGTGCTCTCAATAACGCGGCAAATATTCTGTTCTGGCTTATACTGACGTCTTAAAAATGTATTATAGAATAGTTACTTCTTCAGATGCCGATATGCTTCAGTAGGATTTAAACCTGATTTTTATCTGGTGCAAGAGGAATAGGCTTTACCTGAACATAAACAAGTGCTACTCTGTTACACTAGAAAATTAAACTACATTCGTTCAGTCATATTGGCAACATATTCATATCTAGTTTGTTAGTCACTCGTCAAAGACCTGGGGTGTTGTTTCATGCTCTAAATTAAGTTTTAAACCTCTTAGATATATGCTAATTGTACAATTTTTGAGATATTGGCCAAAAACACTTCTTCGATAAGAGTAAAGAGAAAAAGACAAATTTTATAAAACTCTTTATTATAAAATTATTCTCTAAATCAGTTTTGAGTACTTTTCTATTAGATACTTGTCTAAATTTAGTAGTTGGTGAGGTACTGGTAAAATTTAATTTTCTCACTGAAGTAAACTACTATTTCCGTTCTAGTATAATGATTAGGGCGCGGACCCGTACGGTTGATGACTCATCGCCCATGGGCGCACTATTGAAATATTGTATTTTTAAAGAGGTTTTAATTTTATTTATATAATTGGATAACAAGTGGCTGGTGATCTATAAAATACAAAATACCTTATTATTTGTTCATTTTCGCTTCTGTAAGACTTGTTCTCTTTGAATTAAGTACATCCTTGTAGATAAAAAACGTCCTTTCTACATCGCAACTGGTTATAGGTACGTACTGGAAATATTCTATTATTTCAGCGTATTTAGCATACACAATTGCTGCAATGTTATTAAATCTGGATTTCTATTCAAAACTGCGTCTAACTTTTGCCGAAGGCCACATCCGAAGTCACTTGGAATACATTTGAAATTATTAATTGCCCACGTCTAATATAGTTAATCCATCTTTTAATTTGAGATTTCGATTTTCAAAATATGTGATTAGTTTAGGCAAATTTCCAAAGTGTTTCTGAAGGAATAACAACTGATTTTTTAAATTTGGGATTTGTGTTAGAGTCTTGCACTCAGAAATACTTCGAGCATCGTCATTTAAACATTTAACGAAATTTTGTAAGCTATCGAAATTCTCTGCATAAAAACTATTTTTGTATATATTTCAGCAAAGCTAAGTGACGAACGTGCGATATTTTGGCATTCTGTAACGATATTTTACAGATGTTGTAATAAATTTCGGAATCACTGACAATTCATTTTCATATCAGAAAAAGTAACATAAACAACGTTCTAGATCTAAATAAATGATAACTAAAAATGTACGCGTATGTTATTGAAACTAAATAACAGTAAGTATATACATATTTACATTATTTCTCTTGCGAAATATAAGGTAAATATAATAAATTTTAAAAACCCCTGATGCTCCTATCTACGCCGATGAAAAAAGGATTTTACTCATAAAATCCTTATTTTATGGGCATTTTTTGCTCTCATTCTCGGGCGTAAACAGATGTTGCAGTTCACCATATGAATTAGTGCTATTCAGTAAGCGTGTGTTGTTTATATTATTTCTTTGCTCCGTTGTAACTTCGTCTAGTTTAAACCGATCATGTCCGCGCCCTAATAATGATCCTCGTGAGAGCAGATGTAGATTAGATTTCAGTGTAAGAGGTAGACCGGAAGTAGTAGTTTCTTTCAGCAAAAAAATCAAATTTGACAATATATGATCAACTACTAAGTTTAGGAAAATTTCTAGAAAATACAAAAGTACACAAAGGTGAATTTGAAATACTTTTTACAAAAAAAGTTTTTTGAATGTCCTTCCCAGGAAGTCTAATTTTTGTAAAAACACAATTTCAAAATTCGAACCCTGCCAACACTTTCACTCTTATCGAAAAGCACTTTTTTTTCAAATATCTAGTAAATTATGCATTGTGTGCAGATTTATTGACAGCACAAATATACTTAGAAATAAATTTGGAATAATTGTTATACAAACCAGATTCTAAAATTCTTACCGGAAGTAGAACTTTTACTCTGACCGATTATCCGTAAATTATAGAGTCTGTACGATTTATTAAGAGTATAAAAGCAATTAGGGCTGTATTTGGAATAATTTTCGTACAAAAAAAATCGAACCTGACGTACCACTTTTACTTATAGCTTAAATAAGAAGGTAAAAGTATTTAAACATTGATTATTTTTTTATTTTTAAAAAGTATACATTTAGTTTTTTCTGTATGTATAATTAATTAGTGTTTGTTCTGCCACATATCAGGCTGATAGCTAGGGTAAATAATAACATGTAACAATCAGTCTCATCTGAAAATTGTATATTTTTTTATAACGCCAAGGGTAAAAAATGTCTTAAAAGTTTAATTGTAATTACGTTATTAGACCAGTAAAATAATGATTAAATTCTAACTGCACAGAAGATATAAAAACTTTTGCGATTATCATTATGCAATTCGGCTTTCCAGTATACGTAAACACAAAAGAAACAAGGCTAAATCAATAGTAAACGAAAACATAACGAATAAAATCACATAAATATACATAGTATATTTGTTCTTGTGGACTTCTTTTGATATTGTAATATCCTACAGCCGGGAAGCCTTGGTGGAACAATGGCCACCACAACACAAAGAGAAAAAGTAATTCGTTTCTCACAATATTTTTTCTCATACAATTTGTTTGTAAACTTTACATCATGAAAAAGAGAGAAAAGTTGTTTTCGTTTCCTATTATTTACGTTATTTCAGGTAAGATGCTCTCTCGGGTAAATAAAACCAGATCGCAGATTCAATTTAAATATTCAACAATTCCACAAACATTGTGTTACGAAAAGAAAAGATTTTATTTGTTTCTTGCATCTGTTAAGTTGGCAAATATAGTTGTAAAAGATCGCATCTATTTATCAATAAATCACTTGGAGATTCTATTGTTTATACATAATGAAACATTTGCTTGGAGAAACGAAAAAGTTTCTAGATAAATAAAATATTGTATACGATTTATGCAAATAGACTACCCATGTCAACATAGTATAGGTACACACATTTAACTCTAAACCCGAAACTCTTCATGTCGTCAATATTGGAAAGCCCTTGTTGTGAGTGTGTAATATTGTGTGCTGCAAATAATTACTGAAAACATCTTAGCTGTCAGAAACAGCGTATTATACAACATACCGTGGGTTGCAATGAATAAAAGAAATCCAGGTTATGTATTATTGTAGTGCAAAAACAAGTATTTGAAAAAATGAACATATTTGAAAATGATTAAAATAAATATTTAAAATAATAAATTCCATGCAAAATATTGGTACTACTGGTATTAGTTTTACATAAGTTTTTATCATTAATTATTAGGAAAACTTAAATCGAACTATAATAATAATAATAATAATACAATTTATTTCAGAGGCATGTGTACATACAAAGAAAACATACATGTGTGAAAACATCAAAAATGAAAACTACAAAATATAGGTAACAAATCATTGATTCAAGAAGTCATCACCGGAGTAACAATTTAATGTTAATAGTAATTCCTTAACATTGAGTTTAAATTTTTTTAAACCTTCCTGCTTTATCTTGGATAGAAGTTTATTGTATAGTTTACAACCACTATAAAGAAGATTTCTTTGAAAAAGTGCTGTTCTATGCGGAAATAGCAGCAGGTAATTATTTTGCCGTGTACTGTATACTGGAGGTGAAAGATGACCTGTTTTCATGTACAAATGACACTACTTCCAATATGTACATGTCAAAGAAGGTGAGAATTCTTTCTTTTCTAAAAGCAGGTATACAGGACTCTTGCAATGTCAGGTTATTTATGTACCTTACAGCTTTTTTTGCATCAAAAATACCCTCTGGGCATCTCTGCAATGACCCCAATGAATTATACCATATCGAATTCTGGAAAACACATTCGAGTAGTAGTATGTCTTCAAGACTTCGAAACTGCAAGAATTCCGCAGATTATATATTGCATAGCAAGCCCTACTCAGCTCACTACACAAAACATCAATATGGGCAGACCAAGTCAAGGACTCATCCAACACAACCCCCAATACTCTGCATGAACTAACCAAGTCCACAGAAGTGTAGTGATGTAGGTTAATTTTTGTTTCCCTAAACGTAATTGATTTTTAAATAAATTACATTTGGTTTTTGTATCATTAACTAATATCTTATTGAATGATATCCAATCTTTTATCTGTGTGTAGATCCTGTCTGCTTTAGATTCAAGATCTAATAAGTCATTAGCATCAATGATTATATTAATATGATCCGCATAGAGAGAGACTGCGGCCAATGGTTTTATAAGTTTTGGCAGATCATTAATGTAAATTAAGGACAATATGGGACCCATCACTGAGCCTTGTGGGACCCCCAATATTACCTCTCTCTCAACTGATATTTCTCCATAACATGTAACCCGCTGCCTTCTGTCCCAGATATAAGACTCAAACCATTTGTTCACCATACCATGAACACCATACCTATGCAGTTTATAAAGAAGAATTGTGTGATTTATACAATCAAAAGCCTTTGACAAATCAATGCACATTGCTAAACATGACAAATTAGAATCTACACTAGTAATGGCCCTCGTAAGGCATTGAAACAAGGCAGTATTCGTAACTAGGTCGAAATCCATGCTGATCATCAAAAAATAAATCAAAGTTTTTAAAGTATTCAGTCAATTTAGTAGTAACAATTATTTCAAAAATCTTTGAGAAGACTGACGTAACACTTATTGGTCTATAATTTGCAAAATCATTGCAGTCTCCCTTTTTATGAAGTGGTTTTATCAGTGCTACTTTTAGAGTTGATGGAAAGATTCCATGATTAATCGACAAATTAAATGAGTATATAAGAGGCGCAGTAATTAGCCAATAACAGTATTTAATTATGCGGGGAGAGATATGATCATATCCCGCTGAGGAATCTGCATTTAATTTACCAACTGCAATTTCAATATCATTTTTGTCTATATTCGGCATGAAAAACGAGTTATTAACTAGGTCAATATGTGTGTCAATTGACTGAAAATCAATATCACTTTGATTAAAATTTGTATTAACTAGATTGGAAGCCAATGTTGCAAAATAATTGTTGAAATATGTAGAAGTATTTTCCCGATACATACTATAATCCGGAAGAACTGTTTTATGTTGATGTGTTGGGCATTTATTTTTTATCAGCACCCAAACGGCTTTGTTTTTATTTTTTGATTGCAGTATAAAACGGTTATTGTATTGTTTTTCTTTGTCAATGATAAATTGTGTATAAAATTTTTCATATTTGAGAAAATCAGCTTTAAATATAGGAAATTTTTTACTCATATCATTTAAGAATGTAAGTTTATTCTTTGCATCCAAGACTTCTTGATCAATCCACCCATTTTCCGAGCCAATTTGGTACATAACTTGTTAAATTTTTAGCAATGATTTTTTATTTTTGGGGCGTAATTTCTTGTCTTTACTTTTGGTGGCCCGTGTATATTAACAATCCGAATACTAATTTTGTGTTTAGCATTTCGCAATATGTAGTTGATATTATCCTTTATTTACCCTTTTTGCACTTATCGCGCTATCTTTCGTTGATACCTTTTAATTCATCACTTGAAGATTTTTGTGATATGTTTATACGTCCTTAATTAATAATTGTCTTATTGCTCATATTTGTTTCTAAAATTTATTTACAAATCCGTAAATATCGTATCTTCTTCAATCGTTAATTCTTTTCTTTTCTCCTTATAATTTCATATTGCCATTTGTAATTTTGGATATGTTCTCGGCATACATGCGTACGCATGACTTTGGAATATTGTCCTATAAACAACAATTTTGGGTGCCGTTCACCCATTACTTCTTGCATAGTTGATTTTATTAGGAATGCCAATGCTATAGTAAGTGGGATGAGAAACGAAAGTAAATATTTATCGTATTGGATTCGATTTTGTTCGAAGAAATTCATTGAAGTGTTTTGCATCATTATTCCAGTGGGGTTCGGTTAAAGTTTAATTCGGTAAGCTACTGCTTTAATTACTCCTTGTGGGTACTTTTTATCTTTTCTTGTGCGATTTATCGTTTCTTTCTTAATGTTTTATTTCATTCCCTATTACCGACTACCATTACGAGAAGGGATAATTAACGATTATTATTAAATACCTGCCGAAAGAATTCCTCTTGTGGCATGGAAGAAGGTTTCTGCTTGGAGTCTGGCACCGCCTAGGGTCATGTACATCTAATTAATCATTATTTATTTAACGGCCGCATATTTAGCAATTCCGTTAATTTGCAAATTACTTGTTGCAAAATTTCTCATTGCGAATTACCTAACAATAATTACAATACATTTTTCGTTGGGGAAGCGTGCGAATTCAATGTTGAATCGTTAATGTAGTGTTGAATAACATAAAACGCTAGCTTTTTTTTAACATCTGTTGTAATTCAGGGTTGATTCAATTTTACATGTCTATTTAAATTTAATATTCTTGTAATACTTATTTACTTAAATTTTGCATTTATTCATATTTACTTTTTCTTAAACTTCTTAAATTCTTTAATTCTTGAATTTTTTGTATTCCTACATTCTGCCTTACATTACATATACAAATAGCACCTTGCACGTTTGTGTTTCAATACTTTAATTTAGTATGAGTGCACATTGTTGAGAAGTTCGTTGAACGTCTCTGCCGTTTGACATCTCGTATCCAGTCCTTGAACACGAAAGCTTTCGTACTTTTTTAGGATACTAATATTAATTATACACTGGATACATTAACGGTGTTTCTTCTTAATTAATAATATTTAAACAATTTTCATGATCGAATTTAAATATTTATCGAAATTTTGAACTTCAAAAACCTATTACATGTTTTTATTTTTAAGTTTATTTATACAGGGAAATCTTAAATTTGCTCATATATTATAATCATAAATTGGTTTTGTTTAATTGTTTACAACTAATGGAAGAAAATGTTGAAGAAGAAAAAGAAAAAGAAAAATAAAAGGAGAAGAAAAGGGAAAGATAAAATAAGACGAGGGACCAGGAAGTAGAAGAGAAAAAGAAAATTTAAAAAGTATATCACTTTTATTACGTGAATAAAAGACAGTTTAAAATTTTTCGTTTATATTTATAATACACAAAGTTTTCTTTCCTATATTGTACGTTTGTTATTTTACTATTGTACAACGATTAATTTATTTTACCGTAACGATGATTTAGAAGTCTTGCCAAAACATTGTCACACCGTAAAACATTTAATTTAAAGAGCTCAAAACAAATACGTTTCCTACTCAAAAAATGTGGCATACAAAATAATAATAATCTTAAGCTTAAATGATTTACTGATTGCAAACTTTATTTGAAAATATGTAGATACGTACCTATACATATGTACTTGTATACACAAGTAGATATGCAATTGTTTATAAGTTGATTTAGATTACTATAAAATTAAATTAAATGATTTTAATCCCGTGTATTAACCTGTTCCATAAGCTGGTAATATATTACAATGTTTATTTTTACGTCACTTTTATTGTGCTAATATATTACCTGGAAGCTTGCTAAAAACAATAAATTGAGTGTCAAATATAAAGTTTATAGAGTTTATAAAATCGTAACAGATGCATATAAACAAATTCCTCTCGATTTTTTAAAATTTCTTTTATTATTCTACAAATATAAATATTACATTTTCTCAGAGAATCATGTCTTACGTACGCTGTATTTTTAGCATGTATAATAAACAAGAAATACAGTAGTCATTGCAAATAGAAGTAGAAATAATCTAAACGCAAAATGTGAATATACGTACAGGTTGTTTCAGTATTGAATTTAATTCATACTTAATAACTAGGGGGCGGACATGACCGGTTTAAACTACTACGAAGTTACAACGAAGCAAAGAAATAATGTAAACAACACCCACTTACTGAATAGCATTAATTCATATGGTGAACTGCAACATCTGTTTACGCACGAGAAGTGCCCGAGAATGAGAGCAAAAAATGCCCATAAAATAAGGAATTTATGAGTAAAATCTTTTCTACATCGGCGTAGATAGGAGCGTGAGGGGTTTTTAAAATTTATTATATTTACCTTATATTTCGCAAGAGAAATAATGTAAATATGTATATACTTACTGTTATTTAGTTTCAATAACATACGCGTACATTTTTAGTTATCATTTATTTAGATCTAGAACGTTGTTTATGTTACTTTTTCTGATATGAAAATGAATTGTCAGTGATTCCGAAATTTATTACAAAGTGTGTAAAATATCTTTACAGAATGCCAAAATATCGCACGTTCGTCACTTAGCTTTGCTAAAACATTCGTAGAAATAGTTTTTATGCAGAGAATTTCGATAGTTTACATAATTTCGTTACATGTTTAAATTACAATGCTCGAAGTATTTCTGAGTGTAAGGAACACAAATCCCAAATTTAAAAAATCAGTTGTTATTCCTTCAGGAACACTTTGGAAATTTGCCTAAACTAATCACATATCTTGAAAATCGAAATCTCAAATTAAAAGATGGATTAACTACATTAGACGTGGGCTATTAATAATTTCAAAAGTATTCCAAGTGACTTCGGATGTGGCCTTCGGCATAAGTTAGGCGCAGTTTTTAATAGAAATCCAGATTTAATAACATTGCGGCAATTGTGTATGCAAAATACACTGAAATAAAAGAATATTTTAAGTACGCACCTATAACCAGTTGCGATGTAGAAAGGACGTTTTCTATCTGCAAGGATGTACTTAATTCAAAGAGAACAAGTCTTACAGAAGAGAAAATGCACAAATAATATGGTATTTTGTATTTTATAGATCACCAGCCACTTGTTATACAATTATATAAATAAAACTAAAACCTCTTTAAAAATATAACATTTCAATAGTGCGCCCATGGGCGATAAGTCATCAACCGCTCGTGTCCGCCCCCTATTAATAACAATGAATAATAATATTAATAATCCATCGCTCAATATTTTTCAACGGCTATAGATAACTATAGACCTGCGATGAGATTTGGAGCACTCGACACGACACTAACATTTTTACTCTTTAAAGATTCTCAGAAACGGACTATTGACATTTGCACTAGTCGGTGGAAGAATGATCATATGTTCGGCACATCTACGAACTAGTACGAATGTCATTAGTACGTTTCTGAGAATTTTTAAAGGGTAAACATTTTAGTGTCGTGTCGAGTGCTTGAAATCCCAGCACTGTTTCTGTCATCCCCACCTTGTCAAGGTGCTTGAGATATGCCTATCTCGTATTGCACTGATATATCAAAAAATAGCTCAGACTGTAGATACTGATAGCCAACAATTACCACTACAATTGCTAGAGACTAAGTCCATCGTAGTGATTTTATTTTTTAAAGTTTATTTTTACGTTTTAGAGTTCATTTTGCCTGTAATATGTTTTTTTTTAATTTGATTACGTTACCTTCGGCAATGGAATAGTTGTTTAGTTGTCAATTTTTGGCTATTTTGTCTATTAGTTATTTGTAGATAGCCCTGTTTCGCTGACATCCTTAATTAAGACTTCGGATAATATTTATTTTTGCAACATAAGGTGCCACCTGTTGATAAAAGCATGTACTCGACATATATAAATTTATAGATGCCGATGAGTTGTTTCGCATCCTTTTCTGTTAATCCTTATTCCAAGTAGAATTTGATTAGTATCATAACTGTTACCTTTGCTTCATCTACTACTCATTGTTTCTACTTGTTATATCATTATTTAGACATACGCTCATTACAGTTATTTATTTGGAACATCATACTTAGTGGACGGGCTTATCGACCTATTTGGCTGATGACTGTCGCAAGTGAACATAGAAAAAATCATAGCTTGAAATTCAAGGATGAATATGTACAGCTCAATATTATTTCTGGATTTGATAAGAAATTGATTGATCTTTGGTAATCGCTAGTTAGGATGGACATAGACTTATTTTGGATTCGGAGATTAAAATTCCTTGTGAGTTTTTGTTAGTTACAATGCATGCTGTTAACGTTGGTATTCCTTCCTGGTTAATTGTTGTTTTTCTCCTACTTAGCGTTCTAGGACACACCTAGTACATGTTTTTTCGATAAGGCCTGTTGTGCGTATAACGCTGGTTCGAAAATTTGCAGTTTGTACCGGACGTTCATTACGTCCCTGAGTTACCGTCACCTTTACGTCGGAACAGTTAGACCTGTGACGAAGTATTAAGTTGGCAACATCTTCGGTCGCATGAATCAGCTGTCAGCGTGCAACTTGAATGTTTATGTGTGAAGTACTGTTTTTCTTTTTCTTTTTTTTTTGAAGGTGAACTTTTATTTCTCATCGTCCTTTAAGTTTTATATGAAAACAATAAACAGAGTGTCAAATTTAACTTTTAAGGGGGATCATTTATAAGAATTTCACGAATAAATTATGTTTGACTACCTTTTATTTAAACTTTAACGTTCATGCACTTTATGGCAGGAGGTAGACATTCGACTGGCGTAATTTATTTTGTTTTTAATTTAACAGTCAATTTCTGTGTTGCAAATAAGATGTGTCGAAGGAACAACCTATGAACATTTCGGCATTTGTTATAATTACTGCATTTAAATTATTCATTTCAATGGTACGTCATTATTTGTATTATATTAATCTCATTTGAGGTAAGGGTTTAATTGCCACTGAAAAGGTATGTGCTAGCTAATGAAAAAAATGCCTGGAAGGGGGCAGAAAAAAGGTAAATATAATTAATCAAAAAGGCCCTGAATATGAAAAAAATTGTGCAAGCACGAAAATGTGTGTACAAATGTTATTTTTATCAGCACATTAAGAAGAGGATTTAACTGCTGAATTGTGCGTTTCACAACTTGGAAAAAATATTTTCAGCAGACAATGTATATTCCGCAGCCGAGCAAATATGCAAAAGGGGAAAATGTTGAAGCTGGATTTACTTTAGTCATGCTTTAGTTGTTTATTAATCAGCAATGGGAGAACAAGAATGCAAAATAGTAGATAAGCTATGACAGTTCTGGCGCAAATTCCCATATGATTTAACATAGGGGTCTAAATTTTACTTTTCTTCCCCACCAAGGGTGGTACCCCTCGCCAACACTTTGATTCTACGCCAAGGGGGGTACCCCTCACCTACTCTTTGTTTCTGTGACGTCATCCGCACCGTGGTCTGAACAGATACATCTGCTTGAAAGCTGTTCAGACCAGTTTGATATCTGTTCAAAGCTGTTGGTCTGAACAGGTACGCCCTGCTTACCAGTTCAAACAGGTGAACAGGTGAACAGCTTTGAAAGATATCAAACTGGTCTGAACAGCTTTAAAACAGATGTATATGTTCAGACCAAGGTGTGGATGACGTCACAGAAACAAAGAGTAGGTGAGGGGTACCCCCCTTGGCGTAGAATCAAAGTGTAGGCGAGGGGTACCCCCTTGGTGGAGAAGAAAAGTAAAATATAGACCCCTATGTTAAATCATATGGGAATTTGCGCCAGAACTGTCATAGCTTATCTACTCAAAATGTAAATTTTGTATGTAGAAGAAGTAGCAGGTAGAACGACAAGTGTTTGATTTCATGTGGTATAGCACTTTAATTGAGATGATTTTGTGTAAGAGAAATTCGTTCTCTAGCAACGAATTTCGAAATTATCGCCCAACGTACGAGGTAGGCGCCATAAATTCTAGGCTTGATATACAAAAAAAGAACAATATAAGAATTTTTAGTTTTCAATGTAATCTCCCCTAACTTCTATACATTTATTACAACGATTAATTAATAATTTGATACCCCTGTAAAAATAATCTGAATTTTTTTCGTCAAAATTTTCTATAACTGCTGCTTGCAACTCACTGTCTTCCTTAAAACTACGTCCCCTAAGGTCTTTTTTTTTAAATTAGAAAACAAAAAAAAACCGCAAGGAGCCATATCCGGACTATAGGGTGGATGTTCCAATTCTTGAAAGCCGCATTCGCGGATGGCAGCTTGTGAAATAACGGCAGTATGGACGGGAGCAATTTTCCACGAATTTTGCACGAATACTGTCCCTTAATTTATGCAATAAAGACGTATAATATGTGCTGTTCACACTTGTATTGCGCTATTTAAAGTCAATTAGCAAAATGTCCTCAAAATCCCAGAATATTGTGGTCATCACCTTTTTCGTTGATTGAACGACTTTCGCCTTTCTGGGACGAAGTTCATCAAGTCGCCGCCATTTCATGGACTCCCTTTTCGATAGAGGATCGTAAAACAGAACCTTTGTTTCATCCCCTGTGACAATGTCGGTTTTGGGTCGTCTCCACACATGTTTAAAAACGACTGCGCACATTCGACTCGACGTTCACGTTGGAGAGCAGATGGAAGTCGCGGTACCCATCTAACACTAATTTTATTAATACCCAAATGGTCATGGAGAATTCGGCGAACACTTATTTCGGAAATGTTTGTTATCACTGCTAATTCCTTCACTTTCAAACGGCGATCTTCTAGCACTAAATTTTCAATAATTGAAATTTGTTGAGACGTTATCACTTCAATTGGTCGACCCGACCGATCAGCATCTTCCAGAGATTCTTGTCCCAAACGGGAACATTTTGCCCACTTTTTTACATTGAATACGAAGGATATGAATCACCGTAAACGAAACGTTGTTTAATGTGATAAGGTGTATGCCCTTCTTTTGTTAAGAAATGACCGCGCGGTACTCAATTTTCGTTACTTCAGACATTTTCATGGGTTAGTCACGTTGGTTGGCTGATTACTAAAAACTACTCGGCTTCGAACCGTCATATTTATAGTGCACACCTTGCGTATGTGCATGCATGATGTGACGGAGTTTGAACACGTTTGAGCCTGTATAAGTCTGTCAGGCCGAGATTTATGGCGCCTACCTCGTATGTAAACCAAGATTGATGTATTGTTGATTTTATTGCGCCATTTGTTACCTGCCCTTCTACTAACTAAATTGAAGGCGTAACAGAATATATTATTTATTTACAATTTGAAATCTTCTTATCTGCTGCATCTTATTTCCAAACCCAAGTTATGTTAAAAAAAGTTTTTTTACATCTATTTATTACTATCATTTCTATCAAATATCCGTTAATTGTTTAAAACAGTATACTTGACACCTGTTTTAACACTCGTCTTCTTGCACTATTGTCTCCGATTTTATTTGTGAATAATTCAACTTTTCTTGGGATGCAATCGATACGGAACCAAAAAAAATTGAATTATTATTGTATACAAAGCGCGTATAGACAGTTCCGTCGTCAAGATGATAGCCACCCTTTTATGGCGTCTAAATGATGGCTAATCCGTTTTTATGACTTCGACACATGCAGCGACGCGCTCGTTCCTGAATTTTTACGATTTCATTTGTCAGGGGCGGTCTCTAGTGGCGCAGATGAATCCAGCTCAGCTCATTCGAAAACAGCAAAGGCGTAAGTGATATTATTTTATGATGAACGAAACGCATAAAAGGAAGTGATTCATGTCAAAAGCCTTGATGCATTAACAACACTTACAGGAAAGTTAGGAAGTTAGTGAAGGCCTAACATGCTTAGAAGGAATAGAGTAAGTGTACAGTTCTGTCAACAAAAAGGTTGCCAATCAACACGAGCCGAGCGGATTTAAGACGGACTTTTACTTGAACGCATAGGCATCATATTCATTCATAAATTGATAACTCAAACGATATTACAAAAGACACATGTAAGGCACGTTACAAACGCACACAATAACCCACTTGTTAAACTACATCAAATACATAAAGAACAAACAATATGTGTGCTCTAGTATCAAGTAAGAAATATATAAAAAAAAATTAGGATATCCAATTTTGTGTGTATATATTATTTTAATTTGTCTTGAAATGCTGATTTAGAGGAAAACACTCATTTATCGAATTATAGTGGTATAAAAAAGTATAAACGCTGTTTTATTTGGTCGTAATAGGGAATATCACAAAGTAACCGCTTCCAGTGTTAATTTTAATGTATGTATACAAAGTCAGTTTTTCTGATGTTTAGTACCAGGGTCTTGGAAATGCAACAGATAGAGATTCGTTAAAATGGAAAAAGAATTGCAGTTTGAATATCTCTATTTAATTAGAGTTTTTTTTTGTTGAAAAAAGTGGATGGCTTACTCTTGCAATTCTTGAAGTGTAAACTTCTTTGGGGGCGTTGCGCTGATTGTAGGCACTGAACAAGACTGACCCGTCACGCTCGGATATGTAACGCTCGTTCGGGTAATGTCGGCTCGAGTCGACTAAGGGAACTAGATGATAAATATATCATAAAGACGTATTTAATTTCAATTAAATTGCAATTTAAATGAATAAATAAATTCATGTCACAAAGCAGATGTGAACCGGAGCCGCCTGGGTGAGAGGCCGACACTTAACCATTAGACGAAGCGCGGGGATCGTAAGCGAGTTTTCATATCGTCTATTTATATATATATACATTCGTCCAACCGACCGTTACATGGGAGAGCATGACGTATCAGTCGTATAATACGTTACTGATTATTATACGCGTATGTACATGTGTAAATGTAATAAATGTGCAAATACGTGTTATTTAATACGTTACTGAATATTATACGTGTGTATTTCGTATTATTAACCTCGCCTTGATGAAGTTTACACTTCTGCTGTGTGGTTTTAAGCACACCCATTTTCTTGTTTTTTTTTTTGTTATTTCGTTCGATTTTGAAGAAATGTGTAAAGGAAAAAGTTGTAGGAAATTATATGGTAAATGGTACACTTTCGCTTATTTATTTATTTTAGCTTTATTTTTTGAGTTATGCTACAAACTTGTCTTTTTTCTAATGCAAACCATAATAGACACTTTATAGAAAAGGTGTTGTCTCAAAGATTCACACGATGTGCTACTTGATACAGTTATTTTTATAAATAAATAAATTATGGCCATTTTCTTATTTGAATAAACAGGCTAAACAGTATTATTTACCATATAATTCCCTACATCTTTTACATTTACACATTTCTTCTAAATCGAACAAAATAACAACAAAAAACATTTTTGCAAAATATCTAGTGAGCCATGCAGTTTTTCTGTGTTTTTTGAAATAATAACAAAAATGCATGAATTGAATTAATGCTTACTAAATGATTAATGGAAATTTTACAAAAGTAAACTATTTTTTTTTTTGAATAAACCTTAAATTATTTTTTTTAAGTTGGAAATAATAATATAAAGTCACAGTACTGTACAGAAAGGATATTTCCAACGAGGAATAACGGTACAATATATTATATAAAATTAAGATATGCTATTTATAAACATCCCACAGTAAAAAGTATCTAGAGGTAAATGAAAGGCCTCCCAATGAGATATTTATGTATGTTAAATGTATAAAAATGTCGAAGGTTTCTATACAGGGTGAGTCATTAGTAGCCGCTTCTTCGATTGCTCTTTTGTGCTTTAAATAAAAGAAAAAACAATTAGTGGAAGATCCATGGTTGCTTGTGGCGCATATTGTAAAAATACTTTAAGCTCTGGCGCACTTCCGATTTCACCGGAAATGCACGGAACTTAATTTTTTTAAATGACTCGCCCTATATATTTTTAGATTTTCTTGTACTTTTTCAAAATTGAGCCAATAGTGTTTGAGTTATTAATTTTTTTTGAAAATATTTGACCAAAACACGTGTTCAGAAAAAAATCATTTTCACATTGTTTTTAAAAGTAAAAACATTAACTTTGGTGGTGCCTGTAGCCAAGATAATTCTACATCATTTGGTAAAGTTGCACTCGACAATACCTCGAAGAACTTTGTTTTTTCAAAGCCTACTTTCTGAAATTTTCACATACCAAAAACTTATTTTTTTAAATGGAACACCCAGTATTTTATTGAGGCATTTTGTTCCTTTTCTTATTCTCTTTCATTTTTGTTAACAATGTCCTATACCTGTCTTTTGTAATTTCTGAGATAATCACTATAGGAGCAATTAGCGGTCAATTAAAGAACTACGAGCGCTGTTGTTCTATGCACCAAAATATTCGTTTAACCAATGGAAGGCAGGGATGGCGCCCGACTTCCTTAGTCAACTGTCAAACAAAGTAAATGTTATATTCAACTATCCCAAAAGTAATAATTTTTACAGAATGAAGAGCATCTCATTTCAATTTTTTAATTCCGGCAATGTCCAGTTGCAGTATTCCATTTTTGACACTGCTGGTTAACATCGAAATAAAATAAAGGTTATGTTTACATATTTGAAGATGTCTTCAAAAAGTTTTGAAAATCCGTCCGTAGATAGCGAAGATACTCTTCTCCATTAACATTTTCATTAAAGAAATAAGGTCCAATTATGTAACTACCCACTATTCCTACCCACAGTTTTAATGACCAACCAGGTGTGATAAAGTGGGGGATTTTATGTGTTATAATAACGGAGATTGTGACGATAAACATATTCACTTTAATAGAAGGTGGCTTCGTTGGTAAACAACAAAAAATTGAGAAAGCCAAAATAATTTATCTGCTACCAATTGACAAAAATGTAAGCGATTCTGAACATTTCTTTCATCTAACCCTGTGTATGAATATGCTACGAGTGAATTTCATATTTCCTAATTATTCTGGATTCTCAAATTTGACTTACATCTAATTAACGACTAATTTTCGTAGTACTAGTATGGGGGTGTTGGACTACACTCGCAAGTACCATAAACGTCTTATCCTCACCAGTTATTGCTTTTACCGCTCTTTCTTTCTTATTCAATGCTTTCTGTTCACTCAAACCGTCCACTTTATATTTTCGAAGGTTTCTGGCTTCGGTTATTTCTACCAGGGATTACTGTGCATAAAGTCCGGATGCTAGCAAAGAGTTTCTTTCAGATTCACCCAAAACGTCAATCATATCTATTAACTCTTCATAACAATAATTCATTTGGATGATAACTAATAGCGATGCTTTTATAAGTTTGACATAAATGTATATCGACTTTCTTTAACAGTTGACTCAGGCAGTCGGCCACAATCCAGCCTTTATTGGACGAATATTTGGGTGCATAGAACAGCGCCCGTAGTTCTTTCATTGACCGCTAATTGCTCCTATAGTGACTATCTCAAAAATTACAAAAGATAGGTATAGGACATTGTTAACAAACATTAAAGAGAATGAAAAAAGGAACACAATGACCCAATAAAATACTGGGTGTTCCATTTCAAAAAAAGTAAGTTTTTGGTATGTGAAAATTTCAGGAAGTAGGCTTTGAAAAAACAAAGTTTTTTGAGGTATTGTCGAGTGCAACTTTACCAAATGATGCAGAATTTTCTTGGCTACAAACACCACCAAAGTTAATGTTTTTACTTTTAAAAACAATGTGAAAACGATTTTTTTCTGAACACGTGTTTTGGTCAAATATTTAAAAAAAAATTAATAACTCAAAAACTATTGGCTCAATTTTGAAAAAGATAAAACAGTTGAACAGACAATTTAAAGCAGTACAAGAAAATCCAAAAATATATAGTGAGTCATTTAAAAAAAATAAGTTCCGTGCATTTCCGGTGAAACCGGAAGTGCGCCAGAGCTTAAAGTATTTTTACAATATGCGCCACAAGCAACCATAGATCATCCACTAATTGTTTTTTCTTTTATTTAAAACACAAGAGAGCAATCGAAGAAGCGACTACTAATGACTCACCCTGTACAGTAAAGTTATGGTCTCCAATTAACTGGAAATCGTACGAAAGTAGTATTCTAACAAGCTGTAAGACGAAAATCTCACGAAGAATTTTTTGAGTTCACTAACACTTCTACGTTCTCTACTGTTCTTTTCCCCTTTTTTTTATCCAGGCAAGAGTTGAAAATTCCCAGCTTACCAACACACGCTCATGTAACAAACGATCTGTAAACAATAACGATGGGATCGGGGAAGCGCCCGGTAGGGAACAGGACACTGGTGTGTAGGTTCTTTGACGAATGACGTGGCGAAGAAATAGGTCATCTAGAGGCGACCGGAGATGAGAATTCGGAGTGGAAGTGATAACTTTCGCATTCCGGTCGCAGTGCGCCGAAACATCCCCAAAAAATTGTTTTAGAAGGCGGATTATTTAGGAGGAACTGGTCATGAATTTTTTGGCCGTTAATCGTTCCATTGTTTACGACGCGGAAATAAAATATTTCTTTGTATCGGTCGCCTATTCGGATCATTCGTTTTGTTTAGCTCAGACTGAAAATCGTGTTTTGTATGCTCAAATAAAAAAAAAGAGAGAGAGTTGAAATGGATGTAAGAAATTTTAACAATCTCAGTAATAAAGGTTATATATCGTGCCTTCAAATATTTTCCTCATTAGAGACGGCCATGCTTTTTTTTAATGGTTGGTGACAGTGCATCTAATCAAACTCAAACTCATAATTTTGATAGTTTGGTTATATAATATAAATGTCTTATATATAGTAATTTACTTTTTGAAAAAAATTTAATTACTAGAGTCAAAATTAAAAGAAAATAATACTAAAGCAGATGTTGGAAACGTTGACCATTATTTTGAAGACAAAGTTGAACTCTACGCGTCATTATTCAAATCCATTTATTAGAATTTCTTGGGTTATGTCAGCACAATAATTCACAATAGCATAATAATAATAATAATAATATATTTAGCTTTTGTCATAACACCATTACAAAGAAATTGTCATACATACAAATAAATATAAATATAAATCAGCATATGAGTGCATGGGTCAGAAACTGTATAAAACATATGAAATAGTATAAACATATAAACAAATTAAAAAATGATTAGTCATGTGAGACAAAGTGTATAAACATTAAAAACAACTCAAATAGTTCAAATAATCTGCGGCAGGTTAGCTAGACATTGCTGGACAGGATAACATTCCATGCTGATCAGCATGCTTCTGGTTTTGTTCTTAAAGAACTGAATGTTGTTTGCGGGCAGTTTCTTTAGTTCTTCTGGTAACCTTTTATAATCTACTTCTCCAAAAACTTAAAGATTTATAATTATATTATAGAAAAAGTTTTAGTTTCTAAGTAATATATTTGTATATTTTAATAGCAATTGCTAATAAAGATTATTATTATTATTATTATTATTATATAATCACAATTACAATTTTCAAATTACGTATCTGATAGCAAGTAGAGTTTAATTTACTAATAATATCCCGATAATAAACATCCCAAGACAGTCTCATTCATATTCATACCTAAAAACACGATCTATTACTTTACCTTGCAAAAAAAAATTAAATCCAACTGAGACTTATTTTGTATTATATCAAAAACCATAAATTTGTCTTGGCATTATTGAGAATAACTTATTATTAGCAAACCATCTAGTCATCAGCAGTCATTGGGTTTCAGAAACATTTGAATCTGAAATGACAGCGCTAATATCATTAGAATACAAAGTTATTTTGAATGAAAGTCAGAAAAAGAATTGGACCCAAAACACTACCCTGGGGCACTTCTCTCTCAACCGGTAAAGTAGAAAATTTTATATTTCTAGCACAACTATCAGCCTTACACGAGGGTCACTTTTTATATTTTTACAATCGACCACTAGATGGTGCTTTTGACAAATGTAAAGACTATATTCTTAAAGTTTGACATTTGTTAATGAAGTATCCGTTACAGCTTTGAAATCGAGTCAGTAGTTTGTTGATAGTGAAGTTTTAAGGCAGTGAGTTTGTAAAATAATGGAGATTACTCGTGGGCCCTAACTCCGCAAGAATGCATTATATCGCTTCAGTCAACTTTTGGTAATGAAGCCCTATCAGAGAAGACAGTCTACAATTGTCATGGTCGTGCCTCAGTGAGTGATGCAAAATCTGTTGTGATTCCAAAAAACATCGATGCTGTTCGAAAAATGATAGAACACGATCGACTTGTCACTTATAGTAAGATAGAGGCATCTCTTGACATATCGCAGACTGCAGTACATTCGATTTTACATGAACATTTATTTGTAAAAAAATATGTTGGAGATGGATTCCACATAAATTGACTGAAGCACAGAAAGCAGCTCGTGTCAATTGATGTAAAGAACTGCGCAAAAAATTCGACGTAGGAACCGCAAAATTTGTATACAACATCGTTGTTAAGAACTTAACATCTTTTATTTTATTTTTATCTTATTTTTGTTGTTTTATTTATGAATGTTTTTCTTTATTTTTATCATATTTTTGTAATGTATGTTTCATTTTTGTTAACTTTTAATTATATTGTCTATTGTGAGCATACTGATGCGGAGCAGATTTCAGGCGTATAGTCTCATCGGCCGAGTTTATTGTTTGCCGGCCCGAGTGCACGACTATACACCGAAGGCGAAGTCTCCTATGTATACGTACGGACGGCAGTGTCTGGCATGTGCGTATATATAGGGACCATTAGCTTCTCGAGCGATTCACATGTATATATGCTGTAATCTTATGTTCGATGCAAGAGTGGCCCTGACATATCGGCGCACACCGAAAATAAATGTGTAGTTGAACTGATATTTGAGTTTTATTTTACGGTACTTTCAAACTAGGAAGTTTCCTTAACATATTGCTCTGCTTAAACGAACAATATTTCTTCGTATATCAATGTATACGATCCGATCCGGCTCGAAGGACTAATATATATAAAACAAGAAACAATAATATAAAATAAAATAAAAGTTGTTAAGTTCTTAACAATCGTCACAGGTGACGAAACATGGATATATGCGTATCAGCCGGAATCCAAGCAACAATCTACTGTATTGGTGTTCCAAGATGAATCGAAACCTATAAAACTTGTTCGTGCAAGAAGCACTTCCAAGAAAATGGTCACTTGTTTCTTCGGCTGTACAGGACACATCGCAACAATTCTCATAGAGGATCGAAGAACTGTTAACGCTGAATGGTATACAGTAATTTGTTTGCCAAAAGTTATAGACGAAATCAGGATGAACAACCGAAAACGTCGCATTATTCTTCATCACGACAAAGCGAGTTCCCATACAGCACGTCTAACAATTGACTATTGTTGAAATAATGACTCATTGCCCATATTCACCTGACTTGTCGCCGAATGATTTCTTTTTGTTCCCAACTGTGAAACAAAAAATGCGTGGACAGCGATTTTCTACACCTCAAGAAACAGTTGAAGCCTTTGAAAACCTTACTTCTGAGATACAACCTTCAGAATGGAAAAAATGTTTTGAGAACTGGTTCGTACGCATGCAAAAGTGTATAGACCATAAAGGCAAATATTTTGAAAAACAATAAAATAGCTTGTGCCCAAAAATTTTGTTTTCTTCCCAGATTTTGTAAAAATGTAAAAGGTGCCCCTCGCATCTTATCCTTACCAATTAAAATCTGTCACGCAAGTGGGACTTAAACCACTACGCAACAACACCTCGAATTACGTACCACTCCAGTTTAACAATCAAAATGTCATTATCAACACAGTCAAAAGCACGGCGTAATCACAAAAAAATCCAACTGAATGTTTTGCTGTGTCTATTTAATAATGTATTCATACAGAGCATACATTCCTGTAAATTTTATCTTTATCAAAAGGTGAGAAGTAATCTATCCAACATGGCATATTCAAACACTTTAGAAAAACTGGGAAATCGCTAGAGGACCATAACTGGCCATATCTAATCTATCATCTAACTAATTTATCATCGGTATCACATATAATTCTAGACATTAAAGAACTTGTACATACATCGCCATGGTTGATTAATTAGTAGAGCACCTGACCAGCTACACCACTATACCAAATTATGTTTATACAGCAAACATCGCTTGTATATGTAGGGGAGAGGCCGCTAATTGTGCGCGGCTCCTAATTGTGCGCACCCCATTATATCAAGATTCAAATTAAAGAACTTAGATGTGTACAGTGTTTTGCCATCTAGTGGTTGGTAGTGGATCAATCATCAGTACAGATTTAACAGTTTTTTCTCCTTCTTTCCGTTGATGAAGTTTGTTTGTTTTCATGTATTGTGTTGTAAATTCTGATCCACAATAAATAAGCCGTAAGTACTTTTTCTTTTTAAATATTTAGGAAATTTTTGACGAGTATTTTACTTTGGCTGTTCTATATCTGTATAGTATAGTTATTTTTATTTAAATTTTTCGTTTTTTCGTTATAGTGTGTCACATAACCTAAGTACTTAAAGGCGGTAAATGATGCGCAGTGCGCACATCTACCAATCCATGCGCACAATTACGAGACATACGTACATAATATGTTTCAGATGCCAAGATACGTTAGAAAAACCAACAAAGGTGATTGGTCGGTAGACACAATGAAAAAGGCCCTAAAATTTATTCGAGAAGGAGGAAAAATAAGAGAAGCCAGTCGTAAATTTGGAATTCCTGAATCCACAATTCGAAAAAAAAAGAAGGAATATTACGAAAGCAACGAAGTCATTGAATCCCGTTTGGGCCGGAAACCTACATTTTCACCTGCAGAAGAAAAAGAACTTGTGGATCATCTAATACATATGGCCAAATTGTTTTATGGATTAACTCGTATAAAACTTAGACAACTAGCTTTTAATTACGCGGAGGCCAATAACAAGCCACACAGTTTTAACAGAGAAATCAAGATGGCAGGGAAAGCATGGTTTAAAAATTTTATGGAACGAAATCCTCAAATTTCTCTTCGAAAACCCGAGTCTACAAGCCTCAATAGAATTACTGGTTTTAACAAAGAAGAGTTAAAATTATTTTTTAACAATCTGGAAAAACTGTTGAGACGTTATAATATCAAGGAGGATAGGTTGTTCAATGTTGATGAAACTGGTGTAACAACCGTGCATAGAGCATCGAAGTGCTTAGCTCCAAAAGGTGTCAAACAACTAGGGGCAAAAAGTTCTGGAGAAAGGGGTCAAAATGTGACCGTTATTTGTTGTTTCAACGCTAGTGGAACAACTTACATTCCTCCAATGTTTATATTTCCAAGGATTAGAATGGCTAATAGTTTAACAAGAAATGGTCCTATCAATGCAATTTATCGTTGTTCTAAATCTGGATGGAGCAACGAGTCTCTATTCTATGAATGGTTGGTTCATTTTCAAAAGGTTGCCAAATCGAGCAAAGAAGATCCTGTTTTACTCGTATTAGACAATCATTCTAGTCATATCTCATCAAATATTTTTGATTTTTGCAAGGACCATGGAATCAATATGGTTACAATTCCGCCTCATACTTCTCATCGAGTGCAGCCCCTCGATGTGTCTTTCTTCGGTCCTCTGAAAAACGCGTATAACCGAAAATGTGAACTTTTTCTTACACAACGAGAAAGAATTACGACAGATGACATTGCCGAAATATTCAATGCTGCATACCTTCAGGTTGCAACGATGGAAAAAGGGATTTCTGGCTTTAGGGCCACCGGAATTTGGCCTTTCAACCCCGATATCTTTTCCGAAGAAAGTTTCATGCCAGCGAAACATCATAGTGCTGTTGAAGAAACAAGAGAGTCTAGCCAACCAAGCTGCAGTGAAGATAACGTCGCAAATGTTCACGAAGAAAGTCCACTGTTAACACCGCCATCAGCTCCAAAGGAGGATGTACAGCCAGGCTGCAGTAAAGCTCACGTCAGTATCCAAGAACTAAGTCCTGTGCCAACACCACAATCAGTGCCAAAAAAACGAAATCGAAGCAAACAGACTTCGGAGATATTGACAAGTACGCCAAACAAAGACAAACTTGTTGAAAATGAACAAAGGAAAAAGCTTAGGCAGGAAAGTTTACAGAATCGTCTTGGTTTAAATAATAAAAATTATACTAAAATAAAAAATAAAAAAACCGATCGAAAATTAACTAAAAAGAGAATATTTACTGAAACATCATCTTCGGATGCTGATGTTGAAGCTGATGAAATCTGTAACGACGATGAGTTGGATGATATTTCCTCAGACGATATCCAGGATGTATGCGCCCTCTGCGGTGACTCCAGTAAGAAAAACGAACTGTGGTACAGGTGCACCATTTGCAGTAGATGGGCTCACAGCTTATGCACGGGATGGGATTCACCGGAAGGGTTCGTTTGTGATTTTTGCGATAAATAAGACTGATATTTTATAGAATAAAAATGATTGCGATCGCGATCTCTTAAATAATTTTACTTTTTTATATGCAGTTAATAGTTAATACCTAACATATTGTTAAATGAATTTGTTTTCTACTTAAAATATTTATTTCTTAGTTTGTTACATTATTTATGTATGTAATCAAATCTATTTTTTGCAGTGCGCACATTTAGAATCCGCGTGCGCACAATTAGTTGCCTAAGGTTGATAATTGTGCGCTTTGCACCAATTCAAATTTATTTAATTTTCAATAAATGTTCTTTTCTAAATGGAAATTGTTGTTAAGTTTTTCGCAGATAAGTTACTGGGGTATGCCTTGCTAAATTTATACGTCAGTATCTTCAAACATCCATCTGTTATAAACAACATGCCTTAGGTGCGCACAATTCACCGCCTCTCCCCTACAGTACAACTGCATATAACTCTTAAATATCATTATTATACAGAGTGATCAAAAACCTGAAGTTAATGTACGTCACAAAAAAAAACAACGCCCTAAATTATATAATTATGTTAGAATGTGAAAATTACGATTTACAGAATTTCTTGTAGTTGCAACAGTATAACGGAATTATAAAGTTGATTATAAAAGAAAATCTGCTTCATATTGCTGTAGACTCAATAATTTGAATAAATGCTAGTAAATGACAAAATCATTATATTCTACCTATAAGCTTATTCCTTAACAGCATAGTATCTTGAAAGTTCTTATGAGTTCTTGCAGTGATTTTTGCTTCTTCTATTCTGGTATACCTCTTATTTAGTTTTTTGTTTGGGATACGGTTAAGAAAAAATAAACCAACGGTGTAAATCTCATGTAGGAATTATATTCATATTTTATGAGAAAGTCAATCATAAATAACATTATTATATTGTATCTATATCCATTTTTGTATTACAAATAATGAGGAAAGAAAACATTTATACTCATTTTTGAGTTATAATGTTTGTGTAAAGCTTATATTAAATTAATGCTGGTTAAATAAAAAAAAATATTATCCTGTTCTTTTAGATAAAAAAAACAATTATTGATTTTTGATAATAAATTTATCAATACGAAGCTAATTCTATTTCACCAAAAACATACATTTTCACATAGTGCCTTGGTGATCTAAAACTTTGCAACGCGAATGCCCTGAAACTGGCCTATACTAATCAGTAAACATTCTCACATAGTACATCTAGCGGCTTAGCACCTGCCCATCAAGAACATCCCCGTTTATTCGTACTTATTTTGTTTGAAATATTAATTTAAAAAAACTATATAATCATTAATGATGCCTAATGATCTACTGAAAGCAAATATTCGCACATAATACTCTCAGCGCATCCAACACCATTAACTATCCCTTTATTACTTAAAAAAAATTAATCATTATTACTGAAAAAGATATCATTCATCCAATTAATGATGCTTAACGTTTTACTAGAAGCAAATATTTTCACATAGTACTTTCAGTACGTCTTGCACCATTAATTAATCCTAAATTGAACAATTTATTTCAAAACTTATTTTAATTCGTCATATATTTTACCAATTTCAGCTTTAATAACTTCCTCCATTTTAAACTTAGTAATAAAAAAAAAATGAGGTGTGGCCACCACACGACTTTCTTATACGCATGAAAGTGTTACTTCCGGTCCGAATTTTGAACTTTCATTTTTACAAAAAATATTCCAAATCCAACTCTAAATACTTTTGTACTCTTCATAAATGTATATAGAATGCATAATTTACGACATATTTGCAAAAAATCGTTATTCGGTAAGAGTAAAAGTGATACTTCCGGTCCGAATTTTGAAATTTTTTTTATATAAAAGATATTGGAAATTACGTTCTAAATACTTATGAATTCTTTATAAATTAGTCTAAACTTAGTAATTGGCGAAATATTTGCAAATTTCGATTTTTTCACTGAAGTAAACTACTACTTCCGGTCTGCCGATTTTGCTCAAAATCTAATCAGTTCTCAAGAGGGAGATTATATTCGTAAATACAAAATTTGGAATTGATATGTCCAGCGGTTTGACCGCTATCGTGGTCACACACACACACACACACACACAGAGAGAGAGAGAGAGAGAGAGAGAGAGAGAGAGAGAGAGAGAGAGAGAGAGAGAGAGAGAGAGAGAGAGAGAGAGAGAGACATTTTTTTAAAACCACTTTTTCGGTATCAGGGGACTTTAAAATGTGGACATCTGCAAAAATCTCGAGGTCGAAAATTTTCATCATCACTATACTTCCTTATACTACGTATAAGAAAGTAAAAATATTGAATGTAAATTATTCAAATAAAAGAAAACTAAATTAAAATTTAACTCAAAAACTTAATACATTTAATCTAATTGTGAGTTAGAAGTAGTGTATTTTAACCCTACTCTCAATTTTGCTATCTCAAGAAATTTTATTCTTTTTGGAAATTAGCGTCATTCTAACTCGAAGTACAGATTCAATCTCTAACAAGTCGATTCTTGTTTTTCGTTTATATATAAAAAAAACAATTGCTATCGGCAACTTTTAACGCCTCTCTTATCAAACCATATTTTAGGTTGGCATTGATTTTTTGAAACGTCTGTGATGAAATCTTCCTTGTTTGTTTTCTCCAAGTTGTATCTACGCCAACATGCACACATTGTCTTTGACAGTTTATACACTAATGTCAGCACCTTGAATTGTTTGTTATTAAAACTTTTTCACAAACTTGTTTCGTCTACGGTAGGTATATTTTCCTTTCTTCTTAATATAGACCCTCATTGTACTTGTATATGAACGTATTTCCTTTTTCGTCATTTGTTATATATTTTCTTTTTCCATTTAATAAAGTTTTCTTTTAGAAATACCTCGGTACGTTGATTTGCAGAAAGCTGTAAACAATATTGACACTGTATTTTTCTTTTGCAGCTTTTTAAACCACACATGACCATTTCCATAGTCTATTGAAGTCCTTGTGTACATATTGGAACTAATATATGTATTTTTAATTTATAGAGTTACTGTTTACATAAAACATTACAATCTGTCACTTCGTATAATAAATGTCTTGATTCATATCCTTTTACTGTTCATAGATATAAGTCTGACGTATTTACTATATCTTAAGTGTTACTATTACAAACTATTTCCTAAGAATTGGCACCATTATGCATGTCTGAATTTACATTTATTCATTTAAAATTGTGTTCTCGTCTCGAGCATACCTAATATGGCCCTACTCATATAATTTAATGGCATTTAAATGATTTACTCTCTTTATTGTTCCATTTTTTAACATAACTCTTTCTCTGTTATTTACTTTCAGTACCTTTTTGTTTTTGAATAATGGTCCATTTCTTAAAATGTTTAAGGCTGTTCTAACGCCTTGTAAGAAATTTGGTTCTGTCTCTTTATATTCAAACCATATCTCATGGTTGTCTTTTCTACAAAATACAGAATGCATTGATTTATTTTGTTTGTTTTATGCCTAATTTTAGTACCTATTCAACTTAATATAATAATATATATTCTAACGCATACATTTTTGTAATAGCATTGCCCTTTGAATGTTGGCAACTTATTTTACTTATTGTAACTTGTTTTGAGTAATGCCTAAATCTTAAAATAAACGTTTAAAAGATAAAATTAATGTTGTTTTTCAACAACTCAACTAATTCTTAACATTATTATTCTTATTTAATGTGAAGGTTACAGCAATATGTATATTCATGATTAACGTATTTAAAACTTCTATAAAAATAATATGCAAATGGTTGTTCATGTAGATTACTGGTCTTTATTCATTCCCTTTATGATCCAAGACGTCTAATGCAAAGAGCTTCCCAAAAAGGCTAATAAAAGCTTTGGTGGAGGAGCTGGATTTAATTTATTTTATTCAATCTGTATTCCTCTTTACAATTCTTAATAATCAATACTGTTTACTCTTTTATTTTCTCGTGTCGATGCTCGCATTCGCTCAACAGTAATAAATTCGTGATACTAGAGATACAAGTTTGTTCACCTACCGTATACGCTGCGATCTGTAAAAAGAAAATGGGATAAATGGAACCTATCGTTGAGTTAAATAAATAAAGCGAACCAACAAACAAAACAAATAAATTAACGTAAGAAAGTGAACATTGAGGAAAACGTGTTAACTAGAATTGTGCGTTAGGTTCATTTAATCACTTTTACAAGGCATTCTTTCCTATCAAATAAAGCTTTTACGAAAACCAATGGTATCGTTAAATCTTATGTCGCAAGAAACCGCTCAGCAAAAACCCACTTTCCACTTAATAACTTTTATTATGCGAACTTCGAATACAGGGGTAGATTGTAAAAAAAAGAGACAAATTTATTCTGTTGTTTTCTCTTATATACGGCTAGTATATACACGGAGCACGTATCCTATAACTTGTTTTCCAGTCCCTTACAATTAAAGCACATAATTAAAATGTCCGCGGTTAGAGTTTACGTGTCGTAAATTTTTATTGCCTGTGTTCCGCTGTCATTAATTAAAAACTGAATTAGTCCACAGGAGATGACGACGTAAAAGGGGAAGGGGTTATATAAAAGGGGTTGGCTCTATTGCATTACTAAGAACATTTTTCATTTATTCTGTTTAGAAGTATACTAATAAATTGGCGGAAATTATACGTTACAAATTACCATATAATAGAATTTACATGCATTAATTAAGTTGCTTTCTAGGAAATTGAGATTTATAAACATTAATTAAGGTTACAGAAATTTGCTGCATTTTTTTGCTGAGAAAATAATAGGCGTTTTTAAATTGTTTTTTGGTGCTAACTTAAAAAAATGAGGTGTGGCCACCACACGATATTCTTATACGTATGCGCGTTTCACATTATATACAAAATAAATAATATAAATAATACAAAAGTTATTCTAAATTAAGTTTTAACTTCTTAAAGGAATAAACTTGTAAGTGTAACAGGTCCACATTTTGAAAAAATTTTTATACAAACATAATAATTTTTTTCTAAGTAGGTACTTCTATTCAATAAATGTCTATAAAATGCATACTTTGCGAGATATTTGCAAAAAGGTGTTACTCGATAAGAGTAAAAGTGTTTCTTCCGGTCCGAATTTTTAAATTTCGTTTATACAAATTACAATTATTCCAAATCGAACTCTAAATACTTTTATTAATTGAGTTAGTAGACGGTTCTTGGTGGAACAGTTTCTTAATAACTAATTTGTCGAATATGTATAATATAGTGATATAATGGAGTCGGTCTCGCAACCGACATGCGCCACTAAATTAAAATGGCGTCCAATTTGAAACGTTGCAAAATTTTACCTGTCAAGTAATATAACCTACAATAGTATATTATGCAATGAGCATGCAGCACGACTAAGAAAATTACAATACGAGCAGAAGGTGAGTATTGTAATGAATACGAGTGTCTTAATAGCCATTAAATGCGAGTTGCATACACTATTTTTTCAACGATCCCATAATAAAACAATATTTTTTGAACATTCCATTTCATAAATTGAGCGTAAAATGTTCCGTACATCTTTGCGAATTTAGTTGGTGATAAATTGTTCGGGGCTACTAAGGCTTGTTCCGTAATTTATGGTGGAGTCAAATTTTACATTTCACTGTCATTATCCCTTATTTTTACAGTTTATATTTTCAAAAAAGCACAAATTTTAACTACTTTCTAGTAAATTGCAGAGAACTGTCAAATTTAATTAATTTTTATATCTGTCAGATATGAAGTGGCCATATTGAATATTGATGAATATTGGAATGTCGCATTCCTATTGGATATAAACTTGTATCTTAATGAATATCTGTATTCCTATTGGACATAAACTTGTATCTTAATGAAAATATGTTTCTTAATGGACATCATTAAAGTACAGGTTCGGCATATCTAATAATACAATTAAAGCATGTTAGTAGAAAAAAGCCATTTCAGGACTGTCATAAATAATAATATTCATACATCTTTTGACGTTTGTTATAATTTTTATCTAAACATTTTAAATTTGCCTCATAAACAGTATAGCTAAATGTCATATAAAATACAGGTATAGAAAAAATAATATTTAATAGCTTCATTTATAATATTTAAATTGTAACTGGCTTTCATGTAATAGTATTTTACTATGGGAAGATATATATATCCTCAAATATTAATTAATTACTTTAATTTTATTGTTTTGAAATTATTCTGGCCGATCGAAAATTGTAGTGGTATTGAATCACCGTCATTAGTTCGTACTTTAGCCGTGTCGGTTGCCAAAACGACTCGTCTATACGTTATATATTATCTAAATAAAACAATTGAAAACTTTTCACTAATTTTACTAAGTCTTTGTAAAATATGTTTCGATATCTTCATAACATTCTCGAGCTTAACTCAGTTTTTTTGAACAAACCTCGTATGCACAAGATGATTTATTAAAAGAAATAGAATAGTTGTGTTGATTGAAGAAACAGTACTTTAATAATACTATTATTTCAAGTTATTGTAGATCATCCACGCTAGCTCGATTACGTATAATGCTTCATATTATTCTGCTGCCTATGTCTTCTTCTTGTTCTTAATATACTTTATAAATACTATAATATATATATATATATATATTATAGTAACTTATATATATATATATATATATATATGTAAATATATATTAATTTTTATTGGACGATTTGTAGGTCGTTATACTAGTTTTAAATAATTTTAAAACTCGCTAATTTGCAGTGTTTGAAAATTACAATTTTCTAATTTTACCACTGACTATTAAATTAATTAGGTAATTTTTTTTTAAAAATTACCGACACGGCTGGGATTCGAACCCAGGACATACCGATTACCAGCCGGTTGCACGACCTACAAATCGTCCAATAAAAATTAATATATATTTACATATATGAATTAAAAGGTCAATAAAAATTTAATATCACATATATATATATATATATATATAAGTTTTATATTCTTTTCTTCGATATACAAGAAACTCGTTCTTAAATAAAAAAAAATATTTAAACATAAAAGCGTTAGAACAACGAAAGGGGATCACTAATTATAACACGTTATTAGCAAGAACGAAAAAATGAAACTTTATAAGATAATATTTGCTTAAAGTTTGCCTTGGAAGCTCTGGAATCGCACGATTTCTAACTTCTTTATTTTAACTTAAAAGCATGTACATTCAAATATTATTATTCATAAGAAAACTTCCCTCGAGACGGTGGCACTTTACTGGTAACTTTAACATTCGTTCAGAATTTTCTAAGATAATATTAGCTTTAATTCAGTTCAAGCAATTACATAAATTTACTGCTTTGCTCTTTCCTAATTGACTGGGATGTCAACTTCGTACCTAATTAAAATGTATGCAAATGTAAACTGATACACAGAAAAGTTGATAACTCTAATACGCTTAATTTTTCTTCCCATTAGAGTTCTTTATATATTGTTAAACTTAATATATACGAATTATTTTAAAAATACAATTAATAATCGTATGTAATTCATTGTACAAACTGTGCTTGATAGTGGTTATTCGATGAGTTTTCCATAATATTCATGTTAATGACGATTATTGCAGTTTACTGGTTTATGAGATTTTTTTACAAACATAAGTATTTTGCCTGATAACTAAGGTATAACTGATGAACTTTTATTCAAGAAATTATTATCCAAAAGGTACAGAAAAGGAAATAATTAATAAAACTTGTACTTACCGAGTCGATTTTGCCGGTTATGTCCCTTATAAGATATCCTATATCGATCATTGAAATAATGAAGATCACAATAATTGATGTTTATCTTAGCTCACAAGCTTTGATTTGTCCATTTTCTGCTTTAATTTTAGCAAACTTTTAAGTACAACAATTATGTAAACAACGACCGTAGAATCAAGTTTCGGTTGCATCGGATCTATCAGTCAATAGAATAAATACAACGTAGAGAGTCACTTAAACTAGTATGTTTAACTAGTATTTAATATATGTACATTTATATGAAAATCAGTAACAAAATTGCGTTTAGTAATAGAAATATTGTTTTCGTCATTAGATGGAATATTAGATAGATAGTTGTAGCAGTTGTGTTTGCGTATAAATAACATTTAAGATATGCATGTATTTAAGAAAAGCAATTAGAAAATACGTCATGAAGTTGAAAATTGAGATACTTACGCATAGTTGTTCCGAAGGGGAAGGGCGGCAAAAAAACAAAAAATTATAAATGAACGGAAATTGCAAAACAAATACTGAACAATAATTTAATTGAGATTTGATAAGGCACTTGCTTAGTTCAATAATTTATTGCAGTTTATCAACTACCTCCCAGCCCCCACTGCTATTTCCGTTTAATAATTGATTTTTTTGTTTTTTCCGGGGCGGCAAAAACAAAAAATCTATAAATAAACGGAAATAGGGGGAAGGAAGGTGGTAAAAAAGGCAAAAAACCCCAATAAAATAAACTACAATTCTATAAATATTTAACATTTTATTACGTATTTCGTACTGGGGTCGTATTCTTGGACGTCTCCAAGACCGACAAGGTGTGGCACCATGGACTTATTTACAAGATGCACAGAGCAGGCATCTCCCTCGGCCTCCTACCATTGATCTGGACATTTCTCCTCCAGCATACGTTCCACATCAGGATCGAGGGACTACACTGGACACTAAGGATAGTGGTGGCCGGAATTCCGCAGGGGGCAGCTCTCTCACCACTGCACTTCTTCGTTTACGCCAGCGACATCACAGCCTCTCTGAACGTGAAACTGGAAATGTTCGCCGACGACGTCTGCATCTACACCAGGTCCTTGGACGCCAGGATTGTTGAAGATCGCTTTCAAGAATCGTTGAACGGATTGGATGACTGGTACAAGACATGGTGGATCAGAGTCCACCCAGGAAAGAGCGTAGCCGTGCTCTTTTCGATAAATGGTATTCGTCGTCAGTCGCGCTCGGCAGACGCTTGGCGCATTATTTGCTATGATGAACAGACGGAGTAAGCTTGGTCTTTCTTGCAAGATCAAACTTTACAAGTCTGTCATCAGACCATCGACGCTCTACGCATCAGTCGTCTGAGCGACTGCTGCGAATTGCCACTTGGGACAACTCCAAATGCTTCAGAATCGGATGCTCAGGACGGTTCTCGATTCCCCATGGAGACCATAATGGAAGACATCGTCAGAACCGCCACCAACACCTTCTACATAGTATAGGATCATCCCAATCCACTGATGTCGGAATCGACCAACTACGATCCAGAGATCCCTTGGCTGTTTCCACAACCAAGGACGATTCTTCACCGGCACGACGGACGCTAGATGAGCGTGACCATCCCTTTGGGTGGATCCAACTTCTACAGTCGACAAGTTTCACCCGAGTTGAAGGTGGATCGAGTAGCTGGAAACTCGGGCAAATACTCTAATAGAAGGAAGATTTGTAGGGATGATACCTGGTACTCTGCAGGCGATGCGATACAGATACGTATTTCGTTACTGCTTTGCATATAATTTTCAAATAAATGAAGTTTGAAAATATAGAATTTTAATCGTCGTCATTTTTTTTTGTTTATATTATGTCACACTTTTAAAATCGCAAAAAAAGTAGTAAAAGACATACAAATTCAACTTAATTTGTGGGATAGTATTAAATAAACGTCAATTATTACGATTTTCATAATTTCGAGGGTGTATATAACAGACATGACTAAAAATGTGATCTGAAAGAATTCACTCGGTGAGTACCTAATTAATTAATTATCTCAATCTCTGTACGTTTTCCCCGATAACTTTATTAGTAAAGCTTCTATAAGGAAGACTAGTGCGTTTGGCAAAATTCGACTGAACCAATATAACTCCAGCTTCCCCAATTAAACAAGTAATCAAACGATTAATCAATATAACTCTCTCATTTGTTAAATGTTCATATAAAATCTTGTTAATTTAATAGTGGTATAAAACCCAGATTACAAATTGCTACACCTACCTTTTGTATAAATTATTGCCTCACATTGAAATAACAGAGTAAAACTATCATGAAATTCCAATATTGCTGTTTCTATTACGCAATAGATTAGAAATACTAACCTCAAATCGAATTATTTCAATCAATGTTATAATTTATACCAGATATCATCAAAATACAGTATTAAACTATATCAAGTATTGTATAATTTATACTTATCTGCTTGTACGACTTAAAGTAGAATCTTCTTAATATCGATAATTATTTATTCTCATTTGCATAAAATGCTCATTTGAGCAAGCCGTTCATTTAAATATTAATTTGCATCGATGTGCTACACATTTATCTTGTACCACATATTCGACAAAAAGACTTCTAAAAGTAGGTACATGAAAATATATAAATTATAATCCATTAATATAAAATCTCATTCAGTAAAGAACATGAGAGCACCTCAATTATTAATGTTCTATCTAATTATACCTCTTAAATTTCCGATATCTCCAACCATTACTTTGTAAACTTCTTATCTCATACTTAATTCCTCCCTCGAATTAGCTAATATACATTTACATTGTATACATTGTGAAATGAACACGCCGAATTGCTTTTACGACTGTCTGTTTTTGTGATAATATCAAAATCATTGTTCTCATTACTGGTGATATAGATTCAAGCACGTTAATATCGTTATACCATTCCTGAACGGTATTTTTAAAAGAAAATCCTTGTAGAATTAACAAGTTGCAAACCGAGTTGCAAACAAATAATTTAAGATTTTGTTCATGAAAAGTACAAGTTCACTAATAAATTACTCAAGATGCACTTTGATTATTCCAGCTAGATTTATTCCAGTTCGCGATAAATGTTAACCATATATTATATGTAAACTTACGACATTTATCGTTTTGTTGATATCTACATCAAAATATTAAATCAATACTGTTTATTTTTTCATAAATTCTATAAAGAAATTTTTATTTTAAAATATTTATGTACACTTTTTATTACTGTTGCATATATTTTCTATACTAAAAAATCTGTATAGTAAACTAAGAGTTTCTCTTTGTTTTGATAAAATTTTAGACATATCTCTCTTCTTATTGTTTTGTTAAAATCGGACAAAGCCGTAACATCTTTATGTATTTGTTTATAGCACAGACATTCGTGATTTTAAAAATGGATAATAGCATAATGTTCCCAATCTAATTCAAATTGCTGTTCTATGTTTCTCTCGATTTATTTGACAATATGTATTATAAGTGCCCATATATTAAGAAAAACCTATAACGTATAAAATATCTAATGCCATCTCGACTTTACTGGCAATCATAGTAAAGTAATAACAAAAATAGGAAAACGAACTTCCATTTGTAGCTTCTGTTAGAAGATACTCAATTTATTGAGGTGACCAACCAACTTCACCACCTGGTAGGCAATGCTAATTTATTCATCTTATTCAATCAGCACGCATTGCCTTAGCTGTACTGTACTAATAAGAACTAACGAGTCTGAAACACGTATCTGCGGTTGCACTACACCAGAAGTTTCATATAATTCATTTTTATTTTATTTACACTTTTCCACGTTATCATCTTTCTATGTTTTGCCACGTCTGGGTCAATTAATACATAGGCAGTCATTGGCTACAACTTAGTATCCAAATGACAGTTTCAAAACTGTTTGTGAATTAAAATCACTGTAGCTAAATGTCCACCGACGATCTTGTCCGTATAAACTGAGAGTTCTGTCGGCCGGCGGAATGTTGACGGTTGTAGTACCGCATCCGCCGGCAACGGCAGTAGTTTGTGCAGACACTGCGGATTGGGCATTATTTGTTCTACCTATTTCCATCGGTCGGCGGATTGTTATTATACTGCTTGAAAATTACGCCGTTATCGTAACGGTCATGGTTATAACCTAGTTTTATTTATTAAGGTGCATGTGAACTTCCTTATTTATTAAAATTGGCAAACAGAGATGACATAAATTCCATTTTGTATTATTATGAGTATATATCCTGTAATTATATCAAAGCAACTGTATACAAAAGTAAATTACTTTGTTTTAAATGACAATGGTCGTATTCAGCAGAAGAGTGTGTTCCACTCCATAGGTAGCGGCCGCTACATCGACAACAGTTGAGTGATATTCAAAATTTAATGTTATATTGTTGAATGTGCTAGTTGCTAGCAGAAGTCAGCTGATCAATTCTTGTTTATTTGTTTGGAGGGTTTGAAGTAGTCTTGTCTGTTAATAACATTTGTTATTATTTGTATCTAAAATAGCTAAAGAAGATCAGATTTATCTTTAGAAAATGATATTAATATAGCTATTTTCGGCAATATAGCCATTGAATTGGCCCTACTGCTAGAGGTTATGAAAGATGAGAGACAGGAAATTCCCAGAAACAAGAATTCCATAAATTCCGTTTGCATTTTTGACCAAATTTTCTTTTTATTTTAAGATTTCTAAAATTATTTTTTTTTAAGTTAGAATAACTTCGTAATAATAACAATGTGCTATTTTTATCCCAATGAAAATCTGAGTCCATAAAATTGCAATAAAACACAAAATAAAATCTTACTCAACATGTTATCGATACGTAGCGTTAATAGAATGAGCTGCAAAAGATGGCCGTCCGCCCCATAAAATGTTCGATGTAACCGTGACGTGCTTCGATGTAGCGTATGCATCCAGCAGACGTTTTCTCAACAGTTGCTTCTGCTGAATGCGACCAATATTTTTATTGATAAATTCGACCTGATTTTACAAAAAAATGTGTACTTACATATAAGTTGGCAACACTCGTCACATACGAGGTTATGTGACGTATCTTTTTTGTCATCTACTAATTGTCTAGTTGTTGTTGTTGCTTCGATAGTTCATACACAATTTACGTATTATTGTATGGAAAATATCTACGATGCCAATTTATTTTCTTTTATTTTTCTCTACGATAAAATTGGAAAGAGAAATTTAAAGGCGGAGTGCTAGCACACTCCAAAATAATCACAAAGCACTCAACTTCAATATACAACAAGAAGAAATTTAAATCTAAGGAAATAAATGTGTAGATACTTTATTCGTGTGCTTGCTACATTCGAACTTGACTACCAGAGCTTCAGTCGCTTTGATATTTTATACTTCGAAACAAATAACTTGATACGGTTGTACCTTTAATGGATTTTGCATGTAGGTAGGTATAGATTCAAAACACTAAAATTGTTTCAAACTTCTCCTTACTGAAGTTTAAAATGATTATCCCTTGTTATCCACGAAAGCAATTCCTCCTACAACCACCCATCAGTACAAAATTGGATTTTTTCACTCTGACGATTAAATCTTAAATTTGTGCTTAAATTAAAATACAATTAAACGCTATTTCTTCTCTCTTATTTGAAAATACTTCGCCATCCTTTTCACTGAATTTGTAAGCTTTACAATAAAGATAAGACAAGCGAAAAGAATTTCCAAGTATATGTCAATCTTAAATACAGTCCCATAGAAATTTCGTCAATTAAATTAACATCATCAGCAGTTGAACGATTTTAGACTTTTATAGAACCAAATGAACACGATACTGTTGTCTTAGCTGGCTGCATTAAAGAAACTTTAAATTATGTTTTAAAAAATCCTGATCAATTAATTTCCAAAGCTATGAAGGAGCAAGCGTCATGAATGGTGCCCGTGGTGGTGTGCAAAAACTTATTAAAGACAAATTTAAATATGCCCATTATATTAATTGTTATATGCTCATCAACGGAATTTAATAATGTCTCAGGCAACAAGCATAAATACAAATGCACGTATATTTTTTTCCGAATTAAGTGACGTTACCAATTTTTTTTTCAAATTTTCCACAAAGATTTGCCATATCAGATGACGCGGTTGGAAATAGGGTTCCTAGAGCATCTGCCACAAGGTGGAACTTTAAAATTAGAACCGTTAACACTGTATATGAAAACAGAGAAAAACTACAATCCACATCCAAACAATCTGATACCATCACAAGGCAAGTGCACTTTTAAGGTTACTGCATGACCTTAAATTTGTTTTTTGGTTGGCAGTATTTCATCGTGTAATGCCCTACGTTCATATTTTATATTCACATCTGCAAAAAAGGGCTACTGATTCCGTAACCGTAAAACAATGCATTACTGAGTTTGAAAAAAACATTCAACACGAAAGAGACAACATACATACTATTAGAGAAAGAGAGTTAGCAGACATTGATGAAAGTCAAGCTAGAAAACGAACGAAGACAGATGAGAGAAATTCGTATGTTTCCACGACTGTGCAAGTTATGGAAGTATGTGACACCATAACTGCAGAAATAAGAAGGTTTTCGTTCACAGGTCATTTGGAAATAGCACACTTATTTTCGGTGGAACATTTTCAAACATATTCGACACATTTTCATATGCTACATTTTAGATTCAGCAATTCGAAACTTTCCATTTTTAAACAAAAATTAATTACAGACAGAATTTGAAATATTATACAGAAGAGCAGATTTTACAGAAGTGTCCGGAGTCACTTACTTACATTTTTAATTGAAAATAATTTGCAAAAAGATTTCTCAAGAACATTTGCAATGCTAGAAACAATTGTTACGATGCCCCTGACAACCACAGAAGTTGTTTCTCCACATTAAACTGCATAAAAACTTTCCTTAAAAGTACAGTGGATGAGAATAGACTAACTGCCCTGGCAATGTTATCTATTGACAAATAAATGATTCAAGAAATTCTTAATTTTAATGACTTGGTCAAGTTCCTTTAATTTCTACGATTTGATAGCCTAAAAGAAGTATTATTGGACGTGGATCCCAAAAAATTTTTGGCCTCTGGCAATTTGTCAACAACTCTTTTGTTCTAAGGTTGTGCAATCCTCAAAGTATTGAACCACGTGCCACCACTGAACGCAATATAATAAAAAGAAGAACTGCAGCAATATCTACCCATATTAAAGATCAACTTGAAGGTTATATGAATAGGTGCTCCTGATATTCACTTCAAGTAGTCAAATCTTTGGATGTAATAACAAGAATGGTTTTCGAAGACTACTCTGTGACAGATGATGTACTGTGCCTTTTATGCCAATGAAGGAAAGAACGAGAGGTGAAGATGTTAATCAAGTTTTTAAAAATTATGTTTTGGAACAAGTTCCCTTACATAGATTATCCTCAATAACAACTGACCGAGCTCCAGCAATTATCGGTAAAAATAAAGGATTTATAACTTTATGTAGAAAAGATGAATCATTTCCAATATTCTTTTTTTGCTTACCATTACATAATATATCAGCAAGTTCTGTGTAATAAAGTTCTTACATTTACTCGCGTTTTCAACCTCGCAACAAAAATTATAAATTATATTAGAGCTACACCATTACAACACAGACTTTTTAAAAAGCTATTGAAGATAACTTCCCAGATTTAATAACTTACACAGAATTGAGGTGACTTAGCAAAGGCAAAGTATTACGCTGGTTTCTTAATTTGGTGACTGATATAAAAGTACTTCTTGGGAAAAAAGCGGAAATTATAATTAACTTGAAAACCCTAATTGGTTAGCCTTTTTAACTGATATTTGCCAGAAATTAAATCAGTGAAATCTTAAAATACAAAGTAAAAATAAAGATCTAGTAGATACGGTAAGTGCTGTTAAAGCATTTAAAGATAAATTAGCCTTTTTGAGTTCCCACTTTAAAAAAAAAATTTAACGCATTTTTTACACATGTCGAAAATATTTCTAGAAAACCATTTACTTTTTCAAACGTATGTTGATTATTTAGCAAAATTAAATAATGAGTTTAATAAAGGATTTAATCAATTTGACGACTTGAAATCGATTTTATTTTTCTTTCAAAAACCTATGATTAAAATTGACATTACTACCTTAAGTGGAGAAATAAATGGATTATTTTATGCAACAAATTTAGGAAATTTAGAACTTGAAATTTTAAAATTACAAAATGACGTCGCTTTATAAGTTATTAACATGGACAAGGAATTTTAGAAATTATGCCACGTAAGAAACGTCAAGAGGCCTGTGGCAATAATAATAATATAGCACCCTCTAAGGTGAACATATATGCATTAAAATTTACTAAATTAATCAAAAGGGATCGTTAAACTTAATTCCTACAATTATTAATAATAAATCTTGTCTTATTTCGGGGTCTCCTCTAGTTTGTTTGAACGCCGATGTATAGGATAGACCGACCGATGGACTGGGACCGGCAGCGGTTCAAAACGAAAATTAACAACTCTAAAATGTACTTCCTACGTCCAAGTTTTTAGAATCCAAAATTAACGTCTACAGTTTTAAACGCCCAAATTTCAACATGTGAAATTTCATACCAAAATCACCAAATTTCACCAAAACTTCCCTGATTGATTGTTCTTATATTCTCCAATCGACAATATCAAGCCTTCGATAAATAGCGAACCACATGTGATTAGATAGGCAATCCGGCAATGGCAGATATAGAGGAAAAATCGTACTTTCAATTAATCCAAAACATATATACGCATCTTCGCAATCAGCATTTAATTAATAAGCTTCCGTCGATAAGACGATGGTAAAAGATTACCAAATATATACCACACAGTAAAATAAAAATGCACGCTAATCAATACGAGGCACCAAGCTGTTATCAATTCGTGGTTACTATGAAGACCGTCAAATCAAAAGTGAAATCTCGTACTTGCGCTGCGAGATATCCAACAAATGTCCGCCAGCAAGAGTGGGAAAGAAAGAACAAATGAATTTTCAAGAAAATTACCAGTAAAGCAAAATTAAGTAAACTATAACTTCAATTTAAAAAATATTATTAAATTTATTCCAGTTAAAGAATATAAATTTACAACAGGTATCTGCAACAACAGTTTACCGACTAGATAACCGATTTAAATGAATCAAGATAGATGACGCTACGATAACCGAAGATATAAATAATAATAATTTGTTAATTAAAAATAGAAATAGTTAAGCCTACGATTTTGAACCGTTACAATGAGTTGAAGCACATAAATATCCAATATTAAAAAATTGTGCTATAATCTTTTTTTGAATCGACTTACTTAGGTGAAGCTACAGTTTCTTCAATGTAATTTATCAAAAACATGTTTAGAAAACGTCTTACAGATGAACATTTTAATGACAGTTTAAGAGTAGCAGTATCAAATTACTGTCCTGATTATTAAAAATTATGTCAAGAAATACAATCTCACCCTTCTCATTAACGAAGAATAATTCATAATGTACTATGTAATTAATATCGTTGAAAAACATTGTTATTACAAATTTTTATTATTATTTGCCTATAAAATAAAATTAAAGAGAATCAAAATGAAAAATTACAAAAGTTAAATGAAAAAAGTCTACAAAATATAATTAAGAATTAAAAAGAAAATTAAAAATAACTTTAACAATAAACGTATATTATATGATTTCATTACATACTGTTGCGCCCGCAACGTTTATGAAAATTTTTAATTGTGCCCCTGCTTCCTTAAAGGATAATTAACTTTTATAAATATTGTAACTTATTCTAAATATATAAAAAGTAATGTAATCTAAATTATGTATTTGGTATATTGCAATTAACATTTTATTGAGGTTTTGTCAAACTCTTAATTTTCACAATTTACAAATAAATTCAAATGAATGCTTAAGGGGGCTTACGCAGAGGTGCCAACTAACTGCTGTGAGGTAGGACGTAAGGGGGTGACACCATATACGCTAATGTAGATTCTGGACTTTAGAAGGTTTCGTTAAAACAATAGTACCGCTTTTATTTACGAAATATCAAAACGAAATTTAAAACACACATAAACAAAGGCTTAATGCATGCTTGACTGGAATTAGTTTTTAAAATAAAGTTTCTGAAACTGTGTTATGTTGTTGTAAATTTTGCCAACTTTGAGAGTGAAATGTAGGAGTAAATAATTTGAATTATAAGAAAATACTCCCAAGGAAGCCTTAATTAATCTGTTGTATTCAATTTAATGCAAAAACATAATAAGAAAAACAAACATTTCTGCTGTTTGTTTTATTTTAACGAATACCTTACATCGACGGAATTTACATTAGCGCATATGGCGCCACTCCCTTATGTCCTACCTCACGGCAGTTAGTCGACACCTCTGCGTAAGCCCCCTTAAAGTTCGCGCATATTTCTCATTAACTCAGTCTGCAAGTTGACTATTAAGTACGGAATTAGAATTCGAAAGACAATACTTTAAAATACATCACATATTTTACATAACGTCTACTTACATTCTGGTTTTCCTCCGCAATCTGAATTCTAATTTCAAATTTTAGGGAAAAAAACAGTTTTTTATAAGATTTTTATCTATTCTATTTGCTAGCAGACAAGGCACCAATTTATTTACATTATTTATTACTTGAACGGAGAACTTCTGTTTGGAATAATGTCTATTTGATATATGTACTTACGTAGCCCAGCTTAACTGAACTATAAAAGTCAATCGTCCAACTAAATTAGACTATTTCTTCCAGATATATTTCACCCTAATATCCGCATTGGCATCGAGTTTCCTTCATCAAGACTTATTAGTTTTACGAAATAACACCGCCATGAAACCGCCGACCAGTTTTATAGACCCGGAAACTACGTCAGTTAGTGAGTACATGAAATACTACTTAAAGAAGAAAAAAAGATATAATTGATTTATGCCTACTTTGGTTTCAGCTTCCATGACTTTCAGCACGATAATACTAAGTTTCTCATCGTTAGGAATAGTGACATCAATATTACTGTTGTACGGACTATACAGGGTGAGTATTATATATATTTCCTCTAATACAGGATTCGGCAAGTTGTATGACACTTTTTTTATGAGGTTGTAAAATTGTTAAAAACGTCTGTCATTCGAAAATTAGTATGCCTTGCGATTTTAAAGGACTTGAAAAAAATTTGAGGCGCTATGGTGCTTTTGAAAACCCGAAGCGAGAACAGCGACGATTTGGCGAAAATGTTGAAATGAATGCTCTTTTCATTGTGCAACAAAATTCGCTTATTTCAACTCGAGAGATTGCCAGTAATTTGTCGTTTGTTAATTGTTTCTAATTTGTTTTTATATTGATTATTATTGTTAATTTAATTTTATTTTTGTCAAATCACACTCATTTTTGTTTTTGACTTTTGAGTTCGAATGAATTATGAATAATAAATGACTGCTGTGGCAGTGTTGTGTAACAAATAAAAAAATGTAAATAACAGATGCAGACTTCCCTGCTAATTTTCGAATGATAGACGTTTAAATGACATATTTGTCACATTTGTATTGCATTTTTTTTTTCACGGCGCACTTGAAAGTTTCATAGTAAGCAGATAAAGATTGCAAATAATTCATTTTTTTAAATTAAATATCAACCAAATAATAACTAAATGAACATTACTAGATTCAGAAAAAAATTGTCTACCAAACTAAAGGAAGAAAACTGCAGGTGTCCATATAAAAAAAAGGTGACTATCGTTATGTATGCGTTGAAAAAATTTGGATTATGGATAGTTTATAGAGTTTGTCAAACCAATTTCATACTTTTTTCATTTATTGAAATCGGATAATAAACAAAGAAGTTATGGGTTGGGGCGTTCTTTTATCAAAAAGTCTTGATAATAACTTTAATATGTGCAATTTTAATTTTTAAAAATAATATCTTTTGAATACCCCCCCCCCCATTGTCTTTTAAACAAAACCTTAACTTATTTCGAAAATTTTTCATAACTATGAGTAAGACTTGAGCATTAACTCTTGAAAAATTATGTCTAGCGTCACACTAATGGTGTTTTAATGCCTGAATATTTGTGATCGGTTCTTATAAACCCAATTCTTAAAAAAAAAAAACAGAAAAAGAAATCGAGGAGCCCATAAATCCGGAGATCTTGGCGGCCAATTTATTTTACCGTATTTTTGAATAACTTTATTAGAAAACATTTCGCCTAAAGTAAGAAGACTCCGCCTTACTGTATGGGCTGTCGCACCATCCTGCTGGAACCATACATTGTCTTTCCCCAATCTTCGTAGTTCTACTACAAAAAACTTCTGTAGTATGTGTTTATAACGATAGAAGTTAATGATGACTGCTTGATTATTTTCCTCGAAAAAGTATGATCCAACTATTCGAAAAAGTGATACTCTATACCAAACTGTCACTTTCTGGTCAGGTAGAGGTTTTTGATGTAACTGTTGAGGATTTTCCAATGACCAGTAGCGATAATTCTGTTTATTTATGATACCGCTTAAATAAAAATGATCTTCATCGGTTATTAACAAACAACGGAACACATTTGGATCTTCATTCAAAGTTTTTATGAATTCTCTGCAAAATGTCATGCGAAGTGCTCCATCGCGAACTGCGCAATCTGAATTTTATAGGGATGAAAACGTAAATCCTTTTTAAAAATCCTACGAAGAGATTTGCAGGACCAATGAATGTTTTTTCGCAGATCACCTCGAATTTCTGTTAACGGTGACACTAACCTTTTCAATGTATTCTGCTGTCCGTACAGTTGTAACACCACCTTTAAATTTCGCTGCAACATTAGAATCATTCATCCACCTTAAAATTGTCTTGCGCGATGGAATTCTCCCATGTCTTTCAACAATAAATTCTTCTCGAATACTTCTTTGAGCTTGGATAACGGAACCATGTCAAACAAACTCATTCACTGCATAAATACGTTCGTTTAGTGGAAATTTCTCCATTCTAATCAAAATTGCATGTATTGACATGAAGTTTAATATTAAACTAACTAACATCATGTTATTTGATTTTTCATAGCAATCTATTCGAAAGGTGTCATACCAGTTGCCGAACCCTGTACATGCTAACAGAAAACACTCATTATCTTCACTATTATTATTATTAAAAGATTTGTTTCTACAGGAATCTCAAACAACTCAGGAGCAATCAAATACGCAAATACTACAAAATCAATCGGATACAAGTTTGTGAATTGTATCCACAAAACAAATCATGCTCAGCTAGACTGTGACTTATGTGAGAATAAACCTATTGTTTAAGTTCTATAATTAAAATTGTTTTAGCTAGCGATAAATACGTCGCATATAATTTAGTTGTCGAAATTCTTGTTACAAAATGTCTGTAACTGCATTGGGCAACACAGTTTGGTTTTCATATATATCAATACGAGTTGTTTATGTCTTTTGTCATATTGATTCCGAATCTGATTAAAAATGGACTCCATTCATTAAGATTTTGAAATATTTTCTTGATTAGTTTTTTCTAAAAACTAAATTTCGAAGTTACCTGTATTTAAGAAAGATACTACTGTAAATATTGTTCTGTCGAACATTGATTGGACATGCCTGAACAGGTTTTTGCATGTTCACTACGTCTGGGCACTTAAACAACGCTCATTTTTGGTCTGGAACCAATCAAATTAAGAATTGCTAGATTCTGGCCTCTGGATATATAAACAGCTACACATGGCTTTTTCGATTCCGTTTAAGGTTTATGATAGGCGAACTTGTTTTTATTTCATAATATTGTAGTGATAAAGTCCCGTACGTATAATATAAATAACCCAAACAGTTTTTGTTATGTATGTGAAGAATGCAATACTCATTAGCATAAGCGGAATATTACACCCTTTAATAAAAAAAAACATATTTTCACTATTTTGGCTTAACCATTAAGCATCAAGGAGAGCCATGGACTCCCAGTATTTGCTGCTCACGCTGTCCTGTTACTCTGGGCTGGTCAAACTGTAAGAAAAGCGCTATGCCATTTGCAAGACCTATAATTTTCCTTGAACAAACGGATCATTCGACTGACTACTTTTGTTGCACGAAACTTTCGGATTTTCCAAAAAATATATATATATTGGTTATGCTAGCCTGTCCTCTGCTACTCCTCCAGTAATTGGGTTTGAAAGCTGTCCTTCTTCACACAGGGCACGTTTATCCATCCGTCCCCGTTGGTCACGCAAAGAAAATTTTGCTGTTCTTCTAGACAGAATTAATTACAAAAAATACAAATGTTATATAAACACAGACTTCAAAGTTGTAGCAATTCTGCTCAGTATTGCTGTTTTCTTTGTGTGTGGGACAGTCGAGCAATAAATTCCCATTACATTGTTAAAGACTGGACAGTCAGTGTTCAGTATATTCCTGAACAAAGGAATATACTTCATAAGTCATTAGTTCAATCTGATAAAACACTTCTACCGCCATTACACCTAAAATTAGGTGTGATCAAAAACTTCGTGAAAGCAATGGATAAAGATTGCCTTGGATTCCAATACCATAAATAAAAATTTCCCAAAATTTTAAATGCAAAAGTTAAAAAAAGGTATTTTTGTAGGGCGCCAAATAAACTTCTACAACAAGATAAAAAATTTGAAGAAATCTTAAGTGAGCAGTAAATCAATTATATCAGTAAATATGAAATATTCTAGGGTTACTGATCCTTGGTAGAGTCCTGAAGGCAAATAATTTTTAAATATGATTTTTTGTGTTAGAATTAATCTTGCTCGTTATACAAATCGCATGTGATTTGTTAAATAAATGCCACGCATGTGATGATGTTTCATATCATTGAAGACAAGTGAAATTTTTAAGTCGAATGTCTATAAGAGTGAATGTTCGGTAATCTAAATGATGAATTGTTCCCTTTCATTTAATACTTCTCTGTGTGGGCAGAGTTCAGCAGCAGCTTTGCTGGACTTTATTTGGTCACTAATATTAACAATAAGTCTGAATATGTGAAATAAAGGGTATTTGAGGCCTGATTTAGTACAATTTTAAAGAGGATACAAGTGGGTTTATTATGAATATTTCAACATTGCCAATTTTCGTTCTGTAATTTGACTTGCACCTGTTGAAACTACGCAACAACTTCATTTTCAGCAACACTTTTTTAAATTTTATTTCGTTCTATTTCATTATTTTAACATTATGTATATATTAGTAAAGTTAATGTTTAAAGTGTTATTTTAAAGTATATTTCAATAAAATTTCAGAAACTATTTCTTTTGGGTACTACTAGATGGCGTTATATAAGGATTAATATTTTGATGTTACCAGAATCAAATTCATCAATATAAATCGAAGTTATGTGACGGTCTTATATCGCGTAGTGATATTTATACAATTGGCCTTGATTACATTCAAATTTAACGCCATCTTTTAAACCCTCCTCAAATTATACAACTGCGTTTGTTTTAGTTTTGTACTGGCCACAGAATGTGTTTCATATACATCAGTTCGTACTATAAGAAAATACTAATACCTCAATACTTATGAGCGTTAATATTTGTTTTTCTGTTAGTTTCGAAGATCAAGAGAAAGCCGATCTTTTTTGACATGCAAAAAACATAAACATAACCCTAAAGCAACAGAGATACTCTCTAACGCGCATGCGTATATAAGACAATAGAAAAGCAGTTCGAGTAAATCAATACTTCAGAATATCAGCCGCTGCTAACGATTTAATATAGTCCTTAGTTATTTGTAATGCAAACCTCAAAAAATGAAACCAGCTAGGCTTATGCAACACGACTTAAACTAAAACGCTGTTTGTCTATTACGCATTGGTCTGGCAATCGAGGTCCTCCAATTTTCAAACTAGAAACAAAATAGATAGATTTAACCACAATCTTTTCTAAATATTTAGATATTTGTTTTCACTGGAGAAAATCGACTTCAGCTCATAATAAAAAAATAATTAAATACAATTATCAAAATGTACTTATTTTTAATAGTATAATTTAAGATAGAAAATGCAAGTATCTAATTACAAAGACCAAGCGTCCCGCATAAATGACAATCGTCGGATTGGCTTCAGGTTTTATGGGTTTTGCTCACCCGAAAGCTTTAGATCTCCACCGATCGCGACCCACATAGTTAGATATAGCATTTGAAATGTAGGAATACTTATTTGCAATCATTCTTCTAGTATGTAATTATCCTCTTTTTATTGCAGGATCAACGCTTATTACTTATACCATGGGTAATAACGCTTGCAGGATTCGTCACTGTAGATATAGTGCACTGTGCGTATATCCTTTTAACGCATGCGGTAAGTCATTTATATATGAATGTAACTAATTGATATTTAGCCCTATTATGCTACACTTATTATTATAAAAGTACAATACATACTCATAATCATCTGCCGTGATAAATCACTACAAAAGCGCTTAACAAAAAAATATCAAGATGATTTCGCTGAATCCCTTCTTTAGCATAACTTGTCGTTTCCTTTAACACTATTTCTTATTCAGTGTTACGAATGTTCAAATGTTTGTTTTAATGACAAGGTTTTAGTAATAAAAATAAATCCTTTTATTTAAATTAAACGGGACATTAATTTGATTCACCTTCTAATATTTACTATTTTTAGCCTTACATTATTAACAAAACAAGGCTAGTTATTGGCATATCTCATTTAGGGGAGACTGGAGAGACTATGGAAACGGCGAGATAGAGAACAGGGTCAAATTTTGTAACCGCAAACTTCTGAACGCATTCCCAAATGTCAAAAGAGAACCTGTAGTGGCCATGGGGAGTGATAACTAATGGCCACACATGATATTTAAATTTTAGTTCCATTTTGTTTGGTAGAGGACGATATAATTTCCATTTAGACGAGAGTGCCTTCATAATTAGAGTTGAGAAAGAGATAAGAAATCAATAGAAACCAAATCGGCCATTTTGTGCGTTTTCTGTGGGTATCTGTCAAATGGTAAAATAACAAACAATTCATTATTATTATACATCGATTGATATAGTAACCTATAATTTGCGTATTAAATGGATATATTTAAGAAAACGTGATAAATAAAGATAATAATGTAACTGTAAAATACAGGCGAATAACAGACGAGTTCGATAAAGGCATTTTACTGACGTGGTGCATTCAAAATTTTATCGTCAACTGCAAAAACATATAATTTAAAAAATAAAGATATAATGACTTATGACATTTTATGACAGCGACAAACGATTTATGTTTAATGTCATACAATCGTGTCTGTGTTGACAGATATTAGCGGCAAGTAATAGTAGTTTATACAACGAGTCAATAATGACAGCTATTATTCCCGAGAGCGGAATTTACGAACCGAGCCGTGAAGCGGCGATGGAGTAACTCGGTTCGAGGGTATAATAGTCATTATTGTGAGTTAGTATAGGTACACTACTTTATCTACGACTAACTGAAAATTACTAAAAAAAATCAAAATAATTAAACGAAAATGTTAGATTACTATATCTATATGACGTTTGACGATTTGACAGTAAAATGGCGGACTTGTCTATCGTTACGATAGATAATAATAATATTCATACACCTCTGACATCTGGCATAATTACCTTTTGACGTTTGATATAATTGCCGACTAAACAATATAAATTTGTCAACGGGATTAGGATTTACATATCGTGTGTGGCCATTATTGGTCACTCGCCATGATGTGATCTTGCATTACTAAGCTTTGTCTTCGACTTTGACTTGACATACAAAAAATTGATATTCATACTAAAAAAAGTTCGTAATATAAAATGTGGCCAGTGTCTAACTGGTTGCCCTATTTCAGTCAATGCAAAATATACTTAAATAAACAAATTGGTTAATTTAACGTATTTCTATCTCTGCACGTTTTATCATGAATAAAAATATGTGACATATCATAAGTAGGTAGGTAGGTACATTGAAAACGCAGTTATTATACATATCAATATCAGAGCAAAATCAATCATGTAAAAGCTTTTGCTCATATAAAGATATACTCATATTCATCAGTAAAATAATCCAAAATCATACAGATTTAATGTAAATCCCATAAATGAAACTCAATAAATATATCGAATTTTAATAAATCCCATTTGCTTTTATCCGTTATCGCGTGTTTTACATCGTACATAATAACTAATTTAAATTTGCACTCTAAATGAACAATTCGGCGATAAATAAAATTACATTAGTCCTTTTCAAAATACACGAATACGCCCATAATTATTTAAATCAAAAAAATAGTATTTGGTATTCTGTTAAAAAGTAATTTTTTTTAATATTATTTCAGATGAAAGTCAACCCATCAACAGCAATTTTATTCACGATAGATTTCTTTTTAGACACCTTAAATGTAAGCATAGATAGAATTGAAAATGAACTGGGTAGAAAAATAACCTAACCTAACTTTTTTCTGATTTTACAGGTGTATGCCTTATTATGCGTAATATCACAATATCAGGAATTGAAATGCGGGCGAGGGAGGGCAGAAGATGACCAAAATGACAGAGTAAGTTATTGATATTGGAGAATGGACAACACTATTATAGAATAAGGAACACGGAGTTTTGTTAGGTACCACCTTGGAGAAGTCATTGTTTAATGTAAATTTGTAAATGGAAAAGTTTTATGCAGTGGCAGTTCGTGGATTAAGAAAAAAATAGGTGAAGGGCCCTTATGGCAAATACAAAAAAAAATATCTAGATTTTTTATCATTTCAACAAACTACATACACGAATATCATGAATTTCATTCATTTTAAAACCGGTAATGCTTATAATGGTGTACCTAAGCTATGCACTTGCAAAAATTGTAAATAATGAAAGTATAAGTCGATTTTATAACAAATCTAAGTATATTATTAAATTTTAATTAATCGAAAACAGAAAATTGAAGTAGTCTAAATTAATATGTCACCTAAACAATGTGTGACATCATTTACTTAATAAATATACCTACTATATAAATATTAATTAATGGATATGCTGGCGATATGAGTAAAAATGTAATAATTTATAGCAATATTATTATCAATTAAAGTGAAATTTTAATCCGGTTAAATATTTCAGTATTGATTTACCATCTGCACCATATATTTGTGATGCACCAAAATCAAATGAAATAATATATTCTATAAAATTACAAAATTCAAATATTTTAAAATGGTATATTATGCAATGAGCATTTAATGATGAAATTGTTTGTGGCTACTAAGGCTTGTTCCATAATTTCTGGTGGAATCAAATTTTACATTTCACTGTCATTATCCCTGACTTTTTACAGTTCATATTTTCAAAAAAAAGCACAAATTTTAACTACTTACTAGTAAATTGCAGAAAACTGACAAATTTAATTAATTTTTATATTTGTCAGATATGAAGTGGCCATATTGAATATTGGAATGTCGCATTCCTATTGCATATAAACTTGTATCTTAATGAAAATCTGTATCATAATGGACATAATTAAAGTACAGGTTCAATATATCTAATAATACAATTAGAGTATGGGAGTAGAAAATTAGTATATTATGCAATGAGCATTTAATGACGGATATTACGATACTCGCCTTCGGCGAGTATCGTAATGAATACGAGTGTCTTATAGCAATTGATACAATTTTGTTTTATTGAATTGTGCCAAATAATGCCCTAAGACTATTTATTGTTGACATCTCTTCACCTAGATCGACCTGGAAAAAAAATGAGCTACTCAGGTAAAATCATTCAATTACTTTATTTTATTTAAAAATTATTAAAGTATAAAAGGGCATTATAAGGGTTATTTTACAATATGGCTACCAATCGTGGGGCCATTACATTTTTAAATGGATTACATTACAATTTTTTTAATACACAAAAACAAAACTATTTTTAAATCTTGAAACTCACAAAAATGCAAACCCCGATGACTGAATTAATGCAACAATTGAAATTAAGGCGTTTGGCAACCTCCAATGAAAAGGTTTCGCTTATAAATTAATACTAACAAATGTACACTTATGCAATCACATAAGGGTGATCATGATATAACCTCGCTTATGAGAAAAGTGTGCAGGCCCGATGGAAAAGTATCAGCGAACGCAAGAAATAAACTTTTCACATTTTTATATAAATAATTTACGTGTTGTATGTGCATTTGCTGTCACGGCTTGTGTTGGAGCTTTGCAATCGGTCCTAATTCAAAATCCTGCAAAGCAAATGCGATGCTATATCAGCCAAAGTTCATCATTTCTTATTTTGAATGAGATAAATTTCGAATTTTTTCCCCAAACCCCAGATAGCCTCACTTATTAACTACCTACCAATTTCTTCATTTGCACCTACACTAGTCTTTATTTTTATTTATTATGGTATTTGAAAAGAAAAAAAATATTTTACTTAACATATTTCTTCTCTTTTTTTGACAGATACCAAATATACACTATTCCACTCAGCCAACAGCAACAAGTTACCTAAGCACTAAAAAAGCATTGACCTATACTGAAACAAAACCAACACCGACGCAGAGTCCAACAGCTACAGGTCCCCAAACGTCACTACCTGCCGAAGAACCATCGCCAAACATCATGAACCGAGGTCCAAGAAAGTCGGTCAAGTTTCCCGATAGTCCGCTTAACGGTAGACAACTCCTCGATCCTTGGTCAATGGACATGACCATGTTATTGGCAAGAAACAGTATTAGTGATAATTAGGATGACGAACAATAGGTGAAACATTTATTTCAACAGACGAAGAGTTACCATAATTCAATTTGTATTTTCTTGAGAACTGATTCTCTAGTTAAGAACACATTCTTAGTCCCATTGGTCTCATTACTGCGTAAATGCATGAAGTATAGACAGAGAGACAACAATGAAAAGAAATAAGTTTATGTTTCCTTGGTGTCAGATGACCCTAAAATCTCCTATGACTTTTTTACATTTTTTGCGTGTTCTACTTAATATTTTTTCATTCAGGGCATGAATTTATTTTAATGTAGATTCCTAGCAAATTAAAAATCGTGTAGGTACTTACTGTAGAATTACCGAACAGATGCAGTAGCAACAGCGCGTCAATACATAATATAATATATTATAATGCAATGTTGCTACTGCATCTGTTCGGTAATTCTACAGATAAACCACTTGCGTGAAGACATCTTCTACGCATTCGCGCAATTAAAAGCACTCGCTTCCCTCGGTCGGTCGTACTTTCAAAATGCGCTCATGTGGGAACATAGTCTCCCCGCTCTTGATTCGTAAATAACTATTAAGTACACACACATATAATAAAGATTTGACTATGATCACGTGGCACTGCACCCTTTTTTGTCTTGTTAAATATGTAATAGAATTTCTCTCACTAATGTTGTAATCTTTAGCTCCTATTTATTTAGGTATAAGCTGTGTCAATTATTAGTATTATAATGTTAATGTTTACTGTGTGCATATTCCTATATAATAAGAATAAATCAGAAAAGTTTTCATATTCGCCCATTACTAACGTTAATATTAAAAAACTGTACAAATTTTGTTCACTTTGAAATACCTATAACAGGCAAAATTCTCCTTCCATTAAGTAAAATATAAGTTATTATACCCAACCACCTATATTTTCCATAAAGATACATAAGAGTGACATTAAAAATGTTGATAAACATTGATAATTCCTTACCACAAAATCAAACCTCAAGAAAATCTGAATTTACATGAAATGGTAACGCTTCATCGAAGGTTACAAATTATCAATTCTTATGAGTTGTAAGTACAGGTTTTCAATGGAAGAGCAAATGAGCCCAAGCATCTTCCCTTGAAGTAATATACTTATAATACTAAAAGTATACATGTAATAATTTATACAAACAATACCTACTGCTTCTAAAAACTGTACTTATAACAAAAATTAAATAATTGTAATTATAACGAATTAATTTCATATTTATTATCAATTGTTATTGTATTTAAATAAATGTACATAAAATACATTGTATGAGTGTTATAAAATGTTTAAAAATTTGTAAATCAGACTGAATTTTATAATATACCTATTTAAAGAGATTATATATTTATTGTAAATATGAAGAAAAAAAACTTTTGAAAATATGTACCTACCTATGTATTGTTCTAATAAAGAAATGTAAAATGTCTGCTATTTATTAAGATCACCTATATTGATATTAAAAATGCATATAGGGCACAAAATGTTTTATGAGAGACAATAATATAAGATAAACCGTCCTTACGCATTATTAGGCAACGGTAAAAAGATGCAAACGTTAGACCTATTTTTTTAATTCCAAGAGCAAACTTTAGATGGCACCACCAAAGAGTTGGTTAATAAATACGGTAAACTAAATACCGTGGAAATATTTTACTTCATATCTTTACATACACATAGTTGATTAATAATTAAACATTAAATTGGCTATACTACTTACCAATATACCACACTTTATTTTGTACTGAATTACTATACTAGCCTAAATATATACAGGGTGTTACTCAGAAAATTTATTTCTAATTATGGATCTTGCTTTAAATAATATTCCAAATTTAAACACCCCTAGCAATTGCGCTGTAAATACCAAAGTAAATACTAGGCGAACATGCGCCCGAGCTAAAAAAATCTTCGAATGCAGATATAGTAATATAATCAAGAATTTTGAATTAAATTATCATGAAAAAAACCTTATTTTTTTGTATCTATTTTAAAATAAATAGAATGTTTAAAAAGTAACAATCATTTTATTGCTTTATTTTTCTAATTCTGATAATGTTAAAACACATTCAAAATCATTCTAAACATTCTGAAGGTGCTAAAGAATTATTAAAAATTCTATTATTAATTATCGACATTAAATTATAAATAGTTTACTGTCGAAAAAATTCAAACTTACGTCACATAGGTTTGCCGGAGCCTTCGTATTAATAAGCAACTGTTTCACAGCTGAGGCATTACTACGAATCATTTTTAACGTCTAAAATAGTATTAAAAACAAATGTTCGAATCTTACTAGCGGTGAAATTTTTATAATTTCCCCATTGGGAAGAATATAATTTTCAATAATTCCAAACATTCTTTATTAAAGAATATAATAAATTTTATATTTTATAATACAAACAGGCACTGTTATTTTTTCAACACAAAATCGTTTTTGTCCTATTTTAGTTTTCTATAAAACATTACAAGAAATAATAACTAGCCATAAAATGTAGTAATAATAATAATATATATAACCATTGAGAAAGAATAGGCAGGGAGACGACGTCACGTGATCAAACCGGGTACAGGTCCGCCATATTGATACTACACTTACGTCAAACAGGTAGTATTGGTAAAAAGTGGACTGTTTGTTAAGTGTATCGTGTATTAGAGTTATATAATAAGTTAAATATTAAAAGACTTTATGGTTTATTGTGCTCTACGTAGCTGCAGCAGCAGAGACGGCGTTGATAAGAAGCAATCGTCTGGAATAACATTTCATAGGTTAGTGTAGGTCTGATAGGTGTGGGATGATTATAATTTTTAGTAGTCCGGACTAGGTGACCGACAAAAAATCGATAGTGAGAAGTGAATAATTTCACTTAACAAATAATTTTAATGATCATGATCAAGTCTCAAAAAAATGAGGTGTGGCCACCACACGACTTTCTTATACGTATGAGCGTTTCAAACTATACAATTTTAAGAATTTTTTTTACAAAAATTATTCAAAATTCTATTCTAAGTACTTCTATTCTCTTAATAAATCTCTATAGAATGCATACTTTGCAAGATATTATCAAAAAAGTGCTACTCGCTAAGAATAAAAGTGCTACTTCCGGTCCGAATTTTGAAATTTCATGTATACAAGAAATATTGCAAATCTAATTCTAAATACTTTTGTACTCTTAATAAATATCTATAGAATGCATAATTTACGACATATTTGCAAAAAAGCGTTATTCGGTAAGAGTAAAAGTGATACTTCCGGTCCGAATTTTGACATTTTTTTTATACAAAAAATATTGAAAATTAAGTTCTAAATACATTTATATTCGTAGCGTACCTGTCTAAAAAGCATGAATTGCAAAATATTGGCAAAAAACTGATTTTCGATAAGAGTAAAAGACCTACTTCCGGTAGTAATTTCGAAAAACTTTTTAAATAAAATGGTTCTTAATTTTAATTTTAAGTACATATGAATTCTTTATAAATTTGTTTAAACTTAGTAGTTGACGAAATATTTGCAAAATTCGATTTTTTCACTGAAGTAAAGTACTACTTCCGGTCTACCGATTTTACTGAAAAACTAATCAGATCTCAAGAGGCAGATTATACACAGACAGACAGACACACAGACATTTTTTTAAAACCACTTTTTTGGTATCAGGGGACCTCAAAACGTGGACATCTGCAAAAATCTTGAGGTCGAAAATTTTCATCATCACAATACATCCTTATACTACGTATAAGAAAGTAAAAGAGATATTTGTGATTACTACAATCAAGTACATATAAAAATATTCGGATATGCTTTTTTTCCATCAGCAAGCTATAAGTCCATATTTTGCATATATAATCGCGTATTATTAACCCCTACAAATATCAGATTAACAAGTTCCACGTACCTAACCTCCAAATTGATAAATGAAAACAAAAGCATTTAATGGTTGTACACAGTCCATAAATTGATGAATAAATTCATGAATTTCTTCGTGAATAAATTAGTAAATTTATTCATGAATTTATTTGACCGTGTAAACACGGCATAAGAGTTAAACACAAAAAGCAACTAGGATTCCCCGTTAATGACGTCATCTCGTGTGTGTTAGTATGAACTATTTGTGCAGAAATTTACCAAACTGGACGGCATCTTAGTCGTGTAGCACTCTTAGTGGCCTCTTTTGGCGTATTTTTAAGCCAAATATGGGTTGCCATTTGATGCATAAGGACAGTTTGTTTCTATAGTATTGTCTGTGGTTTTATTAGAAACTAAAAAGCAGTAGTTATTTATTAGAGAAAACTTCAGCAAAAATTAATACTGAATCATCCATCGAAACCGATCGTATTTTTGCATTTTAGATCATAAACCACATTAAATTCCATCTAGATTTTTATCTCATTTACGCATTTGGTATATTTTACGGCAATTTTTCTATCGCCCTCTAATAACTAATTCTGTTATCTTGTAAATAAACACAAAATTCAATTGTACAATTTCTTTATTTCTTAAATTAATCAGACGGGAAACCCCATACTTTTAAACTACCAGCGTCTCGCTTCCTATCATAAGTATCTTTGTCATCACAAGCGTATGCCAACAGATACTGTGACGGATGCCACGCCACTGTAAAAGTAGCTGCATCAACAGATATATCGGCAATTTTATCTCCAGTCTCAGTGAAACCTATATCGATTATTAGATCCTCGGATGCAGAAGCTAAAAGTTGACCATCATGACTAAAAGAAATAGTACGTACTGGCCAATCCATTCTGAAAAACAAATGGAAACATAAGCTACATAGATCAAAATAATAAAAACACAATACCTTGTGAACACCTTTTTACATGCTAATTCATCCACATCCCACAGAGATACCAAAGCATCTGCACTGCCGGTTGCGAAATACTTTCCTGTAGGATCAAATTCTATACATATACATGTGCCGGGATGGGCATTTAAAATATGCTGTAATTCTAGATCTGGATAACTACAACACATAATTTAATAAATTGTTGGGAATATATTTAAATAACACCTTAAAATATGTATACAGCCTTGTCCATTTGTTAGAAAGAATAAATCGCTTGTATTATTCCAGGATATTTCATTTACTTCAAAATTATATTGTTCTTCAGACTTAATTTTATGTGTCCTAGCATCAATAAATGTTACTAAATCTTCCTTATTACCAACAGCTATGGTTTCACCATTAGGTGCCCATGTTATATTTATATTTTCTCCTTTCGTGGCTATTGTAGCAACACATTTTTGTATACGGGAATCCCATATTCTAACCGATTTATCTCCACTTGCTGTACTCAATAAATCTGGATGTGTTTGGTGCCAACATAATTGATCTACCGAACCACCATGACCTTTGAAAGTGATTTCTTTATTCTGTGAACAGTTAATTATATATACAAATAAGCCGTATAATGTATAATAACAAACTTACGAGTCTATCCCGATCTAACGTGTATATGCAAACAGATTTATCAAATGATCCTGAAGCTAACCTTCTACCATCACAACTCCATCCAACAGAGTGAACTTTTGAAGAATGTCCTGAATACTCTTTAAATTTATTGTGGGATTTGAAGTAATCTTGAAATTGTTCGATTTTTTCTGTGTACATAGTCGCTATATAATAAATTACGAATATAAAATTTCAAATGTTTGATTTGCTTGTTTAGGTTATATTTTTGACATTTATTTTTAAACTATCGGTAAGTTCGAAGTAGCACTAACCATAACAACACAACAACAAACACATTAGCTACCTAGTTTACCTTTACCATCTATATTCCAATATTCCAATAGTAATTCCAGTTATGATTCCAGCCAATTCCAGCAGATTCCAGTTTGTCATCATATCTTGTGCAAGCTGCATTATCGTCATAAAAATTATAAACATTAGATTATATTTGATTTTTTAAATATACATGCTTTTTTCATTGCCTGATACTAAAAACCGTTTAAAAGTGTTGCAATTTTTTACATTATACTATGTAATGTAAGTAAATAGTTACTTTGACGAAAAACTAATTTGATGATAGTTTTAAAAACTACAATATGCCAGAAGAGGTAAAATCGTTTTGCCTGCATGGAAGTAATTTGGAATACATTTTATTTCGAGTAAGATATGCTGCTTTTTATGTAGATATTACAGACAAAAACATAAATTTCATAAAATGGATAGTATCTTTTATATCTATGTTAATTAATTAAAAATTCTAGAATGCTGCTAGTTTTGCAGAAGAGGGCAAAAATGTTTGGTTTATATCTCCTGACTGCATTAATGAATTACCAGCTGGCATGAAAGTCATCAACAGAGAAGCATTAAAACTTTTAACATTCCTGTAAGTTTACAAATGTTTCACTGTGCGTTAGTATTTTCTTGTTAGATAAAAATGTACGTTTCATGAAGTATCAAAGACCTATATATTTCATAAAATTTTGTTACACTTTGTCTTTAAAATACAAATTAATTATTGATTATTGTGAATTGACTTAAATTATTACTAATTGATTTGTAACAAAAATGTTATTATTTTAGATATTTGAAGACTGATACTGAACTTCTCAAACATTTAAATAGTATACAAACTTGGTACAGAATACCAGAAATAATCATCGTAAATAAATTTCAAAAATACATTAGTGACAACATCGAAAATTCAATTAATAAAGCATTTATATGTGCAAGCCTAATAGATGCCTGTATGACATGTAGTCGAAAAGTTAGTAAACCTGCAACTTTACTAGTTGCTTATGATGCAGAGACATCTGATGATCCTATATTGCAAAATATTGTAGATTTGTACTTTGATGAAGTAATTGACAGTAATGATTTGCCTTCTAATTTTATAATAAGTAATGATATAGATACTAAATAAAGCACATGAGTATATTGCATATTACGTTTTTATTTTCTTATACTCATAAATACTTAAATATCATTATTTGCACTCTTCATGATAAGGTTCCAGTGTCCTAAGATCACGCCATGTAGGTGGCAAATTACTGTGTAGGTGATTTCCACATTTCTTGCAAGGATTGCTGAACAGTGTAATATAACTATGAAGCCAATGCTAGAATAAACATATTAGTGTTGTTAATAGTAAAGTAGTTTTAAAATCTTACCATGAAGGATCTAACACCCAATTCAGGCATTGTGGGAGCATAGAAATGACACATAGCTGCATGACTATTTTCAGTTACTTTCTGAAATACTTTATATCGAGATTCAGTCCAAATATCATTTGATTCTGCATGAGCTTTAATTACTACCCACTCTATCATTAACCCTTTAAATGCAATTATTGCTTTTAATACTCTACCTAAAGATACCTGTGGAGGAAAATAGGCTATTTAGACATGATCTTAGCTATACATTACTTATTTTAACATCAATATAATGTAACATAACTACAAGAATACGAAAATTCTGTGAGATATGTCAAAGTGAATGTACAGCTAGTGCTTATACTGATGACTGAAATATGTATGCCATATTATTTATGAAGTGATTCTAGAATATTTAAAAGTGGTTTTGAAACTGCCTTAGTGTATTTTATAAAATCGTAGCAATGATAATAAAATTAAGCAACTAGTTACTAAGCTATTAACACAAAAAATTACCTGTATAATAGGGTTTAAAACAAATGGTCTTGATGTAGTAATGGTCATATCAGTGAATAATCTATCAATTGTGGAAATATGGTTTTCAATGACACTGCAAGAATTTTAGATTAGAGAAACAAAGCTTAATAAAAAGTACGATACATACTCAGGTGGTACATTATGTATGCTTGTTTGAGTTTTTCTTCTCTTGGTCATACTGAATGTTTTGTAAGTCTTACTAATTGAATTCGTTTGCAAAATGTGTCCTGCGACCGCACTGTATTCCCTTATCTGATAACAAAAACATTAGAAATGCAAAATCATATTGTAATTAGCTACTAACTTTATCAGTCCATTTGTAGCTGTTCACTAATTGACCATAGAGAGCTTGTCGCTCTTGGGTTGTTTCTTGACTTAAATAAGTAGTATTTCCTAAACTAAATGGTCCTGGAGGAGGTGTTAAATTTGCAACAGCATTTTCAACATCACTGAAAAACATGTGGGTTATGTATAGTTCATACGAATGCTGCAAACTTACCGCAAGTTATTGTTTACAGTTGTAAGCAAGACTTGTAATTCTGTGATAAATTTAGCATCTTTTCCGTCTTCACCATGGTCTGCTCGTAAGCCATTACTTACGGATTCGAATACATGACCGACATTAGATCTCAGTATTTTCACAGCGTTTAAAGCTGAATATAGTTGTTCGATATCACGTTCCATTTCCCTGAATATTTAATAGTTATATTTTGTTCTCACACGTAAAATAGGTTATGTATCGTCTACTACAATATTACATTCAAGTTACATTTCATATTATTGTAATCTTGTTTCCAAGCCTGTCCTGTCGCAAAATCTACTACAAATTGGGCTAATTTATTTTTTCTATAATGGGGACCACTCTAAAACAAACTTAACCAAACTCCATGAAGTATCATCAAATAAACAACTTCTGACATTGACCATAGATAAAGAAAGGAATAGATTGCCCACTCTTACTATTAAAAGAGATAATGAGTTTGCGCGCCATCTAAAGTTTCCTCCTCAAAGTCAAAGGGAGAGGTATTTAAATTTAAATAGAGACCTGTAATGCGACTAACCCGCGTAATTTAAATAATTTTAGATGATGATGTTTGTATACAAAGCGATCAAAAAGAAACCAAATCAAGGGTACTATGGAATAGTCAGTTTAAACAGAACGTTGCGTGTAAACAAAATATTCCATGGCACCCTTGAGTTGGTTTTTTTTTGATCGCACCATAGTTCTTCAAAAGAATTGTATGTGAAACGACTAATTTTACTCAGAAATTGTATTTATAAACTGTGTGGTATGTAAATGCAATTTCAGAATAAAAGTAGTTATTTCATTTACAATTACTGTTTGTTGTATGAATATTTAATATAGCAGTTATATTTGTTATTAAAAATAAGTCGGTTTCTTTAGTTACAGGAATACTAGTCACTCACAACCAATCACTAGAATAATGCGTAAATTATTTTATTGTTAGTTCATTTTGCTGTAAATCAAAATCATGATTTAAATGTTAAAAAACTTTTATTTATGGCCTAATTATAACAAACATAAAAAAGATATAATAACAATTATGTAAAATTACGGACTGTCTACAACAGGCAGCAACCTGTTGTAGACAGTTCGCCTTCTTATACAGATACCTCGCTGTCGGTGTGAGGTGTTTTACTCTAGTAACTCCCACAGCCCGCAGCAAACTCTTCTTTCTGTTAGCTTTTTTTGGAGCTACAATAATATAATGAAATTAACAATCCATGTTTGAAATTAAATAATACATTAGCATGTTTAACAATACTACTTTGGTAATTCAATTTATTTTGTTAAAGTTAGGTATATCAGAAGAATGACATTATGCAACAAGATTGAATTTTAAGTTTATTAAGTGTGCTGCTAACCTAAAGAGTCAGCAGCTTTTCTCATTTCTGGGTATCCTGATGTTGATGGTAAACTCTCACATTGATCTAAAAATTATTATATGCACATTCCCAGTGAAATGAAGCAAGTACTAAGCAACTTACATTGTGTATGTTGTGCTTCATCATGTAATGGTGAAAGGGGCTGGACACCCACGGCAACAGATCCTTCTAATACCTCCGCACTTTCTGAGGCAGCTTTAGAGTTATCTGTAATATATTTATTATGTACTCGTATACAATAACTGCATAATTTCTGCTTACCTAACTTATCACCTGTGAACAAAGCAGCACGGGTTTGTCGCGTTTGCCCTGAGTGTGACGAATATGTCTTTTTTGGAGTCTTTACTACCCATTTCTCAGGAGTATATGCTGATGAAGATGGTAATGACTGTAAAGCATCTAGAATACACATTACTTTTTATGTTCAAAGTTGGACACAAAAAAAAAAAATTACAACTCACCTCTTATTTTTTCTGGTGTTATATTATATGCACACTCCCGAGGATAACTAAAACTAGTTGCATGGGTTGATAACTCACTGAATCCTGCAAAAGAATATAATTGGTATAGAATTTCACAGGCATTAAAAAACATATGCAATTTTATTGTGGGAAGTGAATATCGCAATAAACGCCCAGACGAAGGATTGATACACATTTCTGCGAAATGACTTTGGCATACTGGAGTTTTTTTGTAAATGTTTTACTTCATAGTTTAATAATTTCAGATTTCCAATCCTTTGTAGCCAAATATCTCGCAACCGTTTATCGGAAGGGAATGTAAATCTGTAATTCATATTCAATAATACCACATTGAGCGTGAAAAAAACTTTTGCCACTCAACGCAAAGTATGAAAACGTTGAACGAATACCCAAACAAAGGAAAATTCTTTGTAGGATATACATTAATTATTTACTGAAAATGCGCACATATAGAGAAGTGCATTTTTTGCAGCCAACTAGTCAGCTGTTATTTAATAAGATAAAAACGGTACAACTTACCTGCGACTAACATTATCTCGACAGCCGGGTACACAACAATGTTTCATTTTTTATAGTCACAATTGATCACAAAGCCGTATACAGTGGAAATAAACAACATCCACACGACATGCCAAACACTGTCAAGCATAGATAAAGATGTCAAGCGTCAAATTCTTGAGCAGTGGCACCAACTGTAAGTTGGCAATAGCGAGTAAAAACCGTTTATGCTGCCATCTATTTTTTCCTCCCTTGAAGCAAATTTTGATTCCAACAATCGCCAAAGAGTCCCCACCCCCTGACATTGACATACCATAGCACAGACCATAGTGACCATTTGTATTGATTTTGCAGATTTCCACAATCGGTTACCAAACAAACGTTATGCTCCATTGTGACTAAAATTTGTACTCAGAAATAATTTATTAGAATTTTGAGTAGTAACTCCTAGATGTCGACACTGAATTTTGATAATCAAGGCCAACTGTATCGATGCGATATTAATACAGTTGGCCTTGTTGATAATAAAGTTGTGTTTAAATTTAATTTTTTTATACACTTTGGCACAGGCTTGTCTTACTATCTAGTTTTCAAAGCATTTTGTTCTGGAATTTAGATTTGTATAGTGACTGCCTTTAAAAGAATTACCTAAGATCCTGACTGAAATTTCAGAATCGTCATTCTAATGTAACTACGATTTAGAGTGTTTTTACAGCATCTTTAGAATTCATCTTAAACCTATATACAGAGGGATTCAAAACAATTGTCTTTTCTGCCTTGTTAATATACAAATTTTAGATATTTGCCGTATTATTAGAATATTCTAAATTATGGGTAAATAATGGTTAGAAATTTGTAATATGAGCGTAAATTATATTGTATTTCTCCTTGTAATTTTATATAATGCATAATAATAGTAATTTACGCTGTCAGGCGTGCGGCAAATCAATTTTTGTTCTATTAGTCTTCAAAAGATGTTAATTCACTTATCGCCATTTCTGCCTATTATCTGTAATGCACTTTTTAAGCGTGATAGACAATCTTGTTTAAATCTCTCTACAACTTATTAAGTACTTATAAAATTTCATATTCATAATGAGAATGCATGAAGTCTCTATTATATGATTGAAGATGATAGCAAAATATTAGTATAATAATACAATAAAGACATTAAATAAAAAATGTAACACAGTTTATTAGACTAAAAAATAAATAAACAAGATCTTGGAACCATTCTGCTACCCTATGAGCAGTGTGGACTGGACAATTGTCCTGTTAACCCAAGTAGCAAGCTCACGTTATATTCACGTCTTTTTTTGGTGATTAATGGTCATTAAACGTCATATGACCAATAGACGACGTCATTAATATCGTCATTATTATGACTAATGCAATACGTCAAAGTTATGACGCCATGTAAACGTCTTATAAACGTCTTTAAAATCAGAGTTTACATTTTCGCACACCATGCACAAGTTTACGTACTGGTGGTATTACATATCGTGGTTGTACAACTGTGTATTTGTTTAAAATTAATAAAAAAAGAAATACTTGAACTTCAGAATTTATGCTCTTTAATTTGTACTAAAATATACCTAATCTTGTTATTATTTTGTCAGACATTTGGACCCTAAAATTACAATAATTATCAGGAAATTATGATTTTTAAATTATTGTTGTTTACATTTTTTATTAACTTTTAATATATACACATTTTGGATTGCACATACGTACAAAGAAGTCACACTCATTTTTTGTCTTTCATCACCTGACTATGCGCCTGCGTTACCGTTATTTTACTGTGGCTTACCGCCCTTTTACACCCAGAATAACGGCGTCTCAAAACAGTTTGCTTTTAAGTACAATTTTAAGATGGTTATTTACAAAAATGTGCACGTGAACCAAGAGACTTGTTTCTGTTATTTCGCTTCCAGGTCGTTGTGCTTCACATAATAAGTTCTACTTTGAGGTTAACCGGTAACTCTGTTTAACCCTGTGCTTCCATTATTCGGTAAGCATGATAATTATTTCACCTGTAAGTATAATTGAGGCATTTACTTACTCTTACCCTTACAGACATAATTATGGTCTTCATAGGTGTTGAGTTTCAAGAAAACGATGGCGGTGGTATCGCTATCGTTAATCAGGCATGGATAACACCTCGGAATTCAGAAGTATTTTGGCCTCCACACAAGAACAAGGAGAAATATTATAAAGCGCTAAAAAACGGAGACATTCCGGATGAAAATATATGGCCATTGTATAAAATAACACGAATTTGTTTTTCTGTTGGTGAGTTATATTTTTTTATCGCCAACCGTCAGTAAAGTGATGCGTTACCATAGCGTTTTGCGGAGGTAAAGAAACACTTTATCGTACTGTACAATAAAGTACTTTACCTGCCGCTAATATCTGTCAGCGTAGCATGACTGATGACTTTTAAAAATAAATCGTTTGTCACTGTCATAAACTGTCAAAAGTTATTATATCTTTATTTCTTAAATTAACAATTTTAACGGTTGGCGATAAAATTTTGTATGCACCACGTCAGTAAAGTACCTTTACCGAACTCGTCTGTTACTCGCCGCGCTCGCTTCACTCGCTTGGCTCGTAAACCAGACTCGTTCGGTAAAGTATCACTTTACTGACTTGTTACATAAATAACTATTATTTGTCACATACAGTAGTATTATATACATGATTAATGATTTATATATCTGCTGTACAGTGCAAGGTTAACTTGAACTGTTGTCACGCTTGTTAGAGGAATATCAAACAATGTATGTCACTGCAGAAAAAAATCATATCTATTAGGCTGCGTCCATATCAATTATACAAAACAATTTATTTGTCAAACAAAATGTTTGAAGTACTGCAGCGTCCATTAAAATATATGGGAATGTTTGACCAAAATGTACACCAATCAAACTAAATGTTTGATAAACGTTTTAAACACATTTCTGGCAAATTCTTAATTAATAATGTGTTAATAAATTTAATTAACATTAATTATAAATGCCAAATGATTGTATAATTTAGTTTTTAGTTTATTTGTACATATATTTTGATCAATTTGTGTACAACAACTTAATAATTTGTCAAATTTGTGTGCATAGTGGCTTCAAATAAATTTTGTCAAACATTTTGTATAATTGGTGTGCGAGCAGCCTTAGATAAAAATCTGCACTATACAAACAAAAATTAAAAAAATAAAAACTGTAGTAAGCTGCACATAGTAGTTATTTATTTAACATGTTTATATGTGATCCCAGTATAATATAAAGATTAATGCCCCGTACAAACTTTTATTTTCACCCTCATTAATTTACTTTATTTTTTTATATCCATTATGTCAGTAAGACTGTAAACTGTTATATGTTGTCATGGTATTGAAATAAGAACCGCAGTGTTATAATACTTAGAAAGTGGAAATAAAAGATTATTACGAGTATTACCTGTAACACTGGGCTATTGAAAACACATTTGCTAAAAGGAAGAACATGTTTAATTCTTTTGCACAATAATAATGTACTTTTCAGATGATTATGATAAGGCTCCTAAAAAGATAAAGGAAGCCGAAGTAACGTCTGATTTACAATCAGAGGTGGAAGACACATATAGAAGGTCCAAAATGAAGCATGTTGCTAGAAAAGCTTATGATACCACTAGTGATGAAGATGATAATGTAGGAATATTTGAACGTCCACCACCAATAAAAACAGCAAAGCATTTGCATGGTAATATAATTTCTCCACTTTTTTTTTGTATTAAGTGATATTTTTTAGATCAAGCGTTTGCTTCAGATCACTTTGTAAATACACCAGAAACAACATCTCTTAGAATCAACACACCATTATCGAGCAGCAATACTTCAGTTATCGATGGACAAGTGTTGTTGGAAAAAGGAGGTGAGCAAAATATTTTAACGTTAAAAGATAACTGACAATGTTGGTTTTTTAGGATTGGGTTTGGCACACAAGAGTATTATTAATTTGTTGTAGCAGATTAAGGAACAAGATAAACAAATTTTGCACCGCTTGAGTCAACAAGACATCATAACAAATTCTATAATCAGTTTTACTGATCTTGCAGTGGAACTGCCAATTAAAGATGAAGAAGAATTAAATACCCTGGAAAGTGTCCTTTCAGATAAGGAAAAGTCATTTGCTTTGGTAAATAACTGTATAACGCTATAAACACTTATTGTAATGAAATAATTTTAAACATTTGCAGGGTTTTTATTTGTCATCAATTGGAGGAAGGGATGCAATTTCTCTAACAAATAATATTTTAAAACGATGCCTCACTTATCAGCTGGCTTGTAACTACAGTTTTCGTGGAAAGGGAGTGAAGAAGGCATTTGCCAATTTATGCCTAAACATGGTTGTTATCGGTAAGTGCAATTCAGCATAAAATTTCATATTTTAATAATTTATTTGCTTTAATTACACGTAGATGCTGGAAAATGTAAATATCCCCCAAGACTTGAAAGAGACATTGAAGACCACATCAAAGTTTGGTTAAAACATTCGCCACAACGCCACAACTTGAATGCGCCAAGGAAAGAAAATGAAGCGTCGTAGAAAAGAGGTTGTTGGCCCTCGGCAGATTTATAGGAGGATTGCAGAAGCTGTGGAAAGTGAATCAAGTCGGACAGAAAGACGTACGTGCATTTCAGAAAATCTTATTGGTAATGAAAATCAATTGTTTTCTTCCTCTAATGTTGCAAATCTTTCCACAATTTCAATGTAATTTTGTTTTATTTTTTATATTAGAGTTGATGTTTTATTCCACAATAAATATTTTAAATGGTGACATTTGTATTATTTTGTACGTTCATATCACGACATTGTATAACGTTCATTTAACGTTAAAGAATGACGTCATTTTACGTTATTATTAAACGTTCATTTCACGTACAAACATGACGTCAAAGAACGTCATTATGAAACGATTATTTAACGTTAAAAAATGACGTCGCTAGACTGTGACATTAGGCCGTCATTTTTACGTCATACGGACGTCCGAAATCACGTTAGTTTGGGTCATTGACTGACCAAAAAAAGACGTGAATTTAACGTGAGCTTGCTACCTGGGAAAATACGAGGGTTGGTGCAAAAGTCATGGCAACTATTTTTTTTCTTGAAGGTACCAGTCCGGTTGGAAAATGTGACATATACAGACGAAAGGACAAGGTCTTAACTACATGTGTGGACAATGAATAGCACTGAAATATCGTAACACACTAATTTATTACGGTAGTATACTGGGCAATATGGCCTTCACCGTGCAAAAGAATGAGAACACATTCTCAGCATTTGCCGCACCATGTGTGAATCGGGTCATCTGTTGGCGCACAGCATTAGCAATGTCCTCTCGTGTTGCAAATAGCTGATGGTATTCAGCGCCTCCCACATCCTTGGCAGCGTGTGGTGACAGTAGCAGAGGACTACATTGAGGGTCTTTAGGCCCAGGTTTGTCATGTCAACTGTATGTGTACGTTATCATTCTTTTGCACGGTGAAGGCCATATTGCCCTGTATACTACCGTATTAAATTAGTGTGTTACGATATTTCAGTGCTATTCATTGTCCACACATGTAGTTAAGACCTTCTCTTTTCGTCTGTATATGTCACATTTTCCAACCGGACTGGTATCTTCAAGAAAAAAAATAGTTGCCATGACTTTTGCCCCAACCCTCGTATAAAGTCGCCTTCTGGATATACTTGCGTCACTGAGGGCAACATCACATCTTCCAAAACCCTAATATAAACGTTACTTATGAAACGTTTTTCTAAATGCAATAATATCCCAGAACTTTTTGCAGAAATCCATGCCCATATATTTGCCGAAAATCGGCGGCTGGTTTCAACTTTTTGTGTATATTTTGCATCATACCGCTGATTCCTTGGTCTATATACATTAACTTGGCCATAGGGGAAAGCCTGGAAGTACTTTTTATCATTAAAAATTACGTTTTCTGTAAAGTTATTGTCATTCGCAAGGTAGGTACTATAAAGCAACGCCCAATCTGGCTTATTTGTGTCTAGCTGTAAGTTTGATCTTTCTAGCAGCAGCGTAATTTTTTAAATTCGTTTCCCGAATACGACGTCGTGCGTTGAAGTTAGGATGAATGACTGCCTCTGTTGCTGTTAGAAAAGGGTTATTTTTAATATTTTGGACCAAGATAAGATCGTTCACTGCAGTTGATACTAGAGGTCGTCACCCACTTGTCTCTCGAGAAATCCTCTCTCTATCCACCGCCGAACAATTAAATTTACCGAACTCTGCCATCCCTAACTGACCTGCAACAGCAGCTTCAGATAATCCTGTTTCTATAAGGGAAATGGCAGCTTGTTGGTAATTATTGACAAAAAAAAATGATATAAACAATCAGCTAAAATTTCTAGTTTGTCAAAATATGACAGATTTTTGTATGGCATTGATATATTGCTCGCGACTGAAGGTACCTACAATCATCAGTGGGATACCGAACACTCGACACGACAATTGAAGTTGACATGTCAGCCTTTTAGTGACTCATGAACATACTACCACGCGATCATTTAAATTCTAAATTATAGCAGGCGGGATTTTTTTTATTAGGTTGTCCAGAATGTCAATTATTGATTAATTAACATTTTGAAACGTCACTTTGACAATTCAAATCGTAAATTAGTACTTATATACCAACTTAATTTAAATTTCACAGCCTGCTCTAATTTAGAATTTAAATGATCGCGCGGTATTAACATTCCCACTTGTTTGTGGAAAATGATAATATGGGCTAAACATTTGATCATGTCCAAATATCAATAGCACGTTTATGAGAATCGCGAAAAGGCTACTGAAGCAGATCATGAGTAGCTAAACTTAACCTCAAAATGTCAATCATAATGGGTGTTGCCATATTAAGACTATACAACGAATATTTATAGTTAATTGGGAATCTATAGTGTCTCTGCTTGGTGCAGGACACTATTTTACAGCCACCACATGGTGTGTATTTCAATTATTTTCACATTTTCCAGCATATTTAGAGTGATCTCACTTTAGGACTGAATTGTAAATTGATTAAATTCTTATAACATTTAACAATAATTTGGATGCTAACCTGAAAGGACTGGGTGTTGTCGCCTTTAGATCTCGTGTGAGGGGCATATTTTTTCTAAACCAGTTTTGAGTGTGCTGGAGTGTAGTATAACGTTAATGTGCTACTTGCGGTCCATTGTATGTATTTTTTACATGGCTGAGGATATGTGAGCATGAGCAGCTGAATATATTTCTGTGTTACATTAGTATTTAGGTAGGTTAGGCATTAAGTTTATATACTATATAAATATCGCGGAGTCATTTAGACCAGCGAAAAATTTCTGGCACTCGCTCTGAGATTGAAGGTTGTCCCAAGCGACACACTGTCGTTATAATGTCGTCAATTTTTGGTTATTATTAGTCGGCAACGCCATAAGCCCAATAACTGACGTACAAATGACGTGCCTCTCAGGTCGTCTTTAAGACGTCTTTGTTTCGTCATTAAAGTCCTAAATTCTCGCGATGTTAAGAAATTGAATATATATCGAAAAATATTCGTTGATTTATGTCTTTTGACTGTGAATCTGAATCATTATACACCAACGGAAATAACCAGGATGTTTATGTTACATTTCTTCTCTTGATTATGAATTGGTAATATCTTAGAAGACAGGGCTGTCTCATTAAACCTTAAACCCAGCGTTAGAATAAAGAATTAAGAGTTGCGTAGAAATAGTAGCTCAGCTCCCTAGATAATATATTTATTATTCGAGTTTTAAACTACTTAACTCCCATCATATTTCAATTATGCGCTAAACGATATACTAAATATGTATTACGCATGCGTTGCAACAAAACTGTATTAGAGTTGATTAGAGTCGTTTCTAATATTAAACCAAAACGAAACCTGATAAAGATCAAAGTGAATTGTCTTCTTGTTTAGTTTTCAAAGGAAAGGTAAGTCTAAAATTGCTCAACTTGTGTTAGAAATTATAAATAAAATAGTGTAGTATGCAGATTCGAGTAATTTCCTATGCTTTCGATGAAAAATGCTCTTAACCTCACTTACTAATCCATGCGATTATTACGAATGTCGAGGTGAACGTCTAGTCTATCGAAGCGAGAATTGTACAGATTTGTGCATTTCGTTTTTAATTATAATTTTCGTAAGCCCCTTCTTGTATATTATAACTTTTAGATGACATGTTGGCGTAGAATTTGACAACGAGGGAAGAATTTCGTTATTACATCCCGCATGGTTAACACGCACAAACAATCAAAAAAGAATTATTTGCAACTGTTAAAGAGTGACCAGAATGCTCCTGAGGATGGAAGTTAAAAATCAAACACGGTGTTATTTATTTACCCTCGTGGTAATAATTGTTAAATTGTTTTTTTCTAATAACCAATAAAGTAACATTTATCGAATTTATGCTGCAATTTTTTTCCTTTAAATGGACCATTAATGCTTAGAAATAGTACGTCAATTTGACATCTCATTTGAGTCCAAGACGGCATTTTGACGACAGTGTGTCGCCTGGGGTGTTAGTTACTGCAATTTTTTGGATTTATTTCTTCGGTTGCCATTATATTAATTGTGTTATATTCTGTTATACTGTGGTGTCATTGGAAATAAAGACATTATTATATTATAAACTTCTTTAATAGAACAGTTCAGTGAATCACTTTGTATATGTAACTAAGAAATTAGTAGGTAAAAAAATTACTGTTTATTTGTAGGTATGAACGCTTGCATGAACAATAATTTTCGAAACGTAGCTAGAGTTTTACAAAGTAAAAGTGTTGCAAAATGATTTAATTCCTTTTTCAAATAATTTATAAATGATAGAACCGGATGCTATAGAAAATAGTACCTACCTATGTGACACCATTAACTCGTTTTGTATGGAAGACCTTCGCTTTTTATTCTAATTATGAATTGAATTTCGTTATAGCGTAAACTTGTGCTGTACCTCGATCAGTCTGACCTTGTGCGAAACGGTAGTTTGAAACCTCAAACGATTAGCGTTATTTCGATGAACGTGTTACAAGTATATAGGTATACATAATCTAATAAATTTGAGAAATCGAGCCGTCTACTGTATATTCTAAGTTGTTAACGACATTAAATTCAATCGATTTGTAATAATTAATGGGAGCACTAATTATAGCGTGTCAATAGAATATTGTGTTATTTATATCTCTACTTGATGTTACATCTAATAAAGAAAATGCGACTGAATTTTTTTAGTATTAAGTGATAGGATACATTAGTTGAAGGCGTAAATATATTCTTTGATTAGTTTCATTTGTGCTCTTCTGTTTTCAGAGATTTTTAGAAAAATCGAAGTGGGCTAACTTGATGATTGCCCCCCCCCCCGAGATTTTACATTTTTTTAAAAAATTCGGTGCCATCGCAAAGCACTCTAATTGTGCGCAATTGTGCTGTATAGCATTTTCCGCCAACCACTAACTTTCGAAGATATAGTAAAAAAAATTTTTTCCGATAATGACGACAGTTTACTGTCGCCCCACGCTTGTTATAATTTATATAATATAAAATATATGTCAGTTGTGCTCCGTTTGTGCTCAATTGTACCGTTTTTAGTTTCATTAGCGCTCTTCTATTTTCAGTGATTTTTAAAAAAATCGAAGGGGTCCAACTTGCCGATTGGCCCCCCAAAAAATTGAAATTCTTTTGAAAACTCGCTGCCTTCGCAAATCACTCCAATTGTGCTCAATTGTGCCGTATTACATTTTTCTACCAACCACTCACATTTGAAGATATACTAAAAAAAAATTCTGAAATTGACGAAAGCCTACTGTCGCCCTACGTTTGTTATAATCAGAGCTGGGCGATAAGGATTACGATTACAACTTGATTACGATTGCAGTAATCGTAATTTTGAAAAAGTTTAAATTACCATTACTCTAATAGTAATATAACTTCGTTCGATTAACGATTACATTAATTGTAATTCCGTTTTTTTATATATAATATAAGGATTACTGTAATCCTTGGCAAGGATTATTGTTATTAAATATTAGAAAAATCACTGTTATTTACTTTAGAAAGTGTATTTTAATGTTGTCTATTACATAAGTACCTACATTTATAGTATACATTATTCACAATATTCAATATTAGCTTTTAATAATACGAATTTCTCGAAGGAAAAATCGGAAAGAGCATGACGTGGAGTATTTATAATACCAGCAAAAGAAAATAATCTTTCTACCGGTGCCGGCGAAGCTAGTGGTGTGTTGAACTTCAAGGATGCTTTTTTGAGCAGCGAATATTTTGTAAAAATTTCTAAACTAGTATCAGCATCGTTCAAATATTTAAAATTCGATTCCTGACCCTGGTTGGGACGCATTATGATGACAAAAATTTTCGACCTCGATATTTGTGCAGGTGCCCACGTTTTGAAGTCCACTGATACCGGGAAAGTGCTTTTTGAAAATGTCTCTCTCCCTGTAATCCACCCAACCCCAAGGGTGGGTTGGGTTGGGTTTTGTTTAAGTGGACCTGGATTGGGTTTTATTTAAATTTAGTTTGTATTGTTTCACACATTGAATAAAACATTAAAGGATTATTGATGCGGAGCTTCATTCAACGAACACTAATATTGTCGACTGCGAGAGATCCTCGTCATAAGGGTCCAGTACGTGCAAAAGCCGGTCTATTTCACGCATTGAATAATACGTTGAATACTGATGATTAAATATTGATGTGGAGGAAGGATACTGATGCGGAGCTTCATTCAACAGGCACTAATAATATTGTCATGAGGATCCAGTACGTGCACAAGCCGGCCTGTTTCACGCATGGAATAATACGTTGATGGAATACTGATGCGGAGCTTCATTGAACGGGTACTAATAATTTCGACGGCGAGATATCTTCGTCATGAGGGTCCAGTACGTGCAAAAGCCGGTCTGTTTCACGCATTGAATAATACGTTAATGGAATACTGATGCGGAACTTCATTGAACGGGTACTAATAATTTCGACCGCGAAATATCTTCGTCATGAGGGTCCAGTACGTGCAAAAGCCGGTCTGTGAGTAGCACTTTATTTGAATATCTTGCAAAGTATGTATTCTGTAAAGATTTATTATGAGAATAGAAGTACTCAGAATAGGATTTTGAATAATTTTTCTATACGCTCATACATATAAAAAAAAGTTGTGTGGTAACCATACCTCATTATTTTTTTAAAATTTCTGGTGTATTTTAAAAACTGTTTTGTTTTTGTTTTTTCTTATTCTTGTTCGGTTAATTATTGCCTTCATATATAACGCGTACCAGTTTAATTGAGCCGCGTTTAACTCTCCGACATTTTTTGAACAACTTCGATTACTATTACTTAGAAAATCGTAATTGAAAAATTTTTGAAATTAGGACTACTGTAATCGTTAATCGAACGAACTTAGATTACGATTACAGTAATCGAAATTTTGGAAATGTTTTAATTACGATAACTGCAATCGTAATCTAAGTTCCATCGATTAACGATTACAGTAATCCTAATTTCAAAAATTTTTGAATTACGATTAAATCAATCGTAATCCAAGCCGCAATCAATTACACCTGTAATCCTTATCGCCCAGCTTTGGTTATAATTTATATAGTATAAAATGTATGTCAATTGTGCTCCATTTGTGCTCAATTGTAGCGTTATTTGTTATATTTGTGCTTTGCCAATATATTTTCAACAGTTAGTTTCTTGACGTACAATACTTTCTATTGTGTACAAGGTTTTCTAAATTATGACATTTTAAATGTAAATTTATATTTTAATTAAATGGATGCCCGTTTAAATGTACAAGATAAATACATTTTACCAAGATAACACTTTTCTTGTTTTTATTTCATTTTCAAGCATTTTTTGGTCCATCTCAACCATAACTATTTGTGCTTTACTATCCCACTTTCTGTTACTTCGCACTTATTTTGTTTTGCTCATTTTGATACTGTTTATGGAGGTGCCATAATTTTTGTCCGTATTTCTATTTTAAAATCACTTCTAGGTGAAATATGTTGGCTTCGCTTACCAATACATTGTATAAATTATTCTTACGGCAAGATTACCGGCGTCATTGTGTGTCGCTATTGCAGATGTTGAGACAATATGATTCGATCAACTTTGCAGAATTAAACAAAACAACAATAGCGTCAAAAGTGATATTTTACGAATGTCAAGTTCTCATACGTACAATGTCCATCTGACGTTGGTATAGAGAGATTGCATGACGTGCGAGGAAACGTACTGTGTATCCGAAAACAGTGAAATGGGCTTGTAAATGTCGGATAGGTTTGGTTTTTATATTTACGTGTAGATATTATGTCATGCTAACTTAAATTGATAGTTAGTGGATCACGACCACAAATATAAATTAAAATTGTTTTTGCTTTTGGAAGAAAAAAGGAAACATTCTATGTTATATGGTAATTAAGTACCTAATCTTTAATGGTTGGTAATCGGTTAGTTTGTAATTGGTGCAACAAGTGGAATGAACGTATAATAATTGACATCTGTGTTGACATTGATCGCAGTTAGGAAAAGAACATGTTCCGATCCATTGGTAGCTTCATCGATAAGAATTGAGTAAAATTGAAAATTTATTTGTTGCATAATTTCACTCTTTGCGACTAAAACTGTTAAATACGGGTCAGCTGATGAACTTGGAAAATGACTGCATAAGAGCTATTTAATATAATTGCACGAATGCAATATCTAATAAAAATAAACAATCGACATAAAGCGATCAAATTGTGTCGATCATTAGACATTTCGAATCAGTCGCCTTTGCCTGTCATATTAGTCAAGGATAATAGAATCCGCAACAAAAGAAGGCGACCCCCCCCCCCGTAAAACAGTCGATATAATCGTGACATAATTCGATGTAATGTAAGCATCTAGCGGTCATTCCCTTACCTAACAGTTCCGCAACCACTGCGCCGCTGTAACTGACATTTACGAGTGAAAATGCAAAAAATGAACAGAACTAGTTATTCCTTTATAAGTCTCATGTTAAAACAAAGCCCCCCCCCCCCCTCGAAGATGTATCTTAGCTACAGCTTTTTGTCAGAGAATTACGATTAACGAAAACCGACAGTGTAGTGGAGTGTAGTCATATCTTTTGTTGTTTTGTGGGCTACTTTCGCCCCATTGAATTTACATGCTACACAAGCAAAGTACACTACAACCACTGGACAGGAGAGAGCACGCCGCGTGGTATTGGTAGCAATGGCGACTGAACTACCACAGTCGTCTCACACACCGAAGAAACAGGAACATGCTTTTAACATATTTGTCTTTTCTCCTTCATCGTTATTCTATAGTTTCTTGTTGTCAATTGCGATACATAAGTTATCATGTTTTCCACGCGTGACACCTATGGTGGAAACGCGTTCCATTCAGTTGCACGTCATACTAGATCCATGACGACTCGCCTTGTATATGTTGCCGGGTCTATTTTTATTTCTGTCAGTGACATTTGATATAACCAAAGAAAATAATTATTCACAATACAATATCTATAACGTAATATACTTAGTAATTGAAATAATCTAAGACTTCAGTCTTTCTCAACTTATTTATTATATTGATTTAGATTGTCGAAAAACCTTAATATATCCATAATATAATTTAAAATAAGCAATACTTACGCTATTCACATTAAATTTAACACATGATTATAGAAAAGTTTGTAAAAGGCCTCGACTGATTACAGAAACCTTTCGGCATTATATTCAATGGACGCAAATAAATAATAATTACACTTCTAAGAAGCACTGTTTTTAAGCAATTTATATCAAAGCAAAAATAAACATGAAAAATTTGACAGAAAGAATATACACAACGCACGTCTTTTTGACAGATATGATTGCTGTCAACACCGCATTGAACTATTATTCTATTAAAAATATGTAATAAAGAAATTTAATATTGAAAAGGAAATTATGTGTGTATTTGCCATGAATGCGTATATTACGATCAATTTATAAATCTTCTATTTAAGCTAATGAAATAAATGCCCTCAAGTATAATTTAACAAAGTAACTTTTTTAGTTTCTCTAATACAGTTATGACATCATGTAAACGTCATCGATGACGTGCAACTGAACTTAACGCGTCTCCAGTTATAAGTACTTATTAAACAATAATAAGTTGCACTGAAACACATATATTTCGGTGAAATTTACAATATTCTCTATCATGATAAACTAAAAATATTCTTTTTTCCGTATGAAATGAACTCTTTAAATTATATATAATAAAAGCCGAGTAGTCAATGGCAACCAAACCCGGTCAAAATCGACGAAAATTGGGTACGCGGGGCGCAGAACTCGTCTCTGGATACGCAAAATTGAAAGCTGCCCTTTGGCGTGAAGTTACCGACGACCTTGAATTGTTCCTCGACGGAGAGTTTTTCTTCCCAAGTGGAGCGTGTGCAGAGATATGGGCTTTTAAAGAGGACCCTGCACTCGATGTTTTAACAGAAAAATGGCTTACGTCATGACGATTCACGTGACAACCGATCAAAATCGTAAAAATGTCAGGTATGACAGGCACGCGCGAAAGAATTGTAAAAATTTCACATTGACGAAGAAATTTCAGGCCGTCGAGGTTTAGAGTGCGGAAAGAGGGTTGGAAACCAAAAGAGTGGACTTTTCCGCGACGATTGAGTGCACTGTCCACGTGCCAAATCTGTCGCTGTCGAAGGTGCGACTCATTTAAAGCTTTCCTGCAGGGTATAAAAATCTCGCAATGACGAGTTTGCGTGTCATTAATTTGACTATATATATATTCACGTTCATCCATCGGTTGTCAAGTTTAAATGTCAAAAGGCCGACAAATAAAGATATTACGAAGAAGTGCATTTTTAATTGAAACGTGGTACCTTTCAGATACGTATTAGTGTTATTATTATCAATCGTTACTATTTCTTTTCTATATGAATATATGAACAAAATGCCGACGGATATGATAAAATAAACTTAAAGTGTATTATCGCACGTAAGTACAGTAACAAATATGACGATTTTTCTATATTTTATTAAGATATGTTAAATACAATGACACTCTATTCATTATATATGTCATCGAAATGTAAATTTCATACAACGAAGAACTTGAAGCAAGCTTAAATAAAGAAGAACCATCTGAGTTTTGCCATTTGGGCCTGTCAAATTACGTTAGATGCACACGAATTATTCAAAACCTAAATGTCAACAGAATGTTTGAAATGTATGAGTGTTCAAGATGTAGTCTTTATTTGTCAGATCAGATGTGTCCGAAGCACTTCGAAATAAAATAAATACATCAAATAAAATTCGCATTAGCATTTACGTAATTTCGTTTACCAATTTTCAGTTATAAAACCAAGCATTTAAAGTATGCGCCTGCGGGTAGGCACCAACTAATCAGAAGTACATTTTCTGTTAAATGGTATTAGGAGCCAGCAAGATTTTCGATTGGGTTTTTACAAAGTATACTATTAAAGCGTAATATGAAAATTAATTAATTCCATCAATGACCTGTAAGTTTAAAACATGTTTATTAAAGTTTATCATGTTATGTTGTTAATTTCATTTGACAATTGGAAAGACAATTTGGTTAAGCACTGCCAGTCTGACATTTCGTTCTCACAAGTTTATGTGTGAATGAATACACTCAACGAACTATTGTCACGATCGGGTACAGTTTCCAATATCGTAGTTATAAAAATTAAAGCAAAGGCGTGATTAATAACATTTGACGTCCACTGAAAGAAATATTATAACCGTTAATATTTACATTTTATTGCATTATCAATTATTATTATTATTATTACTATTATATCGGTCATTTATCGTATCTTTAATGGCTTGGACACATCTCTGTCATCTTTCTACATACAAATACATATACTGCGTCTTTAATTTACATTTAGAGTAGCTTATGATATCAATATTAATTTGGGAACACTGTGCTACAGTAATGTTTTTCATTTTCACTACTGTCATAGTTAAGTCAATTTATTGAAAAGTTCCACAGTGTTCTCAAATTAATATTGAAATTGTAGGTTATTCTGAAAAAAATTAATTGAAGGCACGCTATGTCTACAATGACATTCAATTTGACAATTCATTCTCGCAATAGATTAAACTGTTGACAGTTTGCAAGAAAATTTAACGTAGGGGCAACTTTTATCATGAAACTTGAGACAAATAGAGTTAGAGTACTACCAAATTTAAAAAACAAAGAAATTTATATATGATTCAATAAATCTTGATCATACAACCATCTTAGGTTTACCTTTTCGGCCTACTTACATTCAACTTAGACTAGGTGCTCACGCATTATATCAAACCTAAATGTCAACGAAATGTTCCAAGTAATCAGCTTTCAGTAACTTCTATAGAAATGTTAAACATTTTATGGGAAATTTTTTAATTAATAAATCCATTTGTCTATAATTATAGATGCCACAATAATGTATAATTAATTTCTAGAGAGATTTTATTTCATTTGCATCTTCATTCATAAACTAATTAAAAGAAAATTTATAACCGTTAAAATTCAAGTGCTTCTGCGACTGGCAGTGGTCACGTTCCAAACAGGCACATTTATAGAGAAACTTACAGCGAAAAAGTGGACGCGGAGAGGCAATTCAAACTCGAAGAGTTTCATGGACCACTGTAATAACAAAAAGAGCAAGTATTCTATTAAATTAATGTGTCCTAAATTAAAAAAAAAGGGGGAAAGAGTAAATTGATTAGTCAGCATTTGATGACTGATATCGACATTTTATGACAAACATTATGGAGCACTGATGCTCTTGATTATTGGCAAACAACGTCATATAAATTTATTTCTATTGACTATTGTCCCGGAAGCCCTACGTTATTTGTAATTCAAAGAAACAAATACATCATGCATACATATCACCTTTAATTTAACGATTTAAAGGGTAATGTAACTGCTATTTCAAAAATGGATCCACTACTACATATAAAGACAATGCGATTTAAAAATTTATCATACATGGTAATTCACTAATTATCAGTTACTTTAAGATCGCGATCTACTTTATTACACAAAAGCATCCCCTCCTAAGAAAAAATAATTTAAGCATTACGCCCCAGATGCTGATCATAATTGGTGAACATAGTATATTATTAAAATAAAATTAAGTAATAGTTAAAGGGTGCAGCGAAAATAAAAAAAATAGTGCACATCTATGTCGCCATCTTTACCCATCTATTATCATTTTAACACCGATATATTTAACTAGAGCATACGCGCAATGTTGGTCAACTCAACATTCACGTTAGGTGGCTTAAATCTTACAGGAAACGTCAGAATTGTCAGAAAAAATCCATCTGACTTTTGATTAATGTTGGCAATTTCACAAAAATTTAATTGCAGGTTATAAAACGTCAAAACGATCAATCGATTTCAGTTCGTGATGAAATCTGAACTGCTTTCATGATGACAATTATTTAAGAAAAGAAGGTTAAACACCCTGACATCTGTCTGATATTTCATTGGTCATGGTTTTAAGCTCCATCGATATTTACTGTAGACCTTGACACAAAAAGATATGAAATTACAAATTTTATACAGCGAAATGACTATAGTCTATTTTTAAAATAGCGAGACGAATTTCTGAACATACCCCTGTCCCAAATTACATGCACGAAAATCTTGAAAACAAACTTACGAGTATATCTGATAACTATTACTGTCGAGCTCTGAATAGAACTGGTAAAGTATATAATGAAATAACGGGGAAATAATAGAAACAACAACAAGGCTTAACAATAAACAATGTCAGTTGACAGAATGTGAGCAAGATTGATACGGTGTCATTTGGCCTTGCTTTCAACCAATGAGATTTCACTGTCAAAGTGGTCTGTTCAGAAATTCGTCTCGCTATTTTAAAAATGAGGTGTGGCCACCACACGACTTTCTTATACGTATGAGCGTTTCAAACTACACAATTTTAAGAATTTTTTTATACAAAACTTATTCAAATCCTATTCTAAGTACTTTCATGCTCTTAATAAATCGCTCTAGAATGCATACTTTGGAAGATATTCGAAGAAAAGTGCTACTCGCTAAGAATAAAAGTGCTACTGCCGGTCCGAATTTTGAAATTTCATGTATACAAAAAATATTGCAAATCCAATTCTAAATACTTTTGTACTCTTAATAAATATATATAGAATGCATAATTTACGACATATTTGCAAAAAATCGTTATTCGGTAAGAGTAAAAGTGATACTTCCGGTCCGAATTTTGAATTTTTTTTATACAAAAGATATTGGAAATTAAGTTCTAAATACTTTTGTATTCGTCGCGTATCTGTCTAAAAAGCATGACTTGCAAAATATTGGCAAAAAACTGATTTTTGATAAGAGTAAAAGACCTACTTAAGGTAGTAATTTCGAAAAACTTTTTAAATAAAATGCTTCTCAATTTTAATTTTAACTACATATGAATTCTTTATAAATTTGTTTAAACTTAGTAGTTGACGAAATATTTGCAAAATTCGATTTTTTCACTGAAGTAAAGTACTACTTCCGGTCAACCGATTTTATTGAAAAACTAATCAGATCTCAAGAGGCAGATTATACACGTAAATATAAAATTTGGAATTGATATCTACAGCGGTTTGGCCGCTACCGTGGTGACACACACAGACACACAGACACAGAGAGAGAGAGTGAGAGAGAGAGAGAGAGATTTTTTAAAAACCACTTTTTTGGTATCAGGGGACTTCAAAACGTAGACATCAAAAGTGTTATCAGATCCATTTTAGTTTTGCCTATATATTAGACAATTACCTTAAAATATGATTTATATTATTATTACTCGGTGACAGACGAATCAAATTTCAATGTAATGACAATTGTTTTCTAACTATTCAATTTATTAAAGTAAATATTCCAGCCTAATTCAACAACAACTACTACTAAATAATTTGATTGTCAGTAGAAAGTTTGAAGTATGGGCAGCGTTCAATCATTTAATGGGATATGTTTGAAAATACACCATTAAATCAAATTGTTAATCAAACATTCTGATGATGGTTCATGATGATCGTGTCCCAGGCTGGTGGCTCTTATTTCGATGGATTGGTTGTAATCATGAACTACCTTTTTGTGTTATTTTTCCTTAAATACTTAATAAGAATCACAAAATGATCCGACAATTACGAATTATATTCTTTCTACAGTGTGTGTAAGCAAAATGTTTACACAGATATTCCCACGTCGGTCTGTTTTATTTTTGGTTATTGTTTTTAGTTCAACTACCAGCGTCACTACTAAATATTTAAATTATAATAGGATCGTCTCAGCAACCGACATAGCCAGAGCACGATCTACAGGCGACGACTCAATGCCACTGCAAAATCACTTTGACAGGAACAATTTCAGAGCAGACAAGTGAAACTAATTTATTATTATGGAAACCAGTTATAAATTCACTATTATAAATAAAATTAATAAGTCATACTATTCTATATCAACATTTTATTTAAAACTTGATTCTTTTGTGTAATGGGCATGCATTGTTCACAAATTTGCATTATAACGAAACTCAGAAGGTATGTCAAAAGATGTATGACTATTATTAAATATTATAGCCCAGAAATGACGTTTGTGGGCCATGATAATTGACAGGTCAAATTATGCAAAACTAAAATAAATCCGATATTACTTTTTTAATAATGATTTAGTCATTTCATAGTGTAAAACTAATAACACTATGAATCTTTTAGTGTCAAGTCTTAGTATTACGCTAAATAGCATCTAAATTTCAAACTTGAACAACGAAAAGTCAGACTCACGTTAAGATGCTTTAAATTGTCGTTCCACCTGTCACCGTGACAGTAGTTCGTGGACAAAAATATACGTCTATACAAGGTGAGCCAAAAGTTTAGAAAATCAAATTTGATTTTTTTGACGTTTTACAGGGAACTGTAATAAAATTGTAAGCGGACGCGAAAGGCGATTCAAGCTCGAAGAGAGAAAATTTTAGTACGTGCAGAAAAAGAGTGTGCATTATAGCATTTTGCCATAAGGCCTACGTGTAAAATATAAAATATGGAATAGGTTCGATTTTAAAATGGCGGTGGATCGACACAGATAACAGTGACACCTCAAAGTTCGGATAAGGTTAAGTTAAACGCACAAAAAATTCAATTTCAGGTTATAAATTATCAAAACCGTCAAATCAGTTTGAGTTCGCAATATGGCATTTGCCGGGAAACGTCAAAATTGGCGGAAAGCACCAGTCGTGCAATACACACATAATGACTACATATTCACGTTCATCGATCGGTTGTCAAGTTTAAATGTCAGAAGGCCAACAAAAAAAGAGATTACGAAGGAAAATTGCATTTTTAATTGAAATCTGGTACCTTTCAGATACGAATTAGTGTTATTATTATCAGTTGTTACTATTTCTTTTCTATACGAATATATGAAAAATGCCGACGGATATGATAAAATAAACTTAAAGTATATTATCGCACGTAAATACAGTAACAAATATGACGACACTATTTTTTTCTGTGATGGGAAAAACGACGATTTAATATTGAAAAAAACACGTAAATACTATATATTAAAGTCAGAAAATCAATCGCTGTGACAATTCAAGTGACATTACACCTGCGTTGCTAATGGAAACCTGTAAAATAATCAAATATCTGTGAATTTAAGCGGGCAAAAAGTGAGCACTTTTTTCCCTGGCATATAAAGTGAGATTTTATTACCTGTCAAGAAGGATAAAAAGTCAACTTTTTTTCCCGTCACAGAAAAAAATAATTTAAGCATTACGCCCCAGATGCTGATCAAAATTGGTGAACATAGTATATTATTAAAATAAAATAAAGTAATAGTTAAAGGGTGTAGCGAAAATGAAAAAAATAGTGCACATCTATGTCGCCATCTTTACTCATCTATTATCATTTTAACACCGATATATTTAACTAGAGCATACGCGAAATGTTGGTCGACTCAACATTCACGTTAGGTGGCTTAAATGTTACAGTAAACTTCAGAATTGTCAAAAAAAATCCATCTGACTTTTGATTAATGTTGGCAATTTCACAAAATTTAATTGCAGGTTATAAAACGTCAAAACGATCAATCGATTTCAGTTCGTGATGAAATCCGAACTGCTTCTATGATGACAATTATTTCACAAAAAAAAAGGTTAAACACCCTGACATCTGTCTGATATTTCATTGTTCATGTTTTTAAGCTTCATCGATATTTATTGTAGACCTTGACACAAAAAGATATGAAGTTTCAAATTTTATACAGCGAAATGACTAAAACATTAATGAGGAAAGTGCTATCAGATCCATTTTAGTTTTGCCTATATACCGTGCCTTCAAATACTTTCCGCATTAGAGACGGCCATGCTTTTTTTTAATGGTTGGTGACAGTGCATAATTTTAATAGTTTGGTTATGTCATATAAATAATAATAGGCGTCTATAATTTGAATTTAAGTATGACAACTGTCAGAATTTACAGTTTTCAAAAAATTAGCATGTACACCAACATTGATTACTTAAAAACTTCAAAAACAGTCTACTCTAATGCGGAAAGTATTTGAAGGCACGGTATTAGACAATTACCTTAAAATATGATTTATATTATTATTTCTAGGTGACAGACGAATCAAATTCCAATGTAATGACAAATGTTTTGAAACTATTCAATTTACTAAAGTAAATATTCCAGTCTAATTCAACAATTACTACTACTAAATAATTTGATTATCAGTAGAAAGTTTGAAGTATGGGCAGCGTTCAATCATTTAATGGGATATGTTTGAAAATACACCATTAAATCAAATTTTTAATCAAACATTCTGATAATGGTTCATGATGATCGTGTCCCAGGCTGGTGGCTCTTATTTCGATGGATTGGTTGTAATCATGAACTACCTTTTTGCGTTATTTTTCTTAAATACTTAATAAGAATCACAAAATGATCCAACAATTACGAATTATATTCTTTTTACAGTGTGTGTAAGCAAAATGTTTACACAGATGTTCCAACGTCGATCTGTATTATTTTTGGTTATTGTTTTTAGTTCAACTAACCAGAGTCACTACTAAATATTTAAATTATAATAGTATCGTCTCAGCAACCGACATAGCCAGAGCACGATCTACAGGCGACGACTCAATGCCACTGCAAACTCACTTTGACAGGAACAATTTCAGAGCAGACAAATGAAACTAATTTATTAATATGGAAGCCAGTTATAAATTCACTATTATAAATAAAATTAATAAGTCATACTATTCTATACCAACATTTTATTTAAAACTTGATTCTTCTGTGTAATGGACATGCATTGTTCACAAATTTGCATTATAACAAAGTTCAAAAGGTATGTCAAAAGATGTATGATTATTATTAAATATTACGGCCCAGAAATAACGTTTGTGGGCCATGATAATTGACAGATTAAATTATGCAAAACTAAAATAAATCTGATATTACTTTTTTAATAATGATTTAGTCCTTTCATTGTGTAAAACTAATAACACTATGAATCTTTTAGTGTCAAGTATTGGTATTACGCTAAATAGCATCTAAATTTCAAACTTCAACAACGCAAAGTCAGACTGACGTTAAGATTCTTTAAATTGCCGTTCCACCTGTCACCGTGACAGTAGTTCGTGGACAAAAATATACGTCTATACAAGGTGTGCCAATAGCTTAGAAAATCAAAAATGATTTTTTGGCGTATTACAGGGAACGGTAATACAACTGTAAGCGGACGCGAAATGTGATTCAAGCTCGAAGAGATTGATGGACAGCTAGTTATAGATAGATAGACAGATAACATAGACCAACACACATTTTGGTGATTGCAATTTTTCAACTGTTTCTTGGTAAATTTTGGGTGTAGAATCCAAAACAACTGTCAGATCTACTTTTTGAGTAACACTATATTGACCTTTTTTTAGAAAAAAATTATCTATTTATGTATATTTCAGGTTATAAGTATTAGCATTTGAGACAGAAGCTCAATAAAAACCAAGAATACAAAGTAAGGTATGTAAATCACAAAGTATACATTTATGACTTATCACTTAAAAAGTTTCTTTTCTGCGATTTTCTAGCATGGAGTTTGGTAGGACAATCTCGCTGCAGACTCCAACAGTAATTGACCATCATGTGGATATTCCACCTTCCTTAATATCATTCTTCCATCGTATTGATATCTTGATGAAATCTTTCCCCTTGTTCCTCACTGTAATCACCTAGGCTTTGTGGGATCGATCCAAGTGACTGTGGAGGTAGTGAAGTTTTATGCTCATGTTGCAACCGAGAATATTAAATTTGGAAAGCTTATTTTCCACTAAATCTATGCAAGTCTCCGCTTTATGGTTGCGAAGAAAATGTTGTATTACCTCAACAAATGAGCACCAAGCATTGGATTCAATCTGGTTCATTGCTGCGTTAAATTGTAGATCTTTTATAGCTGTCTTATTTGAGGGCCATCTGATATGCCATTTTTATGGTAATCCCAGAAAATTTACATAATAAGTAGGTATCTAAAGCACAGGCCATCTCTACATAACGCATTCATAAATTTCTTCATAAGTTCCAACTTGATATGTAAAGCTGGAAATATGATTTTACTCTCGCAACCAAAGGTTGTTGACTACGTTTTCTTTTCCTGGAACCATGACGTTTCTTAGGGGCCAATATTTGCTAACCCAATGCTGACCCTTAGCTTTACTATTCTAAAGACATAAAAACCAATAAAATTTTGTATATCCACTTTGCTGTCCAAGGAGGAAGTTAACCTTTCTTAGATCAATGCAAATGACCCACTGATGTTCTTGATACTTGATATTCTTAGGACTATTGATATTGTTGTGTATTCCTTTTTCAAGATGGTAGAATGACCAATGGGTATTGCGCCAAATCTGTTACGGTTGCTCAAAATTTAATTATTTTTACCGGTTATTAATACGGAACTCAATTTGCCTGTATCTTAAAAACTAGCGCTGCAACAAAAAAAAAGGCAGATATTTTTGGAATCAGCATATCAATTATATCAAAAATCAGTACTGAGTTTTCTGGCACCAAACAAAAGAAATATGTTGGTTGACCTGTGTAATTTATTCGTCCTCTCGACTACATTGTAGTATGGGATATATCAACTTTAAATTGCTAATATTAAAAGACAGTAAGACAGATATTACATGGTCAACAAAACAATTATACACACAATGTATATAAAAACAAAGCATACATTACGTGGATATAAACTAACAGAAAAGTATAGAAAAAAGTATTATCTAATCTATAGCTCATTTCAGAACTCTGCTAACGAGTAGTAACATTTCCGCAACAGTACTTCTTTTATTGTGTGTTTAAAGCTATTCCTGCACACAATCTCCTTAACGTTACTGGAAACTTGTTATAGGCTTTTAAAGCTATTAAATGCGGATTCTTTTCATAAAATGTCAGTATATGCCTTGGTATTTCGAACAGTAATGCATTTCGTGTGTTATATGAATGATAACTATTGAAATGAGGCAAATCATTAAGACTATTCTTCGCGTATAATAATAATTGCATGTTATAAACACACGGTAGCGGCAACACCTTTATCAAAGCAAAATATGATTTGCAACTAGTCCTACTAGCCCATTCATTACACGTACTACCTAGCACGTTTTTGAATTTTAAATACTCTGTCTAGGTTAGACGATGGACTCCATGCCAAAATCGCATACAATATCACCGAATGAACCAACCCAAAGTAATATGCCAGGAGAATGTCTCAGCTCACTTCAGATTTAAGATTTCTGAGAACATAACAAAATGAAGATAGCTTTTTGCAAATGCTGTCAATGTGTTCATTCCATTTGCAACTATAGTCGATGGTAACCCCTACAAAGTCAGTACTATCAACCTGTGCTATTCTGTGACCGTTATATTTAATTAAATTCGATGAGTCTCTCTCAAGTACTCGCTCACCGCAACTAAACAATTTTCCGTGCATCGCACAGTATCTGTCCCATTTGAGCAGCCTATGATCGATCATAGATGTGTCATCCGCAAACAAAACAGCCCTATCCAAATCCATATCATTGACATATATTATGTAGAGTAATGGACCGAGGATGCTTCCCTGTGGTACACCACACCCCAAATCCAACCTGCCGGAGCAAGTCCCGTCAATTTCTATATAGTGTTTTCTTCCTACAAGGTAGCTGTTAGACCAGGCCTAAACATTTCTTCTAATCCCATAATTATACAGTTTTTCAAGCAGCACTCGATGGTTCACAAGATCGAAGGCTTTACTAAGGTCCAAAAATATTCCTATACAAGTTTTCCCTTCATCCGTATCGCTGTATAAATATTTTAAAAATGTCACAATTGCAGTGGAAGTCTTGCGTCCATTACGAAAACCAAACTGATTGTCGTTAAGCGTGCTATTTTTCTCTAGAAATTCTATTAACCTTACTGCCATGACTTTTTCAAAAACCTTAGAAAAAGAGCTCACTCAGCAAGGATATGGGACGATAATTTGATATACATTGCCTATCACCGTTTTTAAAAAACGGCTTGATTTTTATCAACTAATGAATGCAATAAAGTTTATCATAATAGTATAAAGTATCAAAACGTGCAATTACAGTATTTAATACAATTATAGTCATTAATAATAGATTTTTTTCTGTGAAGGAGATATTAAACAAAACAGAGTTATTCCTGTGTTTCCGTTAAAACGGAGATATCATTTGGTGGGGCGACAGCGATTTCATACCACAATAAACTATCTTGTTTCCGTATTATCGGTTGGGTTTACCGGCAAACGGTGTTATTTAGTGCAATGACTTTTTAATATTTGTTGTATTTTTCGTTGAAGTTTTAGAACTTAGCTATCAGTATGGCTAAATGTGAGCAGAGTGTTTTGTTGTTATTTATTATGTTTATCTTAGCTTATGTGAAAACGGACGAAGGTAAATTGACACTTTTTTCAATTTTTTCCTTAGTTTGTAACTGCTTCGAAAAGAAAATCTTTTTACTATCAACACATATCTATACGTATTTTCTTCGATTTCTTTTATTAATATATATTTTAAAATAAATGCATATTCATTAGTTAAATTGCCTTGTTCTTTTTTTTTTAATTTTCTTAGTTTAATTGTCACTTTTTCATTGAAATTTATAAAAACTTTTTATAAAACTTCAGATGAATAAATATAACTTTATTATTTACATTATAGCCTATAAATGTATAAGTATAGAATATATTTAATAATTTTAAAAACATATTATGAATTTAGTGGACATGTTCTAAACGTGTCTTATATAAATTAGTGTATTAAAATAGCGACTGCAACAACTTCGAAAATTACCTCTCTTTTGACATCAACTTTTTCAAAAATATAGGAGACTATTATGAATAAAAATTACTAGTTATTTAAGGGAGTTAATGTATACAATAAAAATCAACATGAATTTATTCCTGCAGATAGGGTTATTTCACTTAATGAAATATATGCAATGTATGTCTGTAATTACTCACGCATTGCGATTTTGAAATTTTAATGTTATTAAATTGGCAACTTGGAAACGTCTTCCCTCATTTGTTCTACCGCCAGTGCCGTTCGTGTCTAAATATTTAATTTACAAAATGCACTTCATCATATCATTATGCTTAGTATAGTATAACATTGCCCGTATGATGAAATAGCATTAATAACCTGTAATTTCTAATGCATATTCTGTTAAAGTTGATTAGTTTACATCGATAATTTTTAAAATCACTGCTACAAAATCCTTTAAACTACGCTTATGGGATTCTAATGTCCAATTTTACAAATTTCGATTGAGTTGACTAAGTGGGGAGATATTATGTGTACTTAATTGGCAACGTGAATTCATATAGGTTAGTTATTAATACCGCAAAGTTTCGTACTGAGATCACCATTGTTTAGCAGTTGATTCTTTCATTCTATGTACAGTCTGTCTTCGAAAGCCAATTTGACTTTTTTCAATATATGTACTGATATGGATGACTATTAGCACATTATTATTAAATCCTGTTGAGAGTAAATTTATTTTATTCAAGTATAAAACTAGATACAGCTTGGAAGGTTTTCAATTAAACGATGATTCTGGATGGATGTCTTAAAACCACTTCACTTCTTTCACATTACGAATTGGTATTACATAATAAAAATCCCAAAAAGCATTTTAAAAATATAATTATAAAACATGTCAATTTTAGTTCCATGATCACACTAGGGCCATATTATATTACAATGCGCCTTCCATTGCAAGGTAGTGGGCTGATTGAACTTGAACCATGTTTCTCTGAAATTCATAAAGCAATCATGTATTGCCTCTAACCAATTTAATTTACAAACATTTATAATCAAAGCAGGGTGGTTATTAATGAAATCTTTTTTTTAAATGAGTTTACAAATTTTTTAGAATTGACGTCAGTTAATTCAGAAAATCTTGAGCAATTAAAAACGTATCTGGAAGGTGTTGGCAATTAGCTCGATAACGCTTTGGACTTAATTTTCTTCTTAATGCATGAAGAAATATATTAAGTAAGTATATAAAATATGAAAATAAATTCGACGTTATGGTGCCTGGAATCATTTTATGTGTAGAATTTAAATCAACAAGCTTATTCACATGTTCATTCATAACAATACTCAGCCATGAAATATATGAATGGAAGGCTATAAGTAGTACCTACATAGCGTGTCAGCGCAATCTTGGCAATTTTGTTATTATTGATATATGGAGATTAGATTTCATTCGTTATATAATGTTATAGGTTTTTTTTACGGTAACAGAAGAGATAGGTTATTATGACTCTTGAACTAAGTTGCAACAGGAAGAATGAGTGTGCTTAAAACCACACGGCAGAAGTGTAAACTTCATCAAGGCGAGGTTAATAATACCGTAGATAATACGAAATACACGCATATAATATTCAGTAACGTATTAAATAAGACATATTCGCACATTTATTACATTTACGCGAACGTCCATTTTGTTTGGTCGGTTCGGACGTATGTGTATGTATAAATAGACGATATAAATACTTGCTTACTGTCCCGGTCTTGGTCTAATGGTAACGTATCGGCTTCATAACCGTGCGGTCTCGGGTTCGAATCTGTTCTGGGACATGAATTTATTTATTCATTTAAATTTCAATTTAATTGAAGTTAAATACCTCTATAAGTTATATTTATTTATCTTGTTCCCTTAGCCGACTTTACCCGAAGAGCGTTACATATCCGAGCGTTACATATCCGAGCTTTGCAGGTCAGTCTTGTTCACTGCTGACAAGAAGAATGAGTGTGCTTAAAACCACACTGCAGAAGTGTAAACTTCATCAACGCGAGGTTAATAATACCGTAGATAATACGAAATACACGCATATAATATTCAGTAACGTATTAAATAAAACATATTCGCACATTTATTTCATTTACGCGAGCGTCCGTTTTGTTTGGTCGGTTCGGACGTATTTGTATGTATAAATAGACGATATAAATACTTGCTTACTGTCCCGATCTTGGTCTATGTAATGGTAACGTATCGGCTTCATAACCGTGCGGTCTCGGGTTCGAATCTGTTCTGGGACAATGAATTTATTTATTTATTTAAATTTCAATTTAATTGAAGTTAAATACCTCTATACGTTATATTTATTTATCTTGTTCCATTAGCCGACTTTACCCGAAGAGCGTTACATATCCGAGCGTTGCAGGTCAGTCTTGTTCACTGTCTAGAATCAGCGCAACGCGCCTAAAGAAGTTTACACTTCAAAAAATCTGCGTTGTATAGAATAATGTTATAGGCTATAACTTTGGAGGAAAAAATTACAATGTTTTATGCCATCTTGTGCACTTCTTCTATTATGTGTTATTAAAAAAAAGCACCTCGTTTTCATATACATATTATCGATATTATAACAATGGGTATTTGTGATTGACTTACGGCTAGCGATTTTGAAAGTTTTATTTTATTAACTTGGGAACTTGGAAACGTCTTCATTTGTTCTAGTACCAGTGTCGTACCTAAATATTTAATTTACAAATTAAACGTCACTTTAGAATCATATGATCATGATTACTTGCAATTATATCGTTACCAATATGATGAAATAGCATTAACTTATAATTAAATTGTTTATATCGATAATTTTTAAATCACTGCTATATAACCTTTTAAACTGCTGTTAAGGCATTCTAATATGACATTTGACAATTCATTTTGAATTCAAGCAGGGGTGGAAATTACAAAACGTAAAAAACGCTAAAAGGCGAAATGGGTTGTGCATGATAAACGGTATTTCCTGACTTACGCATTTGTAATATCAACATACAGCTCACAGAGCGAGAGTTGGCCGGTGAGATGCCCCTCCCACAAGGTGCGTAGTGGATTCTTGTAATATTACGATAAGCACGAGCAATCTTGAAAAGATTGTCAAGCGTTACACATCAAAGTGTAGTATGTTGCATATATATCTATACCTTTTCAATATATCACAATTTCTTATCTGCATTTACTCCTTCGTCCAGCTAATGTATGCGATGATGAACAAATGTTATCATTTCTTTTTTCCGAATACTTTCTCTGTCTAACACTGACCTATACTTTGCGCAGCGAAGATTTCTCCCACCGTTGAACTCTCGCTCTGTGAGCTGTACATACCTACATAATTGTCAACGCTAAGATTTGATATTTGGTTGTCAACGTTGACATTTCACATTAGTTTAAACGTATTTCAGCTTGTTAATTGATTTTTTGATGTAGTTATTTAATTTTAAATTGTAAATAAATAAATAAATCATAGAATTTTTACGGTTGAAGCATGTTTGCGAAATGGAGGGAAAATTGACGGCCAGTGGCACTTTATCGTCTCACTTGCTATCAAGAAATCTATCCAGTTGACTATAATCGAAGACTAGAATTTTGTCAATGGACAAAGCTTTCTTTTAAGATGAAGCCTAGTTTCATATTAATTGGTAGGTTAATTCGCAGAATATGAGAATATGGAGTGCTGAAAAACCCAACAATTTTTATGTTGAGGCTGCAGCTTGTCCTCAGAAAGTTGGTGTTTGGTGTGCCATAAATTGGAGAAGAATTAGTGGTCCAATTTTCTTTAATGGAACTATAAATGCACAAAGATATCAAAAAGAAATTTTGATGCCGTTCATTGAACAACTTAATGGTAATAAGTTAACACAAGGATATTTTCAGCAAGCGGAACAAGCGGACACACAGCACAATATAATCGCTTGATTAGCATGAATAGCCATCACGAATTTTGCCATGCGATTTCTTTTTATGGTCTTTTTTAAAAAATTCTATTTTCAACATACAAATTCCAGATCTAGCACAGCTTCAAATCTAAATTACTCAAAAATTAATGATATCAATGAACATCATAATATATTAACCAGTGTTTTTGAAAGCGTAAAAAGGTGTTGTGCAAAATGTATTGGAGTAGGGTGGTGGGCATTTTCAGAATGCTTTGCAAAACATACAGTGGCGAGCAATAAATTCTGGTCGTCAATATCATTCTTAATGCAGTTGACAGCGCTCTAGTGTATGTCCGGTTTTTTTAAACGTTGTCATTATATTTCATTTGTCAGATACTTGTCAAAATGATAAATATTGGTATAATAATACAGACATTAAATAATAAATGCCACAGAGTTTATTAGACTAAAAATAAATACATAAACAAGATCTTAGTACTTGATCATTTCGCATTTTAATTGAATAATTTTATTTAAGCCGTTGGGCATAGACAAGCATAAATTTCTTTAATAGCATTGTGGAAGATCATTCTAAGCTGTATATATAGCGACCAAAAGTTCCCCCCTGTTTTAAAAATGTAAACGTTGGTCTTGGATACTTTTGAGCAACTTTTCCCACATGTTTTCTATAGAGTTCAAATGAGGACTTAAACTCGGCCAGTCAAGCACATTTATATTGTGGTTTTGGAACCATTCTGTTACCTTATGAGCAGTGTGGACTTAATAATTGTCCTGGTGAAATATAAAGTCGCCGCCTGGAAATACTTGCATCACTGAGGGCAACATCACATCTTCCAAAACCCTAATATAAACGTCACTTATGAAACATTCTTATAAATGCAATACCCCAGGAATTTTTGCAGAAATCCATGCCCATATATTTACCGAAAATCGGCGCTGGTTTCAACCTTTTGTGTATATTTTGCATCATACCGCCGACTTCTTAATCTATATACTCTAATTTGGCCAAAGGGGTATGACTGGAAGGTATTTTCATCACTAAAAATTACGTTTTTCCAAAAGTTATTGTTATTCGCAAGGTACTGTAATGCAACTCCAAATCTGGCTTCTTTGTGTCTAGCTGTAAGTTTGATATTTCTAGCGTCATTTGAAAATTCGCTTCCGAAATACGACGTCGTGCGGTGAAAACGGATGCGGGGAAGTTGGGATGAATGTTGCTGTTAGAAAGGGTTATTTTTCATATTTTGGATCAATATAAGTTCGTCCATGGCAGTTGATGCTCGAAGTCGTCCAGAACCCACTTGTCTATCCACAAATCCTCTCCCTCTCTCTCCCTCTCTCTCTCTCTCTCTCTCTCTCTCCCTCCCTCTCTCTCTCTCTCTCTCTCTCTCTCTCTCTCTTTCTCTCTCTCTCTCTCTGCACCGCCAAAGAATTAAATATACCGAACTCTTTACCATCCCTATTAACTGACCTGCTACAACTTCAGAATATTCTGTTTCTACTAAGGTAATAGCTCTAACTTTATTAAAGTAAGAAATTGGTGCAACGTTTAGAAAATCTCTTGTCAAGTCAAAATAAAATGTATATTTGACAGCTTGTAGGTTATATTGTCAAAAAAATATACAACCAACCAGCTGAAATTTCTGGTTTGTCAAAATATGACAGAATTTTGTATGGCATTGAGGACCAGAATTTATTGCTCGCGACTGTATTTACTAACTCTTAAAATTACATATCTAATTTTCTTGCTTATAAATAAATACCTATTATCATACAACATATTCATTTTATTTGGTTAAATAACATTTGACTTTCAAATGAACAAAATTTATAAAATTGAACGCAAGAAGCTATCTGAATTTACAAATGCGTAAGTTAGAAAAACCGTTTTTTTCGTACATAACCTACTTTTACTCCGGATTTATTAGATCGTTCGTTAATATTAAATAATATTTTGATATATTTAGTTTCAACTACAGCTGAAGTTTTTAAATATTTATGAATCCACTGTATTGTAAATCGTAAATGCTTTGTGATAATATCTACCATAGATAGATTTAGGGTCCATATTTTAGTTTTATAATGGCGCAATTTCTTGTTTGTACTTTGTGATACTTTGTTGGAAGCAAAATCCCAGCGGATACGAATATCTACTTAATTTATTGCAAATTTTGTCATTCACCTGTATTAGTATTAACAGGTATATTTAAAATACCATATCCATAGATAATTATAGACATGCGGCATTTGTTGCTGTTATTCAGTATATCTAATAACTAATTTAATACTTAATAATTTGAGTATTTTAATAACAGGTGATATACTAATTTGCAGTAAAAAAAATTATTAAAAATAATGACATACGTATTTCATTACATGACTTTTGTCTGTCGGTACTTATGAAATTCTACAGATGTGTATAATTATTAAATAATAATAAAGAACTTATATTTGCTTCTGTGAAGTTACAAGTTTCTAATTTGAAGCCTATAATGTCCTCTTAAAAAAAATAAGGTGTGGGTATCAAATGGAAATAGAAACAGAAATTGACGACTTTCTTATGATGTACGGTCGGTATTTGTATGCAAAACTTGTTCCAAATTTATTTTTAAATACTTTTATCGTCTTAATAAATTTGTGCAGATCGCATTATTTGCGATATATTTGCAATATACACTGTTTTTCGATCAGACAAAGTTATTACTTCCGGTTTGTATAAGAGTAAACTTCCGGTTTGAATTTTGAATATGTTGGCTACAAAACTTGTTACAAATTGACTTTTATATACTTGTATATTTGTGTACAGAATTCTTAATTTCTGGAGAATTTGCAAAACAAAACTGATTGATAACATATACCGGGTGTCTGTTTAAGCTCGGCCACCGGCCATATCTCGGCAACCGTTTATCGTACAACCTCGCGGAAAAATCTTGATAGTAGAATGGGCGACGGAAATTACAACTAAAATATTTTTAAGTTTCCAAAATGATCACAAGGGGGCGCAATTCTCAAGAGAAATTAAAAATTCGATAATTTTTTATTAAATTCTAGATTAAGATAGATTGAAAATCTTTCGAGCAAAATTTTTGGACGTTTATATACAACTTTCATTTGAAACTTTTTAATCTAACTCCCATACGAAGGGAAGAGAGGAGGAGGTATGTCTGCTTAGAAAAGTCGGTATAATTTTGGTTTGCACAAACGGATTTTAATGTTTCTGGGCTAATTAGATAGAGAATCTTACAAAGAATTGAAGGACATGTAGCACGAAATAACGTGGGTGTCAAAGAAAATAACAGGGGGTGCTGTTCTCAATGTATGTATATTACTTGTTTTTTATTTAAAATTTTAAATGGAACGGCATATTATTAATATAGTAATATTGAAACACATGAAAAACTGAAGAGAATGATGAAAACCGGAAGTTGCTACCTTTTTTCTTGACGAAGATATAGTCATACGAAGACAATCCAGAAAAATAAACAATTTTTAATATAAATTTATTTATTTATTGTGAGTAATGACTTTATTTTAATTTTAAGTATCACTAGACAGTATATAGTTCGCTTTCACTTGAATTTTCAGAATAGTCTTCCATAAATTTATTTATCTCAATCTTCTCCCCGATTTTTTAATTCTTGCATATGTTACATTAGATTCTCTTCTTAAATGTTTTCAAATTCTCTAGATATTTTTAAATTTCATGTCTTGCCTTTTTAGACATTGAAATAATAACTGATATTGGTAGATCTAATTATAGAAATACAGCAAAATGATTTCCATAACTCATGAACTAAGTAGACAATAACGAGAAAAAAAACAATATAATATAATGCATTAGCTATAATCAAATCATTTACTCATTAGTAACGAAAGGGTACACAAATTGATATCTAAACCATCCCCGCCTGAAATTAAAGTAAATAAAAGAACCTATTATATACCTAAACATAAATAAGAAAATATATTGACCAAGTAATATAAAGGAAAAGAAAAAATATTTAAATTAGAAAGTACAAAAAAAACAAGAAAAAACTTCAACTTAACAAATGTTCACAGTGTTCACCTTCATTTTCAGTACCCGTTTACTTGTCGATTAGTAGAGAGCAGAGTTACATTTCGGAGGCAGCAATAAATTGTTGTACTCGGCTTTTTGTGATAAACTATGCCTTTTATTCTGCCCCATAAATAAACATCAAGAACATCTGGCAAGGTGAATAAAAACTCAATAATGCATTCTTTCGGGATAATTTGGGGAATATTTCCCCGAAGCAAGAATGCATTTTCAAAGCATTGAAAATGCATTCTGATCATGTCATAAGCTTCAACGTTAGAATACGACATTTTATAAACTTAATAATTATGTGCAGGTGTCCAAAAAGGCTAAATTTGCTAAATGCGTACCAAAAGTTTAACTACAAGTAACACAAATATCTTTGCATTTCGATTTTCTTGGCCTACCTTGGAAATCTCATCATAATGTAATTTAGTATCACTGTGCATGCCATCTTGTATGATGAAAATTTAAAAAAAAACTACACTGTTCACTATTATTATTTTATTTTAATGTTGGAAAGGATAAGAAATGATATTTAAAAAATAATAGCTATAGTATTTAAAAACATTTAAAAGGATAATCTAACGTAACATATGCAATGAATTAAAAAATCGATGAAAAGATTGAAATAAATACATTTAGCGAAGAGTATGATGAAATTTCAAGTGAAAACGTACTATACACTGTCTAGAGATCCTATTAAAATTAAAATAAAATTATTACTCCCAATAAATAAATAAATTTATATTTAAAGAGTTTTATTTTTCTGGATTGTCTTCGTATGACTATATCTTCGTCAACAAAAAAGGTAGCAACTTCCGGTTTTCATAATTCTCTTCAGTTTTTTATGTGCTTCAATATTACGATATTAAAAATATACCGTTCCATTTGAAATTTTAAAGAAAGAACAAGAAAACCATATACATACATGTACGAATTAAAAATTCATACATGCATGCATGAAATGGATGCACATCTGCTCCAGAGCTGGCATTACAGCAACCAACGCACAGACACAGTGTTTCAGTCTACTATGACTTCGTCAGTGTGCGACGTGGTCCGCTGCAATGCCTAAGAACTCTAAACCTCCAGTTTCTGCGTCCGTTTACATGACGATGTCTGTGAGAAAACCTCAGCGACATCTGTCATGCAAATGCAACGCTGAGGTTTTCTCACAGACATCGTCATGTAAACGGACGCAGAAACTGGAGGTTTAGAGTTCTTAGGCATTGCAGCGGACCACGTCGCACACTGACGAAGTCATAGTAGACTGAAACACTGTGTCTGTGCGTTGGTTGCTGTAATGCCAGCTCTGGAGCAGATGTGCATCCATTTCATGCATGCATGTATGAATTTTTAATTCGTACATGTATGTATATGGTTTGCTTTATCTTTTGGAGATATTCCAAGTATTCACTATCTTTTTTGATATTGGTACGCTACCTATTAGCGGGATAGTGGATGCACATATATCTGCAGTGGTCTTGAATGATAACTTAGTTATCGATAGACCACACCTCCTTGGCGCGTTGCATTTGCATGACAGATGTCGCTGAGGTTCACAGACATCGTCATGTAAACGGACGCAGAAACTGGAGGTTTAGAGTTCTTAGGCATTGCAGCGGACCACGTCGCACACTGACGAAGTCATAGTAGACTGAAACACTGTGTCTGTGCGTTGGTTGCTGTAATGCCAGCTCTGGAGCAGATGTGCATCCATTTCATGCATGCATGTATGAATTTTTAATTCGTACATGTATGTATATGGTTTGCTTTATCTTTTGGAGATATTCCAAGTATTCACTATCTTTTTTAAAGAACAAGAAATATACATACATTGAGAACAGCACCCCCTGTTATTTTCTTTGACAACCACGTAATTTCGTGCTACATATCTTTCAATTCTTTATAAAATTCTCTATCTAATGAGCCCAGAAACATTAAAATCCGTTGAGGCAAACCAAAGTTATACCTAGTTTTGTACTCAGAAATACCCCCTCCACTCTCCCCTTATGGGAGTTAGGGCAAAAAGTTTCAAATGAAAGTTGTATAAAAACGTCCAAAAATGTTGCTAGTACATTTTTTAATCTATCTTAATCTAGAATTTAATGAAAACTTATCGAATTTTTAATTCATCTTGGGAATTGCGCCCCCTTGCGATCATTTTGGAAACTTAAAAATATTTTTGTTGTAATTCCCATCATCCATTCTACTATCAAGATTTTTTCCGCGAGGTTGTACTATAAACGGTTGCCGAGATATGGCCGGTGGCCGAGCTTAACAGTCACCCGGTATATAAGATAGAACGCAAATGGTATGGTGGATATTCAAAGCGGATAATGTTAATGCTGGTGTGCCACAAAGATCTATTCTCGGACCATTGCTGTTTGTTGCCTACATAAACGATCTACCGGCTAATATCTTGAATTGCAAAGCCATTATATATGCAGATGACACCTCGATTGAGAGTGCTGATACTTTGTTCAGTGCAAATAAATCGAAATTGAATCAGAGGAAGACTCAGATAGTGTATCTACTTTTTAAAAATGAAGAAGGGAAAAGTGTAGTGATCTATTTGGGTCTAAGTATGGATAAAAAGCCGACATGGAACAATCAAATAGAGACACTAAAAAGACGATTAATTACAGCTATATTTACAATAAGAACAATTAAAAATGTATCCACTAACCAAGCAGCTGTGTGGGGTATGTCTACAAGAGCAAAGGAGGAAGGTAAAAATGTTGTATCCACGTCGAATTTTGCAATGTTTCTTCTACAAAAGTTGTTCTAAATGAAATTCAAAAATATTTGAGCACTGTTAGTAGCTCTATGTAAAATGTTTAATTTGTGAGATATTTGCAAAATACCTACCTCCGGAGGGAATGTAGACAATTTTTCCTACGAAGTTCTTCTCCAATTCACTTTTCAGTACTTTTGTATTCTTAGGAATTTGTCTAAACGTAAACGTAGTACTAAAATTTGATGACATTATTCACTACTATTTCCGGTTAACTAATTTGACTGAAATCTTGTCATATCTTGAGTGCAGGATCATACTCTATCATAAATCTTTATATTGATAGCTTTAACCGTTTAGTCGCCATCGCAGTCACAGTGAGAGAGACATATAGATACACCACCATGTTTTGCAAAAATTACTTTTCTGCAAATATCTCGAGCCGCAAATCATTACGAAGCTTGCATATACTTCTACCAATACTGAAATAATATGTTACGAACCAAGTACAAGATGACTAATGTCCTGCATGAGCATATTTTTAAAGCACGAGCGACTGAAAGGAGCGAGTGCTTTTAACTGGCCAAATGCGCGAAAAATGTCTTCACACAAGTGGTTTGTGCATTATTTTTTTACTAACATTGAATTAAAAAACTTTGTTTTATTACATCAAAATTAACCTAGAATAAATTATGTACGTATTACTCATTCGTTTTTCTTAAATAAGTTCTTATATTCTTGCACGTTACGTATTTGTTCTTATAATTATAGTGTATTTATTGCGTTTTTCGTGTTGATTACTATTAACTGACAATGTCAAAGACGCTTATGAGATCGACTTTTTTAGCCACTGTTTTATGCAATTTTTACATTCGAGTCGATCGGGAGGAGGGAGGGGGGTCACATTAAAGGCGGTGAGTACAAAAACTTATTTCCAAACTGAATTATATGGTGTCGAAACAACGTGGATTATAAACAGAAAGTTTCGAGTTTGTTCAGTGCGTTTAATCAAGGATATTTATTGCTGCTGTTGCCTAAAGTGTGCCCATCACACATTTCAGTATTTGAACATTAGCCGACTAGTCTAACTTATTCAGAAACTGTAGCAATGTGATCACCGACATTGTTATCGCTTTTCCAATTGACTTTTAGAGCGAGTAGAAATTGCGTCGATTTTGCGGAGATTTTTTTTTTTTTTGAATGAGAGGATTTTCATCTGGGCGGCCGTAAACATTTAAGTTTGCCGTGTTTATGACTCGAAAACTCACGTCAGAAGTTATTGTATCTTCAGCGTATGGTTTTCAAATGGCTGTGATATTGCTTCACCTTTCTTTGAAAATGAAAACGACGGCCACTTTAATGTCAAAGCAGAGCGCTTCAGAAGAAAGTTAACCAGCAACCGATTATCTTCAGTAATCGTAAAAATAGCAGTAATGGGTTCCACGGAGTTGCGATTTGATACATAATTGAATGTTGTTTTTATAGGGTGCCATTAAAGATATCGATGTTGGGCTGACAGTCCTGACACTATTTGGACACTTAAGTATAATATTGATTGAGCTATTGGAAAAATTCAAAAATTGAAATGTACAGCAAATTTTGGTTGACATCATGAGTCATCATCAAGCCGGTCCAAGCACCCATTTAAGTGAAATTATATTCGATAATTAATCGGAAGCTTTATCACTGTCAATAAAATAAAAACTATAAAAAATATTTGACGGTGTTCATTTTGTTGCAATTTAATAAGAAAAAATGAGGTGTGGCCACCACACGACTTTCTTATACGTATGAACGTTTCAAATTATAGAATTTTAAAAAAAATTGTATACAAAAATAATTCAAAATCCTTTTTTAAGGACTTCTATTCTCTTAATGAATCTCTATAGAATGCATACTTTGCAAGATATTATAAAAAAAAAGTGCTACTCGCTTAGAGTAAAAGTGCTACTTCCGGTACGAATTTTGAAATTTCATTTATACAAAAAACATTGCAAATCTAACTCTAAATACTTTTGTACTCTTGATAAATATATACAAAAGGCATAATTTACGACATATTTGTAAAAAGTCACTATTCGGTAAGTGTAAAAGTGTTACTTCCGGTCCGAATTTTGAAATTTTTGTTTATACAAAAGATATTTAAATTTATCCTTTAAATACTTTTATAGTCGTAATGTACCTACCTAGAAAGCATGACTTGCGAGATATTCGCAAAAAACTGATTTTCGATAAGAGTAAAAGACCTACTTCCGGTAGGAATTTTGAAAAACTTTTTTAACACAATTTTTCTCAAATTTAATTTTGAGTACATTTGAATTCTTTATAAATTTGTTTAAACTTAGTAATTGACGAAATATTTGCAAAATTCGATTTTTTCACTGAAGTAAACTACTACTTCCGGTCTACCGATTTTACTGAAAAACTAATCAGGTCTCAAGAGGGAGATTATACATGTAAATACAGAATTTGGAATAGATATATACAGCGATTTGACCGTTATCGTGGTCACATACACACATACACACACAGAGAGATAGAGACAGACAGACACAGAGACATTTCATGTCTTATTTTTGAAGCCAAATTATTATTTCTTTATAAATCAATTGAAATATAACTGTTTTTGCTATGCAATATAGTTATTCTAAAATGACTGTTGCTTATTAACATGACGATTTTTTATTTAATTGTACCTACGCGTATAAAAGATTATTAAATAATCTGATTTAACATTCGGATGTAAAACTAATTTTATTAGTAATTGGTAATCCCCAAGAAGATAATAGATATTACGTTACCATAAATAAATATTATGTAGGTTCTATATTGTTCTGAAATAATTTTGGGAGCATTATGTAACTACTACAATAGACTTTTTTAATACCAGTGATATAATATATATAATGTACTGTATTGAATAATGACTAATTTATTGCACGTTTTCAGGTATATTTACATAAAAATCTCATCTAAATCTCCTTATTTTTTTTTTGGTGTAAAGTTTAAGACAAATTAACAATTATAGACCAAATAAATATGTAGAAGTTTTTGTTTAGCTGTATTTCATACATAAATCCTCCTCCATAATAATTATGAGATTTAACTTTCCTACTACACATATGTAAAATACCCTCCAGATAAACATAATTACATGTAAATAGAATACAATAATATGTATATATTCGTAGATGATATCTTACTTACGTGTATAGAATTAATAAATATGGTATGACATTTATTAAACTTTTTATTTGCATAAAAAACATGTACTTCACGACATTGTATTAAAACAATCAACTCCCACATGGTTTGTTCTTAAAATGACCCGGATATCCCTCTGTCTGTCAAATCCGTTACTAAACCTATTACATGTAAGACTAGTGTCCATTAACTGATTTAATCTTAATGGATTTTCCAATTATTTTCATCAAAATTTCTCGTGTACTGTATTCTGTACATAAATACAGTAGCCGCAATAGGATACCAAAATTGGGTCTGACAAATTTCTCCCGACCAGTATCTATTCAGTGGCCGGACATTTAAAAGGATAAGATGAAATGTTCTATTTCAAAATGTACACGATATAAAAAATAATATCAGGTATAAATTTAACGTGGATATTAATAAGAATTAAAATAAAATTGGCATTGAGAAACATTTAAAAGTGAAGTAAAAAGTGCATTCTAAGAAAATGTTTACTTTTTCTTGTTTTTAGAGCAAATTTTGTATAGACTTTTTTAAAATGTTTAATGCTTTTTCCTAACGTCTAAAAGCAGTTTTCTTACTCTATTAGTATTTCAATACCAAAATATTTCGAAAAGAGCTTTATCGCAAGTGAAAGTAATAAGAATAATTATAATAATAATAATTATAATAATATATGTTTTATTTTCACTTCTTGCAACATTAGTATAACAACACAGATATTAATGTAGAACCAAAAACTCAATGGGTGATAGTGCAAGGCTAGGTATTAACCCGTGATCTCCCACTATCACCCTGAAATGCAATGAATCAAAAATAATAGAAAATATGCTTGCCTATTACTAACTTAACGTAACTTAATCTAAAGTGATGTGCAACATAAGCAAAAGTAAAAAAAAATGGGTGTGCTTAAGACCACACGGCAGAAGTGAAAACTTCATCAAGGCGAGGTTAATAATACGAAATACAACTTTTTTTTTCGTTCTATATTCATTTACATTTATATTTTCCATTTTCGTTCTATATTACATTTAAAAAATATATATTTATTATTATTGTGTATACATTATTCTAGTACATTTCGATCGGTCTGATCAATTTTCACTTCAAAAATTCATACGTACGCATGTATATATACAAATATTATAATTCTCATACGAGTATCCGCGCTGGTCTATGTAATGGTAACGTGCCGGCCTTACACCCAGGCGGCTCGGGATCGCATCTGCACGCGGACAAGAATTTTTCAGAAAATAAAAATACAAAGCCGATCGCGACTCGAGCCGACTTCACCCGAACGAGCGTAACATTCCGAGCGTGACGGCTCAGTCTCTTTCAGTGCCCAACAATCAATGCATTAACGCGCCCATAGAAGTTTTCACTTCAAAAAAAAAAGAATGACGTACCTATAGTAAGTTAGCTACGAAGACTTGGTATACACATAAAAGCAGAGATTTCTTACTTACAAATATTAATATACAATTACTAAACAATAAAATGGATGGGTTAAATATAGGTATAACATTGGTCTTGAATATACAAAATGCGACTATGACAAATTATTGTCTGAAGAAATTCATATAGAAATATCAGCAATTGGGCTACCATGAAAACAATGGGATAATTGTGTACATTTACAGAACCCCTTCAGGTAATATTAATGTTTTTTTCTGTGACGGGAAAAAAGTTTGACATTTTATCTTTCTTAACAGGTAACAAAATTTCACTTTTTATGAAATTACTTTTTTCCGGATATGTACCTACACATAAGTATAGAATATATTTAATTTTAGAATATTTTATTACACAAAAAGTTACATTTCCTTAATTTCAAAAAGTACAGTTGTTAAATGTGCATTGCATGAAGGTCATGTTCCTTGAACAATTCCGAATGTCTGATGTAATTAGTTCGCAGTATTTTGAAATGTTTGCATTATTATTGGATTGTAACGTACTTAGTGATGCTACTTTCGCTGCTTCTACTAATTCCAGTGGACTAAGAGAAAACTCTGAATAAGAAATGTCTATTTTTGAACTTTGAATATTCAAAATAACTACTGAACACGTTAAGTTCGCAAAGTTTTAAAATCAAACACAAAATTAAATTCACCGGTATTTGATTACTTTAAAGGTTTTCTTAGCAAAGCAGGTCCAGTGTCGCTATAAGTACAACAGCCTACCAATTTAGAACTTCAAATTTCACATCGATTGATTTTCGGATTTTAATATATTGTAATAATATGTTTTTTTTTTCAATATTAAATCGTAGTTTTCAGTAATGGCACTGAGTCCTGAGAACGTATTTTTTCTTAATTAATACTTTTAAATTCGATATAATAAATTTAAATGACTATCAATATCTCTACATCTTGAATAATCGCAAGATCGTTGCCTGTGTATATTTAGCCTGCCATTTTTTTTAAAATCATATATCTGACGATTGTTTCTGGTTGTTCTATATTTCTTCTAAATTCAAATCGACCGAGATAATTGAAAAAACGCATCTTCCAGATTTGCTCTAATTTGCTCGAAGCATTGTAAAGAAAAAACATAATCAGCTGAGATAATTGAAATAACGAAATCCGACTCCTCCTACAACAACTAAAATTCTGCCGGTTGTTACAAGTTATCCTAGGTTTGGTCGAAACATCGTTCCAAAACATCAAAACAGTAACACTTGTAGATCAAGAGATATAAGCTAAATCCGAAAGTATGAAGTCAGTTTCCCTTTTCTGGAAAATGGAAATTCTGATAGTTGTTCCACGTTGTTTTAGGTTTGTTGTAAATTGTTCCAAAGTATTTCAAAGTAATAATCAAAATCGATCAAGACAATTGGAAAAAACGACTTTCTTTCAGCCTCTCTTTTTCTGGAAATGAAAATTCTGCTTATTGTTCCAAGGTGTTTTAGTTTTTCTGAACATTGATACAAAGAATCTCGCAAAAATAAGTCAAAAACTGCCAAGACAATTGGAAAATCCCTGGTCCTTCTTTATAAACTGTTCAAGTTTTGTTCTAAATTGTTACATGCTATTTCAAAGAAAAAATCAAAATCAGATAATTAGAAAAAGAGAACTTTCTCTCAGCATCTCTTTTTCCGAAAATGTAAATTCTGCTTGTTGTTTTAGTTGTTCTGAACATTGGTCCAAAAAAATTCACAAAAACTGCAGAGATAATTGGAAAATCCATAGCCCTTCTTTATAAACTGTTCAAGTTGTTAATCTAACTTGTTTCAAAGTATTTCAAAGAAAAAACAAAATCGATCGAGATAATTGGAAAAACGACTTTTTCTCAGCCCCTCTTTTTTCCACAAATGTAAATTCTGCTTGTTGTTCCAAGTTTTTTTAGTTGTTCTGAACGCTGGTACAAAGAATCTCGAAAGAATAATGATGGGAGAATCCATAACCCTTTGTAAATTGTTTAACTTTTCTTTTAAATTGTTTCAAAGTAATTCAAAGAAAAATCAAAATCGATCAAGATAGTTGGAAAAAACGACTTTCTCTCAGCTCATCGTTTTCCGAAAATGTAAATTCTGTTGGCTGTTCCAAGTTGTTTGAGTTTTTCTGAACACTGGTCCAAAGAATCTCGAAAGAATAAGTCAAAAGCTGCCCAGATGTTTGGAAAATCCATAGCCCTTCTATGTAAACTGTTCAAATTTTGTTCTAAATTGTTTCAAAGTATTTCAAAGAAAAAATCGAAATCGATCAAGATAATTGGAAAAAACGACATTCTCTCATCCCCTGTTTCTCCGAAAATATAATTCTGCTGGTTGTGCTGTTGTTTTAGTTGATCTGAACATTGGTCCAAAGAATCTCGACAAAATAAGTCAAAAACTGCCGAGATGATATGAAAATCCATAGCTCTTCCTTGTAAACTGTCCAAGTTTTGCTCTAAATTGTTTCAAGTATTTCAAAAAAAAATCAAAATCGGTCAAGATAATTGAAAAAAAAACGACTCTTTCACTCAGTCCATTATAGTATGACTGTTTCGTACATTCTAGTATTAAATATGTCCACGTTTTAAAATTTGGAGACACTTCCTTCTGTAATTTTTAATGTTTTGTCTTTAGAAATATACGTCGCCAATTTAAATCCCAGATGCATGAGGTGTCTGTGTGCAGCGAGTTCCGGCTGTCCAAACGAAGACCTCGGATGTTCATCAGGTTTCTGTGGTCCATTCCAAATTAGCAAAAACTATTGGTTAGATGCAGTTGAAGGTACTTCAATGGATTCCAGGGATGATAGAGGTAATAAAATATCAAATAATAATAACTAGGAAATGAAATTCTAAACAAATGGATTTTCAAATTGAAAATGTTAATTACACTAAGTGGAAAAGCAGAAGTTTCCGCTTTATATACACATCGTTTCTATAATAAAGACTTAGTTTAATTTTACACCTGCATAAAGTCAGTCTCAAAAGGGGTAAATACAACATTCTTGCAGCTCCAATTATCGTATATATGTATACGCAGCGTTATTATCAATCTTCTAATCTGAAGAGAGTCAAGTAGCTCAAAACCCGTCCTTGATTGGGTTTGGGGTGGCAAAACATTTAAACATAAAGTTTTAATTATTGTATATTATATATATTTCTCTTATCATTTATTAGTTTCAACACAGGTAAATATTTGTTTAAGAAAGATATATTTTTACCGGGCGATTCTCTTTTTGTTAGATAATAATTAATTAATTTAATTTTGCTTTTGTTTCAGTATATGAAGACTGCGTTAATTCGTATAAATGTGCTGCAAGAGTTGTGAAATACTACATTGCTAGATTTGCTAAAGTAAGTTGCTTTTTTACACGGCAAATACAATTCATAATAAAAGTTTTCCTTTTCGTTTAATTCGAGAACAGGTTTAATGTATTGATGTTTTTGTTTCGTACCCCCCCCCCCCCCATAGAAAAACGCCCACAGAGGGGCGATATCGCTTCGGTTAATACAGACCTACAGTAATTCATTCCGTATCAGTAGTTTACTTCAGTGAAAAAATGAAATTTTACCAATATCTTGTCAATTACTAAGTTTAAAGAAATTTATAGGGAATACCAAAGCACCCTAAAGTGAATTATAATTTTTTTTTTGTAAAAGGTTTTTCAAAATTACTGTTGGAAGTAGATCAGATTTTGCGGGATATCTCCCAAGTCATGTTTTATAAACGAATATATTGGCAGTATGAGAGTATTTAAAACTTGAGTTTGAATAATTTTTATATAAAAAAAAATTTCAAAATTCTGACGGGAAGAAACACTTTCACTCTTATCAAATAGCAGTTTTCTTCAAATATCTCGCAAACTATGCATTCTATACCGGTTTAATAAGAGTATAAAAGTAGCTAGAGATGGATTTGGCTTAATTTTTGTATAAAAAAAGTTGAAAGATCGGACCGGAAGTAACGCTTATACTCTTATCTAATGGCAATTTTTTGCAAATATCTCGAAAATTATGCACTGTAGATGAATTTATTAAAAGCATAAAAGTATTTAGAGCCGAATTTGGAATAATTTTTGTATAAAACCAAAATTCAAAATTTAGACAGGAAATAAAACTTTTACTACCATGTTTATTGAGAAGATAAAAGTATTTGAATCTTAATTTATAACAACTTTTGTATAACAAATTCGAAACGCACATACTGCTGGATGTTAACAATAAAGAATACTTAAAGATATGTAAAAAATATTTAAATTTATCAAACTGAACTTTACAGATATACACTTGAATCCAGCAAAGGTGGTCCCTGTGTCTTCTAAACTATAAAATGAACATGCAAATTATAATGATGATAATTAATATAATCATTATAATTTGCATAAATTTAAATATTTTTTACATATCTTTAAGTATTCTTTATTGTTAACGTTTTCCATTTAGATTGGTCGATCTAATTTTAGGTTATGTATAATTAGATAAACAACTTTATTTACAACCATACGCGTAATGTTGGCATTTCTGACTTTTTAAAAGTTGGGAAGTGTGACTTTGTTCACGTTTACTTCCCGCCCTCTTATTACTGCCCTCATTTACTTCCCGCCCTCTATTACTGCCCTCGTTTCTTAACCTCAATGTCAATCACAATTTAAAACTGTCAACTCGATATGTCAAAACCTTATCGGAATTTTTATCACAAATAATTATTAATTGTATGGTTGTAAATAAAATTAATTGTTACATTAGAATTATTGGAAGCTTGAATACATGTAGATAGGCCGCCCTGCTATTGCTGATATGATGAAATAGTGATTTCTTGTCCTTCTCCATTTGAGCCAAGATATCTGGATTGCTACGGGAGGACAGTTTCCCTCAGTTCAAGTGGAGTGCAGACCTTGAAGGCTTTACTACTCAACATTTCTTTTATAATCTATTCACCGAAAAAAAGTGGCGTATATTTATTTGACGTTTACGCTAGATCATCACAAATCTGACAACTCAATATGTCAAAACTTTTACCGGATTTTTTATCACAAATAAATATAATTATGGTTGTAAATAAAATAGTATACAAACCTCGGTGAAAAGTTTCATTCCTGTCTCGAGATAAAGTTAACCTCGACGCTTCGCGTCTCGGTTAACTACCTAATCTCTCGACAGTAATGAAACACTTTCCACCTCGGTATGTAATATACTATTATCATTCACTAAAAATATGTAATATAAACCCAATAGTCTTTAATGTACTATATTTTACATATGCCAAAATACAAATGAATCAAATGATAATAGAACTTTATTGAGAAATAACGTGGACACAAAACATACAATAAATACAATTTATTTACATCAAATAAATGCGAACAAATTTTGAAAGGAAGTCAAACTAAAAATATCAAAGCGTTAGTGTCAAAGCCAAGCTGTGTCAAAACGCTAAACGGAAATGTATGAAATAAAACAGCGCATGTAATCACTCCGTCTTTGTCTTGCTCAAATAAATTCTATGAATCGTATGTCGTGCTTGCATCTCATTGGAAACACATGCATCCGCTTATTCTATCCTTGTTATACAAGTAGATACTATTTCTTATTTGGATGTAGACAAAATTGCTTGATACAGGGTTGCTCATTAGTGCGTCAAAGTCCAATATAGGCGTTATTAAATAGTATTGAAGAAATTTATTTTATAAAAAGTGGCACAGTAACAAAAAACACACATTTTGAAAATAATTTGAATTAACTAAAAACCGTAATAATAATATGTGGCAAACAACAAATATACAAGAAAAGTACGTACCTACCCACTAATCCAATCAATAAATAACACAATGACAATATTAAACGCAGAAACTTAAGAAATCACTAATATTACACCTAATTAACAGCAACAATAAGATTTTAATTTTTGATGTTTGTTGACGTTTATTTGTTTTTGTTTGTCAAATCGTTTACCCAGTACACTAAATCGAACCGAAAACAAATAATTCGGCGGTTTGTAATGGTAAATTAAAAATAGCTCCGAAATTATTGGATTTGGGTATAGCACATTATTAACAAAAATTAAGCGCAATTAACGCATCATTCCAAAAATTTAATAATATACGGGGTGTTCCATTTGAAAAAAATCAGTAAACGCTCTTTGACGATAGCCAAATTGATTGCATCGTAACAAACACCCTGTATAATAAAATGAATGTTTGATTATTTTGTAGGTTCAACACATCTCCTGTCTGCACACTAACTAAATAATTTTGTCTTAGATAATCGTAATACTACCGCATAGAATTATTATGGTAAACATTGTCGCGACCATTTTTTTATAATTTTCATTAATAATTCAACAATGCGTCATCCAAAACCAAAACCCCAGATATCAATGAAAACACAAATTAAAGTAGATAAGGAAAAACAAAAGATTTACAGGTTCATTTAAAAAAAAATTCGAATGCGTGCCATTTTAACGTATCACCCTGTGTAATTCAAATTATTTTCAAAATGTGTGTTTTTTGTTACTGTGACACTTTTTATAAAGTAAATTTCTTCAGTACTATTTAATAACGCCTATATTGGACTTTGACGCACTAATGAGCAACCCTGTATATTACTGACGCAGTGATCATCTGTCTTGAACTCGAGTGTATCTGTATTTTGAGCCGGTTTGCAGTGGTTTATATATACCATGTGCTTGCCGTCAAGCTGCGGATACAGTTTACTGTAAGATAAAACGACGACACCGAGAGCTTGTATGAGAAAGCAATATACAAACTCCTTTCTAGTCGAGTGTAATGTTGGTAAAGAGAGGATTCGAGTACATTTACGATGAGGCCAGACGGGCTAGACTGACTCTCGTTTAATCAGGGCAACAAGGATAGATAGCAGCTGTACTGCAGTTTGTATATTGCTTTCTCGTACTAACTCATACAAACTCTCGGTGTCGTCGTTTTATCTTACAGTAAACTGTATCCGCAGCTTGCAGGCGACCTGCATATAGGGCTTACTGTAAGATAAAACGACGACACCGAGAGTTTGTATGAGTTAGTACGAGCTAGGCTGACTCTCCGTATAAGCAGGGCAACGAGGATAGATAGCGCAGCTGTACTGCAGTTTGTATATTGCTTTCTCGTACTAACTCATACAAACTCTCGGTGTCGTCGTTTTATCTTACAGTAAGCCCTATATGCAGGTCGCCTACCATGTTCTTGCAGGCGACCTGCATATAGGGCTTACTGTAAGATAAAACGACGACACCGAGAGTTTGTATGAGTTAGTACGGGCTAGGCTGACTCTCCGTATAAGCAGGGCAACGAGGATAGATAGCGCAGCTGTACTGCAGTTTGTATATTGCTTTCTCGTACTAACTCATACAAACTCTCGGTGTCGTCGTTTTATCTTACAGTAAGCCCTATATGCAGGTCGCCTGCAAGCACATGGTATATATACCATGTGCTTGCCGTCAAGCTGCGGATACAGTTTACTGTAAGATAAAACGACGACACCGAGAGTTTGTATGAGTTAGTACGAGAAAGTAATATACAAACTGCAGTACAGCTGCGCTATCTATCCTCGTTGCCCTGCTTATACGGAGAGTCAGCCTAGCCCGTTCTAGCCTTAGCGTAAATCTACTCGAATCCCCTCTTTTCCAACACTACACTCGACCAAGGAGCAGTTTGTATATTGCTTTTTCGTACTAACTCATACAAACTCTCGGTGTCGTCGTTTTATCTCACAGTAAAGGTATGTGCCCACTACAACGTATCATACTATCACCGTAATAGGAACGTAACAGACATGAAAAGCAACACGATACGGCCTGCTATGCCCACTGAAACGGATCGACGGCCTTCTGTGTCCGTATACAAGCCGTATGATGCCCGTATACATCCCGTATGATGCCCCTATACATCCCGTATGATGCCCGTATGTAATCCACCAAAATCGATAGGAAAAATCGGTTATAACCCGTATGCTCACCGTTTCGCCGCCTGCGCGCATCGGTTTGGCAACATCCCGTGCCGTGCGCGGAGCGTATCGGCACCGGCAAAATATTCTCGCCGACAATTATTAACGCTCCGTGCATAGTACGCGACGGTGCTGGTCGGTGACGAACCGGTCTAATGGGCATAGTCACATACTTTTCAATACAAAGAATATTTTTTTTACCCGATACGTTCCTATTACGGTGATAGTATGATAGGTTGTAGTGGGCAGAGACCTTAAGCCCTATACGCAGGTCGTCGGTAAGCACACTGTATATATATATATATATCTACATCTCTGATTGTTTAGACATTCTCTTACCATTTATTACCAAAGTTTTGCTTCAGACTCCTGCTCTCAATGTTGGTTTACGTAAAAATTAAAAGAAACATTTAATCAACAATTTACAAATTTGTTGTACAAAATTGAAAAATATTCATCCTGTATATAGATTCTCATTTATGATTCAAAAATAATTACTGAAGAAATATACATTTAATTAAAGACGCAGAAACGTTTTAGAAATAGCACGCTTTTTACAGTTTCTGAGATTCTGTAAAGAAAAGAATAATAAATATTTATTATTATGAGGGTCGTGCAACAAAAACTAAACAAAAATATTTATGTTTTATAAAACATCTGTAGTAGTTTCACTCCTTTTTAAGTCTAGGTAAAATTGCTTGTAGATAGCATCAATGTGCCCTGCTAGCTATTAGATATAAGATGAACTTTTTCGTTCTCTTGATTTGTTTAGGACCATTATACACTACTTGCAATTTTAATTGTGCGAATACTTGATATCTAAGACCCAGTTCTTTTCTGAATCCAAATACCCTCTTGTCATGCCAACGAAACGATCTCGTGATTCTTATAATTCTCCGTTTAACAAAATTATTTTCTTTCTTTTGCAGGATTGCAATCACGATGGAGTAACTACTTGTCAAGATTTCCTCATGATCAACTACAATGGAGGTTACGGATGTGAACAATCCATGTACAGAAATCCAAACAGCAAACTGTATCTGAAACGATTCACGAATTGTACTGAATATACTTTGCTTTGACTGAATTTTCTTTTAACATTTCACATTCAACTATACGCTTTCCTATCAAGTAATTTATTTTTATACAAACCATATTTTATATAATAAACATGATTTTTTTCATAAACTTTTGATTTTATCTGTTAAAATGTAAATTATCCGGACTTTGATGGAAAGTTCGTGATTTATTAAATGTATCACCTATTACTAATATATACTCTAATTGAAATTCCTTCGACACGGTTATGACGTTTTTTGTTTTCTTTCTACGTACATGCAGTCATATCCATTACCAACTACATATTACAAGAAGTGGGAAGGTTAGACTAGTCAGAGGACACTGTCGCTCTTTTTAAATATTGATCTGAATTAAAATCGATATTAGTATTAGTTTAAGAACTTTGTGTATTTATTTTAGTTTATTACTTTTGCAACAAAGAGTGAAAAGATGTCTTGTAATGTGATGTTTTATTTTGTGCTATTTACTGTGTCTTCAATGAAAATATTTTCTATATATGGTAAGTTATCAATCTTATATTATATATAGCAACATAAATTAGAACATTCAGGATATAATACATTAAAGGTCACTTAAGTACTGGTGTTATATACGACAATGTTAAGTTTCCATTTATCCAATTAGGTAGACATAAATTTAGCATTGCTTATTTCTATAAAATTAATTTTATCACTAATTAAATTAATTAATATTTCATATTTATCATGAACATTTTAATGTAATGTCATTTTTAACTCAATTGCTGAAGTGTTTCTAGTGCTAATATCTCCATTAGCACTAAAAACTAAACTAACTGTAGATACACAGCTATACAAAGTATGTTATTGTAATATATTTTTAACACATTCATTTTTTAAAAATAAAATATGGGGTAGTCATACAAAATATATGTAGCAAAAATATGAAATAAATGACATTTAAGTTGTTGTGAATATGTATAAATAATATGTGGACACTTACAGTATATGTTTGATTGGATGTTGAAAAGACTCTTATGGATGTGATTTTCGAAATAAAATATCTCAGTACTTTTCCTGCAGATGCGTTTGTGAAATCATCAGCACTAAAATGGCAAATTTTTAAATCTAAATTACATGCTTTTACAGTATAGCAAGGGCTTCAAAATTTCTACATGCAAGCACCTGACAGTATCTATATTCGATATGATGATTCAAATAAATTATATCATAATTACTTGAACACCGCATATATGTTTTATTTCAGGATGAAATTATTTAATCGATTCTCAATTATTTGACAATTATTCCTAGAATTTATTATATAACCAAAATTATTTCGACTATTTTATCTATTCAATATTTCTTTGATATTCCTTCATTAATTTATTTAACTATAAGATATAAACCTCGCTCAGTCCAACTCATATAACGGCTGTCTGTCTGTAATGGTACATAAGTCCATTATAGACAGCCGTTATATGAGATGGGCTTCCGATTTTGAAATTGTCTTGTTATTGAGTCGGCAACTTGGAAACGTTTTCAATTTGTTTTACAGCCAGATTCGTGCCTAAATATTTATTTACCAAGTAAGTATCACTTTATAATCATGCTTATGTGCAAGCAAACGTATTAGTTTATGTTAATAACTTTCTAAATCACTGCTAAAACCCCCTTTCTAATGTTAAATCTGACAATTACTTCAAATTCAAGCAAAAATGTATAAATCAATCAAACGATAATATACAGAAATTGTAAACATTTAGCGTATCAATTTCTGTATATTATCGTTTGATTGATTTATACATTCACCATTTGCATTTTATTGTTTTTTACGTTTTACAGTTTGCATCTCTGCTTGAATTTGAAGTAATTGTCAGATTTAACATTAGAAAGGGGGTTTTAGCAGTGATTTAGAAAGTTATTAACATAAACTAATACGTTTGCGGGTAAAAGAAGTTAGAATATATTTAAACAATCGTAACTTCTTTTATTTAACTGCGATCCGTTATACTACGGAAATAATACAAGAATCAAACTATGTTTGAAATTATTTGCGTGAAATCTTAAATTGACAGATGGTAGTATACATGAGCTAAACCAATCCATTGTATTTTCCTATGAACAACAGACATTCATTCCATATTAAATTTAATAATATTTAAGTAAGTTAAAGTGGATTATAAGGTATACTTGTCTAAACAAGTTAAGATGGAATGAAATGTGTTAGAAACTATACAAAACGTTGCCAAATATGTCCGTGTGATTAAAAAACCTGTGTTTTATTAGGATCCTATCGCCTTAAATTCTCTTTCACGCTGAGAAACATATATATTTTCTATCCAGCCGAGCATAGTAAGTAGACAAAGACGTCAATAAAGATATTGTTTTTTAAAACACGAAATGTCATAAATAGCATTTTTATGTGAGCATGAAAAAACTAAATTAATAAACATTTCATATAACGCACAGACTAAACAACCCAGACCGGCAACTACTTGAAAAAAAAAATCCAAGATCTTCTATCCTTGTCACACATCAGTCAACTTGGTACGAAGATGGCGCTAGCAGAATATTGGCGCGAAATTTGAAATGAGCTTGTTTTTAGAATTCGCTTATTAAATACGTTATTTATGTAACAAACACATACACAAAAGTTACTAAAACTATGGTAATAAATATTACTTACTGTAACAATTATAGCCATAGTTTGAGCATCATATGTGTAATTGTGTGGTGTTACATATTAAATATGTGATACGAAATATAAATATTAATCTTTTACTTACATGTATTATAACATTTGTCATATTACACAATACAAATATTGTGTAATATGACAAATAAAAACAAAACTAATATGTACCGAAAGGAACAAATTCAGCAATAGTTCATTACTAAAATGCTGATTTTAAATTTCTCCTTTAAACTAACAACAAATGAAATATATAACAGAAAAATATGCAGGTGTAGAAAATTAATATTACAAGTCTATAGTATATAAAATTGATATTATACAGATTGCCAAAAATAAAATCAACAACAAAATAGTAATAATAATACTAATACACAAATCAAAAGGTATCAAACCTGCAAGGCAAAGAGCATGTCAAAATTGCTCTTCTTAAACAAAGGAAATGCCAATCTTATCTTAAACCTGTACATTTTGTTAACTTCATCCTGTCCAAACCCGCACACTAAACACATATTTGTATCAACATATAATTAATATGATGTACGACAAAGGATTGCAAAAATATGTCAAACGTGTCAAATTTGAAATGTAGTTTTGAATGACATATAACCACAGCATAGCAAGCATTTCAATTGACGCTAGCGCCATCTCATCTCCAAGTTCAGTGAATTTGACAAAGATGGTAGAGTATTGAAATTTACGTTTGCTAAACAAGGATGAGTACTCTGGATAAAATCTAGGATTAAGTTGCCGGTCTGGATTGTTTAGTCTGTGTATAACGTAATAAATTTGTTATTCTAACCTGTGTTTTACTTGTTTAGCACAAGATTCCTAACAATGTTACATTAGAATAGCCATTGAGAATATGTATTTCAAATTGATTTCGCCGCCGTCATTTGCATTTTAGCGATTTTTATGTTTTATAATTTCCACTCCTGACATTAAAATCCCATTAGCACAGTTTAAAGGGTTTTATTTACAACCATACGCGTAATGTTGGCATTTCTGACTTTTTAAAAGTTTGAATGTGTGACTTTCAGAGAAATAGAGTAGGGGAGAACGCGCTTAAAGATGCGCCAACTAAGTTAAATTGAATTCCGCCATTTTGAAGGTTGCTCACAAGCCTTACAAAAATGTTTGGAACAAATAACTTTATTTTTGGACCAGGTCCACGTTTCAACATTTTTTCCTAGCACATCTAACCACATTTTCAATGAATCACCCCGTGGAAATCTACAAATAGTGCAGAATTAATCGCGCTCTTAAAGATGCAATTCTTTCATTCTATTACGGTAATATTTATACCTAGCTCAACAATTCGCATGTAAAGTTCATTGACTTAGAAAAATGTAAACAAACTTACGTGTGAAAAGAAATGCCTTCCGGCTTAAATCTTCGACTGTTACTGCAGCCCAACACAGAGCACGACATGTTAATAACACACACAAGTCCTTTTTAATACAATTAATTAAAAATAACCTCCAAGCTTGACAATTACAACAACACAAGTGCCAATTACCCTGCAAAATGGCGACCACAATAGCGTTTGCTTAAAACTGGATGCGCACTCGTCGAAGCGCGTTCTCCCCTACTCTATTTCTCTGGTGACTTTGTCTCATTTACTTCCCGACCTCTGTTGCTGCTCTCATTTACTTCCTATCTTCCTATCTATTAATGCCCTCACTTCCCAACCTCAATGTCAACTCAATATCTCAAAACCTTATCGGAATTTTTATCACAAATAATTATTAATTGTATGGTTGTAAATAAAATTAATTGTTACATTAAAATTATTGGAAGCTTGAATCCATCTAGATAAGCCGCCCTGCTATCGCTGATATTATGAAATAGTGATTTCTTGTACTTCTCCATTCGAGTTAAGATATCTTGATTGCTACGGTAGGACAGTTTCCCTCAGTTCAAGTGGATTGCAGTCCTTGAAGGCTTTACTACTCAACATTTCTTTTATAATCTATTCACCGAGAAAAACTGACGTATATTTATTTGACGTTTACGCTAGAACATCACAAGTCTGACAACTCAATATGTCAAAACTTTTACCGGAATTTTTGTCGGGGGTAATACCATAAGAGTTTGTGTTTATCCGGACAAACTTTCATTTTGAACGAAAGCTTTGTTGCTTGGTAACTGACGAGAACAAATAACATGGTAAAACCGCGACACCGAAGGTGGAGCGGTTTTACCTTTTGTTATTTGTTCGAGTCGTGTTACCCTTAAGCAACAAAGTTTGAGTTTTGTCAAAATGAAAGTTTGTTCCGGAAATAAACACAAACTCGAATGGTATTTGGTAAGACAATTTAATGAATCATTTAATTAATATTAATAAACCGAAATATTTTTATTTAACATTCCTTTGAATACATATACCGTTTGACTGAAATAAAAGTAGATATAGGGAAACACAAACACGCACACAGGTGCATGCAAACATGAAATGGAGGGGTACGATAGTAGGGGAGTACAGATCGGGACCGGGTACAGAGTTACCGAGGCTTCAGTGCAAAACGTTGAAAGTTAGTATGCAGACGTTTGCTTTAAAGAATTGCTTCGCTATGTACGGCTCTTGTATAATATTTTGGTAACTGATGTATAATGTATTAACATTGAACTGAAACAAAACTATAAAATTTGTAACTAAAATAAAATTCTTATAAAAAATTAAATAAAATTCTCACATTTAAAACGAAACAAAATATTATACTTAATCAATTATACAAAATCTAATGTTGAAGATGTTCGAATGTCTGTCTCTCTTGCATCAAGCAGTACCCTAAACGATTATAAAACCCATTTCGTACATTCGATAGCATTTCAGACAGAGGGAGGTGGACGATTTTCATACGCCGCAACAAATAAATTTTGCACGTCTTTGTACGAATTATCCTTCGCATACCATAAACACAATCTGTATTTTTTCCTCGACAGTTAAGGGCATTTTATTTTAATATTTGCGAGTTGGGAGTTTGCTCAGACAGAATGTAGTTCACGCTCTAAAGATACGGAACGAATGCCATGCGCGCATGCTTTCGGTCTCCCCACTTTCTTGAACTGTTGTATACATACATACATAGGTACATGTTTATGTGTGTGTATTTGAAGATGCATATTAACTTTTAACTACGCCAATCTGTACAAAAGAAAGAGAAAAATATAAATGTTTATGTATGAAATTTATTTGAACGATACTGTCAGAATTGAATTTTCGTTGCCATGCAAAATCAACATGCAGTTTATCCGCTAGCAAACATGCAGTTTATCCGATAGCAAACTAACACAGCGTGTATTAAAATGTCATGTTTTTGACAGATGAATTAAATTGTCACAAATAAATATAATAATTATGGTTGTAAATAAAATACCGCGCCATCATTTAAATTCTAAATTAGAGCAGGCTGTGAAATTTAAATTAAGTTGGTATATAAGTACTTATTTACAATTTGAATTGTCAAAGTGACGTTTCTAAATGTTAATTAATCAATAATTGACATTCTGGACAACCTAATAAAAAATCTCGCCTGCTATAATTTAGAATTTAAATGATCGCGTGGTAGTACACAAACCTCGGTGAAAAGTTTCATTCATGTCTCGAGATAACTTAATCTCTCGACAGTAATGAAACACTTTCCACCTCGGTATGCAGTATACTCTTATAGCAGTGATTTTGAAAATTATGGACATAAACTGTTCAACTTTAATACAATTTGAAATTATTAATTTGAGGTTATTAATGCTATTTCATCATATGCATGATCATATGTTTAGATAATTATATTTATTTTGCAAATTAATTAAATATTTCGGTAGAACACTGGCGATATCTGGGCGTCGTATTGACCAGCAATGGAGACTGCAAAATAAGACATTAACCCAAAGAACGAAAATGAGAATGTAAAACGTTAATAAGGCCCATACTTAACTATGCAGGTGAAACAATGACCATGACGAAAAGAGAAGAAGAAGGAAAGAGAGTAGCTGACTGGAAAATCATGAGAATAATACTAGGCCCAACACGGACAACAGATGGAGAATACAAAATGAGAACCAATTTGAAAAATAGAATTAACATGAGCTACCCACTCGGGGTGTTAAGTCATATATACATATACATCTTGGCGATAGAACAAATTAAGAAAGACGTTTCCAAGTTGTCGATTTCATAACATTAAAATTTCTAAACAAAGCATAAGTCAATTACAGACACCCAATTATTTCTTGCGTTTCTAATTTTGGAGACAAAAAATAAGTCCGATACGTCACTTCGTGTTAAATAAAAACGAGTTTGTAGATACGCCTCTTCGTTTTACACTTTATAAGGTTGAATATAGAGACCCCACACACTATTTTCATTTATTATCATTATCTTGTTATAAAGACGTAGAACTTAGAAAACAAAAGTAAATAGGTACTATCCTAAAGGTAATAATTCAAAAAACATAAATATAAGCACCGAACTTGTATTTTAGAAGCTAATCACTAAAAACAGTAATATTCTAGTTTCTAGGTCACGTGGGGCAATTTCTGTAACATGTTTGGTATTCCGGTAACCGAAACGTAAGCGTTTCTCCTTTATACAGAGCCAATCCAATAGCTCTATATATTTTCTTTTCGCAATCTTCACAAGGCTTGTGTTTAACGCAGTAACTTTTGCCTAACAAACTTTATTGTAGCAATTGAAACTTACATATTTCCTGTTAACTGAATAGTATCGTAGTTAGACTAAGATGACTGATTTTAAAATAAATTTTGTCTGGAGAGCTTTGCTTGACCATCAGCTCCATTATAGTCGTCCAGTTAACAGTCCAATTCAGCCTCGTTTTGACATATGCGTTCAAAATAAGAAGTGTCTTGGACAATCACTTGAAATCCAAGAAATCACTGTACTTCATCGCTTTTACGTTGTAGGGATTCTATCAAGGAGAATGTCGAAATATTGGGTGCAGCTTTTACTGCAAAATCTTCAGAATTTACATTTCCATGAGTTTCAAATTTCAAAAAACACAATTTTAACATTTCCTCCTTTTTTCTTCTGATCAGGACAATCGTCGTGCAAGAAGTGCTGTGGCAAGAGTAATGACGTCTTTGCAGCGTTGAGGCGCTTCACAAAATCTGTACTGTGGATCCGCATCAGAATCATAACCGTCATACTTGGAAAAACATCAGCTGGTACTTTATTAGAATTTTAGTGATATTATGGGGAACAAATGCTCAAGAAATGTCGTCAGAATCTACGTGAGATTTGTGAGGGCTCTCCGTTTCAACTGTTTCATTTTCCAAGGCAATAACTTTGCAGCACTTCTCGAACAACATCTTGACATGAACGAGCACATAAAAGATTTTTCTTTAAATTTAAGTTCCATCGCATCAACAACATTCTTAGTTCTCCCAACGAAACGAACATGTTTAGATTCATCCATGGGCAAATAAATAATAATGTTTAGGTATACAGGGTATTCCACGAGAGCCGTTCGTTAGAAGTTTTCGTGGTTAGAAAAAACTTAGAATTTTGAAATAAACCAACAGCGTATCTGTAGTAATGGCGCACGCGTGGAACGGTGCAAATAAAAAACCTGTCGATGTAACCTAAAAAGTTGTGTGTTTTGTGATTGCAACTTATTTATTTGCAATACTTAATTTAGAATTTAGAGATGTAAGTAATATCTTAATCGAGATAGACGAAGCCTACATCTAATGCCTTTTCTTTGCAGTTTTGATTTAATATTATAGCCATACACTTACTTCGAATATACAGGGTATTCCACGAGAGCCGTTCGTTAGAAGTTTTCGTGGTTAGAAAAAACTTAGAATTCTGAAATTTTAGGTTCCAGGGTTATTCAAGATTCTCTTTCATTTTAAAATATTTTCAAGATCATACCACTTCCGGTTATACCGGAAGTCGCCATTAACTTCCTTATTTTAAATGGAACACTCGGTATATTATTTCATTTTTGGATTCCTGAGAAAATTTCATAGTGGGTTTTCATCAAGTTTTCCTATACCTATTTTCAATTTTTTCTTAGATATCTTGATTTTTTTGAAAATTTTGACAGATGTAGCCCTGTTTTGAGCATTGCGCCCTTTAACCAATTTCAATTGGTGGAAAGCCCTTTTGGGGTAGACGGAAGCACAGGAATGATACTTTCGAATGCCATATTGACAACTGATTTATCGCATACAGGGTATCCAAAATTTAATGACCGTTTTTAAAAGTTGAAAGAGCTCGTTTTTTCAAATGGGACACCCTGTATTTTATTGGATGGTCGGGTGCAGAATTTGATTCTGCATCGATTTGCTATAACATTCCCTATACCTATTTCCAGTGGTTTTCTTGTTAATCCAAATTTTTTATTTTAATGTGGTTTTTTGGCAGAAACCGAAACATCGCTTGCCTTTCGAAGCCAAATAAACATCAATGGCACGGTAAAAAATTTACCTAAATTAGAACATGACATTAGTACATAACATTCAGAACGAAATATAAAATAAAAACAAAAAATTGGAACATAATGACAAAAAATAATAAGAGAATGTAAAATTACAATAATTGTTCTATATGACCTCCATTTTGGTTCAAACACTGAATAACCCTGTCATATACTCCTCGCGAAACAGATCTCCGAAGTTCGTCTGGACGCATGGTGAACACGTTTCAATAATTTCTCTCTAGTTTGTACCGGCCTAAAGTACACTAGTTCTTTTATACGACCCCAGAGGTAAAAATCCAAGGCGGTCAAATCGGGTGATCTGGGTGACCAGTTCCAAGGTCCCCGCGGGCCAATCCACCGATCCTCGAACATCATTGACAATTTGCCGGTGTACAGCTATAGTTGAATGTGCTGGAGCACCATCAAGCTGAAACCAACTGTTTGCTCTATCACGTGGAGGTAGGGCATTTAGAAAATCACTAACAAACCCTCTCAGTATCTCCAGATATCTAGCCGCATTTAAATTTTCATCGTACACTTGATAAGCCACTCTGTTGTCCATAATTAAACAAAAAACATTGAAACTAAAGCGGTCTTGGTGATTATGTTTCCTAATAACATGTGGATTATCTTGTGCCCAGTAGTGAGTATTTCGGCGATTTGTAATTCCTTGCCTGCTGAATTTCGATACATCAGTCCACATAATCTGATGAAGAAATCTCGGATCTTCGGTCATTTTCAAAATCATAAATTCGCAAAAGTTGACACGTCTTGCCTCATCACCAAGACGTAATCCGTGAACAGTTATCTCACAAAAAGAATGCATTCCATGTTTTTTTAATATTCTGTGGATTGATGTTTTTGAAATACCCAAATCCAGCGCTGCTGTCGAAATTGAACTCCGCGGATGAGCTTGAGAAAACGCCAACACATTCACCACGTTATCTTCATTATCAGTTACGGGCTTTAGGTTATTTTGAGTTGCCCTTACGTTTCCAGTTGCTATAAAGCGAGTTTCGATTCTTGCGAATTTTCCGGGAGTCATTGTTGGTAGGTCCGGATATCGTTCATTAAATAGTCTGCATGTTCGTCGAACAATTCGTCCACATTCACCGTGCGTGTAAAACAAATTTAAGAAATCATTATTGGAATATTAGTACTTAAGCAAGTTAACAAAATCCCTAGAACTGTAAGTAGATACCTCACGAATCTGTACGATGATACTGCTTTGACATTAAATCAATATTGTTTCAATTCCTGTCAAAATCAAGGCTTACTAGGTAGAACTTTTGGAGTTTGATCACCTTTTGATAAAAATATGGATTAACAAGAAAACCACTGGAAATAGGTATAGGGAATGTTATAGCAAATCGATGCAGAATAAAATTCTGCATCCGACTATCCAATAAAATACAGGGTGTCCCATTTGAAAAAACGAGCTTTTTCAACTTTTAAAATGATGTAATTGGTCATTAAATTTTGGATACCCTGTATGCGATAAATCAGTTGTCAATATGGCATTCGAAAGTATCATTCCTGTGCTTCCGTCTACCCCAGAAGCGCTTTTCACCAATCGAAATTGGTTAAAGGGCGCAATGCTCAAAACAGGGCTACCTACATCTGTCAAAATTTTCAAAAAAATCAAGATATCTAAGAAAAAATTGAAAATAGGTATAGGGAAACCTGATGAAAACCCACTATCAAATTTTCTCAGGAATCCAAAAATGAAATAATATACCGGGTGTTCCATTTAAAATAAGGAAGTTAATGGCGACTTCCGGTATAACCGGAAGTAGTATGATCTTGAAAATATTTTAAAATGAAAGAGAATCTTGAATAACCCTGGAACCTAAAATTTCAGAATTCTAAGTTTTTTCTAGCCACGAAAACTTCTAACGAACGGCTCTCGTGGAATACCCTGTATATTCGAACTAAGTGTATAGCTATAATATTAAATCAAAACTGCAAAAAAGGCATTAAATGTAGGCTTCGTCTACCTCGATTAAGATATTACTTACATCTCTAAATTCTAAATTAAGTATTGCAAATAAATAAGTTGCAATCACAAAACACACAACTTTTTAGGTTACATCGACAGGTTTTTTATTTGCACCGTTCCACGCGTGCGCCATGACTACAGATACGCTGTTGGTATACCTAAACCAAGTTTTAATTGATGCTGCTTGCATACGAAGTGACTTATTGGCTCTTACACCACTTCGTGATATCTTATTGAAGTAAATTGTTAGATGGACGTAGGATTCAGTTGGAACTGTGAGAGTATGATGGCGAATCCAATTATCTCATTTCGTGAGGCCTACTGTACACCTTAAATTTACTAATAACTGGTGCAGCTCTTACGAAATTTGATAGCTACACGACTTTGTGCTGTGGGGTACGATATGTTTGTTACAACATCTACATCAACTTCAGAAATGATATATTACTTTACTTTGTAATTTAACTTTAAAAAACTGACCTATACAAGTCATGAAAAAAAATGTTTTTAACAAAGAAAAGCAGCAATTATTACAAGTAAGAAATATTCATTAAATGACTTTATGTTATATATATATCATAAATATAATTTTCACAATAATTTAAGACATTGCTTCCCATGATTCAGAAGAATAAATTAATAATTAGATCTCGACAAATTAATAAAAATGTGTTGTCAATATATTAACCCTCGACAGTGTTCTAATCGATGAAACAAAGAATACTTCACCTTTTTTACACTTTAGTCTATAGTCGTAGCTGAACGCTTTATTGTCGTTTGGTTAATTTAAATTGTCACTTTTTGACGAACAAAAGATTATTGGTGAACCCTTGTTATGGTTCTTAATTCAATAATGATATTGAACTGCAAACAACACTTTAGCATTTTTATCCAATATTCGCATTTAAGCTAAACATGATTATTTGATTAATAAGATAATTAATGATACGATTATCATCATTAGTGACTAATTTATACGTAATTGTGAGAATTTCAATAGATTACGTTCAGGCATTCATTCATAATCGATATTTCTTTACAACGACACTATGAGTGCCTACTTATTGAAAAGTATTCATTATTCCCGTGAAGAAAAAAATGAATATCAATTGGTCTGAACATAAATTTACATATAATTTTAATAAATTATTCGTGGTAATGAATATGTTGTTTGTTATTCTCTTGTCTACAGGTATATACGTTAGCAATTTGAATTCGGAATGTATGAATTGTCTGTGTACGGCAGCCTCGGGTTGTAACTTAGAGGTGGGTTGCGATCTTGGATTTTGCGGTCCCTACAAGATAAGCAAATCTTATTTTATCGATGCCACAAAAGGAACGGCTATGGAAGGCATGAAAGGCAGGTGAATATTAATTGTTTACGTTCTTTTTTCGTTATACAATTTTCCGATGTTTTTTCAGACTTTGAGACTTGCACTAATGATCTGAACTGCGCGAAAGACGTCGTCACAAATTACATGATCACATATGGAAGAGTGAGTATATGTTTTTGGAATATAATATTTACGAATTATCATTTTTTTTATCTTTCTTTGTTAAGCTGGATTCACATTCTCTTTCATTTACACTTGAAATTGCGCCTGCGCAATTTTCGTTTTTAAGAGGCGTACTCCCTCATTTAGGAACAACTATAATTTCTACAAAAGTTGTTTGTTATTTATTGTAAAAAAAAATACATGATGTTGTTGGCGAGAATTGAAATTAAATGACTGTTGTTTCGAACACACGTTTCCGGTAGTTTTGCTCGATAGAAAAAAATAATGAAACAGGCTCTGTTCTAAAAATAACTATTACTTGCAATATAGCAAATACTGTAGTTGTTAAGGCTGGACGCCCGCTTCAAGCTGAGTTCGATTTGAAATAGGTGTACCACTGCTTTTCGTGCAAATGTAAATAAAAGACAAATGTTTAAGGGTCCGCGTGCTCTGTCTTATGCTGAGGAAAAAGATAGAGAAAAGAACTTGTCACCTAATCTAATCTGCCTGTAATTTATGGCTGCGTTATGGTCTCAGATAATCGCCGGTTGGCGCACATGTTTGGCAGTCGGGAAGCAACCGCCCCTAAATTATACAATCTATATTTTCTCAAACACACAAAAAAAGTGAAGCTGGATATGTAAAATTACCTGCCGGATTCAAATTTTGAGTTGGAAAATAAAAATCGAAATCGCAAAAAGGTCGAAAAATCGTTTTTTTGTGTAAATTTTAAAATTTTCATTTTCTTCAATTATTAATACTTATCTCGTGATATCTCAGCAATGCAGAGAGCTAGGGATCTGTTTTTTTTAAGGTTATACCCTAAAGTATTTGGATGATACTAGTGTTTTCGATTTTTCTTTATGGTGTGGAAATTTTATATAAAAAAAAAAGTTTTAGTAGACCACCAATTTGTGTAAGATATTTTTCAGCTATCGAGTAACTAATCTTATTTTTCAGAATTTACCCATATATATATGTGAAACAAAATAAAACCAACATTCCAAAATTATTTTTTGTGCAAGAAATAAATTTCTAGATCGTTTCAGAAGCAAATTATTGCGAGTCAAATATAATAATTATACTCCCTGCCCGCAAGCCGTGTGAGTCCTAGCATGCGCTTCTAGCAGGTATAGCGTTAGGGACGGGAAGAGATATTGCTTTTACTTTCTGATACGTAGTATAAGGAAGTATTGTGACGCTGATACTGTATATGTACACTATATTGTAAAGAAAATATCAACGGTTTCGATAAAATAATGTCCGAGTAACGATTACTTTCTTAACATAAACCGATCTCAGAAGTATTTTACAAACTGCGTAGAAACTGCCCGAAATGGTAGGCGGAGCTACCTCTCGACACAATGTGCGAGCGTACCACATACTCTATTTGATTTCAGTGAATTTCGCCCAAATTTCAAAATTTTGTTTTCCGTTTCGTGACCTTATTTTTAAAAATTAAGAAAAAATAAAATTTATGTATTGCTGTTGAGTGTTACATAATTTTAAATAAAGGCTTGTTTTTTGAAATTTCTTACATTTTTATTTTTATTTAGGGCCCTTTGGACAATTTCGAAGAAATTACGATTTATCCATTGAAAGGCATTTTTTTCTTAAATTAGCGTGTAAATTCGGTAAGGTTTTCATGAAAAATACGATTAGGAAATGGGAAAAACGATTTCGAGGCCGGGCGTATAGCCTTAAAGAAGATTGAGTACAATGGTTTCATAGTTGTTTTACTATTTCATAAATTCAAATATTTAGTTAGTAAATAAATACTTACGAAAATTATTTATAATGCCGCCACTGTGATAATGGTTCCAAAACCAGGAAAAGACCATAAACTACCAGCTAACTATAGACCCATCAGTCTACTATCCGCAACGAGCAAAATTGCAGAAAAGGCAAGTCTGTCCAGGTTGATCCTACACTCCAATGAACACCAAATCATCGCAGAAGAACAACATGGGTTTTGGAAACACCAATACACGACGGCTTTTTCAAGAACTTATCCACAGCAGCACCATTCCTCGACGTATCCAAGGCCTTCGACAGGGTATGGCACCAGGGTCTAATCTACAAATTGTACGCGAACAATTAATTACCCAACTCACCTAATCAAAATATCCAATCTTTTCTATCTCACAGAACCTGCTCAGTTGAAATCCAAAACTCTTCCTCCACTCCCAGACTCCTCACTGCAGGCGTTCCCCAAGGCTCAGCTCTTTCTCCCCACTTATACGCAATATTTACTTCAGACATCCCAAAAACCCCAAATACTCTCCAAGCAACATATGCTGATGACACCGCCATCCTGACATCCTCGATAAACCCTTCCACCGCTATTTCAACCCTATAAACAGCCATAGACAAACTCATAGCCTGGTGCCATACCTGGCGAATAGGGATAAACGGAGAAAAGACACAAGCTATCATCTTCCGGAGAAAAATAAAGCCGATTCGCGGAAACATATACACAGACCATAACGAAATACCATGGTTACCATGAGTGAAATACTTAGGGATCAACCTGGACAGAAGACTAACATACTCGTACCACATCAAAACCAACCTAAAGAAGAAAAAAAATGGGCATGGGCAGCCTCTGACCACTCCTGGGCTCCGGCAGCACCCTCAATCCAAACCTAAAACTCAGAATCTACAAACAAACCCTAAGACCCGCATTAACATATGGATCGCAGATTTGGACACACGCAACACCGACACACATAAAATCAATCCATCTCCATCAGGATGGTCATCAAAGCCCCCTGGTACGTAAGAAATGCACAAATACACTACCCCCTCTATCACAGAACACATCGAGGATCTCTCCTAGAAATTCTGCGACTCCATAGACAACAATGATAACATAAAACTGACAAAAGAAATGCAAACCCAGATATCTATCTGCCGCATAAAAGGCCTAGGCTCTCCCTCACTTAGGCTCACATCCTCAAGAATCCTCTGAAAGAGCCTATATCAGCCAAGTCAAAATAAGATTAGTATACTTAAGATTATAAGTAAAAGGCCAAAGGCCTGACTTGAACAAAACAACAACAACAAGAAGAAGACTTATAATGCTATTTACTATGAAGAAACGTTGCTAAATTACTCTCCCCTCCGACCCGAATGTCAGTTGAATTCTAACGTTGGAAGTGGTAGCCATGTCAATCGCTACGTCTTGTCACGTAATATTCCGCTATTATCTTTATACTTTGCAATGAGAAATAAAGTGAATAAGCAGAAGAAAAATCGCAAAAACTGTTGTACGCGGGGCGTTCATTGTATTCTCGGTATCAGTATGAAAAACAATAGGTACAAATAAAAAAATATAGGTACTTTTTCCCTTGTCGGAGTGTATGTGACCACCATAACGGCCAAACGACTACAGGTGCCAATACCAAACTTTATATTTCTGGACCTGAGTCTTAAAAAGGCCAATCTCCACTTTCATCGATTTTGAGATATCTCCAGCACTAACTTTCCCGAGTTTATTTCTGACGATATAAAAAAGGCCAGTCTTCTGTTGCTAAGGGTACATGATATACCATTTTAAGTGTAGGGCTTATATCCAAAAACCGTTAAGAACTAAAATGGCCAATGTCCAACCGATATGGAGATTGGCCCTTCTCACACAATAATTAGCAACAACCGCAACAAAATAATGAATGGAGATTGGCCCCTTGATTAAACCTAATTTAAAAATTTGTGTACCACATGACGTTCGGTGCCGTTTTTGACTTTTTATTAAAATGTATTCTGAATATACCAAAAGACTTCTATCTTTATTTAATTGTGGTGAGAAGAAAACTCAAGGTGCAATAATAAAAAAAAGTAGTAGCTATAATATTTTGGTATTACCTAATGTTATGAATATTTCATTATCTTGTACTCTGTAATATGACAATTAAATCGATTGACAGCTGTACTAATCCAGCAGAGGAATAAAATAAAGAAAAGAAGAGGATACAATTAAAAAAAAGAACACAGATTTGGCCGAAAAAGCATATAAATGTTAGTCTGAGGACAAACAGAAAAGCAAAGTAGATCCTAGTTTTGTAACAATCTCTTTCGATTTGGAAAAATGTCTTCCAACACCATATTTAAGAAACACAAAAGACAGCATACAAAACAGATACAGATGGCAATGAGGCAACCTGCATTTTGTGGAACGAAACGATAGGGGGTCGTGGCGGACAAGAAATTCCTTCCTGCATAAGAAAATTTATATTGTCCTTGTATTCAAAGAAAATTCAAGCTTTGAATTTTTGCAGCGGTTCTTGTTCAGGCCAAAATAGAAATATTTATATGGCCATAATGCTTTGTTACATTTTAAAGGAACTTCCATCAACCAGTACAATTGCTGAGATAAATCATAAGTTTATGGAACCAGGCCACACTCACATGGAGGTTGACACCATTCATGCCGTTATTGAACGAGCCAAGAAGAAGACAACAATGTATATAGAAGTTCCACATGATTGGATTAATTTTATTAAAACATCTGTGTATAGAAAAAAGCTTATGAGCGTGATTGAGATGTCTCAAAATGAGTTTATAAATTATGGGACTTTCCTTAAATCCTCTCTAGTCCATAAAAAAAAAGATGATGAAGGAAACGCAATCCCATGGCTTAAAATTAAGTGGATGAAATTTCAGCAAGATCAAGAACTTCAGTTTTCTTATAAAACAGACTTCAGCGATGGGGAATTTAAAAAAGTTGATTTAAGAAGAGGATCGTTAAGAACTCGACAAAACCACAGTGATTTTGAATTGAAACCTCTTCACGATCAACCATTACCGATAGCTGATTTAAAAAGTATAATAATTTACGAAACCTTTTGCCTTGTTAGTTATTACAATAAGCCATTTTATCAAAACCTTCAATGTTCGTCTACTATGAATCCTGAAGATTTCACTGCTTCAGACAATGGATTTTAAAGTTTTGTTAATTGTAAAAATGTCTGGAATGCTCCGATACTTTTTTTTAAGGTTTATAATAATATAGAATTAAGTTTCGTTTATTTTTTCTACTAAATTTTATAATTAGTTCAAATAAATTTAAAAGTTTACCTATTAAATAGAGACAGTTTTGTAATTTTTTTAGTTATTCTTTTACCCCACTTCATAAAAATGCTAAAAAAGTGGGTATTATTTCCCATAACAATAATGAATAAAAGGGCCAATCTCCATCTAAATCATAAAATTTCTTTTTCTTTTAATGAACAACATAATTTTAAAAAAATATACATTATTTTGAAGTGTTTTGTGGATATTAATTACTTGAAAATAATTATTCACACACTTAAAGTTATAGTCATATTGCTTTTAAATGTTTCGCAATTAATATCTCAGAACACTGTAAATGGATATTGGCCTTTTTAAGACTCAGGTCCAGATTTATCAGTGTATAATCTTCCTTTTGAGATTTGGTTAAATTTTCAGTAAAATCGATAGACCGGAAATAGTAGTTTCAGTAGCAAAATCAAAATTTACTAATATCTTGTCAATTACTAAGTTTTGGCAAATTTTTGGAGAATAGAAATGTATTGAAAAGTGAATATTAGAAAGATTTTATAAAAATGTTTTTCAAAATTCCTGTCGGAAATTTTCTCTTATCAAAAAATGTTTTTGTGCAGATACAGATTTATACAAGTGCGAAAGTATTTGGAACTACAATTGGAACAATTGTATAAAAGAAATTTTAAAATTCGGACCGAAGTATCCTACTCTAGCAGTTTTTTGCAAATATCTCGCATATTATGCATTCTATACAGATTTATTAAGAACCCAAAGCTATTTAGAGTTTGAGTCGGAACATTTTTTATGTATAAAAAATTACAAAATTTGGACCAGAAGTAACACTTAAATTACTCACATCGAATAGAGGTTTTTTTGCAAATATTTCTCAAATTATGTGATGCGTCCAAGTTTCATTTAGTAACACAATACTTTTTTTGCGACCACAAATAATGAAAATAAAAATGTGGTAATTATTTAATTATCTTAAGGGTGGGTCCTCAAAGACTATTGCTAAAGGGAATTCACAGATGGAGCCTGAATCAGATATTTTCTCTGTTCAAGATTCGTACATGCCCACCGGCCAAATTACAATTATCTTATCTTATCAGTATAATGACAATCGACCTTGTGACACGATCTGCGACTATAAAATATGAAACCCAATGGTAGGTACCATTTTAGACAAATCCAAAAGCCAAAATTCATTTTGATTTTTTTTGTCTTTTATAATTGGGCATAATTTAGTTCAGTTTCTTACAACTTCACTTGTGTGAAAATTTCATTGTTTTGGATTTACTTTTTCTTTAAAATGGTACCAATATCCCTTATGGACAAATAGCACGAACGGATCGCAGCCTGCGTTTCAATATTAGAAAATTCATTTCGGTTAGGATCAAAGATTTTTGTTTTTAGTACTACTAGTAATAATTGGATGGCGCTACAATATCAATTCTGAAGAAAATAATACCTTTGAAGATATAATTGTCCTGAAACTACCATAACCTTGAATTGTTTATCTGGTTTCCAGATTTGTGCCCTTACACATTATATAAATATATAAATTTTGTCTGTCCAGTTTTTCTTTGCAATTTGAATGTTATACGTATGACTCTAGTCGATACTTCCTATACCTTGACTCAGAATACGAAGGAGTGATTCAAATATCGCGCAAAATGGTACATATTTTTAAGAGATATCATTGGTTCTTGCTTAGGCAAATTTGATTTGGAAAAATAATGTATATTATAAATAATGTAGCTATTATAAGATTATTGTTATTTTGATATTCCATCGTTGGATGTTGAAAAACTGACGTTTCGGTAGACATTCTTCTGTGTTCTTCAGAGTAGCCATGAAAAGGACTCTTTCTTGCCAAAAAAGAGATTAAACTTGTGGCCAGAGACAGCCCTTCAGGGAGCGGGAGAGTCGGTCTCGGGTTATTAATGAAACAATAACGTTTTCTGAGATAAATACCTATATAGACTTGAAAAATAAAAGCTTTTGTTCGTAATTATTTACACATCTTCTATAGCGAAGCGTGTTTGTTATAGTATATTATGCAACGAGCATTTAATGATAGCTATTAAGACACGAGTAAAAGAATTACAATACGAGGCGAAGCCGAGTATTGTAATGAATACGAGTGTCTTAATAGCCATTAAATGCGAGTTGCATACACTATTTTTTCTACGACCCCATAATAAAACATATTTTTTGAACAATCCATTTCATAAATTGAGGTTAAAATTTTCCGTACGTTTTTGTGAATTTGGCTGGTAATAAATTGTTCGTGGCTACTAAGGCTTGTTCCATAATTTCTGGTGGAGTCAGTTATTACATTTCACTGTCATTATCCCTCATTTTTACCGTTTATATTTTCAAAAAAGCACAAATTTTAAGTACTTACTTGTAAATTGCAGAGAACTGTCACATTTATTTAATTTGTATATCTGTCAGATATGTAGTCGCCATATTGAATATTGTTTGAATATTGAAATGTCGCATTCGTATTGGATATAAACTTGTATCGTAATGAAAAATCTGTATTCCTATTGGATATAAACTTGTAACATAATGAAAATCTGTATCGTAATGAACATCTTTATAGTACAGGTTCGGCATATCTAATAATACAATTAAAGTATGGGAGTAGAAAAAAATATTATGCTACCAGTCATATTTAAATAAAAAATAAATAAATAAAACTAATAATTATAATTGTTGCTTTCGATTTCTAAAAATTACTTCTATAGTGAAAATACTGCATAACCTAAAAATTAGATAATAAAGTAATTTCTTCTATTTACTTCACTACGAAAGCAAACACTTTATATTATGATTATATTACTGATTTCTTTCTAGGATTGCAATCGAGATGGTGTCACTGACTGTTTAGATTTTGGAATGATCAGCTACAATGGAGGACCAGACTGTCACACACCACTAAACACAACTAAATTCAGTGAGCTATACGGAATGAAATTGATTAATTGTACTGGTCATCCATCGCTTTAACCGTTTGTGTAGATAATAATATTGCTCGATTATAGTGTGATTAATTTTCTTAATAAGTTTATATACATACATTTTGTACATAAAATAAACAATAAATTCATCAAACCATTAGGTTCGATTATTCCTGTACTATTCTTTGCTATTTTTAGGAGGAATGTGACTTGATTTTTTAGTACTGCCCAGAGTGTAATAGAAAATAAAATATGTATTGGCTCAATAGTGTCTGCTAGTAGTTTTGATTATTTATTCTCTAGATATCAAATTTAAGCTTCGTTTGTGATAGTGGCCACCAGAGTGATTTGTCAGTGCGACGTGCCCATTCATATAACGAGCAATCAAATAAATCTATGGAGTTGAAGTAGGTTGTGCATGATAAAACACCTTTCCTAACTTACGCATTTGTAATATACTCAAATCGGGGAATGAATTAAGTTAATGCACGTAAGCAATTACGTATTTATGACGATCCATGACAACCTCACAACTTAAAAGTTATATGAATAATAGGTAAGGATTGTTCTACTTAACAGAAGCACACTGATGCAATTAGTTGCAGCGATTTATTGCATATGAAAAGTTGCATGAACGGTGCAATTTTTCACAAATGCAATTTTTTTTTGTGGTACTATCAACATGAAATAATTATATGTCATCATTACTTTCAATGTGTAGTGATGCAAAATAATACATGTTCTTTGGTACATTTCATAAGACAGGTTGGCAGCGTAAAAGTTACTAAAAAATCGCATGCAACTTTTTCAGAAAATAGAACACGCTCTAATACGTGCAACTTTTCACATGCGATAAATTGCTGCAACAAATTGCATAGTGTGAACGCGAATTTTCGTGCAACTTTTCATAAAACTGGAATTGCTGCAATTAATTGCATGAGTGTGAACCCCTCTTTATATAGTTCTTTTAACAAACTATAAATAGTTTTTTTTGTGTACTGAGCGCAAAATTTGATGTTGTCATTTTATTTACCTGCTTTCTATTTAGTATTAGTCATAGTTATCAGTTCTTTAAGAGGGATCTCTACTCCCAGCAGCTGAGGCCACTGTAGACAGTTTGATTTCTCCATAAAATTAACCGTAAATATTAATCAATTTTTATTTTTTTTATACCAAATCAAAGAGAATTCGAATATCTATGTACGCCTAGTAATATTTTTTCTAAAGATATTTTAGAAATTGTCATAATTAGTAGCAGAAGTAGGTCAATATTAGACATTTTGTCAAATTTATTTTGAAATAAATAAAAAGAAATTCAAAATTTTACTACTAAGCGTACGTATATTTGAGTTTTCTCTACAAATTGATGTAATTATTTATAGCATTGGTTGAAATTTCATCTTAATTTTAAGGGGAAATCGAAACCCCTGCAGTGATGATGTTTATGATTTTTGTACATTGTCAAATGGACTGGCCCGTCAAGTAGAGATCCCTCTTAAGAACTAACTTTGTATCTTCATATTACATTTCTGCATTAAAATGTCGAAAGCTTTATGTAAGCAAAGCAAGATGCTAGTCGCATCATTGATCGACTATTTTACAAAAGAACGAAATAATGGAGGACTCTTGCTACCAATAATACTATTAATGAGGTATACATTAATTATACCTACATAATATGTAAAAGAATATTAATAATGTTTTTTTATAGAGAGTTAGTGAACCATTAAGTATTAGTATGATATTCATATTAGCTTATGTACTTATTCAAAAAAATACACCGATAAAGAACAATAAATTAAAATATCGCGAAGTACAATATTTATACAAGATATCTTTCAATGTATAAGTTTAAGCTTACTGAAATATACTTTGAACCTTAAACTTGAACTTAAACCTGAACTTGTGCTTGAATCAATACTTAACAACGGGGCATTAGTGGTTAAATTATTGCTTATAGTTTTCCTTATTAGTTACTGTAATCAAATTTTAATTTTTTTATTGCAAATTCGAATAATGTATGTCTACTTGTCTCAACAATATTTTAATGTAAAAACTCATCCTTTTCTTTTCTTCGCACATTGACATTTCATATTACTTTAAACGCATTTCATTGTAAATTAATATTTTGATATAGTTATTTAATTTTAAAATGGTATCACAGATTATTGAATCGAGCATAACTTAAATTATTTGTTTTTCTAAAAATTAATATAATGTTTCATTAATTATTTAAACATGAAAGCCTATTGCAATAAGATGCAAATGCTTTTATTTGTACTTTGTTACATCTATTTTTCAGTTGTTTAAGAATTAAGCCAGTTTTATTATTTGTAAATCATAAAGCAAGCATAAATAATTTAAAAATTACAAAATTCTTTTGAATAAATGTTTGTGCCTTATTAAATGAGGAAATATTAAACTTTACATAAACTAATAAAGCAAACTATAGTGAAGCAAATGAATAAATAGTCAATATTAGCAAGTCATTAGTGTACGTAACACAGTTAATTACAGTTTTATATTAGACGTTGCAGTACTTATAATCGATTGTCATTTTATTCCATTTGTGTATTAAATTATGTAATTACAAATTAATATAGACTAAATTGCATTGCACTGGGGCACACTTGTTTTGTACGTGGATATCCTGAAATGTCAGTAAATACGAAAAAATTTATGCATAAGTAATATGTATACAGGTTGTTTGATAAAAAACGCCCCATCCCGTAACTTCTTTATTTATTTTCAGATTTCAATGAATAGAAAAAGGTATAAAAACGGCTTGACAAACTCTATAAACTGCCCATAATCCAAATTTTTTCAACGCTGTCTTGAATACGTAACGATGGTAAACTTTTTTTTAAACGAACACCTGTAGTTTTTGTTGTTGTTAAACCTGGCAGATAATTTTTTTCTGAATCTAGCAATGTTCATTTAGTTATCATTTAGTTGATATGTAATAAAAAAAAAATAATTATCTGCAACCTTTATCCGCTTACTATGAAATTCTCAAGTGTGCCGTGAAAAAAAATCGCAGCACAAATGTGACAAATGTCATTTAAACGACTGTCATACGAAAATTCTCTGCATCTGTTATTTACATTTTTTTTATTTGTTACACAACACTGCCATTTATTATTCATAATTCATTCGAAGTCACGAGTCAAAAACAAAAATCAGTGAGATTTAAAGACAAAAATAAAATTAAATTAACAATAATAATCAAAATAAAAACAAATAAGAAACAATTAACAAACGAAGTTACTGGCAATCTCTCGAGGTGAAATAAGCAGATTTTGCTGCACACTGAGAAGAGCATTCATTTCAACATTCCAAAATCGTCGCTGTTCTTGGTTAGGGTTTTCAAAAGCACCATAGCGCCTCAAATTCTCTTCAAACTGGGGCTAAATTGACGAGGATTTGAAACTTTCCTGTTCGGAAAACGGTCACCATAGAGCCTGGAGAGACCCTTGATTTTGATTTTTATTATATTCGTCGTAATTTTCAAACCTATACATCTCTGTGAGATAATTATTGTTCATGATTGCCGTGGTATCGTTATTCCACGAGAAATAATGCTTTAAAATCGCAAGGCACACTAATTTTCGAACGACAGGCGTTTCATTGACAATTTGTTGCATTTGTGTTGCGATTTTTTTTCACTGTACACTTGAATATTTCATAGTAAGCGCATAAAGGTTGCACATAAATCACCTTTCTTTAAAATTAAATATCAACAAACTGATAACTATAGACATTACTAGATTCAGAAAAAAATTATTTACCAGACTGAAATAAAAAAAATACAGGTGTCCATTAAAAAAAAAGTTGACTATCGTTACGTACTCAAGACAGCGTGTAATGGTACAGCCCATTTCACTTTATTAATTTTATAATTTTTGTTATTTTTAAGAATCCAATTATGCATATTTTCTTATTAATATTTTGAAGGGAAATAATATTTAAAATCAATGAATCAAAAATCAAAAATCAAAATTCATTTATTTGTCTTGAGACCAATAGGGTATGACAATTGTCATTATGAATGTGTTATTGTATTATTAAGTAGATATTAGTCATAGGTTTTGTATATATTTATGAGTAAAAAAGAGTGACGCCGAAAGTTTATATTAACACGATAAACACTCCAATAGCAATATACAATCCCGCGGCTAAATGAATGTGTATGTGTGTGTAAATGTGAATGGGAAACCCTGAACTTTGTGGAAAGCGGGAAACCCCAGATATTCTGATATAAAAGGGAAATACGCGTGGGACTTCCAGTCAGAAAGTGAACTGCAAAGAAAGACTCCAAGTAGAGAGTCGAACGGGCAGTAGAGTCGGTTAACAGTGAATTTTGAGAGTCGACAGCAAGATACGTTAAAGATCGTATCAAAAGGCTAACTCCTAACATTAGACTACGCATAAGAGTTATTGTTAATATAACTTCAATAAATAATTTACTACCGAGAAAACGTAGTAAAGTAGTGGTCAAAGTTGCACCTAAGAAGTAATTGTGCAACGTGTTATATTGTTAAAATAAAGAAAAGATTGTATTTCGAGTGGCAGAACAAGCAGATGATGCCGTTGAAAACATCGTAGAAATAAAGAAGATTTGGTCGATAATAAGCAGCCCGAAGTTCCTGCTGGGAACAGTACAAAAAAGAAGATGAATAAGAAAAATTTAGATAAGGTATTATTTAAATGATTATTGTTTAATGACTGTAATGTTTTATGTAATAAAGGAGGAGAGACTGTAAAAATAGAAGTTCAAACAGAAAGTAATTAAATAAATATCGTCTACCAAATATATGTGTAAAGTAACTTGATATGTTCACAAGTATCGGTATAAACACGTATAATATAGAATATGCATTGTATGTAATAAATTCTGGCGTTTATAGCATACGATTGAATCGAACAAAGGACCTACAGAAATGTTTGTTAGTTTAATGTTTGTAAAAAAAAAAAATTCAAATGTATTAGAATTGCTTTTTAAATATATGTTGCTTCTTGTGTTGTTTGTAAAATCATAGATACAGGATTCATTGATTTTAATATAAGTATTATTAAAATTTTTAAATGGTATTTTTTTTATTTATGTACAGGAACCCCTTTTACTTAATCATTTCAATCAACTCGAATCGCCCTGAGATAAGTTGAGTTGAGTTGGCAAAACAAATAATTTTACGTTTTACTTCTAATTATTTAAACTTTAAATTAAATATCTTAATTTAGAGATAGGGGTTTCTCTACATTGTGTCACACAACTTTGGGGTGGTACCTTTACAAGCGTTGAAAAAAATCGATTGTGGGTCGTTTAAAGAGTTTGTCAAACCATTTTTATACTTTATTTATTGAAATCGGATAATAAATAAAGAAGTTAGGGATGGGACGTTTTTATCAAACAGCCTGTATATAATAATTTGTGATATAATATCCAAAATCTAGAAAAACCTTTGTAGATTTACATTAACTTAACTGAAGGTGTAGATACGATTCGAATATGTTTAGAACATTTTGAACAAGTTTCATTTCTACTCATTTCCTCGAGTTTCAGGTATCTTCTTAGGAAAATTATCGAAGAACTTTCTATGTTTAGGAATTATTCAGGGCGTTGGGTAAGGTTTAGGAAAATTATTGAAATGAAACACATCAGACGTCATAGAGATAGAATTTTATTGCGTTGAGGAAACTTTACATGTTTCGTAATTTCCATAATTTCATTATAACGTAAGTCTAAATCTAACTCTGTTGGCATTCACAACCAAAAAAAAACAAGACACGCATTCACTCACAATTGTACGTCCATTCCGAAAATACATGAATTAATTATATGTCCGTTTTAATATTTTATTTTCCATTTGCTCGTCTTTCTTTATAATATATAATCCTCATCGTCATTGTTATTATTTTATTTCCTTTTTGTATGTATACACACTCGAATAAAGAACAAACATACAAATGAAAAATCTCTCTCGTTTTTTTCTGTTTATACGCATTCAATTAAAACTCTTTTTACTCATTATATACCGCGCACGATAGTACAAAAAGTGTATCCGCTGAAGAGGAACATAATCCGTACTCTTACGGGTGAAATTTTGAACAAACAAACGATATAATAAGTACAAGATGGACTAAATTGGTCGTGTTTGTAAAGTATTTCATTTACTAAAGATACTATGTAACGTCATATACAGGTTATTTTTTTAAATTAAGTACAAACTGCTCCCGCTATCTCTTAAATAATTCAATAGTTATTCTCCTTTAACTGCGTAGCGATGAAGTAACACAAAAATGAAACACTATATTTTTAACTATTTCAATAGAGTTTCTCAAAGGTGCTGTAGTTTTCTTTTAAAGTTACTGAAAATATTAAAGAAATTTAAAGGAAGCTAAATATTTTTCGAATTTCGCGGGTGTTTTAAGTTGGCTGCAAAGACAATCGAATAGAATACGGGTAGTCTAATTCACATTTTAATGCGAAATTCCTGAACAAACCATGAATTCAAACAGAAGGTTGGTCAAAAAATAGACGTAGAAACATTTATTGATAGAATTACGTTTCTGTTCTCTAATATTAGTCAACTATAAGCGAGCATACCTCTATATATATTACTCTATTGATTCCAGTACCAACTTAAAACACGCGCGAATTTTAAAAATTGTTTAGTGGGGTGTGAGACGATTTTTTGATAATTTCAAAGTAAGTATACCCACTTTTTTTTCATGAACATAGATTGTATTTTATTACAACTGTACCAGGGGTCAAGTAAGAAATATAAAGGCGCTTATATAATAATTACTCAACCCAATTAGTAATTCATGTGGAGGATTGCTAGCTATAATTGTATGCAGTGAAATTTATTGTATGAAAACAGTGCCCTCTAGCAATGACCTGCACTAATTTTTCCTCGCGTGTAGTCTGCGAGCGTAAACGCCGAGACAAAACACAGCAGTTATAGTTTGTACTGCGTATACTTTGTGAAACTAATGCAGGCAGGAATTTAAATTTATATACCTATATCGTAGTCGACAAATTTTAATTTCTGATACGAAAGTAGAAAGAGGAAAAGAGCACGACGAAATAAAGTAAGGATAAACATATAGCGAGCCTGCCAAGTACACTCGGCAAACGTTTCCTATGAAATGTGAGGATCCCCCGACACTGCGTTGCTTCTCCCACCACTGTTAGCAAGCAGGCAGGCATCGCTGCATATTATAAGGCCATCTTCTGCATGGGATAGAAGTATAAACAGAAATTAAAATTTGTCGACTACGGTATACAGTAAACACCAAATTAGATGGCGAGCGGTAGGTATGCGCTGTAGTCGATTTTAAAAAGGCGTATGTCCACTTACTGAAGTAGTAGTCAGATTACATTTGTCCAATTATTTCTAATACTGTGGACCCTTACTCCAACCGCTCGCCATCTAATTTGGCGTTTACTGTACTTGCCGTATTATATGTTTACATCACATGTCACATGTGTTCATTTAGATTTTCGCCAAAGCTGCTGTGATTTCAGAGAATTACTGTTGTTACATTATAATTTGAGGAAATATTTTATTTCGCTATTGTTTGTATATTTATCAAATTTAATTGGATTGGCGATTACCATTGCAACAATTGTATGTAATAGGTTATTTATTTAGTTCAACATACAAGACAATAAACCGTGTTTTGTAATTATTAAAAATTAGTGGCTGAAAAGTCTCTGTATTTTTCTATTATCAAATTCTACATGGAAAGCATTTGATATAATGAATGAAATAAATTCTTTTGAATTATTCTTAGGTTTCGGTTGACTATAAAAGTATATATTAATGAATAACATTTACAAATGCTCACTACTTTTGTCATGGCGTACTCTAGTGTCCATTAAAAGTTATGATTGTGGTGTATTACACAAACGTTAAAAGTAATGTCAGTTAATTCTTCTCTCAGATGTCTACAAAGTTTTTCTATACCGTAAGTATGTTCCGTAACATACTTAATTCAAAAAATTAACCTTTTGGCGACGTAAACGGTTTTCTTTTATCATTATTACTAAATGTGATGCTTTATAAAGTGACTAATTTGGTCCACGCGTACATTTTCGAAAAAGATATCTACATCGTTTTCAACGATTTTTTCCTTTTTATAATAATTTTTTGTACATAATATATACGCATATATAATCATTTTTTTTGCTCATCATTTATTTCAGTTTGTAGTACATCTTAAAAGTATAATAGTTTTTTTTCTCATATTCATTTCATATTAAAAAAGATGAAACACTCATACCAACGACGTGCAAAAGCATTCACACTTTTATTTCATAATGTTCACTTTCGAAAAATCACAAAATGAATATTCGTCGAAACAAAATATATAATATAATAATATGTATATATAATATTTTTATGTAATTAATCGGTAAACACTGCATTCAAGTTTATATTACTAGATTATTTTTTTATTTATATGTAACAATATATACATTTAGAATAATCATCTTGTTCCATAGTTTTTTTTTGTTTTTCGTATTGAAGTTTTCACGTTGGAGTGTGCGTATTCCAAACTTTAGGCCTATATATATATTTTTATGTGTAATTTTAATTATGCTTTCTATTAAATGATATTTCTTGCGCGTATTATTATTAGTATTTTAATAATTCTCCATCACCTTGCTAATTGACTAATAACGTCGACAAGTACGATTTTATTTTCAAATTTCGCGCGCTGTCAACGTCGAATGGTGGGGATGGATTATGTATTTAATAAGTACAAAACAAGGCAACGTTTGTTGTTGTTAATTTGATGAAATTGTATCGTAAGTCGATTTTCAAGAAAAAAAAAAGGTTAAATGTAAATAATTACAAATTGTTTTTAATTTATAAAGTACTGTCTAAATTTTATGAAATGGTGTAATATTTTGTACGGACCTATTTTTCAGGTGTTGAGTCTAAAGTAGACAGTGAATAGAACGATAAATGTAGCAAGTTACAGACCTCTATGCTGCAAAAGTCTAATTTTACCTCCAGTTTGTGCGAGAATTTTAAAAATACCGCTCTACAGTAGAAATAAAAGGCAGTATGCTATCAAAATGACGTATGGCAGTTAGCATCTATTAGTGATTCACCGAACTAGTATACAAGAAGTTTATGCATTTATAAGAAAGGTGCGAGACTGATATTTAAAGTTCAATTATAGCACTTATAATCTACTTGAATGCAATATTTTCATTGTACTTCACTAATCGTATCATCGGAAGTTGGCCTTATTTTTTATTGAAAAGAAATTCTTTTCACGAATATCCTATTATCCTTTAGGGCGTCCGATTTATGCTTTCACTTACTAGACTTTTTCTTTTCCTCCATTTCTTTATCTTTGTTTATTATGTTTATTTTCTTGTTTTGTCATAGTTACTTTTTCCTGTAATTCTTCTCAGATACCTCAATTCCGCTGCCTCGAGTTGGTGTTGATGTTGTTTCAGTGGAGCAGTTTCCATTCCATACCATAGACTTGGACAAAAGAAATTCATAGATTTTATATCAGCCTTTAGATTTAATTCCACGTTCGAAGGCCAATTTTATACGAGAAGGTACTAAGAACCACTTTTGCACATCAATCATACATAATCGTCTTTGTGTGATTGATTTTATTTCAGTATCGCTTGTATCGTGTCTTTACGTTACCGACAAATGTGTCCGTACCATCTTAATGATATTTTATATGATTTAGCTGTTATTTAATTTAATGGTACATTAAGTTGTGGTCCATGTATTCTTCTGATAATTTTTCTTTTTAGTATTCTTAGTTTTTCTTCGTTTCTGTTAGTTAGGAACATAGTTTCTGATTCGTAGGTTATTACTAAACTTACAACAGCTCAAATCAATGTACCCGTTATTTAGAATCTCTTTAATCTGTGACAAATTTTATTTCCGACCAGTTTACGTTTATGTTGAATTCCTATAGCTCTGTTATATGTTATGTACTTTGTTTTCCTTTCTGTTCTGTTTTGTGGATCATTTTTCTGATTATTTCTTTTAAACTCCGTTCATATCTGGCTACTATGCCTATGCCGTACGCAAACCTATCTTTTCCACCCTTCTCTTTGTAGAGCAGCTAGATTGAAAAGTGTTAAATGCAAATTGTATAAAAACGTTTAAATATTTTGCTGGCAATAATTTTAAACTATTTTTATCTTGGATTTAATGGAAAGTTATGGAACTTTAAGTCACTTTGAGAATTACTCTCCCCTCTGTTTATTTTGGAAACTTATATTTTTACTGAAATTCCCTTATTGGTTACTATTATTATCAAGATTTTTGGTGCAAGGTTGTACGATGAACATTTGCCGAGATATGACTGGTGAACAAATTTAAACAAGGACAAATAGTAAAAAACTTATTAATTATACAATGTGTTTAGACTGCAGTAAGATATATAGTCACCTATTGGAGATGTCAGACAAGAAAACCCTGAATGTTTGCAGATGATCCTAAGAAAACAAATATCATAAATGAAGATAAATCATTAATATTTTTTTGAATTACCTGTAAAATTTTATATTCCTAAAAACTATACTGTCTGGCATAGAAATAATAGATTTTAAAATTTTTATAATGTGAATTGTGGTTGGTCGTGTCGTGTTTTTTTATATAGATACTTGTTACTTATGTTATAATATTTTTTTCAGTCACAGTCATTTGATCAAAACGTAATAATGGTATATAATCATCACAATCTGAATCATCTTTACAATTCATACGGGATAATAGTTTTTTCTATTGTGTCTGTATCTTCTAAAGAGAATAATGTTTTTTTTTAAAAGAAATTGATGTAGTTGACCAGGAATTTCTAATGTTAATGACATTCCTTTTATCGATTGAATAAATAATCGTATGCATCAACAAGTTTGTTTAGTATACTTGCTAATACTGGCCCAGTTGCTGCTGCTAATACAGGAATTAAAAATGAAGTACTTCTCTTTTTATTTCACTTCCATCCATTGTTTTTGTTTTGTTTACTAAAAGTATTGATTAGCGTTTTCTAATTATAAATGTCATTTATATAAATGAAATAATACATAATATTAAAGATTAAATGTTTTATTAAAATTTACTTTATTGTTTTTATATAACTCATCATTGATAAATAAAACATTTGAATTAAAATTTTTATTTGAATTTTTATATTTTATTAATTTTACTCTCTACCCAATCGCGGCATCTATTGTTTAGTAGATCAATATACAATACGTTAGGTATCTAGTATATACGGAATCATAATTAAGTGTAGTTAACAACAGTTTTATCTTTATATTAATAATAACAATACAGGGTGTCCCAGAAATAAAAAGACGGAGTAGCAGGTATGTAAAGTCCGAACAGAAACAGGCCCAAATATACCACAATAACGAAGAAATTAAAAATTTAATTTTCTATGTTGTTTTTTAGATAAAAAAAATTACATTACGGACCTGGCACAGAATGTATGTTTATAAATACACGTAAGAATGCTCATTTGTAAATAGAAACGAACACGCATTCATAGAAAAATACTCTTTTATTTATATAAAACGGGAAAAACAACGTTAAATCGTACTCATTCATATAAAACATATTTTTTGCCCGATGCGTCTAGATAACGCAGCTATGTAGTCGGTTATTGACCCCGATGGGCGACCCACTTTATTGCAGACAATAAAAGATTGCTTTTATTTTTAAAATAGGAAGGCTGTTGCTCTTTAATGTGTTTGTAGTCGGAAACAGCTGATTATTATTATTTTAGAATATTCAATAAATCGTATTTTTCTAGCCTTTATTACAGTAAATATCAAGAATGTAATTATTTTATTCTAGCAGGTGTAAAATTAAAGTAATTAATGGTTTCATATTTATTATGAAGTATCTATTCCTTCTCCTTTTTTTTAACACAAGTAATACGGTGGTCCAGAAAAGGACCGATTCTGAAAGTGAAGCAGGTGGATATTTAGTCCAGGGTCGGCGTAAGGCCAATTGAATTCTTTATTATTTTTTTTCTGCCGTCTGCGCACGTATAAAGACTTGATATTTTGAGGGTACGTTTTTACACAATCTAGCTTCCGTTTTCTGCTACTCCGTCTTTTTATTTCTGGGACATCCTTTATAATAATATTAATTCATGTGATCATACAAATGGTATAGAACAAGTCAATGTGGGCATAAATATAAAAATGAAATAATACAAACATAAATTTAAACATAAGCAACTAACTAATAGTGTAAACACACATAAGATAATAATAATAAACAAATTACTTGAGTTATCACTAAATACTGTGGGATTTTCTTATAGATCGATAATTTATGTATTTAAGGTATGTTCTTTTTAATGGTTGATGTTTTGTTAAACTGGTGTAATAAATAATATTTTTATTTTTCAGTCCGTATATAAACCAAAAATGATTTCATTAAAACATGTTAGAAACGTGAATGCCACAGAAGTAACCTGTTCAATAAACGCTAGCCTCGTAGAAATGTCCGAAATAAGAGTTTTTCAGCAACTCAATAAAACAATTTTAATAAGGAAGCATGCATTCCAATATCATATATAGTTTGAAATAGAAGACATAAGTGAAACAAACGGCGGTGGATCGGTTGAATGTTAAGACTCGAAACTGGACGGTCTTTATGCATTAAGACTTCCTAAGCAAAACTCACGAAATTGCAATCACCAGGTATGAAAAATACTAATTATAAGTAGTATACCGATAGGTCCAGCTCGGAACGGGCCATAGTCAGCAATGAGTGGCAACACCGAAACCCCCACCGAAACCCCTCTACCCGCAGCAGCAGCACATTGCAGTTAAGAATTTAGTAAGACTTAAACCGCGCAAGGATATAGTCGTTTGCATATTCGTTCTGTATACGAAATTTGCCCATTTGTTTCAGACATAATAAGGTCCAATTTATTATTACTATTGTATTCTTAGCTGCTACGGAAAAGTAATTTTAAGTAATAAAAAAACAATAACGTTTTCTAAAAGATAAAAGTAAAAAAATCAATAATTCTACAAAATAAATTCAAATTTTAAGAAAGTCACTCAAAATAGGAGCACGCGGAGTGGTATCGTACACACGTTGCCACATAGCACGTTCCATATGTATATTGTTGCCTATGTATGGCCCGTCGCGGGCTGGACCTATCGGTATAGTATGCCAGCTTTGGGCCATGAAAGTTTGTACCCCATACAAGTAACTCTATTTACAATTAAATTCTAACATTTTTGCACGATATAATATATTGGTAACAAAGAAAACTATAGAAAAATTATACGGGGGATATGTAAAAACAAAACTTGAAATAATTTAAATAAACGATGATAAAGGTGTTTAATCATTAATTTTGATACCCTTATAAAACTCAAACTATATTTGTCGCCAAGTAATGTTGAATTATGATAGGAGTGGACTTCAGGGTCAGCATATATTGTATCTGAATGTGTATGTTCAAGAAGGGCGTTTTGCCTCACATAAATTTTTTAATATGTTTTTCATTATTCAAAGGGATGACACTAACTATTTGTAGTCTGGTTAGTTGTCAGTAATTATTATTTTTATTATATACTTACTGTATTTACTATAAAGCACCCTAAAAGTGAACGTAAACATGAATATGTAACTTATCGTAAACATAAAACATAATAATTCTAATAATATAATGTCAAACATCATAAATGTAAGTGTGTATTAATAGTCAAATATTGTTGATAAAGAATATTCAACATTTAATTATAAAATTAGATATTAAATGGTAAAAAAGAGAAACTCTTTCCAATTATATAGTGAAAATAGAGTGCTAAAAGAATTAAGAATTGCAGCAGTTGATAAAATTGAGAAAATGTATGATGAAATTGAATATAAAGACAATAAAATTAATGTGCTAGAAAAAGAACCAATAGATATCCATCATTATGATGATGATAAAATTAATAATTTATTAAATAAACATCCAATCATTTAGATATGTTGACAGACAAAGAGCAAAAAGACGTTTATCAAATACTCTTTTAATCATCAATAAATGTTGTCAAACCAATTATTGGATGATGCAGATTTAAAAATTAATCAATTGTATATGGAAAATAAAAAAATTAAATGGTTATTTATAACAGGCTACTAATTTTTATAACCTTAGAAATATTAGATTGATTATTCATTATTCGATTTTTAATATTTTGAAACTATTTTACTTTTAATACCTATATTACTTGTTAATGTAATTACTCAGTCTCATTCTGTAATAGTTTAGTTCTTTTACATATCCTTCTAGTTCTTCTTTAATCTCTTGTTTTTCTTCTAATTTTGCTATTGATAATTTAATATTCATTTTATAATAATTTTCTAATACTGTTTTATAATTTTTTAATTCTTTTATTATTGGTTTAAACTTATTATATTTATATGATTTTAATTCTTTAATCAATTTTTTATTTTCATCTACAGTAATAATGTCATCATCTAATATTCTTTTTAAAATATTTGAATTTTGTAATTTTATAGAATCTATTGCTTCCTTTGGTTTTGATATATCACAAATATATGGTGCAGATGGTTAATCAATACTAAAATATTCAACCGGATTATTATTTGACTTTTCATTGATAATAATATTTTTATAAATCATTACATTTTTATTTATATCACCAGCATATCCATTATTTAATTCCTCGAATTGGAATTTTATCAATATTTTTATAATCATGCTCATGATTGACTCAGAGCATATCCATATAAATTATTACAATCTAAATGCATTATATAACTAATATGTTTCTTACTAATGTATATCTCTTTATGTTCTGCTTTTTTACTTTCTTATACGTAGTATAGGGAAGTATTGTGATGATGAAAGTATTCGACCTCGAGGTTTTTGCAGATGTCCATGTTTTGAAGTCCCCCGACACCGAAAAATTGGTTTTTAAAAAATGTTTCTGTATCTGTGTCTGTGTGTGTGTGACCACGATAGCGATCAAACCGCTATAGCTATCAATTCCAAATTTTGTATTTACGAGTGTAATCTCCCGCCTGAGATCTGATTAGATTTTCAGTAAAATCGGCAGACCTGAAAAAATCGAATTTCGCCAATATTTCGACAACTACTAAGTTTAAACAAAATTTATAAAAGATTCATATGTACCCAAAATTAAATTTGCAAAGAAATTTATTATAAAAGTTTTTCGGAATTCCTACCCGAAGTAGGTCTTTTACTCTTATCGAAAATCAGTTTTTTTGCCAATATTTTGCAAGTCATGCTTTTTAGACGGGTACATTACGAGTATAAAAGTATTTAGAACTTAATTTTCAATACCTTTTGTATAAAAAAAATTTCAAAATCCGGACCGGAAGTACACTTTTACTCTTACCGAATAGCGATTTTTTGCAAATATGTCGTAAATTATATATATTTGTCAAGAGTACAAAAGTATTTAGAACTGGATTTGCAATATTCTTTGTATACATGAAATTTCAAAATTTGGACCGGAAATAACACTTTTACTCTTAGCGAGCAGCTCTTTTTCGAATATCTTGCAAAATATGCATTCTATGGAGATTTATTAAGATAATGGAAGTACTTAGAATAGAATTTTGAATAGCTTTAGTATAAAAAAATTCTTAAAATTTGCATAGTTTGAAACGCTCAAACGTATAAGAAAGTCGTGTGGTGGCCACATCTCTTTTTTTTCTTCTTGTTAATTTGACTGTTTTACTAATCTTTTTATCATGAAAGTAACAATTGTTTGCTACTTCATACTTCAGACCAATGTGGAATCATTGATATTCCACCTCTAATTACATTTTCATACATTTCATACAATTTTTGATCTTTAATTAATTCTAATTTTTGACCTGTTATTTTTAATGAAACTGCATCAGTTAAATTTGGGGCATTGATGTAATAAAGTGGATCTAATTTATAATTTTTATAACACGTTTTTCTGAAGTTATCAAACACATATTTTAAAAGAATTGTAGGTATCTAATTTTAAATATAAATCATGATATTCACCAAAATTTTACAATTAAAATATTTTCACCTAATCAGGAGTACCAATCTTTTTTTCTAATGGTAGTTGTTCATAAAATTTATTGTATGAATCAATACTAAATCTAAATCTTCTTTTTTAAATTCTTTTAAAATATTTTCTATCTTCTCTATCAGTAATTGTTACTATATCACAATTATTACAAATTGCAATTATTTTTAAAACATAATTTTCAGTAATTGCTTGATATTCTTCACTAAATAAATCTAAATGTATAAATAAATCGAAATTCAATTACAACATTTTGCATATCACCTTTCTTATAATATTTCTTTTTACATTTTTACATATAGATAAATCATAAGATTTTTTATATTGATCAACAATCACTTTTTTTGAAAATTGTATATAATCTTCTTTTGAATTTGGAATGAAATTTATATCTGAATAACTTTCAGATAATTTTGCATTTATTCATATTTTAAATTTTAAATTTCTATTGGTATAAATTTTGGGAGTTTTAAATTTAAATTATATGAATTACAAGCAGCTCCTCTAAATTCACCAGCTCCCTAAATTAGAAAAATAATAATTATAATTTGGCTAGTACCTGAGTTTTCTAAATCATATTGTTTTTTTACAATTTAAGTCATTTAAAAAATAATGTATTATGTAAGTGTCTTAAATATTTTTTTTTCTATTTCAGACTCCGGAAATTCGACCGTTTCTGACTCAAAGGATTCCTCATCGACAGATAGATTATAAATAATTGATATTGGTACGCCACCTGTTGGCGAGATTCTGAATGCACATATATCTACAGTGGTCTAGAATATGTTAGTTATCATATTCTAGACCACAAGTTATCGATAGACCACACATGCCTGGCGCATTGCTTTTGCATAACAGAGGTCGCCGAGATTTTTTCATCGGAATCATGTGAAGAGAGGATATGCGGGAGGTTTGAAACTCATTGAGCGTTGCAGCAGGCACGTCGTACACTGATGAAGTCATGCTAGACTGAAACACGTGTCTGTGCGTTGGTTGCTGTAATGTAGACTCTAGGGGAGATTGTGCATTTATTTCATGCATGCATATATGAATTTTCAATTCGTATATGTATGGTTTCAGATAGTTTATAAGTACGTAATTATAAAAATGTTAATTTCAAAATAAATATCATATATAAATAAATAGTTCATACATATATAAGAAAATAGACAGAAGTTTTTTTTTTATAGATTGTTGCGCCCTTCAGGTGCAGTAATAGCCACTCAATTGATTCACTCCACTAGTGTGCTTTTGCCTTCGCCACTAGCTTTTGTCGTACAATTTTGTTCTCCATCTCCCAGTTTCTAGTGTTCTAATGTTTTCTATTACTTGGTCCTTTCATCTTGTCTTCGGTCTGCCACCTTAAGCTATTCTTCCATTAATTCTCATAACTCCAATATTCTGTCCCTGTATTTCTTGGCAACCATAAAACCAGTTCCATTTCTCCCTTGAACATCTTCACTTCCATAGTATATCATATACCCTACCTTACCAAGTATTTTGATTTTGTACCGTTTCCTTTCTTTAGCAATTTCATTCATTTCTCCTACTTAGTTCTTTTCTTCCATGCTCTTATTCTAAATATACTTTGCTTATTCTTCCGTTGTTTGACTAATTAGCACTTTGTTCATTTTGTCATCATGTGATTATTTTGTGGGTTTTTTTGTTAGCTCTTTTTTTGATATATCGTGTATGTTCACTTTTTCCCAGGTATATTCCTTATCGTTTATCAAAACTTTTTGATAACCTACCTCTTTAAATTTTATATTTTTCCTGTCAACTAATTTCCTTCTATTTTACAAATGTTTTCCCTGTCAGCCTAGTATCTTTGCTACATTTAATAAACTTCTTTAACATTAGCTTATACCCTGAGTTTTTCTTTAAGAAAATCTTGAATTTCCTATTTTTTTCATCTTCTACATGTTGTTTACTACACTTATCAAATCCTCCATTTTCCGTGATGGGTGGCCATTAGCCATCAATTTGCGCTGTTTGAACATATTTTTCCTTCTCCAGTTCTTGATTTTCAAAATGTGTATCAAATTTTTTGCATGTAGCTTCTTTTGTATTCATGCGTGTCTTTTTTTGCCTTTCTATTACTTTCTTACTGTTTATATCTATTCTGTTATTCAGTTATTCCACTCACGTCTATATTTTTTTCTATTTAATTGCCTAAAGACTGTATTACACGTATCAATTTCTTGACCAAGTTATTGACCAAGAACTTGATCAAGTGAAAATTGACAAGTCGTGTATTACATTTGTCAAGTCAACATGAACAATTTCTTGAACAAGAACTTGTCGACTTAGAACATGTTCTATTTTGCTTCTTCAAGGGTGCGTTCAGAAAAGGAAAGAATGTTGAATGTTAAGTGTCACTCCAATTTCACACTTGCCGTTCAGAAACAAAAAGATGTCCCAAAATTATGACGTCATTGCCGTTCAGAAATGATTGGTGCGACACTCTGAGTGTTCCTTCTATCATCCACTTATTTGTGATGGTAATAGCGGGCGATTCATGGGCATTCGGGTCGGAGTATTTAAAGCGCGGTTCTGAGTGTTTTTTAAGGCTATAATTTCATGTCATTTCATATCATATGGTCATATGTGTGTTTCATATGGTCATCAGTTTGTTTTTGGACAATTTTAATTTGATCTAAAAAATTTTTTCGACTTTATTTCTTCATACATAACCTCTAACTCTGCAATGCTTAGCTTTGACCTTTGACTTTTGCCACAAACTAACTCGACTCTACGGCGTTCAGAATAGTAAAGCGCTCCAAGTTTACCAAGTGGATGACGTCATAAAATATGACCCGACCATGCCAGTATCCTATCCAACATTTCTGAACACACCCCAACTTGATCAATTTGGGAACTTCTAGTAAAATTTATGTTATAAAAGTTTTTGCCAACTGCGAAAAACGTAAACACAAATTTCATTTTAGAATCTTTTTAAGAATGATATGTTAATTAATATTTTTAGATGCTTCTTGAAAGAATTGTCTCCGTAAATTACTTATTTAATTTTGCCCCTCTTGTGCAGTTATTTTTACATTCAAAATCGATCACAAATCTTCGGTAAAATAATTAATTTTTTTATTTCGTATAGTTCGGTTTTTATAGCATCGCATTATATAATTCCGGCTCCTAGTTGTCACTTCTACTTTTGCCTGTTGGTGCTACTATTTCACCAAAACTTGACCAAGAACTTGATTACAATTTCTTGATCAGTAAATTGGTCAAGAAATTGATAAGTGTAATACAGCCTTAAATAATTTTATTTTACAAATGAAGCATGTATACTGTTTTTTTAATTCCACGGAACATTAGCGACAGCCAAATTTACAACTATGTTCTTTTAGTGAATTAAACTGTCGGACATTAAACTTTTGATAATTGTAAGTTTATAGGTTATGTCTATATTTATTATTCTCTCCCATTGAGCAATCGAATTAGACCAATTATTTTAATAATACAATATTTGCAGCGATTGAATTACAAAGCTGTAGAGGTAGTAACTTGATAAGAATAACAAACATCAAATGAATGGAATGATCTGCGATTGAGTGATAATTTTATTTGAAAAATGAATTTTAGTTTCTGTAGTAGGTCATGAATTGTTCCTTGAGTTTTTTTTACGATTTAAAACAAAGTGTTAAAAAATATATCAGCACCGAGTAGTGTTCCGCAGGATTCAGTATTAGGTCCGTTATTGTTGTGCGAATTATAAATTTATGCTGACAATACAATTGTAATAATAATAACATGACGAAACGATTGCATGTGTTTTGTACTTATAGACTTTGTTTAATTTGTTGTAATATAACGAATTTGTGAGTATTGAAAATAGAACGCACACGCTAACATGAATACCAAAAAATTGCTCATATTTTATGCATTATTTCGATATACTGATTACTTCATAATAAATATCGTCGTCAACTCATTGTTTAAATATACCTCTATCTACGCTGATTTTCCTCATTACTATTGAATTCTCTAAAACTATTATGGTTAGGATTAAATGTGTTCAGTGTTGAAATGGGGCACTGATCAGTGACATTACTTCTTAATATTTTAAATATGTAACTGACATCTTGAAATATGTATATCGTTGATACTTCATAAATTTTAAGCAATACACGAAAGATGTTTTCTTTAAAATAGTAATGTTTCATTATTTAAGCTGATATGATTTTCTTTTGAATGAAATGTCTTTTAGAACAGTGAAAGAATTATCATTCTCTAGTTTTGATATGCCTCGATAAAGTTTTTAAAATGTGCAGAGTGATTAGGTGCAAATAGCAAAAGAACAATAAACGTTGTTCTTCTGGATTTAAATCTTAATTAATAAAATGAATTTACAAATTTTAATTATTATAATATTTAATATTGAATATAAAATTCTGGAGGCGATATAAAGGAATTTGTAGATGAGCGCTTGGATCTATTATATTTTAACCTGGCGTTGCTCGCTTTGTTAAATATCTGCAAGCATCATATTTGTGCTTTATACTAATTGTTTGAATAACTATATAAACACAGCAACAAGAAGAAGCATGACTTTTAACAATTTGGAAAGGATTAGAGGTAGAAGACGAGATTGAGGACTGCAGTTGAAAACAATCTTCACCATCTGTCTGTTACTGAAGCATTTCCAGATGTTTCGAATGCTGATTTTGTGGTTACAACCAATTGTGATGAAAAAAATGTCCTTAATCACAAAAGAAAACGAGGAAAACAATTTGGATATCACCGTAAACAAAAAGTTAGTTGTTCTCACCGCCATAAAGTCATAACATACTCATACACCTGCTTGGCGTAAAGCTAGATACAAGGGATGCTAAATATCTTTACGTCGCATGGAGTTCATTGTTACTCAACAAATCATTAGGTAAATTATAAATTGCACTAAAGCATATTTGAAGAAACTTTGACGGATAATGCATCAAAGGGATGACATTGAGTGATACCAACGAAGTTCTAATTTAACCTCAATTAATCTTTTCTTGTGGGGATATGTTAAGGATATTTTTTTACGAGAAGAATCCACGAAGTTTAACAGATTTAAAGAGATATATTTGAAGAAAATATCAGGTGGATTCCTAAACAACTTCTTCAAAAAGTCCTAGTCAGTTTCCGCAGAGTCTTGCCAAAAAAACGGCCTTCATTTATCCAGTGTACTTAATATTCAAAAGGTAAAATATTGCTGACTCTCATTTTGTTATTAATAATATAATATAATATAATAATTTTAGACACGCTAGCTCTCTGATTGGTTTATTGACCGATACAATGTTTCTTACACCCCAAGTGATTACTTCACTATTGATAAGATTTAAGCCGAATGAGAATGGAATCAAAATTTGATCTCTGATCTCCTTTTTACACTAATAGAAACTTGTGCTGGAAGCAATCCGAGGGTCCATTTCAAGCACCTAGATAACAGTCCCGCTAGTGTAGTAAAGCGTTTTGTTGAACCAATTGCCAATGACATTTAATATGGCAGAACGTACTTCTACAAACATACCATACCCACTAAAAATATAAATTAAAAAAAAATGGAATCGCTATCAATAGTTGAAGAAACAGACGCACCAGTTTAAGGAGAAGAAAGACCTAAGGATATTGCGTACGGGAAATAAATGAGGAAGAAAAAAACGATTTGCAGAAAGCCACAACGTATTTTTGTGTTAAGTGTGTGCATTCTGATAGTGACTAACTGTGTTAATACTAAATAATTTGTTTTATGTTTATTTTTTGAATTAAATAGTTTATATTTAGTTAGTAACTGTAAAATCAAAATGTTGTCTTAAAATAAAATTTAGTTGTTGTTTTATATTGTATAAAACTTTCTTTCTTCAAATCTCAAACAAACTGATAACTTAACAGGTGAGCAGTTTTACAAATATAGCGCTAGTAACGCAAGATAATTAATGGCTAGCGGCTAGGGTATATCTAAATTCATATGCACTCATCTAAACTTAAGACATAATTATTAGAAGTACCTAGTATAGGTATTCACATTCTCTTGAGAATTTTCATTTCTAAGAAAAGATTAGACAGGAATATAATATTCATTTTGCTGCTTAAATAAACGTCCTTACTTTCTTTTCTTTCTGATCTCAAGATTTCATTTTACGCAAATGAATATAAAGTAAAAAAACACAAATGTTCTGTGTGCTTTACCTCCTTCATAGAGAATTATTTGAATGATATATATTTCGAAATATTAGAAATGCACAATTATCACTGACAAAAATTATATTGATTTAACTTCTTGTACGTTCTTCTTTTTTAATTAGTAAATTCTATCAGATCATTTTGTTAAATAGGTAGTGAATCTAAAAGACATCGTTTTTGAATATATCAAAATGTACCTAATATATTTGAATTTCAAGATGTCAGTCTTCACGGATAACCATAAAAATATCAAAACTTCATATAATAACGACTGCTTCGAAAAGGAAAGAAATTACTACGTTAAGTTTTATTAAATCAGCTCTAAGTTTTGCTATTGCCATGGTTAGTTTCTTTTTGTTGTTGTTGCAAAACAATAAACGAGGAATATTCAAATTAACAACAGGATATTCGCAAGACACCCAACAATTTCGTAAAATTCAGTATTCGGGTATACAATATAAAAAATCTATATATAACCTAAGTTTTAGAACAAAACACAAACGATAATTATTACATAATAACAACATATATATACAAAGAAGCAATTTGTGCTATATACAAATAATTATTACAAAATATTTTATTATAAGTATATGGATATTTCGTTTTTTGTTGTTTTTTTGTTATCTCTTTACTTAACAATTTATTTATTATTCAATATTATTTATTATTAATAATACATATTTTGTATTTCATTTCACGCTACACTTCTGAGCCTCTCTTACGAATCACAAAGAATGCAAAAATCAATATAATTTGTGTGTACAAATGTACTTTAGAATCGTTTTGTTCTGAGAAATAGCAAAGTTATCGTCTTAAAGATAACGATTTTTTATTTAACAATATGGTTGTTGCATTTCACATTGTATGTTGACAAGAGGTATTTTTGTGGATTTTTATTAAGCTACTATACGTTACGTTAGGTCGTCACACATAATTAATGACAGCAAACAAATTTCAAACATAACCAAACATTGAAGTTCGAAGCAATTTTACTGTAATAAACGGTGAAGTTAAATAGTGGATATTTTTTAGTGTGCTTTTCTAAGCACAGCTCAGCACATATAACTTGAGCGGTGAAGGTCATATGCGCAAAGGGCAAGGGGGGGAGTGGTAGTAGCGGGGTGTACACGCATGCATTTATTACAGCTGTATTGATCTCTATCGTGCATTCTCTCTCTTCTTGATCTGCGTCGATCACCGCTCAACTTATATGTTCTGAACTGTACAAACATATTAAACAGACGTCAATTATGTCGAGTAGCTAAAATATTTCCGTATTTACATAACTTATTCAAATCAATCAACTTGTCGACAGTTTTTTTGAAAAATGCCAACAACTTCGGCAAACGTTTTATTCCTTCACACGTAGTACCTAATACTAATGCATTTAATTGATATTTTCTTTTTATACAGCAATTCTCTGAAAATCTGGCTTCAAAATAAAATCGAGATTACCTATGCGGATAAATCACTGGGATTAAAATTTTAAATTGTCTTCATCTCAGTCTAAATTTTTTGAAAAATATAAAAGTATAATAAATCACAAATTGGAATATTCAGCAACCGTAATAGCGTAGGTAGGTATATATGCATATAATAACCAATAGATAGAACATTCACAATACACTAGTGATCAACATTTAATAAAATTTATGGTGACTGGTTCGTAGCTGAAAGTAAAGAATCAAATCATATCTATTGGCGATAATTGCCACAAATATTTAATTGCACTGGGTTCACGTAAACGTGTGTTTACACTTTCTCATTTTTTATATAATGTTACATTCGATTTATAAATTTAGTAGATTTCTTCCTTCATACTAGGTATTCAATATTTTGTGACTTTTCTAGTGATGAGTGTGTGTAGTACAATGTCAGGCAAAAGGTAACCTTTGTTCATTTTAGAACGCGATAGTAACAATAAATGCAACAATGAAATTATGGCAATGGTTTCAGTTATGTCTTCATCCGTTCTTTGTATTTAAATTAGAAGTCGACGCATTTCTTCGATTGCCCTAATTGCTGAACTATTTAAAATAACAAACACACAGTCACAAACTGGAGGTTATGTACTTCTGAATCACAATACGCTTACAAAGCCATGCAGCGAATAACGTTAACTCGAATGCAAGGTTAGAATCTAATTGTTGAGGCACATAGTACACATTGATTTAAAAGGGACATACTAATTCGCTTCTGCGGTCAAATTTCAAATCAATTTTCTTAAAAAGAAAGGTCGTAGGGAAATTTACTCCTGGGAACAATAGAAAATAGAAAGGGTCATAGAGAAATCGGCTTCGGGGTAAGTTAATTTCATTTAACTTTATATAATAGAAAATAGAAATTATTAACCAATGGCTAATCCTATCGATGGCTTGTCTATACCTTATTCCAAAAATAGAATGACGAAGTTCTGAACAGACCCCCAGCCTAAATTACAATATATAACTGGTGAAATCAATTTTAAGCGGTAAAATTAAATTTAAATATCTGTCTGAAATATGAAATTTGTACCAAAATAAATTGTATATAAATTCTTCGGAGATAAATCCACAGTTAAGGCAACAGAATGGTAAATGTAGTAGTCACCCCACTTGAAAGTAAATAATTTTTTCTAGAAAACAACCAATGTCAACGATGTCAAAATATTTGATAATTGATAGTAAAAAGCGAATGTAGTACGGTGTTATTTCGCTTTGCTATCAACCGATAAGAAAAAAACTCTCACTTGGGTCTGTTCAGAATTTCGTCTCTCTCTTTTTGGAATAAGGTAGGGGACATAAAAACAGTAATTGTTCTGTAAATAACCACCCAGGTAACACAGTGTCGTCCATTCACGACATTTAGGCGTACATTTTTGTCACCATTCACGTCATTCTGACGGTCAAATTGACGTACGAGGCCCTAAACTGACGAGAGTTTGTTACATCCAAAATGAAGTCATACGCTAACTTCAAAAGGACGTCATGCCCGACGTTAAAAGACGTCACAAACTAACATCAATATAACCTCAAAATGCTTTCCCATTGGCGTCAATTTAATTTTTCATTAAAAACACTTTGTAATTGCTCTTTATTTGTATTAATAAAACTAACATTTGGGGTAATATATTTTATTAGAAAAATGCCTATGCAAAATACGGTACTACATCTATATACATACTAGTAGGTATTAGGTATTTGGTACTTGACTGACATAAGAACAGTAGATTGTCTGTAATTTTCAGTGATGTAAGTGGGGAAATTACCCCGTATATTACCGAATTAATTACCATCATTTACGGTAAATTACCACATAAAATTTCCGTAAATTACAAAGTAAAACATCATATATGTACACGTATGACATTGCACACTCGGTGATTGGGGACGCCCCCTTCTAGCAGATATAAAAGCCCGTGAATCAGCCGTTTGTATGACATTCAATGATGTAAAATTACCGTAATTTATATTTTTGGTAAATTACTGCTCTTTTTTACCAAGATTTATTCTTGCGTAATTTACCATTTTTTGATTAAATTGCCATGGTAATTTGCTCAAAAAATGGTAAATTACGCAGTAACAGTAATTTACAATGGTAATTTACAAAAAATATAAATTACGGTAATTTTTCAACACTGGTAATTTTAAACTTCAACGTAGCGATATTAATAAACTAACAATAATAATACCACTGGAGTAAAATATTCGTGAAATCCTATACAACTTCCAACGTGTTCTCATCTGCCGGTTCACCTAACCTCAAAACTTTATCAAACCGATGTTGCTCCTTATATGGAGACCAGAAAACTTCTCTTTTCATAGGCGTGAGCCAGCAAGAGTTAACAACAGCCAAACCGCCTTCGTCGCAATCTTGACTAGTATCGAATTCAACAATAACATACGCCATAATAATAAAAAGAAATTGGACTGCTGTCTACTACAATCAATCTTAAAATACAATGAATTGGATTGGAATAGAAGGCATTCAGGTGCGCTACTTGCGTGGGACCCAACCAAATAATTTAGTAGCGGGAATATTTAATTTCAAAAAATCTTTTGAACATAAAACAGATAACCAAAACATAATTATCGTAAGACAAACATTTTTTCCAATTACATTAAGTTATTAAAATTGCCTCTAAAAGTCCAAACTTAGTTGTAAAATGTCGTCAGTTGTACGTCTAACACAGGTCATATCAACGTCAAAACTGAGATGTTAACTTTACGACGTACTTTACGTACAGGATGACCTATCCAGTACGTAAAGTTTACGTACTGGATAGGTCATCAGACGTCTTTGACAAGAAATGACTTATAAATGTCGTCATTGAGACGTTGTGTGCTACCTGGGCAGTATGTCATCTGTAATTGAGAGTATCAGACTGATCTTCAATTAGTATATTATTGGTCGAATATGAAAGCCCTTAGTAGTAGCTATAAAACAGCTAATTCGTTCAACAATCAATATACCGTTTTTGCTGCTATGCACCAAGATGGCGGAGCTTGTAAGAGAGCGCACGCTACCTTTGTGGTGCAAAAAGGAAAAGTGTTGCCCAATATATATGATATTTAAAAATAACAGAAGAACTTTATAATAAAATAATGTTCTGAATAATTTGCTAATATAGCAACAACACATTTTTGATTTACATTTTAAGGATCAATTTTTAGAAAAATGCGCTTGCAACTGGGATAGGTACAATAACTTTCAAATGTCTTATGTCATGTTTACACGGTCAAATAAATTCATGAATAAATTGTCGAATTAGAACGCGCTCTAATTTTTCGTCAATTTTTTAGGGAAATATAGTAACATTTTAGTTTAAAATATAATGCCGACACTCGCGTTGTGAACTTACTGCCCCCGAAATATTTTTTTTATTATAAAAGATTGATGAATATTTGTAAAGAAATATTAATATTCCAATAAATAATACGCAACTATTGCTATTCTCTACAAATATCGGAGGACCGACAAAAAATCGATTGTGAAATTTCACTTTATAACAAATAATTATTTAAATAATCAAGTCTTATAAAAAGATTTTTTTATGAAAACAATTACAATACCCTGTAGAGAATGTTGCAGTTTATACTAGTTTGTGATTACTACATTACATATAAAAATATTCGGATATGCTTTTGCATCCATCAGCAAGCTATAAGTTCATATTTTGAATATATTATCGCGTGTTATTAACTCTTACGAATATCAGAATAAGAAGTTCCACGTAACCTTCAAATTTATAAATGAAAACAAAAACGTTGTTAAAGATTGCAAGAAATTAAATGTCACTATTTGATGGTTGGTACTAGTGGACACCGTCAATAAAATATTGGAAGAATTTTTGCGTTGACACTGTCCAATAAATTGACAAATAAATTCATGAATTTCTTCATGAATATATTCGTCAATTTATTCATCAATTTATTTGACCGTGTAAAACGGCATTAGCTTAAATTTGATTTTAGATATTGTAATTTACATAACCTACAAACAATATTTGTGGCTTTAAATATATCTTATTCTCTTATCATATGTGTGTTTGATATGACTCTACTGAATAAGGTGAGATTAAACTTTATAGTCTTCAGCGACTGTCTTGTTTCCACTTGGGGCTTTCCGGGAATACAAAGTCAACGCCGACAGCACTGAAAGTTGTGAGTGTATATTGTAGTAACGTAATTTACATACCGAAAGCTTCATAATCAAATCAAATTTAACATTATAGAGAAATGAGCTTGCTCAGAGACGACACATTTTCTGCTTTTATTCTTTAGGTTAAAGCAACGTAACGTTTAGTAGCTTGGATAAATGATTAGAGTCGCGAGAACTACTAAGTTTCCAATATCTGGCATATATTATTTACCTAAATATACACGTAAAATTGAACGTTCTTGATATATATAGTATATATATCTGAAATTGATTCATATCTCTGAATATGTTATTATAATGAGTAAACAAGAATTTTAGCATTGGAAACTTGGTAAGATTATCGCGACATTGCATTAGTTTTGCCAAAGTGGTAGTGTGCTGGACAAATTTACAACAATAATCGAATAATTTTAGTTGTTAGGCAATTACTAAGTAATGGCAAAACTTATGGAATCTCGTTGCAATATAGGGAAAATTGAATTTTACAAAATTAATTTTATTTTATAATAATAATAATAATAATAATAACAATAATTGTAACAGTATAGATTCCAGAATCTTGCCGCACTGATTTCTCTGTTTTAATTTTCTTATTCTTTATTTTCTTTTATCATCCACAATAACTTCGATATTTCGCTTTAACTTTTTTTATACATTAAATATTTATAAGTATAATTATGTATAATATAATTTAATTTTTCAGTATGTCCATAATAACCTTCTCTTCTTTCCATGTTATTTTTGTTTTAACTACGCATTGTGTAACGTTTATATGTATGTATATATATTTATTTATTTATAATATATGTATAATAAAAACTCTATCACCACACTTTCGTTTTCGGTTTTTTTTGTTTCTTTTTCCTTCTAGGCTTTGTTATTATATAATGTCAATTTGGGTGTTATTTACTGTTTCACCTGCGCTCTTGTCCTTTCTGATGGTTTTAAGTAATGTCACAATGGGTCACGTGCATCCCAGTGGGCTCTGTCTCGGAGGAAATTTCCACGTTCTTCTGACATCCGAACCGTTCGGACTTGTTTTATTTCTAAAAACGTATATCGCACTTACTTATTATTATAGGCTGTGGTATTTCTTTACTTTTAGAAATGAATTCATATTGATACAAATAAGGATACTAGAATAGACGCAAAATCTGAACAATGTATAGAGGTTGTTCTCTAAAATTATTTTTAATTTTTAAATTGTCAATATTGGTTGTAATTTGAAATTATACGGGCTGACTATTTTCTATCTCCCTATATGGATAACTTTCTTACTATTCAAGATATAGGATTGGTTAAATTAGCAAAGTTGTTGCAAAGAAATTTCAGAAGTATTTGATGGCATTTTCGGATTCAACATTTATTGTCAACTTTTAAAGATATTTAAAAGAAATTGAAAATTGTCGAAATTTTCAATTATACATATCTTCGTAACTATTGAAGATATAACTGATATAAAAGTGGTATCTGGTAGTAATTCTTACGTAGAATTTAATAATCTTCGTTCAAAGTTCATGGCACACTTAATTATCAAGACATAACATAAACTTATGTTTTTTTAAATGGCAGTCATAGTTGGCCATGACTTCATAAAAATGCTTACTTTTTCTGATTTCATAGATATAAAGTTTTGATATGTTAATCTTTTTAATTTTTTTTATTATAGAGAGACTAATTCAATTACTGTTTATTTTTGAGCATATATGTGAATGTGCTTAGAACAAAATTATTGTCAATTTCAATACGAATTTTACCAACAAACTAAAGGTTTTGCCATAGAATATCCAATGATTAAAGAGTAGGCGGAAAAATCTCCAACAGATAAGAAAATAAATAAATTAAAATTCATATATGCATGCATAAAATTGATGCACACTTTGCTCTGGACTTCGGCATTCCAGCTACCAACGCACGGACACGTGTTTCGATCTTCTTAGATCTCGTCAGTCTGCGAACCTGGTTTGCTGGAATGTCAAATGAGATGTGATTTATCGATAACTAAGTTATCATATTCTAGATTACTGCATATATAAGTGTGCATCCAAGTATCTCGCCAACAGGTGGCGTATCGATATCCAATGATAAAAGAGTACGTGGAAAAATCTCCAACTGTTTTTTCCACGTACTCTTGTATCATTATATATCGATACGCCACCTGTCGGCGAGATATTTGGATGCACACTTATATATGCAGTAATCTAGAATATGATAACTTAGTTATCGATAGATTACATCTCCCTGACGCGTTGCTTTTGGTCATGCAAAGCGACAATATTGCGGGAGATTTGGAGATCATTTGGCATTCCAGCAAACCACGTTCGCACGCTGACGAGATCTAGGAAGATCGAAACACGTGTCCGTGCGTTGGTAGCTGGAATGCCGGACTCCAGGGCAGAGTGTGCATACATTTTTTTTATTACACTGTGAATTTGAGTTTAAAGTTTATTATTACCTCTTCCAAAAACTTTGTGAGTTAATAAACTGGAAACTACATGTTATTTGTAAGTAATTTTGAATTTGGCTGAACCACAGTACACATTAAAATTAAACGTAAATTTGGAGGCTGTAAATATAATTTTTTTTAAATTTAAGTTTAAATGCTGAATTTTCAAATTTTGCAAAGTAAAAATTCGAAAGTCTAAGAAAAACCCGTATTGAGTTATTGGGTCTTATGAGGCAGCAAAGGACTCCTTCTATCGACAAATTTAATTTGTATAATCGCTGATGCGTCTGTTAGTGATCGTGTCACTTCTGAACGACTCTACCGAATGAGGTCATATTCAAACAATATATTTTTTTATCAAGACAATGGTTCATAGCTATGCTAGCGTCCGATAGGTGGTGCTGTGGTCAATTTATTAACAAATTCTATATTTATGAGTCAAAATGACTCATACTCATAATGTATGTTGGTTTACTACCAAAAAAGGAAATTATTAAATCTGGACCCAATAGATGGCGCTGAGATCGAGTGTGCGCCCCCTACCGGAAAGGGCAGAACAACGTTTGCCAGGCCAGCTAGTACACTTATATAATTATAAAAAAAAGAATAAACGCTTATAGAAGCACAAAACACAAAATGTTATACATTTCTAATAATGTTCGTCCAATTTTCAATAACATAATGTAATTCCATAATGTATTGTGGCCGGTTAAAAATAAAGAAAATATGATTTTGTTTTTAGAGGAAGTTATCAATAATTTTTGCAGCCACTAATAGTAAAGTACAGAAAATGCAATGCCATCATTTTTGAGGAAAGCAAATAAAATAACAATAAATAACAATATGCTCTCCTTATAATAATTATCACTTTGAACATTTTTGTTTAATTTTATTGTATTAATAATTGTTGTAAATGTTATATTCCTCCGACATGCTTCCAGCAATTAACCTGCCTTAACTAAACAATAACCCTTGCTCTTAAAACATTACCATACCAGAGCTTCTAACACATAATTTCTGTGAAGATAGTGTGGGAAATAGACAACGAACTACTGCTACAGTTGCTTGCAATACCCGGTATGTATTAATTATTGTTTATTTCAATATTTATAACATAACATTCACGTACTTAATATTTTATTTTATGAACCTTCAACAAATAGATTAGTTAATCAGTTTTTAATGAAAATAAATTTCTACTGTGTAAAAATTGACATTAGGTAGATATTCTTCATTATTTCAATTTACGGATGAGTTTTTACAAATATGTTGTAATCACAAACACAACCACTCTATTCAGTATTGATACTAATTTAGTCAAACATTTTCATCAGGGCAGTCAAATATATCCATAATTTTAATTTAAAGTGTAAGTTATCTCAGTTTACATAAATGTGTAATATTAGTTCTTTCAGTAAAATTCAGATTTTGCATCTATAAAATGAAACAATAGTAACTAAAAACGAATACTTCAATTCAACGGCATACTATTTAAAATTGAGCATCTGACAGAATTATCATCAGAACCAGACTCCACATACAGGTCCGTCCAATAGCTCGCGGTGACAATGTTTTTCTGATTTTCCGCATCTCCTAGAAACGGTCACAACGAAATATTGCACAGCCATATGTGAGCTATTTTTTAATGTTTCTTTAAACCTACTATATATAATATCTTTTTTATGTATAATATACGTATGTATAAACTGTTATTTCTACGAATTACATTTATGTTTTATTTATTTATATCTAAAACGTTTCCATGTCTGTCTGTTATGACACACAAAGTGGCAGTGAATATGTTAGAATATACCTTATTTCCATACATAATACACAGACATAGATGACATGAATACCTCGTAAGATGGCGAGATCTTTTTTGTTTCTTTTTTTTTGTTGTGTTATGTTGTCGCCAATAAAAAATCCGATTTTCAAAATCGCTTGTTTTTTGGCAATTAAAAAAGCGTATAATTTTGCTGCGGATGACTTATAAAATTAGTTTTTTTGGAAATTTTATGTTGCGAAGATGATTTGAATAATCGGATATTGTCCAATCCTTCAGTTAAAGCAAACTGCTCATTATACAAAAAAGTGCAAAGAAATGGCGTAGTTAAGGTGATGATTGAAAATACAAAAATTGCAAGCAGGCAAGCGCAGAAAATATATTTTCAAAGTTATCAAATTCCTATAGTATTTGATTTATTAGTATTTTTTGTTTGTTTGTTAAATTAGACTTTTTTGCTTCTTATAGCAAGAACAATTTAAGAATCATCACAAATAATCACTTTAGTGTATTAGTTCAAGAAAGTTGATGTTTTACATTTGCTATTTAAGAATACTAATTTAAAAATAATTATTGTGGTGTGAAGAACTTTATATTGAAAAATCGTCTTTCTTGCTGTTTATCAAGAGCTTAATATTTGAGGTTTTTCATGAAGGGCATTGCTGTCTATAAAATTATAAATTTGTGGAATGATAGAGGGTCAAAACATGATTCAAATAAAGAAGCACTTTGGGTTCGAGACTAATATGAAAAAATAATTAATTCCATACATATACAATCGAATACGGGTCACTTGCGCTCGGCGCACTTGCGCTCCTACCTGAAATCGACCTATTTGCGCTCTGACCCTAATGACAAAAAATTAATCATATCTTCGCCGGCCGACTTGCGCTCCCGTTCTCTGGGGATATATACATGTATAAATACATAAAACTTAGGATATATATTGTACATAGTGCTTTTCATATTAGGTGATCTACCTTATTGAGGCGAGTATATGAAAATTACTTATTGTAAGTGTTTATAAAGTATATATACTCGCTTCAATAGGGTAGGTCATTTAATATGAATGTATATATACATAAAACTATACAAGAATTATTTTTTTATGTATCTCTAACCTGACCAAAACTGTTTGCTACTTCAATTAGTATTTTTATTATATAATTAGGTGACTATCTATAGAATAACTCAAACCATTTTTTCTTGAGTATTTTGCCAAATTAATAATAATAATAAAACAAGCAATTAAACAAGAGAATTATAATAGTCAGATAAAAGTTAATAAAACAACACTTTCCTTCACATTTCATCCAGAGTTAGGACTGGCAAAGTTTAGTACATAAATATAAACTTTGGTATGTTTAAAGATGGAATAATCGCTTAAATAAGCTAATAAAACCACATTCCAGTATATACCAACTAATAAAAAGTCTACTTAAAGAGGCAGAATATTGCGATCACATATACGACAGAAGCACTCTAAATTTAGAAGGACAACGGCGCAAAAGAAGAATGTTTTAGTTGATTGCAGAATTTCAAAAACTTTAAAAAAATATGAAGAAACGAAGGACATAGGACTATTCTTAAAAACGATGGCTTATATTCAAAAGCTAGAATAAAGTTACAAACTTACATATAATATACTGACGATTTCTTTATTCAAAAAGGAAGATATACTTACTTACATACAATGACATGTTTTTCTACAAAATGCATAAATATTGACATTTTCTTTATTCAAAAAAGAAAGACATATTACACACTCTTAAACATACCAAAGTTCATATTTATGTATTAAACTTTGCCAGTCCTAAGTCTGGATGAAATGTGAAGGAAAGTGTTGTTTTATTAACTTTTATCTGACTATTATAATTCTCTTGTTTAATTGCTTGTTTTATTATTATTATTAATTTGGCAAAATACACAAGAAAAAATGGTTTGAGTTATTCTATACATAGTCACGTAATTATATAATAAAAATAGGAATTGAAGTAGAAAACAGTTTTGGTTAGGTTAGAGATACATAAAAAAATAATTTTTGTATAGCTTTATGTATATATACATCCATATTAAATGACCTACCTTATTGAAGCGAGTATATATATTTTATAAAAACCTACAATAAGTAATTTTAATATACTCGCCTGAATAAGGTAGGTCATCTAATATGAAAGGCACTATGTACAATATATATCCTAAGTTTTATGTATTTATAAATTTATATATCCCGAGAAAACGGGAGCGCAAGTCGGCCGGCGAAGATATTATTAATTTCTTGTCATTAGGGTCAGAGCGCAAATAGGTCGATTTCAGGTGGGAGCGCAAGTGCGCCGAGCGCAAGTGAGCCGATACCATACAATCGAGTTTAAATTCTCAACTAGGGTAATTATGATTTAGGTTGTTAGCCTGTCGTACTCACAGTATTATCACAATCTAAATCAGAACTAAATCAGAGTTTCTCTATTAAGACGTAATAGCATTGTCTTTAAGTAATGGTATAGTCATTTTAGAATATAGTGAATTTTGAAATATCCCTAGAGTAGTAGTGATAGAGAAATTGGATGAACGTCTCTTGCGCTGAGCTATTTAATCAAGTAATTTGACGTACTGTGTACAAAGAAAACATATCTTTTCAACAATGTCAGACAGAACAAGGAGTTCAACTCTGCGAAGAAAAAGCTAAGCATATATCCTTGCCTTGATGCCGCTCACTGCTTCTACGGCGGGGTAATCAGATAATTAGCAGCATTATTACAGTCTTGTTCATAAGAACGTAAGTAGTCGATCGTTTACAGCAATGGGCTAGATTTTATTGCAAACTTGGGAGCTATCGCATATTGCATCAGGAACCTAACCACCTCGTTATTAACTGTAATACGATTTATTTCATTGCAAAATAAATCCTTTCTTCTAAAATGACTTCTTCGCCGTAAATAGTTTCACATTGTTGACGCACTAAGAGTGTAAATGTGGCAATTCTCGTGGCACCAACATTAACTATGAAAATGTATGAATCAAAACACTGTTCTGTAAAGAACTTCATAAGAAAATGTTTGTTTTATGTATTCGTCATTTAATCTGTCATGGTTTTCAATTAAATTATAATGCTTAATCTTTATATGTTTTAAACGATACTACTGTATGATAGGCAAACCAAGAACCATTGTGAAGTTTTATATAAAAATAAATTACTCTATTTAGTATCCGTTGAAAATATATTTTCTGCTAGTAATTCAACATCGAGATTCTCTACAAAAAATATTTCAATCACTCAACTTATATACAGGTCCTATCACAGCAAATTGCAGGCAAGTCATTCACACATGTTTTCAACTATTTTAAATGATCAGTTAAAGAATTTATCGAAATAAATACATTTTCTTTCTACTTATTTCAAATTCTGCGATATACTAATGTCAAAAAAAAAAAAAGCATAAAACAAAAACGAAACGATGTGTTCATTTCCTTTAGCACCTGTGACGTATTAATTTGATAATTTAGAATTAGCAGCTGTAGTAGTGATAGTAATAATAAATAATGATAATAAATAACAGTTGCAAAATGTAACTCTACTAATAAACGACGTTTCGAGAAGGAGCAAACATCATCAGGGATACGATAGGTTCGCACGTTTGCGAACGTTCGATTTATTTGTTTTTATTGTTACAGTACTTTTAGTGTGATGGAAAGAGAAATTTTATATATATATAGAGATAGCCTTCGGGCCGCTTGATCTTCTTTCGTTTAAATATTTAGTTATTTTTCTTTTTGATGCGCTTGCGAACACGTTCTTTTATTGACGCGGTTATTATTTCGGATATCTTTCATTTTGGCGCACTGAGCATATTTTCACATGTCCGATAACAATAATTTAAATGTTTTATTATTATATAAGGCCGTACGGAACCTTGGAAGATATTATTTTATAAGGAAAAGATTTATTTTTAAGTTTATCGTTCATGTTCGTGATGTGTAATGGAGATAATAACGTTCAGTACACAAATCACCAGTTAGTTATAAAATGTCTTGTTTTTCCGTTTCTGCTTCCTTTTTATCTCCTGTTCTTTCGATTTGAAGATGAGGTACGTATTGACGTGAGGAGGTTCATTCCGTATGCGTGAACGAAAAGGGCAGTGTCAATTTTCAATAATGACGATGCGGTCGTTTGAAACTGTGACGCAAGAAAGTGGCGCACGCCTTGCTACGTTGGGATATGAGTTCGACAAGGTGGTCTTCCAAGGCCAGAAGTGGAGCTGGCAGAGGTAGTAAGCTAAAAGTCGCCACGTTGAGACTTTCCCATTGTCAAACGGCGCTGTTCGGAAATCGTGGAGGGGGCAGCGGTGGTGGGGGACGACTGCCGGTGTCGCCACCTCTTGACGAATGCTCTGAACCTGCTGTATAAATATTTATTATTAGTAATTATGCATTATAAATGAAAAATAATTTAGATGAACCAAAATCATAGCATCAAGTGCAAAACTCGTGGTACCTATCTAAAGTGTCGTAGGTGATATCAAATCAAATGCATTCGAAACTGTGTTCTATTCCTTCTAAAAATCTGTTTATGATGGATGTAAAAGTAGTTGTGGTAAAATAATTATGTTCATTCATGTTAACAGATTAGCTGGAGTTGTTCTAGTAGGTAATTTCGGAAATAGGAATATTAAATTACAAAAATACCTAAGCAGTATTACCGTTTCTTATGACTTAGTGTACATATTATGTTGTTTGCACTGTATGGAATATGAGCCGAGTTGCCTAATATGTTTTGGTCAAGAACGCTAAACTAATAGGGACCGCTAGATAGACTACATTAAAAGACACAGGCGGACGCGCTTTATGCGCATGCGTCGAGAGTAGATGCCAACTTAATTTCTTACAATACCAACCACAAAACATGTGTACCATGTGTAACTTGTCAAAAATATGCCGGCAAATTCTTACTTTTTCCCGCTTCTTTGTTCGATCAGCATATCCTTTACTGATTCAAAGAAAGCGACTAAAAGCGATTACTTTTGTTATAAGTTTCATATTTATTAGCATTATTACCGTTTTTTTTTAATAATAATTAATTAGTTTTAAAGGTTAGGTAAGTATGTACTTAGGTTTAGAGCGAAGGATGGAAAATAGATTAAATGATAGGTGTATTTAGTTATGTTTTTTTAAAAAATATTATTGTCTTGCATTGTTTATTATAGACTGAATACAAATTGTTCCTTTTAGATACCTATTTTGTAAATACCACATGTAATAATTTATTTTTGTTTGTGTGTATTGTGTAATAAAATAAGGTTAAAAACATTATCTACTCAGTACTCTCATAAGTTCCTGTAGGTTCTTCTTATGAGCAGTAATTGAACCTACTACAATACAGTTAATATCATGCAAAGCCTTTGTTTCATTTTTCCTATATTTTATAATTTTTTAACCAATATTTAAAATAAAATCAAGACACTTTCATAGATGGCGTCTCTAACGGTGATTTTAGATTTTATTTTTTTAAATATTAATTATCGTCAAAATATTGTTTTAGACCATTTTTTTGTTAATTTTCACAGATAAAAGCAGACAAATTCAAAAAAAGACAAATTTAAATTTGCCGCTAATGGCAAGCGTAGACGTCCGTCACGCATGCGCATAAAGCGCGTTCCCTGTGCCTTTTAATGTAGTCTCCGCTGGATCCCTATCTTTCAATGTTCACCGATTGGCGTCACGCGATGTTACGTCACGGCGAGTTCTCGCTGACTACAGGTGACACCATAACATCATTTATTCGTTTGGTTTTGATTGTTTATGTGCAGTGATGTGAGTGGAAAAGGCATTATTATTTTCGATAGATACCTACTATAAAAAATAGTTATCTCTATTTAGTTACAGTAATTAGTTACCTAATAATTTGCACAAGCGTTGAGTTAAGACAATAATTGTTAACTTTTCTGTTAGTACATTACGTGCAGTATTTCAAACCTCATAGACCAGGCACATTTTATTTAGTGTAGTCACAATTAGTACAATGTAAATAAAAGATTATTTGAGTTCTTCTGATTCTCGTTTAATATTTCCATTTTAGGCATACATAACTACGAATACCTAAATAGTAGAACTCAAAACGCCAGAAACCAGATCTGCAATGTATGGTTGTAATAACATTTTGTCCATAAATAAATTAGCCGACGCACATATTACTTTCTACACATTTCCAAAAAAATCTGGTTTTCCAAGCAATTCGAAGTGAATGGATTAAGGTGCAAGAGGGAAAATAAATTTAATCCAGAAACTAGCATTGTCGTCTTTAAGGAAATGGGCCTCTAAAATTGATGTCAGCCAGGGAATTTTGAGAGACAATGTTGAAGTTTGAAAAAATTTGTTATTCAATATAATGACATAAAAATAAAATCTATGGAAGAGTATGATACCTCAAACGATGAAGTATTAGATCCTCATAACCAAAAGCAATTTTTTATGGCTCTTTTCATAACGGAAACAACTAATTCACATTGCTGTTGATCAGAAGATGACAAATAAAATACTATCTGATGTTATTTCTGAGCTGCATAAAATATCTTATAATGTTGTCACATGTGTGAGTGATTTAGGAACAAATCATATGGGACTGTGAAAAGAACTGGTTATTGATACAAATAAAACCAAGTTTGATGTTCCGCATTTGTTGAAGTTACTGCGTAATTGGCTTTAAGATAGAGGATTCATTTTTAAAGATGGAACTGTAAACAACAAAACTCTTTGGGAAGCCTTAATAAAATTGACAGATTTCGAAATCAGTTTCTGTTGGAAAGTCAATCAAAAGCATTTGGACTGTAGAAATAGTCATCATCAAAATGAGGTTGACTGCCCATCTTTTATCAAACACTTTTTCTACAGCCCTTTTACGTTATAAACCAGGCGGCGATAAAGAAATGGCAGAAAATTTGCAATTTCATAGGCGATATTAATCTGTGGTTTGATATATTTAACAGTTATTGTGCTAAAGGTAATGTTCCATTAAAAAATAGATATGGAATCAGTTTGCAATCTCAATAAGAGCATTTGAATAATAAATTTTTCAAGAGGGAATTATCACTTCCATGATATCCTTTAGAAGCTTATTTAAGGATATCAAACTGAAAAATTTGTTAAGTACATTTGTACACGCAAACTTAACCAGGATAGCTTAGAAAACTTTTTTTTTGAATTAGAACTGGATGAGGACCAACATCCTAGTTCCATATATAGAATCAGCATGATAATGCTGGGAAAGAATCTTGGAATTTTTGACAAAGTTCAGGATGAATACATAATTCATAAAGGTTTTGAAACTGCGAAAGTTAAGGTGACGCAAATTTAAATGAAATTGTTGAATCACATTAAGATAGTAGCTCTTCCAACCACTGATGATTCTTTAGAATATATTGCTGGTCATTTTGGCTTTGGGAAATTTTACATATAAAATAAAACAAGGTTACACCTATAATGTTCCTTCGTGGGTACAACAGTTGTCATATGGTGTACTAATAAAACCAACTGAGGCATTGCTTAAAAAAGTGAAAAAATGGAATACTTATTTTGAAATCCAACATGGTGAATAACTCAGAAAAAATCCCGGTGCTGTTAAAAGTTTAGCGTCAAAGGTTTTTAAAAAGGAAAACGACACCTCACTTGTAACTATGTTCAAAGATTTTTGCAAGCTCAGAATAATTCACAGGATGAATTTCAGAAATCTGAATGCTAAGAAATGAAAAGAAAAAGTACAAATTCAGGTGATTTACGTCGAAAAAAATTAAAAAGTAAAGAAAAATAATTAAATTCAAATAAATATTTATTTGAACATTATTACGTTTTTTAAATGTCTTCATTACTCACATCCAATTTCCATGTAGGTAAATTGATAATAAACATTATTATTTTTAATTTATGTTGATTGTCAGCTATCATTTGGATATTTTGTTTCTTCGGTATCTTTGCGTTTGTATCTGTGATACATATTATTATACGATCAGTTGTTTCATGAGTACTTACATAATGTATGTAATGTTAGAAAAGGTAAATAACCTTCACATCAGTAAGATGGATATTTGACACCTAACCTAAAAATAAACCGGTTTGACAAATACAAAAATAAGTGAAATTTGGCAACATGGTCGTCGTGTTAATTACGCCCCCCCCCCTCGTCTGTTAACGTGAATGAGCTATAAAAAAGATGACTACATTGAAAGATCACATTTGTAAAATCGCACACAATGCTCACAAAATAATACTTGATATTGAATTAAGTTTATATTAACTTTAAATCATATCACTACGGCATGGGGTCTAAATTGATTTACATTTACGCACTTGGCAAACAAACTTTATAACACAACTTATATTAGAAACGACTAAAAACTTGATTCAGTTGAAGAAAAATATAAGACATATATACAGTATTTGTGCACAATTTTCATTTGATCAATAACTTGGCTTAAAAACTCATACATGTAAAACAGCTATAACTGTACAGATGGTGAAATTTTAAGTTTTACATCCTTCATCATACGTTCGAAAAATTGCAAACTTGGTTTGCTATTTTTTTTTTGCAGTTTTTACATGCAATAAATATAACAAATTACAAAAAGCCATGCAAATTCTGTGCAAACATGTGTATTTTATAATTTCTGTGTATGTACATCCGGCAAAGTCCATTATTGATATCTAATAATGTAGATAGCAAATAGTTTTTGATATAAAAAACTGTAGATACTCATAAGCTCTACAATTTAAAAATATTTTCATTTATACAGAGTGTTCGACAACAACAAACCAAGACAAACTTAAGTTTTTTTAAATGGAATGAGCTGATTAAACTGACATAATTTGTATTTGTTGATTTTCAACTGTTTCTGAGATATAGCAATCTTCTTAAAAAATTATACGACATTTGAAATGTTGCTATGAAATTACGATTAATGATAAAATACATATTATGGGCTCAATTAGTAGATATATCTTTTCAGTGCGTGAAATTAATGTTTATTTCGACATATCTATGTATGTTCTTTAGAATTACATACCATTCGCAAAAGTTAAAAATTCTAAAAATAGAACACCCTATATATTTAATGCCATTGAAGAGTAATTAAAATTTGCTATTTAAAAATATCACTTTCTTCTGCCTGTGGGCGATACTGCAAACGTTATAGAGTATTATATCTGAATAAACCCGATTACGCCTTTAAAATATGAGTTGCCATGACTTGCACTACACAGAATAACTAATATTAATCGAAAAGAGTTACTTTTTCTTTTGACAAATAAGTAATTTTTATTAAAATTTTAAAATTCATGAAAAGTTTGGAAGTTTATGAATTAGCAATAGTATAAAAGATATAGCAGTTGCTGTGTATCAAAATTGTTTTAAAATGAAATATTTAAAATTGGAATTAATAGATGGGGTCTATGTTTTGGGGGAAAGTGGTCGAAATTGTTTGCTGGCACAAAGAATATACAACCAAAAATATCCAAATACGCAATTGTCATTGATGAGAGCTTTTCAAAAATTGTTAACTAAATTTGAAGAAACTAGCAGTATTCCCTATGAAAAAAGACGTGTTACTGCTGCCGCAGAAAACGCAGATACACAAAAGGTTGTTTTGTTATGTGTTAATATTTAATTGTCATTTATTCCAAACAATCTTATAGTGAGATGAAGTTAAGAAAACAAGGGAGATGCTATTTAAAAAATGGTGATGTCTTCACCCAAAAATGAATATGATTAAATATGGACGTTCAAGCAAAAATGTGTAATTTCATCGAATAAAATCTACCTGTTCTTCAATAATGTTATATGGCTTTCATTGAATTTATTCTATACTATACGGGATTTCATACATATGTCGCTGGTTCACTCTGTATAAATACAAAGTTATTTCTTCAGAAAAATGCCAACAACATTTAACATGCTTCGTCATACAAAATTTTTCACCTACATAACGTAATATCTCCTGAAAATTGTTCGCAAACGTGTATTATCAATTGGCAATTATGTTTTTAATGTTTTACATTCCCCATTAATTAAATATACTCTCTTCATTGTGATTTACCCGGAGCCATATTCAAGGTAAATTTTACAATAGCTTTTTGAGAACGATAGTTCGCTAATGCTGATGGAGTTGCTATAACCTATTAACCTTGTTTCGATAATCGCAAAGTGTGAGAAACTTATACAAGAAATTAATAACCCGGCATAGTACCTTGTTGCTCAATAAAGTCTTTTGTAGATGTTCTGTCAAGGAAAAGTAAGTTCATGTAAAATTTTTGATTGCAGGAAAAATTTTGTAACATCCATGTCTTCAGCTGTACGAGGTTTGATTCAAAAAGTAATGAGAATATCTCTTTTTGGTAAAAAAAATCAGTATTTATTCAATATTACTTTTGTTGCCTTTAGAGTGCTCTTTTTCTCAGATATAATATATTTGTGTTAGCAAAGCACTTCTGGGACTCAATTTTCGGTTTGGAGATCAGTTGTTGCAGCGATTCTGTTTTTATCTCTTCAATGTTGGAATATCGTTAACCTTTCACTGAACACTCAGAGTAAAACATATCTGGTGATAAACTTAGGCTTTCAGTTAACAAATGGTATCAATTTTGAGTCACTTTGAGAACTGCAAATCTTGAATTTATGATCTAAACATATGAATTTCTTGTACTTTTTACACTAACATCTATCTTGGAGTATTAGGTTCTCGATCCAATTTTAGTATTATCTCAAGAATAGCTTGGAGTTCAGTGGCCCAAGTAGAGATTTAGTTATAGGTATATGCAGTTATTCCTTTTTGCAAACCAATCCTTTCAGGAGATATCTGAATTTATTCTAACTGAATCTAAATAACTGTGAACTTATTCAAATAGGTCCATGGTAGCTAGATTTCTAAGAGTATTTTTTTGAATAGCTTAGGCATTATTGGCAACAAACTAACCGACCTTATGTCGTAACTGCTCCATCGGTTTTCCAGGTTTTTAAATCAGTACTATTTGTGCAATTTCTATAGACTTGGAAACTATCCGATTCTCATAACTGCGTTAAGCATCTGTATGATCGCTTTAATAGTTTTTTCTATCAACTCTTGTAAGACCTTTCCTGCAACTAGCTCGAAACCAGTTGCTTTATTTGGGTTGATTTGTTTTTAATACGTTGTGTAACTTCTTGTTTGGCGATGTTTTTTTATTGTTAAGGCCATCTGGTGTGGTGTGCCAAGAATGCTGGTTATAAAATATTTTCCTATAAACCGATTGACTTTTATTATAGAATTTTTGTTAATATGAGAAATTTTTTATAATTAGGTCTTGCCTCTATAATTTTTATAACTCTAATACAATCTTATACAAATGTTTATAACTATACCAAGAATTATTTAGCTGAAATGTTTTATTTACTGTTATTATAACCTTGATTATTTTCTGTAACTTAGATTTCGTTGATTGAAAGTCATAACAGTAAATTTTCATGAAAATTTCAACGTGAAATATATTGAAATTATTTTTAAAATTAGGATGTAAAAAGCGGATTCATGTATAAGAAGTAATAGGTGTTCTAATTATAATTTTGTGCTTATGGCACTGATAATTATTTACGGCTGAAATTCGAACCAAAGACCTCCCGATCTCTAGTCGGTTGCGCTATCTCCCCGCTACTGCGGGTGTCTGGGTTAGAGTCTTTAAATCCTACTGAATTATATCAAGAACAGATGGAATATATTCTGTCGGCAGTCCGACGTTTGTACTAAATTTTATATTACTTTAAAATTAGTTTTTTTCTCAGTGTTAAAAATCCTAATTATAATTTTCTGCTTTTAGCTCTGATAATTATTTAATTAGGTACATTTTTAAATAATTATCAGTGCTAAAAGCAGAAAATTATATTTAGGATTTTCAACACTCAGGAATAACTAATTCTAAAGTAACTTAAAATTTAGTATAAACGTTGTATTGCCGACAGTACATATTCCATCTGTTAGTTGATATAATTCAGTACGATTCAATGACTCTAGCCCAGACACCCGCGGTAGCGCGGAGGTAGCGCAACCGACTAGACATCTGGAGGTCCATGGTTCGAATCTCAGCCGTAAATTTTTAATTTTAAAAAATTACCTAAATCATTAATTCATAATTATCAGTGCTAAAAGCAGAAAATTATAATTATGACTTTCAATACTTAGAAAGAAACTAATTTTAAAGTAATTTAAAATTTAGTAAGAATAGGTGCTGACCACTAATATTTTTTAAAGTTCACTAAATACCCTTTCTAGTGATGTATTAATATTAGCTGTTCATTCGCCTATTAAAAATTGGCAACGGGAAAAGGAAAAACTTGTAGTTTCAAGCAAATAAAAAATAAAAATTACGGTATTGGAAGATTTTAATTATTTTAGTAATTTTAATTTTTTTGCAATTAAATTCAAATTACTTTCCTAATATTATAATGCACAGTCTTGATTTTGCTATATTTCTTTCTTAAATAATATATTTCTTAAGTCCATGTTTATTGAATATCAGTCTCCATTTTACTATACCTTGTCTCAGAAAAAGAAGGAGTGATTCAAAAATCGGGCCGGAATGGTACATACTTTTAAGAGATTTCATTGATTCCTGCGTAGAAAATTGATATAGATCAATAAGTTCGCATGTAACGTGTTCCTCACATCGATTACTTTTATTGCATACCACCTGTCGTGTTCAAGCAACCTGTGGGAACTTACATTCGCACTATATCGTAAAACAGAGTATACATTGCCAGATAATGTTGTGTTTTTAGTAGATTTTACATATTACTTCAGAAAGTAACATTTGTTAGTACATATTCTTTATAATCTATTAAAATAATTAACCAAATTTAAAATTGTTGACAAGTTGCTATGTTTTCAACTGTTTACAAGTTATTATAAATTGTTTAGTACATTTTCAAGCTATGCTTTTTGACGGGATATTTGAATTAGACCTATTTATACTGAGGCAGGGTATAGTAGTCGCTTCTTCATTAGTTTGAATCTTTTACCAAATATTTAAAATAGTGAAAATTTGCAACTACACAATAGTAATAATTATTAATTATTTATGCAGTAACTTGTGTTGTTAAGAGGAATGTGTATAATACTCGTGTGCAAATAACATACATACATTTGCCATTGTTTGTATGTACAAGTATGTGTTCTCTTACAAATAAACTGACCAATACCTGAGACGCTGGCATAGGCAGAGTGTCTCCTGTAGTTGTACGTGGCTTTGTAAGCGTGCCTCTCGAATGGATTTGGAACTGGTCGAAAGAATTAAAGATGAACGTATTGCTTAGAGACATTAGGAAAAGTATTTTTTCCTGTTTCAAACGCGTTTAGGAATCGTTTTCCTGTCATGTTTTCGATTTAGATACAATCGCAAGAGAGTGTTAACTAAAAGTTTGTGCGATGTCTATAGATTTGTTTGGACCCCTGGTTCAGAGCAGTTCTCCAATCATTTTAGAATTAGTAATTCTGATAGTATCTAATGCGTAAGTCAGACCAACTTCTTGTTCTAACATATTTCAAAATCCTAATGAGCCCAACAATTTTAAAATTGAAATTTTAGGAAACTTGTACTACCAACATTAATAATGGAAAAAATTAAAAAAAACATCAAACTGATGTAAACAAATATCAATCGTAATGAACGAATCATGAATATTTACATCTAATAGATGCATTAGATTTAAATAATAATAACTAAATGAGGAGACAGGATTTTAAAAGCAATGAAAAAGTTGTTAATAAGAAATACTTTTTTCTATGTTTTGTAATATTTTATAATTTTGTAAATTGAACATAAAATAATAAAAGTAAACGAATACAAGTACATATAAAAAAATAAACGAAAAGTAAGTTTTATGAAAGTTTATCAGAACAAATACTCTAATGATATCACAAATTGAAATAAAAGAAAACGAACTATACCGGGTGTCTGTTTAAGCTTGATAGTAAAACGGACCACTGGAATTTCAACAAAAATATTTTTAAGTTTCCATAATGATCGCAAGGGGGTGCAATTCTCAAGATTAATTAAAAATTCGATAATTTTTTATTAAATTCTAGATTAAGGTAGATTAAAATTGTTACCTACAACACTTTCAGACGTTTTTATGCAATTTTCATTTGAAACTTTTTGATCTAGCTCCCATACGAAGAGCAGGGTGGAAGGGGCTATGTTTGCGCACAAAAGTAGGTATAATATCGGTCTTTCTCAACCGACTTTAATGTTTCTGAGCTCATTAGATAGAGAATTTTACAGGGAATTGAAGGGTATGTAGTACGAAGTTGCTTGGTTGTCAAAAAAAGCTAACAGAGGGCGCTGTTCTCAATTTATGTATATCACTTGTTTTTCCTTTAAAATTTTAAATGGAATTATATATTTTTAATATCGTAGTATTGAAGCACATAAAAAAAACTGAAAAGAATGATGAAAACCGGAAGTTGCTATCTTTTTTCTTGACAAAGATCGGGTGGTATGAATAAAACGGAGTACTTGCTAATACTACTAGTAATTTCTTCAATGCTGAAGTAAATACTGCAAGAATTAAGCAAATGCTTCGACTATGAAGCAGTTACTTTATAAACAAGCCTCGCTACAGGGAAATACTACAAATCAGTAGCATTTGCTTTATATATAGGAGTAATTACTATGGTATATATAGCAAATGCTACAAGACACAGCAAATGCTTCATTTTTAACGAAGCCAGCGTCAGTGTAGCTTCACGGTTGCTTTCTTTAAGCTATTTGCAAAATATGGCAGAGTTATTATTAGTTCAGGACAGATTATCGATGTATTATAAAGAGAGAAGAATATTTCGTTCACGGGAATACAGAAAATTATTTCGGTAAGAAATATTACAAAATTATATTGGATCTGGTCACTAATTTATTTTTGGCTTTCTATTAAGTTTTGAAAAGGAAAATGTAGAATGGATTGCTAACCACTTCTTGGGTACATCAGTAGAAACTCGTGGCGGAGCACTATCAACAGTTCAACAAATGGAAATATTTCTTAGAAGTCTTGGAGACCCTGGTTTTCAGATAGGAGTTGCTAGTGATATAGATGTGCATCAATCAACGGTGTCGAAACGTATTAATTATGTTATTGATAAAATTTTGGACAAGGCACATATATGGATTCGGTTCCCACAAACTGCAGATGAAATTGAACGAGCACAAGAAGGTTGGCAGATACCAAATATAGTCGGTGCTATAGATTGTGTGCATATTCGAATTATAAAGCCTACAGTTCAAGGAGAGGAATATTTTAATAGAAAAGGCTGTTCAATAAACGTACAAGCTACCTGTTCTCGTACAGAACGATTTACAAGTGTGGATGCTTCGTGGCCAGGTTCAGTCCACGATAGTAGAATCTGGAAAAATTCCGACGTTTTTAACGTTATGACCGACAACATCTAGTGACTTACATATATACATTTATACGTAAAACGTATATGCATATATGCATGTGTTTGATATTCACACATACATTAAGTGCCATTGCCGACAATCGAACGCACAGACACCGGTGTTTCGACCTTTGAGGTCTCGTCAGTGTGCGTGGAGACTGTCGACAATGGCTTCAAGACTTAAAAAGCTGCTTATGTCATTTTTGCGTGTTAAATGCAGTGATAGTATCACAGCGATATCTAACACCCAAAAGATGACACTGATAAAGCGATGGCTTCTGACGGCATGTTCTGCTATACAGAGGCCTGTAGGTTAATAGTGTATCTCGTGTAATAGAGCCTTATGAGGCGTCACCTATCAAAACGAATGTAATGTATATGTGTATCTCAAACACATGCATATATGCATATACGATTTACGTATAAATGTATATATGTAAGTCACAGTATTTACATCTATAATGTTTCTCTAGTGGGAGATGAAGGTCATTGCTTGGCACCGTGGCTTTTAACGCCGTACAGGAGGGCTCTTACCGTCGCGGAAAGGAATTACAATAGATGACATACAAACAATCGTTGTATTATTGAACGTTGTTTTGGTCAGCTGAAACGGCGTTTTCCCATGATGCATTATACTGTTCGCCTCAAAACGAATAGAGTTTGTCGGTACATAGTTTGTGCTTTTGTATTACACAATATTGCAAAACATCTAAATGATCCAGACGATTTTGATGAACTTCCGATTGAACAAGATTTTGTGTATATTCAGAACGAGGAGGACCACAACGTAATGTAGAGGTGTGCATCGTAGAAATGCGATAGCCATGGAACTTTTAAGGTTGCGTGAACATAGATAAAAACGTAAATAAATTATTATAAAATTCATTTGTAATAGTGCACATTTAATTAATATACTACTCTAAATTTCCATTAAGGAACAAGACGTCCTGAGATTGATTTGCTACTGCTGTAAAATATTTTTCCTGCGCGATGGCAGCTTTTTCTTGGGCAATGGCTGCTTGTTCTTGTGCTTTGGCCGTTTTCATCTGTTTCACAAGAACAAGCCTTTGCAAAGTAGGTACACTTAAATTTTTGAAGTCGTCGTCGTCCACATTTTCAGGCGGAACTACTTTTCGCTTTGGAGTGACTTGTTCGAGCAAATGGTCATCAGTTTGGGGTTTAACTCCTGCTCCTGTTCCAGCACTTTCAGCCCGTATTGATTTATTCATTAGTACAAACTAGTTTACTTACAAACTTTTTATTATTACCTGGAACTTGATGGAGAACAGGATTTTCCCCTCGATTGTTCCATAACTCGCAAAATTTGCTTTGCCATTTATTAAGAATAATTCTTTTATTTCCAGTCTTCTTTAGGTCCGTCCTCTTCTTTACTTTGCTTTTCATATTGTTAAACTTTTTAATGACCTATAAATATCTTCTATGTTGAAAGCAATAAAAAAGTAGACACGTTTGGGTGTAAAACGGGTCACGGTATAATGTAAAACGAATTTCTCGTCACCCGTTTTACATCCAAACGTGTCTACTTTTTTTGCTTTCAACTGTAAGCGACTGTAAGTGAAAACATTATTTAAATTTACAATACAAATGTAAATATATTTGCCTGTTTAACAGTTGCGATTTTGTTGTAGTTGGTGTTAAACGTCTTCGTCAAGTCTTTCCAACACTTTTCTTCTTGTTTCATTATGTTCGGGGTTTTTCTTTTATCAAACAGTTGAGGATAATCCGATAGCATCGCAGTAAACCCCATTTGCTCGTCAGTTTGCTCTGCCATACCTTTATCCCTATCACTTTCGCTATCACTCATTTTTGATCCATTTTTACCGCTGTCGTTCGACGATGGTTCGACGTAACATGAAACCTAACCTCAAACTGACCAAATACTACCTCTTCGAAGTAAATACTTCGATTGTGTAGTAAATGCTTTATGTTTGTAGCAAGTGCTTCGTTATTGTAGTATTTACTTTATGTACCAATGCAGCAGTTACTTCTAGCAGTAGTACTAGCAAATACTCCGTTTTATTCATACCACCCATGTCATAGAAGACAATTCAGAAAAATAAAATTTTAAATATAAATTTATTTAGTTTTAAATATTCATTTAAATTTCAATCATAGTCTTCCAGAAATGTTCATTCAATTTATTTATCGATTTTTTAATTCATTGCATATATTACGTTGATTTCCTCTTTTAAATATTTTCAAATTCGCTAGCTATTATTTTTCAAATATCATATCTTCTCTTTTCCAACATTGAAATAAAATAATAATAATACTTAACAGTGTATACTTTGCTTTTATTTTAAATTTCCATCATACAATATCGCAGGCACCGTGATAATGAATTACATTGTATGTATTTTCAATGCTTTGAAAATGCAGTCTAAATTATCCCGAAAGAAGACATGATTGAGTTTTTATTTGCCTTGCGAGATGTTCTTGACTTTTATTTATGAGGCAGAATAAAAAGCATAGTTTATCACATAAAGCCGATTTCAACTGCTGCCTCCGAAATTGATGTAACTGTGCTCTCTACTAATCGACGATTAAGCATGTGTATTGAAAATAATGGTGGACACTTTAAACATTTGTTAAGTTGAAGTTTTTTTTTGTTTTATTTTTTGTACTTTCTGATTTAAATATATTTGTTTGTTTTGTTTATATTACTTGATCAATATATTTCCTTATTTATGTTTAGGTATAATAATAGATTATTTTACTTACTTTCGTGTTATAGGCTCAAGGCTGGGATGAATTAGATATCAATTTTTATACCCTTGCGTTACTAATGAGTAAATAATTTGATTATAACTAATGCATTATATTATATTGATTTTTTCTCGTTGTATACTTAGTTCATGAGATATGGAAATTATTTTTGTTGTTTTCCTGCCTGCTAGGTAATAAAGATATTACTACTATTATTATTGTCATTATTTTTTTTCAATGTCGGAAGACAAATAATTTAAAAATAGCTAGAGAATTTGAAAACATTTAAAAAGATTATCTAACGTTACATTTGCAATGAATTAAAAAATCGGTGAGAAGATTGAAATGAATACATTTATGGAAGAGTATGATGAAAATTCAAGTGAAAGCGAACTATACACTGTCTAGTGACCCTCTTAATATTAAAATAAAATTATTACTCGTAATAAATATAAATTTATATTTAAAAATTTTATTTTTCTGGATTGTCTTCGTATGACTGACATCATTCTCTTCAGTTTTTTATGTGCTTCAATACTACGAAATTAAAAATATATCGTTCCATTTAAAATCTTAAAGAAAAAACAAGTATCTAATATACATAAATTGATAACAGCGCCCCCTGTTACATTTCTTGACAACCACGTAATTTCGTACTACATACTCTTCAATTCTGTGTAAAATTCTACATCTAATGAGCCCAGAAACATTAAAATTCGTTGAGGCAAACCGAAACTAAACCTAGAGGCATACCTCCCTCCACCCTCCCCTTCGTATGGGAGTTAGGTCAAAAAGTTTCAAATGAAAATTCTATAAAAAGGCCTGAAAATGTTGCCAGTAAAAATTTAAATCTAACTTAATCTAGAATTTAATGAAAAATTTTCAAATTTTTAATTAATCTTGAGAATTGCCCCCCCCCCCGTGATCATTTTGGAAACTTAAACATATTTTTGTTGAAATTCACGTGGTCAATTTTACTACTACTTTTTCGCCAGGTTGTACTATGAACGGTTGCCGAGATATGGCTGGTAGCCGAGCTTAAACAGACACCCGGTATATTCAAAAAAACGACCTTAAAATATAACTAACATACAATAACTCCCAATTTTAACATAAACATATCCCAAAAATGTAAAAGCTAATACAAATGACAATTACGCATGCTGCGGATTCAAAGAATTTCAAATACCAGTCCATCGGTTAGAACTCTGTTCTAAACGGTTCTTGAATTACAGTTCTAAAATAACGAATATTGAACTAATAATTTTCAGAGTTTGTAGCTCCAGACCTGCATGATTTATACAGTTTTTATTCAAATGACATGCACACTAGTTCTGGAACTGCTCAGAACTGAGGGTTCGAACAAACCTTACGTTGATTGCAAAAAAATCTTGAGATGATTTAGTAATACCTTGGAATAAGTTTGCTAAATGTAAATATAGGACATTCAACTATTTTTTAAAAGTTATTCCTATTATATGTTATGTATTACTTTTTTAGTTATATTTTTGTGTTTGGTATTGCCGAATATGGACAGATTAGCGAGTGAGCAGTTCAAACCATACAAATGCGCTGCTACCTGATGATTTAAAACACCTTCCCATCCAAAACTTCAAGAGAATTGTAATGGATCAAAAATATTACTCTTTTCAATAGTACTTCATGGACTGTTTCAAAATTGATATTATTAACTTAATTTTTGAATTTTCTTTATAAGTTAGAGAAATGTAGATATTGTGAATTATTATATATTTGTTATTATTTATTATTAGACGAATTGCAAAAGCTATAATAATATATAAACTGACAATGCATGCATATGTTTATACATAAATAAATGGTATCATTTATTTAATATATATGTATTAAACAATGACCCATTTGGGTGGTTTGACATATGTATATACCTTTTGTTTTAAGTGTACATCTGTGAAAACATTATACTACATTTTATGTGACATTCATATTTATTTCGTGAAATAAACTTCTTGTTATTTTGTTCAATCAACACCTGTAGTTTTCATTGTCGATATCTTATTTCTTAAAGAAGTAGTTTATTAAAACCAATCACAGTGAGCAGCTAGCGGACAGATATCTTGTAAACTGATCAAGTATATAAGCGAGATATGGTGAACTACTAGAAGCGTTAATGACGTCCAGCCTTGCTAAGCTACGAGGGTCGGTTAACAAGTTTATGACCTTAGGGCTATAAATGGCTAGGACGGTAGGTAAGTAGACAAAAACAACATTTCTTCGACACAAGAACATTTTTTTATGGTAAGATAGTTAGGCTCATTTGTCAAAATAAGCCCATATTTGGAAATGAACAAGTGGAAATTAACATGCTGGGACATTTACAAGCATATTCGCTTGCGCCTATTAGCATAGCATCTGCTGATTTGGGAGTTTCTTAGTCCTCGTTCCAAGCAGTTCTGTGTTGTCATAGGACTCATAGGTTCATATGTTCTCTTGAATTATTCTATTATTTTCATCATAAATCGCAAGCAAATCTAACACAACATTCGGATAATTTTTCATAATTAAAATTGGATGTACTAACCGAAATAATAAGAGAACAATGACAGCAATTTTTCTAAAAGTCTACTACCCTTGAGAAAAAGAAACATAATATTTCTGTTAAAACATACAAATAACACAAAAAGGACACTAAATAGGATTACAAAATATCATAAATGATCCTAAAATTCAATTTTATATTGTTTTTGCCAATAGAAATGGTAGATGCCATCTGAGAAAAAAAAGTTTTTGACATTTTTTGTTTGTTAACTTGAAAACTAGTTGGTGCTTAAAACATAGCAAAATTTTCTATTTTAGAGCAAAATATTAGTCACATTTTTAGGAATAACGTAAAACAATTCTATCTACTTATTTTTAATGGATCAGGTGTCTGCAACCATGATCTTTTTGGGGTCCTGGCCAGAGCTGATATAATAATTTCGCTTGAGCTGATCGATCTGGTCTTATAGTCAGATTACGAGAAGTAATATCAAATGGTAAAGGACTGCACTGTGTCTACACTGAGAATTAAGCTCTTTCCCCAAAGACTTTACTTTTCAAAATGGATTGTATTATGAAAAGTGTTTTGACCAAAGACTCATATTTTTAGAAAAAATTGTGAAGACATGGAATCTGTATATGATAATCTTCTTTATCACGTAGAAGTAAGAAGGCTTTATAGATGGGTAATGTTATGAAGAGTTTTTTAATCAACAGCAGAACTGTTGATGTACTTACAAGATGAGAATTCAGCAAATGGAAGCCTTTTTTCCAGTAATCTTTGGTTTCTTAAGCTGGATTTTCTTGCTGTCACAATAATTTCGCTTGAGCTGAATTTTGGTTTTATATAATGGACGGGCTGAGCGGCCGATCTGCAGTCTGCGTTTGCTATACATTTGCGGAATTTCTGAGCCGGCCATCTTGTGAGTGACAGATTAGAATGGGGGGGGGGTACCCAATCTATATCAAAACGTGAAGCTAGTGCCCTCCTATTCTCTTCTTAGACCATTTATACATATAGACACGCCGTTTTCCGTCCCGCCTTGAATACGAACCGAAGCAAACATAACGCAGGCATGTGACGTCATGGGTGGGCTTGTTTCTGCTGTTGTTGTATGTCTAACGTCCGTTTTAACGTTATAGATACAGTGTTAATATTAATTAAATCGTTCTAATTTTAATTATGGTACAATCCTGTAGTGCGTATAACTGCAACGAACGACACAAACGTGGGACAGACATATCATTTCAACGCTAAGTATAATAATGCTGCTATTAAATAAAGAAGAGATTGTAGCGTCTAGTGTTGTGAGTGTGATAATTATCATCAATTATTGTTAATATAAATGATGAAAAATGTGTTAATTATCATGATATTTATTACTTAATAATTAACGTATTAATTTACAACAAATCAGTAGCAAATAAAATTTGAACATTGACTTCTTCGAAATGCGCCGTGAGAAGTTCAAACCATCGAAATATTCTAGATTTTATTATAAAAGTTTTTTTGAAATTTCTACCGGAAGTAGGTCTTTTACTCTTATCGAAAATCAGTTCTTTGCAAATATTTCGCAAACCATACCTTTTAGACAGGTAGATTACGAGGATAAAAGTATTTAGAACTTAATCTCCAATACTTTTTGTATTAAATTTTTTTCAAATTTTGGACCGGAAGTAACACTTTTATCGCATAGCGATTTTTTGCAAATGTGTCGTAAATTCTATATATATTTATCAAGAGTATAAAAGTTTTTAGAGCTGGATTTGGAATATCTTTTGTATAACAAAATTTCAAAATTCGGCCCGGAAGTAATACCTTTACTCTCAGCGACTAGCATTTTCTTGCAAATATCTCACAAAGTATGCATTCTGTGAGATTAAGAGACTAGAAGTACTTAGAATAGGATTTTAAATAATTTTTGTATAAAAGAATTTTCAAAATTCGCACACATTTACTCACAGGCTTATTTTTTTAAGAGGATAAATGTATTTAAAGCGTAATTTAGAACAACTTTGCATAATTTGAAATTCATATATTGTATAAGAAAGTCGTGTGGTGCCCACACCTCATTTTTTCTTAATAATAAATGTATACCACAAATTGCTTTGAGTTTTGTTTTTGAATAACCACAAGTAGATGGAATTTGATAAAAATTTATAGTTATTTCAGGTAAGTACGATAGGGTACGATAAACGACATTTCTGGGTTATATATTCAGATTTTGTTTTACCAATATCCTTCAAATAAGAAGATTGGGGTTTTTAATAAATTAAAATGAAGGATATTCTTTACTTTTGTAGTCTAGGTATGTAGTTAAATCGTGCCCACCCGTGACGTCATCCGCGTAGAATTATGTTTGCTTCACTGCTTGATAGTTAAGGGGTGTCTATATGTTTAAATGGTCTAAGATAAGATTCTCTTTCGCGCTAAATTTGCCGTCCATTTTAGAAATATCAAGGATAAAATTGTTGTCCTATATTTACATTTAATCTGCCCAAACTTTGCGTGGTCTGTCGTAAATTTTCTAGATGATGTTCTTAGATATACATTTAGAAAACGCATTTTTTAAAATATTTGTCCATGCAACTAATTTTAGTAATAAATTACGAATATGTAAACTTAATACTTATGCATTCAACAACAAAAAATCCACATATTTGAAATGCTAATATTAGGACTAAAAGTTGTTAATTTTCAAACACATTGTAGCTCTTTATCTAGAATCAAATCATCACATTCTATCAAAGAAAAACTATAAAGAAGTTGCATCCAAAAGATATAGTCACGTTCAAAAAATTCATACTCATTTTCATCTAATCACAACATCCAAGAACGACAAACATAACAAATAACAATAGGTACGTAATAATGAAGGAACCACATACATGACATGTATACCCAATAAGTACATACAGGATTCCTTACATGAGTCTTGCTGAACTTTTTCTTCGGCAATAACGAGTCCCGCTTGCTCCGTCACCGGCAGATGTTGCTCCAGAGCGTTAACACAATTCAACATACTCCTGTAACATATAACAGTAAATAGAGTGAGTTTTAAATCTGTGCTATTTCAAGCAAAACACAGTTGAAGTTTAGCATGGAATATTAGTGATAGTAGGGATCGGGCAGATCTGTTCCATAACTTGCTGTATCTTGATAAAATATGTACAGTTGATCTTTATTTTATAATATACAAAGTATAATATTTACTATTTGTTTTCCGTATTCAAACTTATAAATGCATCAAATAAATTATTCAAATCATGTATACAGACCTTCAAGAATATAAAAATATCATGCAGGGTTTTGAAGAAACAAATAAGTGATGTTTTTAAATGAATGCAATGTCTCTTCGTGTTATTAAAAAATATGTTAGTTTATAACTTATATATAAATTAGTTTAATTAGTAAGGAATATGTGGTCGATTTTCAATAATTTATGAATCGTATGAACATATTATAATATATTCCTGGAATATTTCACTTACCCTGAAATAATTGATAAATGTAAGTTATTAGAATATTAAATAATAAATGTTGTTATAACCTAGGACTAACACTAGAAAGCCGGAAAATTCCCCAACAAGAAAATTTTCCGACTGGAAGATTCCCCTAGCAACAATTCACCGAATGGTGTGTTTCCAGATAGATATACAAAATGAGGGATTTTCCATCACACTTCATCCCAGCTTAGAATGAGCGGTATAAGTCTTCAAATATTGATGTGTATCTTTCGATATTTTCATCTGCTTTCTGATTTATTTTAGTAAAATGTCTACGATTCTTTAAGAGGGATCTCTACTCCCAGCCGCTGAGGCCACTGTAAACAGTTTGATTTCCCCATAAAATTAACTGTAAATATCAGTCAATTTTTAATTTTTTATACCAAAATGAAAGAGAATTCGAATATCTATGTACGCCTAGTAATATTTTTTCTAAAAATATTTTAGAAGTTATAATTAGTAGCAGAAGTAGGTCAATATTAGACATTTTGTCGAATTTATTTTGAAATAAATAAAACGAAATTCAAAATTTTACTACTAAGCGTTCGTAAATTTGAGTTTTCTCTACAAATTGATGTAATTATTTAAAGCATTGGTTGAAATTTGATCTTAATTTTAAGGGGAAATCGAAACCCCTGCAGTGATAATGTTTATGATTTTCGTTCATTGTTAAATGGACTGGCCCGTCCAGTAGAGATCCCTCTTATTATTATTTAAAAATATTGAGAGAATCCTTTTTTAACCTATATTGAAGTTTTTTTATTAAAAGATCACGATCAAAAAGATCGAATGCTTTAGATCAGTGGTACTCAAACTTTCCAAATTTTAACGAAAAGGCGCTTTAAACCTTTTCGTTAAAATTAAAATAAAACACACTAGGATGTTTGGAAATTTTCACTATGTTTACTAAAAAAAAAAAACTACAGCTGTTTCGCTACACAGTAGCTCTTTAAGTGATATCTTTAAACTAAAATATTAGCTACAATCAAAACGAAAATGAAAAGTGTAAACACATGAATGTTAAAAACTAACATCAAGCAGTAAATAAATGTTAGTTTTTAACATTCATGTATTTACACTTTTCATTTTCGTTTTGATTGGTGACGCCACATAAGGCTATATTACACGGGATACACTATTAACATACAGCTTTTCTGTGTCGTCTTTTGGGTGTTAGATGTCGCTGTGATACTCTCACTGCATTTCACACGCAAAACTGACATAAGTAGCGTTTCAAGTTTTAAAGTCATTGTCGACAGTCTCCATGTACACTGATGAGGCCTCAAAGGCCGAAACACCGGTGTCTGTGCGTTCGATTGTCGGCAATGGCACTTATTGTATGTGTGTATCCCAAACACATGCATATATGCATATACGTTTTACGTATAAATGTATATATGTAAGTCACAGTATTTATTAACTACAATATACAACATTTATATCAGAAAGTAAAAGTAACGTAAAGAACGTTTTATTATGGGAAATTCTCTTTCACCTTTACTAGCGAAAATCTTTATGGACCACGGGGAAACTACTATTTTTGACATTGAAAGACACACGAAGAATATTCTGTTTTGTATAGATTTACTCTAAAAAGTGTAAATAACAAAGTTCTCTTTTCTATTTACCATAAAGAATCTCATACAGACACTAGTATAGACAATAAATCAGATAATTAATATTCCAATGTCCAATGAAGACTTTAACAAAGAATACACCATTAAACAAATCGCTTATAACAACGGCTATGAACCGAACCTAATAGACAAATTAATCTCAAAGAAATCATACAATAAATTATTAGGTGAGATATACCCTGCCACTAATGAGGAGTCAGACAAAAAGTTTAAATCATTCACTTATATAAGTCAAGAACAAGAATAATTATCAAAATTCCTTAGAAAAGAAAATATTAACATTGCTTACAAAACAAATAATAATTTATCTAAGTATATCAAAAATAATAAAGAAAAACTACTAAAGACAAAATCAGGAATCTATAAGCTATCTTGCGGATCATGTACTAAAACATATATTGGCCAGGCAGGAAGAACTTTTTAAAAAAATGTATCACAGATAAATACTGTTCCTATATTAATCATAAAAGCGATTCTACCTACGCCAAACATTTAATAAAGAATGACAATTACTGTAATTCATAATTTGATATTCGCCAAATAGAAAATAAAGTTAAAAAACTAAGTTACTTATTTTAATTAATTAACAAACTCAAAAATTCAGAAATAATATTAAATGACAAATTATACCTTAATTCGTCCCCATTATTAAATATGTTTAGTATCTGAGAAGGGTATTTCCATGTAGTTATGTTCAACAGTTAAACTTGTACCCCCACAAATTAGATATAGTTATGTTTACAAATAGCAATTAAGTTAATAGTTCTAAGAATTTCCAATTTTGTATGTAATACCTGATATAATAGTTGTATATTGTAGATAATATTTTAGATTAAAGATATCACCTAAAGAAACTACAGCTGTAGTGTTTTTATTTTAGTAAATGTAGTGTAAATTTCCAAACATCCTAGTGTGTGTTTTATTTTAATTCGAACATGGATTTACATCAAGCAGAGGTAGAAACAATTCGAGAATCGCCCTTTCGTTATGAATTTTGTTTAAGGCCCTTTTTTTACCAAACCCAATTTTATTTGTAGAAAATAAAACAACAACAACACGCAATTTAAATTCAAAATAGAAAATGTGGTTGTTACTTGCGCTATCTGTGATTAAATAGGACAAGTTCTTTATTCTTTATTTTCCAAAACTTTCAGCATGAAGAAAAAAAGATAGTACGGTACTAGATCTTTCTAAACTTTCTGGAATCATCCGTTCGCACTCATATAATCAGCGAAACATCCCTTTAAGTTTTATATGTTATCTGTGCTATTTCCATCGTTTCGATTCTGAACAACCTTTTTGGCAATTCTTTCCGCTCGGATGCTTCTTACTGGGTCAAACTATTAAAACCTTTGGGGATGACATTATTGTTTCTTGGTTTGTAAGGAAAGGTTAGGTGGTTAGCTTCCTAGGCAAGTATGACCATGGGCTTTTCATATTATCTAAAAGGCGGAAAAGTGTGGAGTCATACGCAAATATCAGTCAAGTTAATAAAGATTAAATTTTAGTCATGAAAATTAGTAATGGGATGCTTTCATTTGAAGTCATTAGTAAGATTTCTGGTTGGTGTCATTGCCACATCCACATTTGCAATATTCGCTTTTTTCTTTTCCATCGTACCTTTGAAAGTAAGAGATTTTATAAATATCAACATATATTCTGAAAAATTAAATTAGTGCTTTCTGTAAGAAAAATGACTTTTTTTTTAAATAAAATCGCTCAATCTAGTTCAAAATATATTCAATTAATTGTTCTGTATCCCTTAATAGCATCAACATAGATCTGTCCGTCGGATCTTTTGGCTTACGCCATTGATTTTCATCCATATGAATTAAATCAACACTTCTGGCTCAAATTCATTACTTACAAAATAGAATTAGAAATTTAAAAATAAAGAGCTTATTATGATGTTTATATCTAATATTTTCTATATTTTATAACATGTTTTATTCATTGCTTATAATTAGCTATATCTATTATAATGAAATTTAAAGAAACAATAATAACCGCTCTTACGGGGCAAACAACCCCACGTTAAAGTTTAGAATTTCTATCCTTATTTAGTCATCGAGATTGGAAAGAAATGAGTATATATACATTCTAGGTGCCGATGTCCTTGATAACGCGACTCAAAAGATCCGATGGACAGATTAAAATATAATTATAAGATATTTTTTAGTGATCGTTTGAAAATCGAAAATCCATCCAAGATGTAAGTATTTACTTCAAAAGCATGCTTTTTCTCTTGAAAATATGTAATTGGCATTTAAAAATATATATCTTTATCTCTAAATAAAATACCTTCAGATAATAAATAATAACACAATCAAAATAACTTAAAAAATATATTTAAAAAAATACATTCATAAAACTAAAAGAAACAATACAATATCTTAAAATACGAAATTACAAAAGGAAATGCATAATTAAGTTTGGATTTCCGCCTTTTCGCCCTCCTTGGAATCATTCGTATAACTTACTCTGCTACTGAAATGAAAGAAAAACATACAAAATTAAATTAAAATAATATACATATATCAAAAAGCAATAGGAAAGTAAAAAAAATATTTTTAATTTTGCAGCAGAATTTCACTATTATGATTAATAGGAGTTCCGTTACGTACGGTTTTGAGACCATTACTTTTTCGGATATTCTTTTCTTGAGAGTTTTCATACGACTATCTCAAGTATATTAATTTTAAAAAAGACATTGCATAAATTTAAGTAACTGTAAGGTATTCCATTGTTATCGTTTTAAAACATTCATATTCATATTATTACAAAGAAATTTTAAACATTTTGTTACTTTCGCTAAGTCTCACATGATGAAACTGTGCAGAAACGAATAATTTCTTACGTTTACTTGCCGAGATACAAATTTATAATTGTTCACTTGTATGTTATGCTAAGTGTTTAATAAGTTGATTTGAGTTCCAAAACAATTTAATAAAAGTATATCCACTGAAATATATACTTATCAATGCAATATCATTTCAAACATAATATAATGATTTTTTTCATAACATAACATTCGAAAATATGTCATATTAAAGACATAAGAGTCATGACAAAAACATAATTGACAAAATAAAATACGTTTATCCATGATATTAATTCTTAACTTGTGTATTCGAAAGGACATATTAGAAAAATTGTTGCTTTAATAATTTAACGTAAATTTACTTCTTTAATTCTTAATCAATAATTTAATGTCGCAGCGCATATGTGTATGGTGGATAGGCGTGTCATTATTCCTTCATTGTAATTCCTTTCAAGATTATTGCTGTTTATGTCTTCTAGAAAACATTTAGTAGAAAATGCTTCGTCTTTATAAATCATGTTATATCTTGAATTGGTTTATTTCATATATTCGGAATTCGTATATTTTGAGAAAACATAATTTGGTCAATACTTGTAATTTCATTAATAAATTTAAAGTTTGGATGAGTTTATTTATTTTCTTCGCTTAAATATATACAGGGTGTTTAAAAAAGATGCGGCAATATTAAAGGGGTTGATTGTCCAGGTCATTTTATACAAAAAAGTTTATAATAAACAAGGTCCGCAAACGCTTCGTTACCGATCTACAGCGTGTTGAAGTTTAATTAAAAGAAACAGTAAAAATTAGATTTCTCCAAGACGGCATTAAAGATCATAATGAAATTTTAGGCGTGTTATTTTTCAACAAAAAAAATAGGACGCCGCTGATTTCTCTAAAAATAAAAATATGTTTCTATTCTTTGTTCAATTGTGAAGAAAAAAGCTCTCTTAACTTTTTATCGTACGACGTAACGTTTTTTAGTAAAAAAAAAACACATTTTAGTGCATGTACATTTATCATGCTTACAAAAATATTTTTAAACAGTCCTGTTTTATTCACTGACATATTGAATGATATATGATTAATAATTTTGTATGTGTCGAATTTGTTGAATTTCCTTATCATGAATCGCTATACAAATGCAGAGATGATCGACATGCACTACATTTATGGACTTGCTGATGGAAATGCATTAGAAGCTAGGCGGTTGTATACTGAAAGATTTCCTGGCCGTATTGCTCCTGATAGAAAAACTTTCGAAAGTATTCATCGGCGTCTTTATGAAACAGGCACATTAAGACGAAATGGAGGAGCAGGAAGGCCAAGGGCAGCAAGAACGGTAGAGCTGGAAGAGGATGTGCTAGACATGATTGAAGAAGATCGAGGTACTTCTACTCGAAAAATTGCTGACGCTTTGGATGTAAGTAATGGGACTATTTGGCACATTCTGAAGGAAAATTTGTTGTACCCATTCCATATACAACGCGTTCAAGCATTACTTCCTGCTGATTTTCCTCCTCGCATTGCATTCTGTCAATGGCTTTTGCAGAAAATGGTTCAAATCCCTCAATTCCTGATGTTGATTCTGTTCACCGATGAAGCGAATTTTTCAAGAAATGCAATACGCAATTAAGTTTGGCTTGGGATTGTGGGTGACTGCCTAATTGGACCGGTATTTTTACCAAGGAGACTAACCGGAGAGGTGTATCGCAACTTTTTGGAAAACACGCTCCCTGGATTTCTGGAGGACGTACCATTAGCAATTAGAGATGCAATGTGGTATATGCACGATGGCGCACCAGCCCACTTTAGCCAAGTAACTCGTGATTTCTTAACACAAGCATACGGAAATCGCTGGATTGGCCGAGGTGGACCACACTTATGGCCTGCACGATCCCCGGACTTAAATCCCCTGGATTTTTTCCTGTGGGGCCATTTGAAGTCATTGGTGTACGCTACTCCATTGGAAAACGTAAAAGACTTAAGACATCGAATCATTGCTGGGTGCAACTCAATTGAAACCGATCCTGTTGTTTTTGAGAGAGTTCGCCAGTCGATGAGGAGAAGATTGGATTCTTGCATCCGAGCTCGAGGTGGTCACTTTGCACAGTTATTGTAATTTTTGCTTGCTAAAATTGTTGGTATGGTAAAATATTTGTTTTTGCCCTTAAATAAAACCCTTGTTATTTAAAAAAAAAAAATCTGTAATAAATGTACATGCACTAAAATGTGTTTTTTTTACTAAAAAACGGTACGTCGTTAAGAGAGCTTTTTTCTTCACAATTAAACAAAGAATAGAAACATATTTTTATTTTTAGAGAAATCAGCGGCGTCCTATTTTTTTCTTGAAAAATAACACGCCTAAAATTTCATTATGATCTTTAATGCCGTCTTGGAGAAATCTAATTTTTACTGTTTCTTTTAATTAAACTTCAACACGCTGTAGATCGGTAACGAAGCGTTTGCGGACCTTGTCTATTATAAACTTTTTTGTATAAAATGACCTGGACAATCACACCCCTTTAATATTGCCGCATCTTTTTTAAACAGCCTGTATATGTTCCCAAAAACATACCGATAAACTTTAAGGGGCGGTTGGGGACATCAAAACAAACACTTTTTGTTTAATTAACAATGTCCGCAAATTAGCCATATTAGCATAAAACAGGAAAAATTGTTTTGGTATTACATATTTTACAAAACAAAAAAAAATTAGGATGACATTAATAAATCAGTTTTTGTTCATGTTATCTTTTGACAAATAAATGATGGTTTACAAAAATTGTTGAAAATGTCGGTCATTAGATTGATTTCTTCGGTTCATTGACACGCTGACCCTATGAAATAATCCGGGAATAGCTTCTACATGTGAACAATGTGAACAACTCGCCATTATTCTTGCTAGGAGATCTTTCTCATTACATATAGGTGTTTCGTAAACTAAAGTTTTCAGATAACCCCAAAGGAAAAAATCCCCCTGGTCCGCGCGTTCTCCTGATCTCAACCATATTGATTTTTTCCTTTGGTTTTAGCTGAAATCTTTTGTTTACGAAACACCTATTCGTAATAAGGAAGATCTCCTAGCAAGAGTAATGGCGAATTGTTTACATGTAGAAGCTGTTCCAGGATTATTCCATAGGGTCCGCGAGTTAATGAGCCGACGAAATCTTTGTATTGAAGCGAATGGTCGACATTTTCAACACTATTTGTAAACCATCATTTATTTGTCAATAAAACAAAAAATAACATGAACAATAACTGATTTATTAACGTTATCCTAATTTTTTTTTTGTAAAATAATACCAAAACAATTTCTCCTCTTTTATGCTAAAATGGCTCATTTGCGGACATTATTTATTAAACAAAAAATGTTTGTTTTGATGTCCCCATCCGCCACTTAAAGTTTGTCGGTATGTTTTTGAATTTTGTAATATCTCGAAAATTACGCATCGTACAGAAAAAATGCCGAATTGACCTTTAATATCTCCGAACGGGGCATCCGTTAGTACTAAATTACGTTCACGCCCATATCCGCCGTGGGCAGGGCGGGCAGCAAATTTTTGCTAGAAACCTTTTTATCGCAGATTCGGATGATACGTCGAAAGATACGTACGATTTGTCTGAATCTTTTTTTCGATTCGCGATAGATGGCGCTATAATCGCAAGAAATTGAACAGTAATCCAAACATTTTTAAAAAACCTTAGTTACCTCTGATAAACACAAACGTCAAATAATAACCTCTTTTAATTCGGAATTTTGTGAGAATTATCTATTGTACGTCAGTTGCAGAAAGTAGTAGGTACCTAATAAAGATTAACAAGGAAAAATTTATTTTGTTATTCATTGTAAAAATGGACGTGTTAACCTTACAAGAAAAACTTGAAATGGTTTTTGTTTATGGAGAATCTAGCAAAAATCTTAATAATTCTGTCAGACTGTATAAAATATAAAAAAAACAAAGATACTACGTGACCGTCGCGTCGTTGTTCCTGGGTTACCTACACTAATAGTAGTTTATTAACCAACCACACCACCCACAGGAGGTGGGGGGAGGGGGGTAATTGTAATATCAAAATAATAAAGAAAAAAGAAAAAAAATACTAAATACGTGTTTCTCTGTTTTTTTTTTGAGTAGTGTTCAATGATTACTGCGCCATCTGTCGCGAATCGAAAAAAATTTTTCATACAAATCGTAGGTATGTTTCGACGGATCATCCGAATCTGCGATAAAAATAGGATTTACAATTTAATATTTCAAATTTGCTGCCTGCTCTGCCCATGCGATGTATGGGGGTGAACGTAATTTAGTAATAGCGAATGCCCCCTCGCAGATATTAAAGTTTCGATTCGGCAAATTTTTCTTTACGATGCGTATTTTTCGAGATATAACAAAATTCCAGGTTAAATGAACCACCTGGTATATATATATTTATCAACGCTTTCGATTTGTTGAAGCTAAAAATTACAGAAGTATGTGCACGTTTTGTAATGATACTACAATAAATATGGAATAAGCAAATTAGAAACTGTCTTTAGAAAAATAACAAATCAGTCAGTATCAAAAGACATTTGCATAAATAGAAACTTTTCCAATTCTCTTATGCCTATTAACGGTTGGTAAACAAAACAAAATAAGCATTCACCTTTCCAATCTTTTCCTATCGACAAGATAACAATACAATACAAATCAAGTTTTACTCAAATTTGGACAGAGTTTTGATCAAAATTGCTTTCATAGTATTTTCGTTTGAAACCAACAAGCTTCCAATGACAAGTGCCACAGCTTGGACAGTCCATGTGGCACGATAATAATGGAACACCTCGTATTTGAGTAAATACACATAAATAAAGTAAAAAAAAAAACACAAAAACGTTGATTTTTATTGAAATAAAAAAGATATAGACGGAAAAATAGTTATGAATGCATTTATAAAAAAAGTCGAAATATACTAAATTATTATTAATTAAATTATTAAATTTAGATGAAATAATATTCGTTTTACTGATGTACCAATTTATACAAAATCTTTATCATTAGCACTGTCTGGTATTGCTTCAAAATGAATCGAGAAAGTGATAGACATGTTTAAGTATAATTAACATTTTATTATGATTTTCACCGTTTTTATTTTGCGCTTTGGAGGATTTGTACTAGCCACGAACAGTTGTTCAAAATAGAGTGGTAAATAACATAATTAAAGGTACTATTAATATATTGAACACTTGCCAAGATACTAAATAGAATGTAATGACAAAATAGTTTATCAAAACTATATGTACATTTCATGTGCACTGCACACATCATCAGTAGTAACTGCTTAAACGTATATTTATAAGTTAAAATATCCTATGTATTGAACAAAGTGTAAAGAAGTATTAGGGGTAGGGGCGACAAATATTGCGAATAAATGACCTAAATAAAATCACTGAGCTAAGGGTATCATGGTTGGTTTATCTTAAAACTATTACATATTTTCGAGAAAGAAAAAGAATTGTCAATAAAGCAATGTACCGAAACAAACAGGAACAAAGGACGAAAAAGGGGGTTGGTTGGATTAGAATATGCATGTAGTTAACATTAACTAACATTAACTAGAATAATGTACATCTTAACAAATTTGTTTCTTAATTATTTGATAATGTCGGTACACATGCTAATAGTTTATTGTTGAGGGGTGAAATATCATTATTAAGGAGGTTATTTTTATGTTTTTTCATATATGTATATGGCTTCCCAGATATCTAAATTTCTGTTACTACTTTTTTTGACTAGTTTTACATGAGCCATGTTCTTTATAACGGGTTTGGACATTTTCGACATTGAGGCTTTTTGAAACATTTTATATACCCAATATCCATCAATAAAGTTCACGTATGAATTAGAAAAAGGAAGTTTACCCTTTCTAGATTTAAAAATCTCTATAGTAGACAAGAAATTTGAATTTGACATTTACATAAAAGAAACACATACAGACAATTACATTCATAAACAGTCATACACTTTTCACAACTATAAAGAGAGTAGTTTTTATTTTTTAATCAATAGATTATTGTCAATCCCTGTTTCAAAAATTAATTTTAAGAAAGAACTAGACTACATATTTAAAGTCGCAGAATCTAACGGTTTTGACAAACAATTGGAATTGAAGATTAAATACAAACTTGAAAAGAAAAGGCTAAAACCACACTAACGCCGACACTTTGAAAAACAACAGAAAATATTGCACAATTTCATTTCACAAAAGTTGGCAAAACAAACTATTTAAAAAATACAATTTAGTAGCAGCATTTTCCAACAATAATAAGTTACAGCATTGTCTAAAAACAAAATTAGTTAACACAGAACCGTTGAAAGAATCGGGTATTTACAAAATAAATTCCAAATCCGTTATAAGGACCATATGGCTCATGTAAAACTACACAACGTTGAAAAATCAGCATTAGCTCTACATCACATAGACACAGGTCATAACTTTAATTTAGAAAACGTAAAATTAGTCACAAAAAGTAGTACTAGAAATTTAGATAACTAAAATAAAATAACCCCCTTAATTGATATTTCACCCCTCAACAATAAACTATTAGCATGTATACCAACATTATCAAATAATTAAGAAACAAATTTGTTAAGACGTATATTATTCTAGTTAATGTTAAATACTTACATATTGTAATCCAGCCAACCTCCTTTTTCGTCCTTCTTTTCCTGTTTGTTTCGGTACATTGCTTTATTGACAATTCTTTTTCCTTCACGGAAATATGTAAAAGTTTTAAGACAAACCAACTATGATACCCTTAGGTCAGTGATTGTATTAATTTATTCTCAATATTTGTCACCCCTACCCCTAATACTTCTTTACAATTTTTTGTTGAATACATAGGATATTTTAAATCATAAATAAACGTTTAAGCAGTTACTACTGATGATGTGTGCAGTGCACATGAAATGTGTACCGGGTGGCCAACTAAGAATGGCCGCCGGCTATATCTCAGAAACCAGTAGTTATATTGCTTCCGGGTAAAAGAAATGCTAGTAAAACAGCCCAAGAGAAAATGCTGGAAATTATTTTGGAGTTTGTAAAATGTCCGCTAGGGGGCGTAACAGTCAGGATCAATGTTAAAATTTAGAATTTCTTCATATTTTTACAAATTGAGAGGTTTTGAAAATTTTTAAATTTCATTCCTTACACATTCTTTAATACTTTTAGTCTTGCACATTTTTTACTATCTAGTGAAATAAAGTGGTGGGGGCAGTTCAAATGTTTCTTTAAATTAACTAGGATTACTCTCGTTTGGCCTAACCGATTTGAACAAGTTTAGTCTCGTTTAAAAGAGCGTTATTTGTTCTACTAACTGAACTTGTGTTTTCGTATCTCGGACTTTTGCCGTCATCGGTAGATGGCGTTAACTAAAATATAAGCAAATATTAGGCTTCTTTTCAAAAAAGTTAAATAGAATGATACGTTTCTTTTTAGATGAGAAAATAAAGAATTAAAGCCTCAATATTTCGGTAAAAAAACCAAATTTGTATGTTTTTTACAACAGATATTCACAAAAATAGATGAAAATGCATGAATTCTTTTGTTTTAATTGTCTTTTTTTTATTACATATATATCTATATAATAAATTCTATTTTTTGTTTATCTTCTTCAGTAAAATTCTAACATGCAGACCAAATAGTAAAATTTGACAAAAGCGGAAGAAATATAAAAGGCATTCCTGTAATATCGATGCAAAATACATAGATATATTAAATAAAAAAAATGTATACCATTTTGTACTTCCTGTTTAAGAAACCAAAATTACATGAATGTAATTTTATGCTAAACGTTCGAAAACATGTCTAAACAACCGTTATGCTTAAAAATATTAAAACAAACTGTAGGAGATAAAGCAAATCTAACAAAGGCCTTACAAAAAATCTCGAAATAAAATTTATTTTATTTTTAACTTAAAATTATCTTTCAATATATTTTGGACCGTAGTTCTACAAATGCCCAACACTCTACTTATGGTTCTGGTCCCCACATGTGGACTAAATTCAATATATGCTAATACTTTTATAGCATTTTCCTAGGTTCGGCCAGTAGGTTGGCTTCTATACACCGGAAGATTAATACTTCCGGTGGTCCTAAGCTTTTCCGCTAACCTACGAAAAACACTGTTTTCCCAAACACAAAAAAGTAAACGAAATCAATCAAAAACTGACAATAATATTTATTTTTGACAACTCGTCGTTTTAACACAGTGAGAGCTATTGTTTTATTGTTTCATAGCTTACTTTTTTTTTTATTTTTAATGGTATATTTTTTGGATTAAAATAAGTATTAAAAATAATCTTGCTTTATTATCTTTCAAAATAGTTGAGCTTCATAAAAAAGGCCAGTAAGATAGGATAATTCATGAATTTTTATCTATTTTTGTTAATATCTCTCGTTCTAAAAAACATATAAATTTGGTTTTTTTACCGAAATGTTGAGGTTTTAATTCCTTATTAGCTTATGTAAAAAAAAAACATATAATTGTACTTCACTTTTTCGAGAAAAAGCCTAATATTTGCTTACAATTCAGTGAACGCCAACTACCGGTAACGGCAAAAGTCGGAGATACAAAAGCACAAGTTTAGATTGTAGAGCAAATAACGCTCTTTTAAATGAGACTAAACTTGCTCAATTCGGTTAGGCCAAACGGGAGTACCTAGTTTTTTTAAAGAAACATTTGAACTTCCCCCACTACTTTATTTCACTAGATAGTAGAAAATGTGCAAGACTAAAAGTATTAAAGAATGTGTAAGGAATAAAATTTAAAAATTTTCAATACCGCTTAATTTGTAAAAATATGAAGAAATTCTAAATTTTAACATTAATCCTGACTGTTACGCCCCCTTGCGGACATTTTACAAACTCCTAAAGAATTTCTAGCATTTTCTCTTGGGCACTTTTACTTGAAATTTTTTTACACGACAGCAATATGACTACTTGTTTCTGAGATATAGCCTGAGCGGCGGCCATTCTTAGTTGGCCACCCGGCAGATATATTTTTTTGTGAAAAAGGTGTTTTTTCATTATACATTCTATAATTAACGGTATTTAATTTATATCATCAACTAATATGGAATATTCCAAAGCAAAAGTCAACTTTTTCAAAATAAATACATTCATAATGTGCCATAAATGTGCTTTAAAACACATCTACAATAACAGTTAATTAATTAAGGTGATATGTTTCAAGAAGGAACACGACAGGGACTGAAATACAGAAAAAACAGTAAGAAACACATAAATACAGTGTAAGAAAGATATGTATTTTTAATCGTGATTTTGGATTGATTGATTCTCGAGTGTTTGTGTGTGTACATGTGTGTATGTATGCTTTGTGAATACATAATGAGAGATAAGAAGTACAAGACAAGACAAGAGAAACCCACCGTCGTTAGGGCTGCGAATCCGGCCAGGTCCAGGAGAGCGCGTTGAGCGGCTGGGCCGGGACCGTAGCCCGCTCGGGCGCCACCGCCTCGTCACGGCCTCTGCGGCACGGGGCACGCCCAGTATAAGCACCTGATTGCGCAACGCGTAAGGCTGGCCCGAAGACTGTCTTGGAGCAACGGTCAGCAAACGCACGTTCTCAAAATACAAGGCAACATCTATAATGTGAATCGTGTGAATCACCCGGCTTACGACTGTAGTCTGGCACACGCACGTGCTGCAGCTTCAGCCACACATCGAAAACGTCATCAAAGAAGTATTTTATAGGCAAGGAGAGGAGAAAGTGTTTCAACAGGAAAGGCTAAATGCGGAAGAGTTTTTAAGAGAGTACGTACATTCAAGCGATCACTAATTCACTCAGTGGTTAGTATTAAACAGAATTACGATATCTATCTAAATAAATCAAATGAGTGTTTTTATATCAAACTACTATCACCTTCATCAAGTTTTTGTAGTATACAGTGCGCGTTTTTGCATAGGGAATTGCATGGTAAAAATTCAACCCCGTGTTAACTTTTGTTCTGATGAAAATATTTAAACCATTTTTGGAGCAGAGCTGGAAGATTCTTCAAACTATAGGATAGGTTACACATCAATATTCTAAACTGTCGAAAAAGTTTTAAAAAAAATATTTTTGTGAAAGCGTTTTTTTGCCACTATCATTTTTAGCAGGCTTTGTTTTAAAAAATAAATAGCGAAAGCTCCTCGAGGCTATGACTAAATTAGCTTTTGGAAGACAGAACATGTAAACATTTATTTATAAAAAAAAAAAAAAAACGTAGAAACCGTTAAAGCACAAATAACTCAAGAAATTAACAAAAATCATCAGTAATTATTGTAAAAACATTCTTCTGTGATATAATTATTATAACACCTTATTCTCTTTTCTATTTATATTATTACATTTATTATTAATTAATTTGCCCCAAACTAGCTCAATTCTATTATCATAAATACTTATTTTTTTATCTTTCAATACCTACGAACATGAGACTTCTTTCTTTTATTATAACATATAATAACATATAATATACTTAGATTATGTATCCTATAATTTCCTTTCTCTTTAAATTTCTTTATTAGTATAACTGGTAATGTATTTATTATTACCCTGTATCTTCTAAATTCAAAAGTACTGTACCATCAGTCTTTTTCATATTGTAAAGTTGGCATCAAAATGACAATTGAATATACCTTAAAAAATTATGATTCTAATATTATTTTTAAAATCTCTCAAAGGTTCGCTTCAACTAGAATACTGTTTTAAATACTTTTGTAAACCTTGTTTTACAAATATAACTTTGGTAAGTAAAACAATTAACTGCAAATTACATTACATATTAATTATGTTTCTGTACTTCTTTTTATTAGTTATGTATTGCATCTATTGACAAGCCAACAATATCATCTGATATGTTCTTAAAGTAATCAAATCAAAAACGATTTATCTATCATCAACTTTAATAAATATAAGAAATAAAATTCTTGAAGAAGAATTTATATTGGACAACCATAATAAATATCTGCATTACACACGTAATAAACCAATTCAACTGACGTTATTAATTTTATATGATAATGTGGAATAACAATAACCCTAGTTGATCAATCTATAAGGTAAATATTTTTCTGTTTTACTATAACGTATTTATATACTTGCACATTAACCATTAATTATTTAACTGTACCCAAAATTAATCTATAAACACAACAGTAATGGATATATTTGAATAATTTTCAAGTAATATGTAATATTTACTTCATATTGAGAGGTTAAATAAAATGTATTCTATCTATAAAGATGAGATTTAAACTGTATGTTATCAAGATTATTAGATCTTGTATAAATTATAATTTAATAAGCTTTTAAAGTGATTATATAATTCTATTTGTTTGAATATCGAATAATTCCAAAAATATATTTATTATATATACGACCTTATATAAAATTTGTTCATTTATAATCCTTATGTTTTCCAATACTTAATGTGATCTTCTTGTAGTTATGAGTACTACACTCTGGATTGTTTATGTGATACTAGCACTCCTCTTCGATGATATCATGAATTTGGAATCTTGGTAGTTTCTTCTTGATAATATCAGCAATTAATGAGCTCAGGACCTTGACTATTAAAATGGCTCTACAACTAGTTATGTACCTCTGGACTCTGGACTTCGACAGTTATCTCTCCTCAAATAAAATGGCTCTGCAACTAGTAATGTACCTTTTGGACTCTGGACTTCCGAACTTTGACTATTATTTCTGTAAGAAATCCGCCGTTCTCTGAATTCCGAATATAAGTTAATACTTCTCTGGACTTCTGGATATAAATAACTGCCTTTTAAAAAAATCCTCAATTCTCTTTTCTTTAACTCAAATATGGTAAGTATTTTCTTATTTAATAATATAAAGTAGCTTACATTCCTTTAAATTTTCAAATCACATTTAATTACACTTCACACTTATACTTGTGTATGAAAATTTTTGATTCAAACACTTTTAAACTAATTCGGATTTATTCTGGTATTAATATCGGAGATTATATTCAATTCCCCGATAAATACACCCGCTTCTTTTAATAATTTCAAATATTCTCTTTTTTTTATTTTTTATCGCCTTGACGATCTTCTCATTTTCAAATTTAACCAATCAACATATTACACAAAACCCTTTCTAAACAACATAGAATTTAAATCTGTTTAAATCCTTTAGATACTTTCTAAAATTAAGAAATCTTATTATTTTAAATTCTTACCAGATTTTAAGTAACATTTCATATACTTTTAGTATTCTAAAAACCAATTCGTATCAATTTACTAACAAGATGTCAAAATGACTGTCACATCCTGTTTTATGAAATTTAAAACGTGCTTTTAATCAATTTCAACTATTCATTTTACAATATTCAATTTTTATTATCTTTCACATCTTTAACGTCAATTAAACAAGTTTTTACAAAATCATAATACATTATAACACAACAATTAATATTTAAATCCCTTCTTTCCAGATTATGGTTAAATTCAATGAAAAATGAAACTGATCAACTTCATCTTATACAGGATGTTCACAATATAACATACCATACTCAAATAAACATCACTACTTCGTATATTAAGAAATTCTCAATTAAGATTCGAATCAATTATTCCACATTAAAATTATTAAATTTTTCAATAAGTAAATTAATTTTCATGATAATAATTTATAATATTATATTGTTAGAGTATATAACCGTATTATAACATTATTAAAGGAATTGTTCAAAGTGTTTTCCTTCGACTGCTAGACAATGTCCCAAGCGATCTTGAAAATTTTTTCGAGTGTTTTGTAAAGTTCGCACTGTAATGGAATTACAAGCTTCAGTTATTCTTGCCCTTAGTTCCTCCACAGTTTCTGGTTGACCACTTATGAGGTCGTAAACTTGTGTTCCTAAATGCCCCCATAAGAAAAAAATCGAGTGGTGTTAAGTCAGGACTTCAAGCAGGTCAATGGAATGGTCCATATTGGCCAATCCAACTATCAGGAAATGTTTCGTTTAAAAACTCTCTGACGATGGCAGCAGAATAGGCTGGTTCTCCATCCTGTTGAAATATTATTGCTCCGTTGCATCTCAAAGCATCCACCTGCGGGCCTACCTCCATTTGAACAAGATCTAAGTATTTATGCTGGTTCAAATTTCCGTCAATAAAAAATGGCCCTACTAAGTCAATCCCTAAAATTCCAACCCACACGTTAACTTTATCACGTTATTGCGTACTTATTTCTTGAGTTCTGTAGGGATTTTCTCTTACCCAAACCTGTCTGTTTTATTTGTTAACTTTGCCATTTAAAATGTGAACGAACTCTCATCAGAAAATAGAATGTTATTTAAAATATTTAGATTTTCATTAATTTTTTTCATCCAGAATTCACAGAATTCCATTCATGGAAAGTAATCACGGGGCAATAGTTTCCGCATATTTTTAATTTTGTCAGACTTGAACTTTTCCATTTTCAAGGCTTTAAAGCAGCTGCTTCTTGAAGCTTGAAATTCTTCTGCCAGAGAAGTAAGTGTGGTGGTTTCTTCTTCTTCAACCGCCACACAGATATTCATTCTTAAATCTTCTGTAACAACATACGAGTTTCTTTTCAGTTTTTTTGTGCTCATGATTTAAGCAACCCGTGACACGAAAAGCATTGTAATATTTGAGTATTATAGTTTTATTCGGAATAGGGCGATCGGAATATGCAGAAACAAAGTTCTGGTTGATTTCTTTACTGGACATACCTTTAATGAGTGCTGTTACAAGTTCAACACGTTCTTTAGTTGTGAAAACAGCCATTTTAAACAATTGTTCACAATAACCGGGTATTTGGCAGATTTTGTTCTGATCTTGCCTACTAAGTTTTTTCTCAAATTATGTATGTTCATTACATTCAAGTTTGAAGAGTAAAATTAGTCAAATAAAACTACTTGTGGTTGTTCAAATGTTATGCATTCTGTAGTCTTATTGGTGATTTATTCCTAAAAGAAAAATTACCACCAAATCTGCATCATATCATAAGTTAACAGGGGGTATAATTTTTACCATGCAATTCCCTATGGCAACAGTTAAAAAAAAGAAACGGTATGTATTATTTTAAAGAACTATAAGTTTAAGAAGCAATATAATCGCTGAACAAAGCAAAATATTTGTCTTATTATAGGAGTAGATACTGCATATTATTGAATTTTATTACAAGAATATTGCTTTCTATGTGGAAAGTTCGATGGCTCAAGCCTTAATTCAAACATAATAACACTTTGATAGCTTCAGCTCAAGTCAAGCTGTCGTAAGTGAGTAGGAACTTGGGAATAAAGTTATAATAGGCAATAGATACGTAGAGTTTGCAACTGTATTGGGGGTATTGAAAGGCGTCAACCATAAAACACTTTAAAACTGACAGAAACTTCAAAATATCTACAGGAAGCAATTATTATAACATTTTAACAGTAGTTGATGAGCATTCAAATTTCAAAGAGACGATTTAGATTTAATAAGATGTATAATGTTTCAGCAAATGTATGTAGATTATCATAAATAAATTGCCTGAAATAAATTCTTTTTATTGGATAATAATTCATTACCAAATTATTTTCAGATATGTGAGATATAATATTTTGATGATATGAGAATTAAGAAAAGATGACATATTGAAAGGAATATTAAATACTTAAAAGTTTCGGAAACAACAAGCAAATTGTAAAAAGAAGCTAATAAATAGTGTGGTGATAAAGTTTAGAAGAGAATTCATAATAATATATTAAAATACAAGTTTCATAAGACATGATTTTTGCGCACGCGTTCAAGTTTAGAAAACAAGCAGCGAGGCGAGTTTTCTAAAGAACAAGTGCACAAAATGTCTTATGAAACGCGTGTTTTATAATATTTTTTCTATTTCGAGTATTAAAAGTTCAAAGAAGCTTAAAACGAGACACCAATACGGGTGTCGTAAAGTGAAGTTTATAGCACCGAAATAGAAAAAAGCATTTTATATTGTTTTTAAAATATCGTCTTTTGACAATTTTTGTTTGTTAAATGACGTCATTGGTTTTTGAGCAATAACGTTATTCTCTTTTTTTAAATCACAACCTTCACTTTTTTTATCTGTTTCTAATAGACCTTACTGCTTACACGGTGATGTAAAAAAATGGCACCTTACGTAACAATTTTTTAAAATAAATGACACATTTATTTCAATAGTTATAATTTAGTAAAAATAATAAACAAAAAACAAACATACAAAAAATATTAAATAAATTAATCAACAAAATTTTACGAAAATGTTCAAAGTGTCCTTCTCCAAACATTTGGCATTGACCAGCAGTTGACAGTTGACCTTCTAAACTGCGCTCATTAAACTAGGATGTATTGAAAAATTCTTAGCCTACTATAGAAGCAAACAAAATTTGAAATCAAAATATTTTATTATTCAACATATTCTCCTCTTAATTGGATACATTTATTACAACGAACCTGCAACGCCTCTAGACCTTTCAAAAAGAAATTTTTATATTGCTCTGGAAACCAGGCCTCCACAGCTTCTATCACCTCTTCGTTGGAAGAAAATTGACGATCTTTTAAACTTTTTTTCCGTTGATGAAAGACATAATAGTCGAACGGAGCCAGATCTGGTGGATTAGGAGGGCGTTCGAGTAATTCGAACACTAAATCACGAATTGTTTGCACAACACGCGATTTGTGTGCAGATGCATTGTCCTGCAAAAGCAAAACACGTTTGGACAACTTTCCGCGTCCTTTCTCCATAATTTTTTCTCGTGGTCAGTAACGTCGGCTAGTAATTCCCAGTTGTTGTTCGACCCTTACACAAAAAATCAATCATGATTACTCCATGGCAATCCCAAAAAACTGAAGAAAGAACTTTTTCAGCAGATTTTTGAACACGAAACTTCTTAGGCCTTGAAGAACCATAGTGTCTTCATTCCACCGATTGCTGCTTTGCTTCTGAGTCGTAGAAATGTATCCAAGTTCCATCCATAGTAACAAAATGGTTTAAGAAGTCTGCATCTTTTCCAAACCGAGCACAGATCAAACGCGATGCTTCCACCCTTACACGCTTCTGATCAACAGACAGACATTTGCGGATTCATTTTGCAGAAATTTTTCTCATGTCCAAATCGACGTGAACTAAATGATGGACGCGTCATATGAAATATTTAGTGCCTCAGATATTCGTTTTAGTCCAATTCAACGAAGTGACTAAATCATGTCATGAACTACATTTTCAGGGACGGATCCAGAAACTGGACTTCCCTTCAATGGAAAATTTACCCTTTTTGAAGCTTGCAATTCAATTTTTTACGGTAGTATACGATGGACATTGATCGCCAAGGGTATTAAGCATATCTTTGTAAATCTGCTTACCTCTTAACCCCTTCAAATACAGGTACTTGATGTTGGCTCGATACTCCAATTTTTCGATTTTCACAATTTCGACCGACATCCTTTTTTCAAATTTTAGTGCGCAACTTTGATTTGACTTTTTAACGTGAAACTTTACACTGATATTTCTAATAGGTTATGTTTCGTTGCTATGGTATCGCAATATTTCTTTATTCACGGAACCGGTCAAGGCTAACTACATATCCACGTAGATCTTACAACTGGAAGCCTATCAGAATGTATCTGATTGAACAACTCACAAGCTTCCGCATGAGTTTTTAGACTATCGCCGTATCCAACCATTATTAAAATTTATATCCTTGCCTTTCCAGTTAAATGAGCAATTTTTTTTAACTTAAAAACTTAGATTGGCTCTTCATAATTTAGATAACTGTCAAACTTTTTCCAGTTGAGTTGATTTGAATTAAGATTTTTCTACATCACCTTTTAAGAAGTAAGAAGGTCTAATAAAAACTAAAACAAATTAGTGAAAGTTGCCATTTAAAAAAATGGCGTCATTGTGTAAAAACCAAGTATTTTAAAAACAAAAAGTCACCTGTCCGAACGATTTTCTTAAAAACATTATAGAAGGCTTTTATGAATTTTGTTCCAAATTTAATTTCTCTATAGTTTTTACAAATAAATACAATAATAAACAATGTAAAAGATAAAGTATAAGTTACAACCAGTCAACAGCCGTTAAACTAGAGACAATAATTTAAGAATAGAACTAGCTTTAGACACTTTCAAACGGAAAACAATTTTTTTAAAGACTTTAATTTTGATGTAAAAGAAAATGTCTTCAAATAGGTAATGGTATATTAAGAAATAATATAAACAAATAGAAAAAATACTTCTGAAAGTTTTGCAATATGTTAAAAGATAAATTATGTTAGCAATGCTTTCTTATGTTTTATAATTTAATCACAAAAATCTCAGTTTTAAGCTTGATAATTATTAATTAATATAGGGTCAATACACAATACATATAACTGGTGTTATTAATGTCTTAACAAATCAAGACATTATTGGTATTGGTTTAGGTTTAATTTAAAAGCAAATTTTCACAAAATCATGCAACAATGACACAAAGACAATGAAAAAAAGGGGATCAAATACCTAATTCTTTTGTTAACAGCGTGTCCCTGATTTGTTTCTGATGAATTTCATAGTAGAAGTGGAGTATGAGGTAAGCTCGAAGACGTATAACCCTTAATGTATTCTATATACTACCTGAAAATAATGGATGAAATGTCATTGCTAGTATAACAATCAGAAAGGTACATACAACATATGTAAAATTAACACTATTGCAAAACTTTCAGTCCTAACATTACCATCCTAATATTAGCAACAATAATGTAAATTTAATAATTAAATAAGATGTGTAATCGTCATAAAAATAAAATATCCAGTGAGTTCTATAAAACATGATAACGGTGATCTCATTTTTTTATAAGAGACCAAGTTTCGGTTACATTAGATGTAATATTTATAAGTGTACGATGATTTATCAGCCTTTTTACAAACTTACAAAATTTCCTGTTGTAATGAGTCTTTTATGATATATACAGTGGGACAAAGAAAGCAAATCATCCCAATTAAAGTATCGATTTCTTTTTAGAAAATGTTCACAGTATTAAGAATAATGACATTGAAAAAACGTAAGAAGAAAATAATTAATCTTTGTGTTGTGTTGTCGAACTAGAATTGCTGCGTTCTAGAATCACATTTTTTTACTGAGGTTGCTCTGATCTGAGCTACTAGAGCTTTCTCAGTTCACTCCGAGTTTTGTGAGCTAGCTCTCCAATTGTCGTGCGAGATATTTAATGAATGTGAGGATATAGCACGCATACGTGGATAGGATAATGCTTAAACTGTATTGAATGCCGTCAATAATGATGAATAAAAGCTAGAATAACTGATGTTATGATATTCACTAAGAGGTATGAGAATGTTCGTGTTTTATTTGTTTATTTTTTTGATAGAATAATATTGCACCGTGTAAAAATAAAATTTATTCTTAGTATTGACATTTACATTCCTCTATCCAGGTATGGGCAACCTTGGCTTGGTTATGGGCTTAACTTCAGGCCATCAATCAAGTCGCAGGCCATATGTAGATAATAAGTAGTAGCGATAAAAGTTCACACATTTATTTATAATACATAGAAAATACAATAGTTACTTAATGAAAAGAAAAAATAAACAACCACGTTTTCAGACAAGCAGCACCTTTTACTTCATCTTTAAGTTCATCATCATGAGCGGCAGCATCATCATTGTCAATTACACCATTAAAAATATGCATTTAACAATGTAATTGGAATCTCAGGCTGACTTCTGTGTACTTCGATGTATTTCGTCAACAGCATCGTGAACTTGCCATAATATTTCCTTAAAAGTAATCGGGATCATCCTGAAACGTTCCTTAAACTGTTCATCACTGAAATTAAGGGCAGTGATTTCCCAAAAATTTTCAATTTCTTCAATGATACTTTTTTCTTCTTCATCATCACAAGACATTGCTTCCTTTAAAATGAAATTTATTGCTTTGGCCATAATAATGACAAATATTTATTTTCCCATGACAACATGATCTGAATTTTGAGGTTACGTAATTGCCTCCATTACTCGAATTCGTTTCTTTATTTGATGACAGCTCACATTACTAGTACGTCACGTGATCTAAAATCTGCGCGCTCTGATCTTGAATTTTAGATCAAATAAAGGTAATTCTGGAACGCAGCTATTGAAATAATTCGGTTTTCTATTGTTTGTAGTTTGGTTTTGTTTGTAACTCTGGATGACTTCGAGGAACTATCAGCTGGGAATATCGCAGATTAAGATCGGCATAATATCTCAAGCGTTTTCATGCAATGGAATAGAAAGTTATCAATAGCTCAACACAATGTAACAAATCAATTTTGATTGGTAGTCATGGCTGGAAGCTCCATATGTTGTAATGCACGCGAGTTTGTAAAAGTCAGATAAAGCCTTTACCATAAGAACAGCATAATAGCTAAAAGACATAAGTCGTATCAAGAATAAAATGAAATTTAGTATTGGAATGTATAGGAACTTGGTCAAAAATAATGGCTGGAAATTTATGTCTTTTAAATATCGTTAAACTCATGAAATAGTAAAGAAAGTTTCAAAACGAGTAATAATTCTTATTATATGTACTTATAAACATCTAATATAACCGAAACTTTATCACTTATACCACGTGAGATAGATACCTTTTTTTTTTCTGAATGCTATTTTAAATTTATACCATATCAGTAGAAACGTCAAATGCATAAGATTATTTAGTATCTGGTCTACGATTGATATAAGATTGTACCAATTTATCTTGTTTTTGATTTGAATAAAGCAAATTTCTATCTATTATAAGGTATGTATGTAATCAAAAAATATTAATCAGTAATTGAAATAATCATTTACTATGATAAAAATGCTTACGAAGCAAATATTATAAATTATTAATATTCCTATGTTAACGATTGTTATTGAATACTTTATATATGCCTGAGTAATCTCTTTAAAGTACATTTTGATCTGAACTTAACTATTCTCAATATATTTCATGTTTCAGTTGAAATTTCTATTTGTATTTTGTATTCTGTTTTTATACAAAATTGATCATTTCTCGTAATACGTTCTGCGTTGTTTCATGTTAAAAATTCGTGGTGCAACCTTGTATAATACTATACTGCTATTATAGCCAATAAGGTCAAACAGCAGGGAGCCAAAACATGGCTTACCTGGAAACAAATGCAGGAGTTTTTAAAATTGGCCATTTTATTCAGTTTGATAACCTAAACAATATACTAGACTTGTGACCTCGGCGGCGTCATATTGGAAGATGGCGCCGAAAATACGTTTTTGACAATATCACCCTTCCAGAACGTTCTAGACAAAAATATCTATTACAAAAATTCTAGAGTAAAATACCTATAATTTTTTTCTGTAATATTTTTTGTGAAATAAATGCTTTTTGAAATAATCTCATTAAAATGCAATGTATTTTTTTTTAAATAACGTAAATACTACCTTGTCACCCAAAAATCTAAATCGATTTATTTATTATCAATTGTCACCACCATGAAGTCGAGTTGACGGGGCGCGTCTTTTTTTTATTGCGGTGTCCCCAAGAAGCCTAATCCATATATTTGCTTAAGTTGATTGCTGTTTATACCTTCTTTCGTATCGACGTGTGGATGGATCAAGCAGTGACAGACAACACATTGTTTTTACACGCTTTCAGCGGTTAAGAAAAAAGAGGAAGTTCCTGAAGAGGCTTAGAAATTCTGGAGGAATTTAATCAGACTGTGCAAGTGTTCCAGCAAGGAAGTGTAAATTCCGACACCATTGCTGCAGCAAGAGAAAATTCTTAATTGCTTCCCAAAAAAACATATCTTTGGACTCTCTCCAGTACCAACATTTTACCAGATCGGCGACAAGAAGTAATTTTGCTTCACGCCCAGCCACAGTCGCAACAGCACGCCAGCATTCACTCCGAACCTACCATCAGGTTCAGACTTGGTACGGTGTTTTCAAAAATCCGGAAGAATGAGGTTGGAAGAGAAGTAATACTGGACTTGCTCCAATCTGAACAAATAAAACTCCTGCTTCTGCAGTATTCCTCAAATTCCTGTATTGTAAATGCAAAAATGGATGCGGTTCAGCATGTGGCTACAAAAAGGGAAACATAAAGTGCTCCATCATTTGAATTTATTGCTACGAAGTTCCTGCAAAGACGCTGAAACTTTGGACAACTCCAAAGAGGAAGAAGATATCGAGAAAATTGAATCGGTTTCAATAAACTGTCAGCATCCGAAGACAATAACGAAAAGGATTTTGAAGAGATTACAGAAGCGGAGGACAACACTCAGCCAAAAGAAAAATCTGCTCTACCTTATGGTGGAATCAAGTATACATGATAAATGAGAATAACTAAAACGACTGGGTATTCTCATTTGTCATGGGTAATTTTTGTAATAAGTATTTTTTGTCTAGGATGATATTTTCCGAAAAACCGTATTTTGGACGTCATTCTCCAATAGGGCGGAGCCAGTGGCAACTCATCAAGGTTGCAAATCTAATATATTGCTTAGGTCACCAAAAAAGTAAAAAATCGCCAATTTTCAAAACTCCTGTATTTTTTCAGATAAAACTACCTTATGCTTGGAGTAACTATCTATCCCCATGAATCAGCGAGACTTTCCATATTATTTTGCCTACTCAAGCGGTGATATTAGATTTCTTAGATAGTAATGCTATGATTCATCTTCAGTAACAAATCGGCTCGTATTATATTCTGACTCGTCTCAACAAAACCTAAAAATAGTTCATCCTATTCTATCCAAATACACATTTGGAATGGTGAAAGCATTCCTCTAACGGACATTGTTCCAACCTTTCATGTAGAGATCGATGCACAATGAATTAACTACAGACTTCCTTCAACTCTTCACAAAGTTTTATTTCACGACTCGCTAGTCATTAATAATTGACTTTTACCTATTGGTATGTTATCAGAAGAAGCTCAAGAAGCATGCAAGAAAATATATATCAGATTTTGTGAACATCACACACAAAAAATTGGAGGATAAATACAATTGAGAACTACCTTGGACATTAATGAGGCAAACTACCACAAAATGCGTTTGAATTATCAAATCTAAAATTTGTACCAGTGAAAATCAGGAAAAGAATCAATTGCTCTTTATGGTTTTCCTAATTTTTTTTAAAAATGGGTGATTCCTTTTATATACCTTTTGTATATTATTTATCTTTTAATGTACTGATTGTTACGTTTTGCATAAGATCTATAGCGATTCTTCCATTTTGTCGTGCTTTCTGAAACTCCCATTAGCAATGAGAATTGATGCTTGTTCAATCTTTCATCATTAATTGTCAAACAACAGATTGTTCTTAGAAACAGTGTTTATGTAATACCTAGAAACCGATCATCGAGTATTATCTAACCAGATTTGTTACTTTGTATATAGCCAATATATCTTCGAGAATATGTTTTGATGTTTTTCTTTGTTTTGTAAAGAATTAGTACTTACTGGCTTATTATTTAAGAAATGTTAAATCTAATGGAAAATGACCAGATACTAGAAAAACCTTTACTGAATATACATAGTGTCACACTCAAACACTTTATATGAATAAATGGATGGAATCAGGTTACGTAGTGGAGATGGGAGAGGATTAAGTTAATTATTGACAAGCCTACCTTAAGCAAAAAAAGCTAAATTCTATGAATTATATAAAATTACACAAATGGTAAGTATCGTAAAATTTAAAGGGATTTTTTTGAGGGGAATATTACATCTTGGATTACAACACTAGTAGTTAGCAGTCTACAGTCGCTACAGCGGTATACATAAATAAAAATATATACGTTTATATGTGTATGAAAATAGTTATTCCACATTTAAGGCACAGAAAGGAACATGAACGCACGTTGATCCAATCCACAGAGGCATAATGACATACGTTTAAACATCAAAACGCAAGTTCACGCTCGTCTTGTCAAGGACGAGTGTTAAAAACTAGGTCATAGAATTAGGTATGCCATATAAACAACAAATAACTTTGAACGAAATGAAAATAAAACGGAACGAAAAAGTGGTGAGAAGAAATGATAAAAAAAAACTGAAAAGGAGAGAAATGTTGCCTCGTATGTTGAGTGGTCGTGCACCCAATGGCATGCTACTACAAGTTCGAGAAAGAGCACGCGAATGTGAAATATCCCGGGGATACCGGACCCGGCTCGGAAAACGCGAGCTAAGACCGTAACGTCATTTTCAGCACTATCAATCGTTTTTATCATCAATATCATCAAAATATGAGTCATTCGTCTCGCCTAGATTTTCACAAAAATTCGTACTTTTTCAAAAAAAAAAAAATAAACAATAAGATTTCAACACTCACACCAACATATCGGGCAGGCACTATATAATAATAACATTAATTAGGATGATCAAAATGTGTGGTCTAAATAGATGTCACATATATTTGTATAAATTACAAACAATAAGGGTCCCAATTCAACCCTGTAGTATCCTATCATGTCGAGTACTTTTAAAAATATATTAATCAAAAAGCATCGCTTTTTTGTTTAAATGAAGCAATTATAAAATTGTAACGTTTAATAAGTAAAAATATCACCAAATGCGTCCATTTTTCGAGCATTATATTCAAGCGTGATGAATAAATAATATTAGCTTGGAATAGTGATTTAGCAAACATTTAATGTTTGTATCAATTATTAACAATAAGCGTTGATATTTTGTTAATTGTAAAACAATAGTTACAATGTTATAAGTGACGGTACTTACACCATAATTTTTTTATGTGATAATTAATGTATGGCATTTAATAACTAAATTAACAAAAGTGAAATTGTTTTCTCGTTTTTCTCCTTATATTATGAAAGAAAAGAGTCCTTGCAAAATTGAGATATTCACATCCCACGTGAATTTTGCATAAAAAAATGTATTTCTACTTTTTTTTTAAATATAATTGATATCAGAGATAAATTGATCGTTTCAGCACTGATGCATAGCATACTATACAAAAATTGAATAAAAGCGATACTACTTTGACTAAAGAAAAGAGCTCAATGATTTAACTATATACTAAAATAAAGTTTGGTAATTTTATTTCCTCTTTACGTAATAAAATGAGCTAATAAAATATGATGAATATGAGAAAAAAGAATATAATTTTATAAATTTTTTCGATATACGTCATTAGCGACATTTAATTGCACACCTTAAAATTATATTCGCTATAAATATGGAGTACTTTGAACATGAAAGTGCTATATAGAACAGTAAGGGAAAATATAATAACCCAATCTCTTTAGCACAAGTTAGTACTACTAATAATAATAATACTAATTTATTCGTTTTAATTACTATTACAAGAAAGTCTAAAATAGAAATAATAATGTTCGTAATTCTTTTATGAATAAAGTTCACATAGTCATAGATATACGAAAGTCGCTTGTTATTCTCAGAAATATAATACATTTCAATTTAAAACTACTTATGGAAAATATTTTTGTTAGCAACGATTGAGTTTTTTTTACCTCAAGCACGCGATAGAGTTTTAATTTGGTTCGATAAAAGTTTGATGAAATTCGAAATGTCACAGATACTTTTAAATAGTTCGCAAATTGCAAGCAGGGACAGCGCACGACATTTAATAATTTTTACGTCTCTAGATGAAGTAGAAAAACCAATTTGTGATGCCAAATACGAATAAAAATATGTTATTTCTTTAATCTAAATTAAATATCTCTCAGTGAGTTAAATGTGTGCATTTTAATTTCGAATATTCCATTACCTAAAGAGTGAAGTTATCAACAATTTTAATAATTTTTGCGAACTCCCATCATTAAAATGCTATATATCGTATATGTTTTGATGACGCTAAGTGATTTCTTAATTACAACTTCGAAAGCTCATGTCGTGCGCTTTACCACCGGGGTGAACTTAGCAACAGGCTCTTTAATTACGGGCTGAAATTAGCTCTTGGTTTTTAATTTCAAAAATCAATTGAAACTCAACAGAATTGGTTGATACTTGTCATCAATCTGTCAAAATAACGCAACGTAGCGCGTCAACAGACAAGTGATTTTGTATTATTTTGTTTATTTGCTGTCGTAGAAAAAATATAGTATGAAACTCGTTTTATAAACTAGTTAATCACTCGGTTTAATACACACTCGCTCCGCTCCGCTTCGCTCATATTTAATAAAACTCATGACTAAAATGAGGTTTATGAAAATTGATTCATAATATACTATTATATTATTAATTCACCTTATCATCGTATAATTTTTAATTATAAAAGTTCACTGTCGAATCTACAAAAGTGTAAAAAGCGAAAATATTTGGCGGTAAGTAAAGCTTCTAACTAAACGCCGTACTTCATCATGGAATAAATTAACCACTACCTATTAACGACTAAGGCCTGACAGCTGTAACGTTTTTAGCACGTGATAATTTGCTAGTAACCATAACAATGCCATACGTTGTGACTCATAGAAGCAGCGTGCTTGATTTCTTGCTCTGATGACAATTTGTTAGTGTCGGGTGTTTCGAAGGGTTTCTGAAGCCTCTCAAAGTGTTTGGTTAGGTTCACATTAAGAGGTGCATTCATTTTACGAATTAATTATTGTTTAATACCGATTTTAATACAATCTTAATAATAGGCGTTAAATCCACAGCTAATTCGGCGTATTCGACGTATTCAAAGACGTCATACAGAAATTAATCTCCAAGAAAATGATTTTGAACAGGTAGGTACAATAAAAAATGTCGGTCATTGATTATTTGGCAGGTGATTGTTGCTGTAACATCTGAAGAAAGTCGATGTGTGAGTTTTGTAAATTCAGGTTTGTGAATGATAATCAGCTGGTTGGTTATTGAGGAAAATTATATCGCGAGATCTAAAATTATATTGATAAAGGTTTGCCATGGAATGTAAAACGTCTGTCTTAACTTATATTATTAACTATCATACTGTCATTAATATTTGTCAGTATGACACATAATGATATATTAAGACAGACGTTTTACATTCCATAGCAAACCTATATGAATATAAGTTTTGATCTCGCTGTACATTAATTAAAAATTTGAATCATCGGGTTTTATGATTTTCTGCAGATATTGTGTTCGTGCAATTTTAATCAGCTGATATTGTTAATCAAATTACTAGAAATTTATGATGATACATTTTTGAGTGATGGTTACAAAATGCGTTTTATAATTAATTTGTGTATTTAATTACTGGCATCTGCACGAATCAGCACATTATTGAATCAATAGTAATTGTAAAAGTCGTACATACGAAATTAATTTTAATTTAATAATCAACAGTATAACAAACAAGCACTCTATTGAAAAATTAATGCAGAAAATCCAATGATAGATCATGTAAAAATAAAAAGAAAAGCACGAAACCATTACAAATAATAGTTAGGTAATCTTGGCGTTACTTATAATTTCGTAAGATATTTTTTGTTTGTTTTCACAAGGTAACAACCCGTATAATTGTATAAATATCTGTGGTATGTATGCCTGCTTTCCATAGCAAGTAATTTTCTAGTCACAAAATTATTTTAAATTTCTTATGATTATTTATAATGATTTCCGATTTTTCTGTTCTCTTTGCTAAATAAACAAATTTGGATGCGACTGAAATTTCAGTTTACGAAGGGCAGCTTCGTTTAAACACGAAACACTCATTTAGTAAATTTTTAATACATGTATACGGCGATCGTTCTTGCAAGTAGTCAAGTATATCGCACGCACAACTACCAGTAAACACGTCTCATGCCACCTATCAAACCTTGTTGTTAGTAGGTAACGAATTCGTCCGCGTTTGAATCTAAATACCAAATTTTGTTATTGAAAAAAGTTTGGTTTAGTTTATACGGGTAATTCACGGGTTATAATCAACATTTTTCAGAAAAAGACAAGAAAGGTTGAAATATATCTGTCAACTAATATGCATGCCTCCACCAGCAAAATGACCACTTATAGATCACGTGCTCTAAAATAGTTTTAGTTTAGAAGTGAAATGTAAATGATAGTAGAAGATATGAGAATATATTAATATTTTATGTACGAATAATCACAATTTAATTCCGATGACGTAACCGTATCATAATCACATGAGTATTCGTGTTTCACTTGACAGAAACCAATTAGTAAATTACATCGAAGGTAATATATACAGGGTGGCGCACCACATTTCCGTAAGTTTATATACGAAAAGTGGCAAAGTATTTTAACAATTTTTTTATCAATACTTTGCCACTTTTCGTATATAAACTGACGGAAAGGTAGTATACTGTGTTCAAAATGTCTGGAAAACACAAACGAAAACGTGGTGTATGATTTTTCAAAGAAAAGTATATTAGCATTTTGAAGAAGCTTCCTGTTGACAGTATTTGATAGGATTTTTTATGATGTCCATGAAAAAGTTATGTCATTCAACAAATTTTTTTAAAGGTAACCTTGCCTTTTTGCTACTTTATCTAATATCTCTTTTTTTAAATGACGGTAAAGAAATCCAATTTACATAAGAAATTGTTTGCAAAAACTTTATGACTAGAAAGCAAAAAGTTTAATTTTGGAATGTAACTGAAACTTTGTCGAAAATGTTATAGAATAAATTTCAAAGGTGCTTCGACAGTTGGTCGTAATACAAGGAAAATAAAAAAAACAACAGAAAAATAATCTAAGCAGAACGTGAAACAGAACAGTTCCTAACCAATATCATCATCATCAGCTGTAAGTACTAAAAGTACTGTACAGTAGACATAAGAAAATATGCATATACCATGATAAGAAGCCTAGTCTGGATGAGAAACAGTACTTCCAAAGTTGTTTTAAATAAAGAGATCAAGTGCCATAATAGAGTCATAATTCGTAAAACGGTCGACAACCAATAGCGTCAAAGGATACGATACTCAACACGATTAAAAAAAAACAGGGATAACTAAAGTAGTTTTAATACTTGAGAGGTGTCCAACACCAAATCGAAGAGTCAACTAAAAGCTTGACTGAACACAAAGCAATATTTGACTACATTGTGGGCAAGCAAAAGCGATAACAAAGTAATGAAGCTTATAGTCCTAACCAGCCTAGTAAGGACTAACAATGTTAAAGGCAGACACAAGAGAGTAAACAAATAGAATCTATAAAGACCCAACATAAAAAAATATTCCAATGTATCAGAGGACAGACTGCTGGTACAAAATCAGAGTGCGTGGACCAAAAGCGCAAAAGTCACAGAAGGAGCAGAACTAGCAAAGTTCGGAATTTTTTAGTAAACAGTATTCAAAATATCACATTATAAACCAATGTTCTTAACAGGTACGAAAAATATCCAAAAATTAATACTAAAGTAAACAAAGCATCAAAACCATTGTAAAGACTAATTCCAGAGTAAGAGTGTCTAAATTAAGGTGGTTAACCAAAAGCTGCCTTGCTCTAATACCCAAATGACGGTAACCTAATAAGCAATGAAGCTGTACCAACAAGGTACTCCAAAAAATTAAAACCAAACGAATCAAAAAGGTCCTGTAACATTAAGTATGTCCAATTATAAATCTTTGTCCTGAGGGAACTGAAAACTAACCAAAATGTGACTGCTAACGTCAAAAGCTTCCTCAACTGGATCAAAAAAACATGATCAGAATCGTTTAGAAAATCTTTTAACAGCTCCTGTTCATAGGCCACAGAACGGTTAATTTTGTCAGTTTCGAAGTTTATGTTGGCGTCAAAAAACTTTTAATTCGGTGTTATAGAAGCATGGCCAGGATCGTGGAAAGGACTTTTACCTGTCGCCGGTGTTGATGGGGTAATCTACAGTCCCTGTACAGCGAGGATCCCAGTAAAACATTAGTTCTCGCCGTTGACTAATAAAACAAATCGTTTGAGCGATATTTACTGATGCACAACAAACATATTCTTTGCTAATAAAGCAGGAATATCCATTCTATTGTGCCATAATCATAAATAAACTTAATGTCTGTTCTATGACTTTGCATCTCCAAATAGTCAAAACTTAATCTCTCAGGAAAGACATCATAGCATCTCCCCTGAACCTTTGAACCTTTTCGGGCGCTTCTGAATAAGTTTTACATGTAGGCACCCGAGTGAATGAAGCATACTAAAAGCGAGAGCGAATAAAGGAATAACATAAGGAAGTCATGGCCTCTATTGATGCAAACTGTTTAGTCGTTTTAATAACAAAACCCAAGGTTTTCAACGCTGATGAAAAACTGATATTGATGTAGTCAGAAGATGTTAATTTAGAATCAAAAAGTAAGCCTAAATCTATGACCACTTACAACGACGAATAGGGATACCATCAAACATCTAATTGAAATAGAGAGGATCCTGTTTCCGATAGATATATCAATATATTACATTTAGATATAATCAAATGGAAGTTATTTGCAGAATACCACGCTCCAAAGATATCTATCTGTATGTGCAAAAACAAGCAATCCTTAATGGTATGTGTTTTCAAGAAAATCCTGATATCAAGTGCAAATAGAGCCTATGACAGCCAGTAATGGATAAATATTGAAAATAATAATGTACCTAGATTGAAATTCTGTGGAACTCCTGATGAGGTGACAGTAACGTACGGTGATTGATGACCAGCGTAGCTTAGATACAGAAGCCTATTCATCTGATAAGTGTCATTCAAGCATTCCGAGATAAATTGAGTTAACACTGCAAGATTGAATGTCGTTGATCGCTTATTCATAAAACCATGCTGGTCCTCTGAATGTCTGCACTGAATCTGTGAGTGAACAATCGTGTAAAGGCACATTTCGAAAATTGGCAAAAATGTTAAGAATAGTCATCGGTTGCTAATTCTCGACTAAAGCTGTCACCTTTTTTTTTTGTGAATTGGAAATAATTTAGTTATTTTCCAGCACTTAGGGAAAACCCACGTTTTAAGTTCTAAACCAAAAAGGAAAGCGAAAGGTTGAGCAAACGCACAATCACGAGCACGAAAACTTCAATTATTATCGTAACGCACCAACGTAAGAATTCAAAAAACATAACAGCAAATACAACAAAGCGCCAATTTTTGCCAACGAAAGTCTGTATGTGACAATAAATCTCAAATCCATGTCGTCCGACATAAAAGCATTACATAATCACTTGCTATTTATCAACACACAAAGTTTACCACAATACGCCAAAGATTTAAACCTTATCCTTGTATACCGTAGTCGACAAATTTTAATTTCTGATACGAAAGTAGAAAGAGGAAAAGAGAACGACCAAATAAGATAAAGATAAACATATAGGTAGGCCGCCAAGTAATCTCGGCAAACGCTCTATGAAATGTGAGGGTCCCCCGACACTGCGTCGGTTCTCCCACCACTGTTGGCAAGCAGGCATCGCTGCATATTAGAAGGTCATCTTCTGCATGGGATAGAAGTATAAACAGAAATTAAAACTTGTCGACTACGGTATAATCAAAGTTTTTATATTGGAGAGAAGTTAGATACATTATTAGAAAAGTATAAAACACGGTAAATTTCGAATAAACTGTAGAAACAGGGTTTATCACGACGAGATTTCGTTAGAACAATATAGAAAACTAATAAGAGTTGAGCTTTGAGATTTCGCAGAAACTAGTTTCTCAATATGCTCTTTCGATTTAAAATAGTTTAAAATTTTGGCTTTTCCCGGTTACACCGGAAGTGGATATCAACTTTCTTATTTTAAATAAAATACCCTATTTTTATGATTGATTCGTATTTCCAACTTAATTTTAAGACCAGTTTGTCTAATAAACTTTGCCTCTAAAGTTAGCCACTTTCGATAGCTGCAGGCTTTTACTCATAACTGCATTCCCGTTGAATGCATGAACAGATTAATGATTCTAGATATTATTTTGAAAAGTATACTGTTTCATATGCGTTATTATAAACATTTCAAAATAATATAGGGTGATCAGAAAACAATGTTAAACATTCCATCCAAAAAATATCAGTATCTTGTTTTGAATAGCAAGTTACATTTTTTTCAGCTTAATTGGATTCCACGTTCTTCTAATTAGGGGCAGTATATATTTACTTCCTTATAACTAAACGTCTTCGTATCAGAGTTATTTTGGAAAATGTATCTATTCCTTTATAGTTTTAGTTTATATAATCAATTAGGGTATGGAAATTCATTACATATGGTGGAAACGCGTTACATTCAGTTGCACGTCATACTAGATCCATGACGACTGGCCTTGTATATGTTGCCGGATCTATTTTTATTTCTGTCAGTGACATTTGATATAACCAAAGAAAAATATTATTCACAATACAATAACTATAACGTAATATATTTAGTAATTGAAATGCTCTAAGACTTCAGTCTTTCTCAACTTATTTATTATATTGATTTAGATTGTCGAAAAACCTTAAATGTTTCATAACGTATCCATAATATAATTTAAAATAAGCAATACTTACGCAATTCGCATTAAATTTAACACATGATTATAGAAAAGTTTGCAATAAGCCTTAACTGTTTACAGAAACCTTTCGGCATCATATTCAATGGACGCAAATAAATAATAAATACACTTCTAAGAAGCACTCTTTTTAAACAATTTATATCAAAATAAACATGAAAAATTTGACAGGAAGAATATACACAAAGCACGTCGTTTTGACAGATATGATTTATCTGTCAACACCGAATTGAACTATTAGTCTATTAAAAATATGTAATAAAGAAATTTAATATTGAAACGGAAATTATGTGTTTATTTGCCATTAATGCGTATATTACGATCAATTTATAAATCTTCTATTTAAGCTAATGAAATAAATGCCCTCAAGTATAATTTAACAAAGTAACTTTTTTAGTTTCTCTAATACAATTGTGACAACATGTAAACGTCATCGATGACGTGCAACTGACCTTAACGCGTCTCCAGTATAAATGAAAATAAAACAAGTCATTGTTTAATAATGTCCTAAAATATTTAAATGAAAACTGACAATATGAAGAAGAATTAGTCTTAATAATAGTTTCTAATCATCTTAAAGTAAGTTTTCAAACAAAATTGCAATCGTATTACCTGTCAATAGTAAGGTATTTACTGGCGGTAACATGTCGTGTTTATGCAAAGAAATATCCAAATCATGAAAATGTGGAGGTAACAGCACTTGCTTACTTTACAACACGTCCTATTAATTATCTAAAGGATGCGGAAGCTGAAGTAGGTGTATCCAGAATGAGCATACATTGAATTTTGAAAAAGAACAAGTGGAATGCTTACAAATATCATCCTGTTTAACGTATTAAATACGCCGATTTTGTAAAAAGAGCGCACTATTGTGAGTGGTTTTTAATAAAATCACAAGAAGACAACGATTCCACGAAAAATGTTATCTCGACAGACGAAGCAAAGTTTTGTAAAAATGGAATATTTAATCGACACAATAGCCATTTTTAGTTGGAAGATAACCCTCGAGTTGTTAGGCAACGACGTTTCTAAGAGTTTTGTGCTATTAAACATGACAAAATATTTGCTTTGTGTTTTTATGAAGAAAATTTAAATAGTGAGCGATTTATTTACATCTTAAGAAACGTCATAAATTTAAATTTAAATACACTGTTGGTAGAAGAATCTCGTACTGTAAGGCTTCAGATGGATGGTGCACCAGCACATAGAACTAGAGCTGTTGAAGAAGTATTAGACGAAATATTCTATGATCGGTAGATCGGAAATAGAGCACCTTAAAGGTATCCACCGCGATCACCCGATGTAACGCCGGTACCGTACCAAATAAGATATGATGGCCAGCGTGCGAGGCGCGCTCAATAATCTAGACCAGTGATTCTCAGCCACTGTGCCGCGGCACTTTTGTGTGCCGCGAAATTCTAAAAGTGTGCCGCAATATTATTAAATAATATGATTTAAAAGAAAAATCCTTTTAACAGTGATAGATGTTTAAATCCATAAACTTTTTTAAAATTATTTCATTATTTGTTTTGCAACGCGTTCTTTCTTACACCCCTATTCTGTAACTTTTTCATTGCGCATTTTCGAACGCATTGTACCTAAAAATCGTTACGGACGAACTTTCGTATTCTGTAAATTTCGAAGCGCACGGATGTCGTACGAAAGCAAATAGGCATTCGTTACGAGAGTTGTGTTGTGTGTTTTATATGTGCCTTAAGTCGGCTCACATTTGTCACTAGTACGTACAAAAGCAGTTGTTTTAATGACAGTGGGGATTCCCAACGCGTTGCATAGTAGTTACTGCACATTTTCTTTCGTTAAAATTGACAAATGTATGTGATTCAGTTTACTATTAATTTATTTGCTTGCAGTTTCAATTTATAAAATTATATAGACATATTGGCTTTGCAGTATTGTATTCTCAAACTTGAATAAATCGTATTTAAAGGTAATATTTGATTCGCCTTTTTTTAATAATGTTTCGACAATATTATTTTATTTTAACAGAAACTTCTAAAAATGGACAAATGGTTAAAAAGAAGAAAGCTTAACGATGATAATAGTGATAATGATACGTTAGCGACCAAGTTAATGAGCCCACGCCCGGTACGAATAAGATACTTCTTGCTCCAAAAAATACGTTGTTCATCGGAAATACAATGATGATTTTTTGAAATTTGGATTTACCTCTACAATGGAAAATGACAAAGTTGTTCCCGAGTGTCTGATATGTGGTTGTAAGTTATCAAATAGTGCTATGGTTCCGAGAAAACTCCAACGTCAATTGATGACTAATCATCCTTCGCTTTCAACAAAAGATAAAAGCTACTTCCAAAAGTCTTTATCTTCAAAATCCAAGCAAGTGAAAGTTTTTGAAAAACAAATCAGTGTGTCTGAAAAGGCTCAAGTAGCTTCTTATGAAATAGCTGAATTGATTGCTGCTAAATTAAGACCTCACAATTTGGCTGAAAAAATTATATTACCAGCTTGTCGCAAAATTGTAAAAATAATGATTGGTGGATCAGCTGATATTGATATTTGTAAAATACCACTTTCGAATGACACAATCCATCGCAGAATTAAAGATATGTCGCAAAATATTGAGCAAAATACTGCAAAAACTCTTGCAAATTCAAATTTTGCTCTACAAATCGACGAAACAACAGATATTACAGGAAAAGCTAAATTAATTGCATTCGTCAGCTTTATTCACGAAAATGATATAATTAATCAATTTTTATGTTGTCGGGAGTTACCTGATTTTACAAATGGCAAACATATTTTTGATGTAATTAGTTCATATTTAGAAGAAATTAAAGTTTCATGGAAGTCATGTATTGGCATTTGTACAGATGGTGCTCCAGCTATGACTGCACATCTAAAAGGATTTGTAGCACATGTTAAAGAACTGAATGGGGATATATTAGTTAACCATTGTTTTTTGCATCGAGAAGTACTTGTTACAAAATATTTGCCATCAGAATTGAAAATAGTTCTGGAACAATGTATTAAAATTATTAATTATATAAGATCAAGACCATTCAAAAGTCGCTTATTTAGTAAATTATGCCAAGCTATGGAAGCCAAGTACGAATCCTTGTTACTGTATTCGGAAGTAAGGTGGTTGTCCAGAGGAAAAGTTTTATATCGTGTTCTGGAATTAAAAGACGAAATGAAAATGTTTTTTGAACAAGATAAAAATTATGATTTTGTTTATTTGTTGGAAGATAAAATATGGTGTACTAAATTGGCTTACTTATCAGTCATTTTTTGTTATTTTTAATAATATAAATTCAAGTATACAAGGGCCTAATGAAAATATCTTGAACTCAACCGATAAGCTGGTGGGATTCCAAAAACAAATAACTTTATGGAAGAATAAAGCTCAGAAAGGCAATTTAGAAAAGTTTAGTCAGTCCCAAAAGACTGTTATAAAACTATTGAATTAATTGTTATTAACTATTTGACAACATTAGAGGAGAGAAGTATTCATTATTTCCCAAAATTAGATATAAAGAAATTTGATTGGGTTTGTAATCCATTTCTCATAACGGATACTCCTGTATTTGACTTAACTTTAAATGAAGAGGAAGAACTCATTTTGCTTTCCAATAATCGAGATTTAATTTTAAAACATTTAGAAAAATCAATTATTTCATTTTGGATTAACATTAGATGCGATTGGATAATCGCATCTAATGATAGCCAAGAAAGCTTTAAACATATTATTACAATTTTCCACATCTTATTTGTGTGAATTCGGATTTCCGGCACTAACCAACATTAAAACTAAAAAAAGATAAAGAGTGTTAGATGTAGAACACGATATGAGAGTAGCATTGTCATTTTTACGACCAAATATAAATGAAATTATCAAAAAACGTCAAGCTCCAATTTCGCATTAAAAGTATTCTTATTATTAACTTGTAATTAATCCCTTAATAAACGTACTGTTATTTTTGTAGTACATATTATTTTATTTCGCACATTTAAAATTATTATCATAAACTATTTTATTTACAACCATACGCGTAATGTTGGCATTTCTGACTTCTTAAAAGTTGGGAAGTGTGACTTTGTTCACGTTTACTTCCCGCCCTCTTATTACTGCCCTCATTTACTTCCCGCCCTCTATTACTGCCCTCGTTTCTTAACCTCAATGTCAATCACACCTTTAAAACTGTCAACTCGATATGTCAAAACATTATGGGAATTTTTATCACAAATAATTATTAATTGTATGGTTGTAAATAAAATGAATTGTTATATTAGAATTATTGGAAGCTTGAATATATGATAGGCCGCCCTGCTATTGCTGATATGATGAAATAGTAATTTCTTGTCCTTTTCCATTCGAGCCAAGATATCTGGATTGTTACGGGAGGACAGTTTCCCTCAGTTCAAGTGAAGTACAGACCTTGAAGGCTTTACTACTCAACATTTCCTTTATAATCTATTCACCGAAAAAAAGTGGCGTATATTTATTTGACGTTTACGCTAGATCATCACAAATCTGACCACTCAATATGTCAACACTTATACCGGAATTTTTATCACAAATAAATATAATTATGGTTGTAAATAAAATAGTATACAAACCTCGGTGAAAAGTTTCATTCCTGTCTCGAGATAAAGTTAACCTCGACGCTTCGCGTCTCGGTTAACTACCTAATCTCTCGACAGTAATGAAACACTTTCCACCTCGGTATGTAATATACTATTACGCAGTTTGTTATAGGTAAGTAAATAATTTCTAAACTTATCTTTTTCTTTGTGTGTCGCCAAATTTTGAAATCGTTAAAAGTGTGCCGCAACAAACAAAAGTTTGAGAATCACTGATCCAGACGATACAATGGTACAGCGTGATACATACGAACATTTTAGAAAGAATAAGAAAGTGTTTAGATAGAGGTGGTGATGTGTTTGGAAACTTAATTTGAGATTATTAGAAACTATTATTAAGACTAATTCTTCTTGATATTGTCAGTTTTCATTTAAATGTTTTAGGACATTATTAAACAATTACTTGTTTTGTTTTTATTTAATTACATAAATTTCCACATCCTAATTGATTATACAAAATAAAACTTTAAAATAATTGATACATTTCCCAAAATAACTCTGAACGGAGACGTTTAATTATAGAGAAGTAATACATACAGCCCCTAATATTGAACGTGGAATCCAATGAAGTTCAAAAAATGTAGCTTGCTATTTAAAAATAACTAGATATTGATATTTTCTTGATGAAATGTTTAACATGGTTTTCTGATCAACTTGTCTTATATTGAAAAGTTTATAATATCGCATTTGAAGTAATACACTTTCCAAAATAATTACCTAGAATTTTAAATCTGCATTCAATTATTGCGAATGTTGTTATGAATAACAGCTATGATTCTTTTTTACAAAAATTGAAATAATTCGAAAGTGCGTAACTTCACAGGCAAAATTTATTAGACAAACTGGTCTTAAAATTAAGTCAGAAATAATAAACATCATAAACATTTGGTATCCCATTAAAAATAAGGAAGTCGATATCCGATATAACCGGGAGAAGCGAAAATTCGAAAATATTTTAACATGAAAGAGCGTAACGCGAAACTAATATTTATGAAATTTCAAAACTCAACTTAGTTTTCTATATTGTTCTAACGAAATTCCATCGTAATATACCCTGTACAGTATTGTCTAGTATTTTTGATTATTAAATGAAAAGAGAAAATATAATTTGAAACGTTTCCGTTTCATGTTATAATTAAAACGTATATTACCTCTAGTTAACCATCCCGAGCATTACAATATATCATCCGTAGAAATAAAATAAAAGTTTTTCTTATAGTATTAGGTAAATTTTCTGTAATACATTACAGCAACGTCGCATCGTCAATATTTCCAAACACGTCCGTAACACTTTAGGATGATCGATTTCTGAAAATAAATATCTCTATTAAAAAGTATACTTAAGAAATTATCAAATTTCCAAGGATATCTACGAATTCAATCTTAAATCACTTTAGATATAATATTTAAAATGAAAGAAGGCTTCAAAATTTTATTGGTAATTATTATAATCGGAATGATTTAATAAAATTATTCCCTCGCCTTGATTTGCACGTCAATTCGTTACCACACATTTTCATCATCCTGTACGACAATAACACAATAACAAAATTAATCTATCACATTAGCAGGAAAGGCGATCAAGCTTCTACAGCATGAGCTGGTGTGAATAGGTGACTATCAACTACCTACGTGTATTTGTTTATGTGTCTCTGTGTATCTGTGTCTGTGTAAAATTGATTCTTTGTATGTGCCGTGCGACTGAAGTGAATCGAAATCGAGATCGAAAATAGAAAAAAAAAATTGGTCGCGCTACCAACAGAATAATAACAATCTTGGGGGGTTGGTGCAGCGAAGGCTGCCGTAGAGAGTAATTAATTCTGGAACTGTTGCGGCACCGATTCTCAGAGAAACGGATTGAGGAAATGCTTGTGCTTACGTACCACACCGGAAACACATTTTCCGAGCACCCGCGCACCCAGAACGTTCTACACTGCATTCTAATTCGTTCAGCGTGAAGTTATGATCTAGTTTTCACTGAAGTGAGACTAAAAAAAAGCGAATTGTGCGACAATGTTTATACTGTGCGTGTCGAAAGTCTCCACCCTGTTATCTTTTAAGCGAAGAATAATAACACGTTATAATAAAAATAAAACAAAACCGCTATGCAAATGCTAAACTTTATGATCATGTCTTAGTTTCTTTGACAGATAGCGCTGTTTTAAATGGCAAAGGGGTCCAGTGACCCCCTCATTTAAAAGGTATTTGATAGATCTATTCAATTTTTAAATCTTGGATTGAGTTGGTCTCTAATTGATGTAAATCCATTTTCAATGTGAAATAAAACAAACAAATATTTAAGATTTACACTGTATTTAATAACAACGACAGTGTTTCGCTACATTGTAGCTTCTTCAGGTTGACATATACAATAATGACTACCTAGATATACTTAAAACACTTATATATAGTGTGCGGTTATTAGGAGTTCTTAGAAGTAATATATAAAGTACCATTTTTGGTATAAAAGTATCGGGTGTATACAAAAATTACGCGTAACTAAATATATTGCTAACAGATGTTATGTGTGAAATTAAGGAAACTGTATTACTGACTGAATAGGTTTAACAATGGTGATGAGTTAAGGTCTACTTTATCGTTTAATAAGTTGTCTGAATGTTTATGTTTATTAATTTCTACTGTCTCTAGTATATCTATACTTTTATTTTCAATGTGAAGAATATCAAAATGTTTATGAAAATTGTTATTATTATCTATCAAATGATTCGCTTAAGTCGAATCATTTTTTTGGTTGATGTAAGCGGAGTAATGATCAGCTATACGTGTATTAAACGCTCTTCCTGTTTGACCTATATATCCCTTAGTACATGTACCACAAGTTAACTTATAGACTCCAGATTTATTGTTGTGATTAGTTTTTCCTTTATTATTCTTGATGTATTTCGCAAGGTTATTGTTCGTTTTGTATGCAATATTAATTTTCTCTTTTCTAAGGAATTTTGTTAGTTTTACTTGGTCCTCCTCTAAGTAAGTGAAAGATTTAAACTCTTTAATTGTAGTGTCTTTAGTAACTGGATAAATTTCTTGTAACGTTTTGTTGAATAATCTCTTAGAAATTAATATATCTATTAAATTTGAGTCGTATACATTGTTATAGGCAATTTGTTTAATAATATTATATTTTTTACTATAGTCTGAAGTGGACATTGGTATACTAGTCAATCTATGGATCATACTGTGGTAAGCCACTAATTTGTGTTGGTATTGGATTTGTTATGAATGGATATATCAGTATGTGATTCTTTGTGGTAAATGGAAAATTGCACGTGGTTATTGACTCTTTTTAATGTAATATCTAAGAAATTGATACTATTATTCACTTCTTTTTCTAGTATAAACGTAATATGGGAATTAATAGAATTAATAAACTCAAGAAAATTATTTAATTGTCTATTTGTTCCTGTAAATCCTACCAAAATGTCGTCAACATATCTGAACCAAAATAATACGTTCTTAGTTAATATATTATTCTCAAAAATCTTACTTTCTAAATTGTCCACAAAAATTTCTGCTAATAGAGGTGACAAAGGATTTCCCATAATTAAACCACTACTGCTCTTATAAAATTTGTTCTCAATTTTCTTCTCTCCAAATTTACACGATTTGTTTTTAAGCTATGATTTAAATTATGAGAATTTACGAAGATTTTTGAATCACTCTTTCATGCACTAATATTCCTATAACAAAGAGCTTGTTTACACGGCGAAAAAAATTTTACTTATCGATATCCTTCTTTGCCGTTAGGCGTTGAGGCGTTCTGCTTTGCAGAATTTTCTCCATCTTGTTCTATCTTTGGATATTTTTCGAGCATCGTTCCAAGTACTTCCCCGGTCCGCCAGAAGCTGCGCTATCTCCATACTTTCATACTCTTCTTGGTCTAGCTCTGTTTCTCCTCTTGTTCCAACCGGCCTCCCTTCGTTCTTTTACACGGTTCGTGTTGCTCATTTGTGTGAAATGTCCAAACCAACTAAGTTGTTTTTCCTTAATTTTTTCTACTGCTGATATCACACCCAGTTTTTCTCGTATCTTCTCATTTTTAATTCTATCCAGACTGGTAACACCATCTATTCTCCTTAAAACCCACATTTCAGCTGCTGTTATTTTTGATTTCATCCTCTTAGTCAATATTAATGACTCGCTGCCGTAGCATAGTGTCGGAAGAAATATTGTCTTAGTTTCCCTGCTGACCTCTCTCGTACGGTTTACAATTTCTATTCTATTATCCACGTCTGCTCCTATATCTCCTTTGTGGTAGATTATGGTATCAACATATTTTCATCTTTGGAGACAGTTAATACTTCCGTTTTCTTCCTTTGTTAATACTCATTTCAAAGTTCTTTAAAGTTTGATGCCACATTTATATATTTCTTTGAAAATGTTCATGCTGCTGAACGAATCTCCAATGAGAACCATCCAGATCGTCCTATTTCACGAAAATATTTGAGAGAACACGATACAAATGTTAGGCCAACTTAGGGAAGATTATCCTGACCACACAAATGAATTTTGCGAAATAATGGCAGAACGACTAGCTCGAAATCCAAATTATGTTAGAACCGTTTGTTTTAGTGGTGAGTCTATCTTTTTCCTTCATGGTCGGGTACAGAAGCACAATATGAGGTATTATAGCGATTCAAATCGTAATATTTTTCGTGAAAAACACTTGCAGAAACTGAACGTGTGGGCAGGTATTTGGAGCAACTACATAGTAGGACTTCTGTTCTTAGACAAAAATGTAACAGGTCAATTTTATCTTGACATGCTCGAAAATACAAAATTGCCGAGAATAATACCGATGAGGCTGGCAAAACGGAGATAACTTTTCACCAAGACTGTGCCCCTTCGCGTTATTATGGACCCGTGAGACAGTGGTTAAATAAGGAGATGAAAGATGGATTGCATGCAGTGGCATGATGGAGAAGCCTGCCCGATCCATTGATTTAATCCAATTTAATTTTTTCTTGTGGGGTTTTATCAAAATAAAATCAAGTTTATAAAACATGGCCAGAAAATATTTTAGATTTGTGGCATAGAATAACTGATGTGCGCAAATCTATCACTTCAGGTACTCATCACAAAGTCCGTGAAGAGTTTTGCAATCTGTTGTTCTATTGCCAAGTGGTTGAGGGTGCTCATTTTGAACATTTAATTTAAACTTATAGTGCCGTGTACAGAATTACTTGTTTTTTTTTCAATCTTATTAGCTTTTTGTATTCGCTTTGTTAAAACGTTTAATTTAATTGTTCATTTATTTTATTCAAAACATTATTCCTTCTGTTTATTCTATTCATTCCAATTCATTCCAAATACCGTTAAAATATTTTTTTTAGCAAATAAAGGAAATATAAAAAAACATAAAACCTGCATAGATTTTCCAAATACCTTTCAAATGAGGGGTCACTCCCTTTGTTGTTTAAAATTTTTGAGTAAGTATATCCTACAGCGCCATCTGTCAAAATTTTGAAATGAGACATGATCATAAAGTTAGTGTTTGCTGTTTCAACGTTTTATTCCTTTTCGTTTAAAAGATAACCGGGGGAAAGGGGGGCTTTAGACGCGCCCTATGTACACTTGATGTATATAACTAACAGAGGTTTATACTAAATACGTATTTTGAGATACAATGAAAATGTTTCGAGCTCAAAAATAGGTTATCATCATAAAAATTACCGTTTAGCTCTTGCATTGGATATGCAATGACATATCATTTTTTCCCGATCTACATTTTTAGTTTTGCAGTTGTCACATCTGTTTGTTAAATAACAAAACACAACATTCTCCACCTGTTTGTAGGTTATAAACGTAATTACTGTTGCTCTGACCCTCAATTACATATAGTTTATTTTGTAATTAGTGCAGAATTTATGTTTATCGAGAGCCAACAAAGATGTGTAAATTGAGTGAATAATTTTTGCTACATTCGTGGTGAAACGTCATCGTTACAGAAACGGAATCTGATGCTTCTTGTGAAAGGTGTCGATCAGCATTATTTTGGTATGGAAGGTAGTGGATCAGAATAAATCATGGACTCCACACATACGTTGCAACTCTTGTGCAGTTATACTAAGAGAATGGCTGAAAAATAAAAAACGATCTATGACTTTGGCTGTGCTTATGGTTTGGGGCGAATCTACAAACCCTAAAGATAACTGCTATTTCTGCTTGACTCCACCTATAAAAGCAGGATTGTTAATAAAGAAAAGAGGAACAGGTCAATACTCTAATCTTCCTATTACCTGCTATTCGACCCACTCCACATTCAGATAGTTTACCAGTTTCCTACTATATCCCAAAATTATGCGCTTAATGTATAAAATGAAGAAAGTGTGGAAGAAGAAGAACTCAACAAACCGTCAACATCCCATGACTCTGTATTGCTGAAAAAGATGATAAACGGTAAAGACTGAGTCAAACGGAATAGAGCCATCTCATTCGAGACTTTAATTTGTCGGAGGAGAAGGCAGAACATCTAGGGTCAAGACTACAACATTGGAATCGTTTCCAATTTGAGGTCAGGATCTCACAGTACATACATCGTCATATTATAGGGATCTGATTCCTTTTTTTGCGAGGAAAATCAATGTTGTTGTCTGCTGCGACGTTAATGGTTTGATAAAATATTTGAATCTGAATGATGATCCGACTGATTGGAGGCTATTCGTAGACTTCTCTAAGCTTAGTTTGGAAGCTGTATTACTTCACAACGGCAATCTTCTTCCTTCTATTCGTGTTGATTATGCAGTTTCACAAAGGAGACTTATGCAAACATGGCAGTCCTCCTCGACTCAATCAAATATCCTGAACGCAAATGGAATATCTGTGGCGATCTAAAGGTCATCGCTTTACTCTTAGGAATGTAATTGAGGTACACTAAATATGCTGCTTTTTATGTATGTTATATAGTCGCGATAGGAAATCACATATTCAAGCAGATTGGTCTGGAAAGAATCATACTGTACAGGAAGTTTTAGTCGAAACGTCAATTTCAGAACTATAACGTTTACTCCTAAGTATTTTTCAAAAAATCAAAGCATTCTAGAGTAATAATGAGTTCAGCGATTCATAAAATATGAGTTTCAGGGCGAGCCTTTATTCGTCAAGGCGCTTCATAAAAAACAATTGCGGACAAAATATTAAACAATGATTTAAATAAATGTTTATCTTAAGATATGTATGTAATATGATATGAGGGTAAAGCTAACGAGCTGAAGATTTCAATAGTAGAAAAAAAAATTTTTTTTTTTTTAGAAAATCATCTACAACCCTCTGTACATCACGATTTTTGGACAACCAGGCCAAATCTTCTTCTTTTTCCTAAGGAAAAATCTCAAAAGGGTTCCAGCTGTTAGCAAGTATTGCGAATGAAAATCGTTTCTATACGACTTTTGGAGCTTGGTAAACTCTGCATATAAAGCTTGATTTGATGAACAATTTTGTCCAAAAAATAAACCGAGAAAGACTGGCCTTTAAGTACTTAAGAGAAATTCCCTATATTAAGTGATGCAAAAGTTAAGGTAGGTATTTTTGTTGAAGGGAACGAAAAAGAAGCGTGAGAAGCCTTAAAGGATTTTTATGCAACAAAAGAGATGAAAACTACTATCAGTTGGTGTCAATACTTCTGCAAAAATAGCACAAACTCCGACACAATATGTCCTTTTAAAAAATCCATTTCTGCAATCACACCTAGACTATTGCCCTCCTAATTGTGAAGTTGTCCACCACTGATGGATATTTCTGTCATCGACGAAAAATATCAGGACCATTGGAATGAAAATATTCTTGCGCAAATGCTGCTGTTCTTAGAACTTACTTACAAAAGGCAGACCAAAAGTCAATGATCTCATGAAGCCAACTAACTGCTCATTATTCTTCCATCAATTTAGAACTATTAGAATGCAACTGTCATTACATAAGTTTCAAATGGACTTTCAACGTTGTTGGTATATGTAATGATGAAAATGTATCGTTTTCTGTTAATCTGTTAAAATAAAATACTAACACCTTGTATATCACAATAACAAGAGCTAATAAAGTTGTTTCATTGTCATATTCGTTTTCCTCAACCCAAAATTTAAAATATGATTTATGGAGTGTTAGAAACATTAAAAAAATATTTTTTGTTGGGTAGTGATTAATAAGAACTAGCGAGGGTTTAGGAAAGCAGCATATGAGGTCTATCATAAGTTATAATATTTATACCATTTTGAACGCTAATATATGTTACATCAAATACCGAGTTGATTCGACTGTTAATACACGGTATTTTGTTAAATATGGAATAGATCTATACAGTTGATTTAGGAACAATATTTTTAAATTCAAAAATTCTTGCGAAGTCTCTATTTAAATTCGCATTCGTTGTTATACATACTCTCCTTTAGAAATAATTTTATGGGTAGATAGCTGTTTTAATGCAAAAGTATAGCAGTTGCCCTTTAAACTAAATTCGCCTTTTGTTTATTTTTATATATTGCCTTTGAAATACCACTTTATCTATTTGAGAAGGCTCTTGATGAAAGTACGTAAACATTGTCGCACGATTCGATAATATTGCATACAATATCTGCACATTTTATGCAGAACTCCGAACGCGTAGTAACGACAATCGTTTGGTCTATTGATCAAAATTATTATTTTAGTCATGCTTATACTCACGCGAGCACGTAAAAACAAATCACTATCAAACATGCATAGTAAACAGATTTATGTGAGTGTGCTCCCAAGAATATCGTATGGGGATTAGTGTGTAGTAAAGTTGCATTTGAAATATCTAAATGTTTAATGTTTCGATACATATTTGGCAAAATTGTGATGTTTATGTATATCACATAAAAATGTTATATACAAGTATGTATTCCTAATATATCCTTTTATTTTATTTTTTATATATATATACAGGGTGTCCAGAAACTGTCCTGACAAACAAAGACCGGAGATTCCTCAGATAATTTTAAGACAATTTAACTCAATTCACCCTAGTCCGAAAATGCTTCCTAAGGTCATAGGCGTCCGTTTTGGGTAGGTAAACGGTTATTTTAACGCATAACTTTTTTGTCTTTAACTTTTAAGCATTTGTGACACTAGATTATTAAATTTTCAGGTATTCTAGTACTAAAAGGTACTCTTACTTTAAGTCGGTAGGATACACCGTTTTCTAGAAAAATCGATTTGAAAATTTTTCGTTTTTTCGTCATTAAAATTCAATTGATTATTTTTTGCACTAGTTCGCTCTGAACTGCCCACAGAAATAAAACCTACGTTTTTAATTGTCAAATTGTTGTCAGTTCGCGAAGTTGAAATAACGAAAGATGAAATGACGAAAAAACGAAAAATTTTCAAATCGATTTTTCTAGAAAACGGTGTATCCTACCGACTTAAAGTAAGAGTACCTTTTAGTACTAGAATACCTGAAAATTTAATAATCTAGTGTCACAAATGCTTAAAAGTTAAAGACAAAAAAGTTATGCGTTAAAATAACCGTTTACCTACCCAAAACGGACGCCTATGACCGGTACTAGAAATTCGCAATTGATGGAATCGATTCATCTCTGGAGGATAAATAAGCATACCAGTTTTTGTTTTTCTAAATAGAAGCGTCCGGGAGGTATTAAAAAAAAACTAATTACAAGGCGCCATCTTCAAAGAGCTCTAGCTCCCTTAGGAAGCATTTTCGGACTAGGGTGAATTGGGTTAAATTGTCTTAAAATTATCTGAGGAATCTCCGGTCTTCGTTTGTCAGGAGAGTTTCTGGACACCCTGTATATATCAGGTATCCCAGCGAAGCAATAGAGTTCATTATCGGCATGTAATAATGTGAATAGATAATACAAAAAATTGTAGATAATCATGAATTCTACAATTTAAAAATATGTTTATGTATACAAAGTGTTCGACAACTAACACAAATTCATATTTTTTTATGTGGAACTCTATCATTTTATTACGTTTTATAATAGAGCTTAGCGTTGATTGAAATATCATGAATTTGTATTTGAAAATTGTACAACTTTTAAAAAATAACGAATAACTATGGGCTCAACACGTTTGTTTCGACATTTTATCGAATTTTCTTTAGAATTACATACACACTCCCTGAACATAAAAAATCTAAAAAAATGTATTTACATGCCACTGTGAAGAGTACTAAAAATTTACTATTTAAAAATATGTATCTACTTTCTTGTGTCTGTGGATAAACCTGATTATAAGTTGTTAATTTAAAAATTATACAAATCATAACCAAAATGAGTTGGAAAAAGTTGCTCATAATAAATATTTTCTAATTAGAAATTATTAATATTTACTAAAATTTTAAAATGCATTAAGCACCAAGCTTGAAAGTTTATGAATCAGCAATAGATTAAAAATATCACATTTGATGTATGTCAATTTTTTTTTTAAATTCATGATTGCTAAGCTTGTCACTTCATAAGTTTCAAACTTATTTATAAAAAAAATATTATAAGCACATTTTTTTGGATTAATTTTACATATACTATTTGTAATACAAGTCATGGCAACTCATATTTTGAAAATCAATAAGTCCTAATAATGCATGACTTGCGAGATATTCGCCGTTATCGTGGTCACACACATCGACAGAGGGAGAAAACGAGAGAGGGAAACAGATTTTTCAAAAATCACTTTTTCGGTATCTGGAAAGTTCCAGGTCGAACATTTTCTTCATCACAATACCACTTTTATACTACGTAAAAAAGGCAAAATATATATTTGTGTTATTCATCGTTCTCGAACATTCTGTATAAATGAAAATATCTCAGATTGTATAGTTCATGATTATTTATAATTTTTGTATCAATATTTTTCACCCTTTATATTATTAAACAGCCATAATGAACTCGCTGGGACACCTGGTACAAATGTAGAGTTTATTTTCGCTTCGTTCTGGATGAAATAGATAGCAGAGAAATTAGATTCTAACTAACTTGTGCAGCGGCTTATATAACAGAGTTTATGATGACAAAAACTCAATCACCCAAATAGGCTAAACAAAATTAGCGAAGCATTTCCAATGAAAATTCATAATATATACACAAATTAATTAAACTTGTAAGATAAAGTCTAATCTAAATCATAAATTGACAAAACCTCATGCTCAGTGATGAAAACCAAACGGAGGACGCCAAAATTAAAAACTTAGAATTTACTTATAATGATCTACCCTTCACATGTTGAAGGAGATCAACTCAGAACTACAAAGAAGAGTCCATCAATTAAAACCATAAAAAAGATATAGAAGATGAAGACAAATGTACCAGAAATTGTAGAAATAATTCGAGATGATACGCAAGTAGCATAGATAATCCAAGAAATATCAGGCTCCTAAATCAAGAAGGGTATGTATTAGAGCTGCCGTTTCTAAAAGTGTTTCGAACAAAACGGGTCCCGAACTTGAAGGATATGTCCTTTTTTTGAAACATCCGTATACACGTATGGATGCAATGTTCGGCATGTACGAACCGTGCCTTCAAACACTTTCCTCGTTAGAGACGGCCATGCTTTTTTTAATGGTTGGTGACAGTGCACGTAATCAGACACCATAATATATAATACTACTATATTGCGTGTGTTGTATCTTGATAATGTGTAATTTTTCGTCCCAACTAAGAGAGATAAAATTGGTCACATTGCCTGTTCTGCGCATGTGTAAACTCAAAATGTCCATTTTGTTATTTACGAAATGACAGATAAATAGAAAACATAATTATAACCTCTGATTTAAATTGACATCTATAACAATGATATTACTGAAAGCACACGCAAAGTTGTTTTTTATTGAAATCAGTTTTGTGCAAGTTTATTTCAACGGTGAATTTGTAGAATTACCCAGAAAATGCGATGTAGAATAAATAAATGATATGAAGACTGATTCCAGTGAATTATTAACAGAAAAACTTGTGAACTTATAACTTCTGCGTTGATTTATATGTGCTTACTGGAATATGTGAAATTATATTATTAAATGTAAATACCGGCACTTCCACTTCGACTAACAGAAAAGATTTTGAACAGAACAACTTGTGAACTTATTACTGTGAAATTATTGAGCATAAATTCTGCTTGTTTCATTTTGACTTACAGAAAACACATAAAGTAATATTTTATATACCTACACAATCAAATATATTCAGGTATATTTTATATATGTAAGGTTGTATTATATTTCAACATATAGTATTTAATATTTTGGCTATATATAAGAATAAAACAGCATCTCTTTTATATTTGTCTATGTTCATTATCCAATATATTTTTGTATAAGCAACAATGTAGAAAACTAATTAAATTCTTTGTGTTCTTGTATTTAATTCAAATAAAAATACATATATTAAAGCATTATTTATACCCATACGTTAATCAAGAATTTAAACAAAAAATTACTCTCATACACTATGTATGTAATAGCACATTCATTATCGATCCATTTTTCTTGATATTTATGTCTCATAAACAATGATGAGTAGAAATGAGGTTTTAAAAATAATTTATATTATTTCTTGTAGGAAAGGTATGTTGATGTAATAATTGTATGGATTAATAGACACATAAAAATTTATAAAATGGTAAAAAAGATTAGAGAATGTAACAATATCATAAAAACAGAAATAATGTTTGAAGCCGTGCCTACCTTGCCACTCATAACACTGCACTATTTACTTCCATAATGTTGGGAAAAGTCCAAAAGAAACCTATCACTCAATGTCTTTACAAAATCCAACATGAATATTATCTTTATATTGTACCATTTAATTATTTATTAGTTATTTTAAACCAAAATATATTTTATTGTAAATTTTAATATAAAATACAATCTATATGTGCTTGATTACAATACAATTTAGTGACAGAAATTATGATATGTATTTAGTAAAGTACATATTAAGAAAACGCACTAAATATTGTGTTCATCCTTCGAAGTCATTAATCTTGATAATTGAGCACTTGTGAATTTTAAACAATTAATTAGAAAGAAAAACTCGTTTCACAAAAATATATATGATTTATTTCATAAACTAAATGTACATTTCGTTTGCCAAGCAAACATCATCGGTAGTATACAGATTTATTCATGTTTTTACATTATATAAGGATCTAAGTTTTGTAGAGGCACGAATAAATTTATTTAGCTCACTTGTCCGAGAAGACATGATTATTAATCTTGATAATTGAGCACTTGTGAATTTTAAACAATTAATTAGAAAGAAAAACATTTAGTTTATGAAATAAATCATATATATTTTTGTGAAACGAGTTTTTCTTTCTAATTAATTCTAATTAATTCTTCCAAGTCATTTTCACAATCATTGGTGCATCATGGCATAAATTCCAATAACCGGTCAATATCTTCTTAAAATACCAATTCAAATATTTTAATATGCAACATAGTAATACAGTTACCTAATTCATGTAAAATTTATTGTGTTGTTTCTGTACATTGCTCCTTCTGGAATACAACAATATCACATTATCTAATTCATTATTATTTTTGCATGGTGAGTTTGAATAATTTTGGTTTTGTTATTATATCACACTTTCTTTCTATTCACGATATCCCGATAATATATTTAAAGAAACACAGTTGCAATGCAATTGAACGGACTGCGGGTTTTACTTAATTAGTTTACAATTTTTACTATAACATAACCACAATTCGTAGAACTTTTGACAAATATATTTCTTCAGTATGATCGTTTGTTTGTCTATGATTTGCACATAATGCCACGCCGATATTTCTTCATTCATTAAGGGAAATTAAATTATTCTTCCACATTTAACATGGCAAATTATTAATTATAAAGAGGTTTGTCGATTTTTAAACTATTTATGCTTGTTTGACGATGTGCAAATTATAATTAAATATTTATAGTAATGAATCTATGTGATAAACAAACAGACTTACATTTGAAACATTATTTGTAACGCATGCGCAGTTTGTACAACGTGCCTCTAAAACGGCATAGCACCATGTGTTCTATTTCACAATGTTGGTGCGAAGTTTTCCTTGTTTACACGCGATATAGTAGTATTATATATATGTCAGACACAAATACATCATTTTGACAGTTTGGTTATGTCATGTATGCGTCTATAATTTGAATTTAAGTATGACAACTGTCAGAATTTGAATTACAATTACTTAGAAATTAGCCTACTTTAAGTAGGTAAGATTTTGAAGGCACGGTACTTCATAACGAAAGACATTAAACATCTGCCAATAAATGTCATTATTGTCAGCTATGTGTTGTTCTGTAAACGCTGCACTGTAGGTACAGGTTTATTATGCATTAATGTGGTAACGATGGACACTTAATCATATTTCTATGATTGCCCCATATCACCATTTGCGTTGTGTTACTGATCTGGGCGCCAATTGAAATTCTTATTACTCTAAACCTCTCAATTAAGCACACAGCTATCAAATTCGAAACAATAAATATGAGTTGAAATGGTCAAAGTGTAAGGTGAGATACATACATACATATGTGGACTTCAGCAAGTGCGAACAGTACTTTTTCAGCAACAACAACGACCAAATATACGGGGCGCAACGAAAAAGCAAATTCAACTTCGTCTATTCGTGTATAGTAGTGTTTGAGAGAGAGCGAGAGATAGAAAGAGAGAAATAATTATGTATATGATGTGCCGAACATGCTGCGTTTATATTATAACGAGATAGAAAAAGAGAAGGATAGTTCTGTGGCAACAACCGTGCAAACACTCACCCATACAGGCGGCTGTCCCGAAAACTGGTCCTAACATCGTACAAATATTCAATGATTAATAGACATAAAAATACATACAATCGGTAAAGATCGATTGGAATGAAAAAAAAAATTAAATAATAAATTAAAAAAATGAAAATTGCTATCTTGCGCGAATAGCTACTTAATTCTAAGCAATTTGATGCTGTAAAATCGATAGGAATATATTCAGTCCAATTTGACGTTCCTTCGTTGTTGATGTATTAGCTTTTCTATCGATTTTTGCTACGTATGCAATATAACCGTATTCAATAGGTTCGTGAATTAGAAAAAAAAGTATCCTTACCTCCCATTGCCTTGCCGAAACAGTACCAATATCTCTTCGAAGGTTTTGTTCTTCGTTTCGGGAACCTTCTTGTACGTGAATATCCAAAAGATGGCGAGGAACACACTGAACGGCAGGAATGTGTAATTTTCTAAACCAGTCTGTAAAGAGAGAAAACCTTCTATAAATGATAGTTAAAAAAACAAAGCGAACAGCTAATATAGAAAATATGAATACACAGTGATTTATAATAATAGTAAAAATATAAATAGTAAATATATTATATTAATTACTAAATAAACAACAATTGTTGGATTTTCACTATTTAATATTCGAAGTAATGTTTGACAATTGTTTCGCCAACACAGTGGATTCTTCAGAAATGAATAAAAATATTACACAAACACTTATATATCTAACAATATGGCACAATTTATGCAGAGGGGGTGATCTGTTGGACAGTGTACATTATGAAAATACATTTAATAAGGGGGAGTTATTTGTTTCTAACTGATCGTTAAGTAAATTTTTAGAGGGTCTATTTTTATTAATTTCAAGGGATTCTAATAGGTTTAATTTAACACCTTTATTTTCTATACGTAGTATATCAAAGTGATGACTAAAACTATGGCTTTCTTGTATAAGGTGGTTTGCGTATAAAGAATCGGTTTTCTTCATTTTGAAGGATCTAAAATGTTGTGACATTCTTTTCACAAATGTTCTTCCTGTTTGGCCTATGTAAAACTTAGGGCAATCACTACACTTTAACTTATAGACTCCTGGCTGTTGGTTTTTAGGTGTTTTATCTTTATTGTTTTTAATATATTTAGATAATTTGTTGTTTGTTCTAAAAGCTACATTTATATTATTATTATTTAATAACTTAGCAACTTTTTCACTAAGTGGACTTACATATTGCTATAGCTTTGTTTTCAAATTAAAAATATAATAATCTTATACTAACAGTAATTAACCAAAACAATGTCAATAGAAAACAGCATAATATATAACAAATGCAGAGATTGCATTGACATAAAAAAACTACTTCAATAAATTTATAAATTCAATCCCTATTAACATTTGTATTATTTTCGTAAGTTCTAGCAGTGTTTTCTCCTCCATTTGCCGACAACATTTCTTACTTAAATTAAATGGATAAGGTTACAAAAAAAAAAACTAAATCTCATAAAATATTTGTATTTTATTCAATACTAAATAGCATCGATAAATAAATTCTTTTGCCACATGTGGCTGTAAAAGAAATTATCCTTTTACTTTCCAATCACAAAACAACAACAAAAAATTCATATTTTTACATGTACGAAAAACACATCGCTTTATAAATGCGCATAACACATTGCTTTTTAAATATATCATATAGATTCTTAAAATAAATATTACTCTTTGCTACATTCAAATTTTCTAATATTATATAGTTTCAAAGAAATAAATTTTTCCCTTTACGACGCAGAAATTTCATTTCAACAAAGACATTCATTTGCACGAAATGCCTTTGAAGATCTAAAATCTCGCAAAGTAAAAAAAACACCTTGATAAGACTTTCACCAATCATCATATCCAAATATTCTCACGTTGTACATACCACATATTGGCTATTTGTCCATCAAAAATGCTTACACCTTTACGTAATTAAATATACTTGAAATCCTTACTAAGATTTTATTCAATAACTTGTTAATAATGCACAGTTAACATTACTGACAAACACTCCCACGTTGTGCCATCAATGCCCTTTTAACATTATTAACAATACTCCCATGACTTGTTAAATTAATCTGCTTATAGCAAAGAAAATAATATTTCTATTCAAAATATTAACAATGTTAATCGCTTTGCTAAAGATGAATATTTTCACATATCATCTTTAACATAATTTATTTCAAGAAAAACTTACTTATAATGTTCATACATTTCATCAAATTCTTCTTGATATTGATCTACCATATTAATGATAATAAGAAAAAATGAAATTAAACTAAATGACAATAAACTAATTATGATATGATAACGTACATATTGAAAATCAAAAATAACTCAATACATTTACTACACATGATTTCTATGCAGTGTATCTGTACGCCTGCAATCATCAAACAGAATTTTTACATTCAAGCCATTTAAAAGATTGGCAACTTATCTCAAAGATCAGCAACTTCTCCTATTTTTCCGTCGTTCCCGGTCTTTTATCAGTTCTCGGTCATCGGAAAAAAACATTCTTCATCTGCAGCGCCACAATCCACGCACTAATGTTTATGTTGGCATTGTCCTGCTCATATTTATTTTCTTCACGTTTTCCCTAGGCTGACCTGTACCCATATCATTTTGACATTTAGAAATTACACAAAAATACACGCACACAAATTATTTATTGTTTATGTCTTTGCACATTTGCGATTTTCTTATCTTGGGTAGGTACATTTTTTTTTTCATTAACGCCATCCCTTATTGTGTTTATAGATGAATTTGTTGCCACTTTCATCATTGTTTAAATACTTTCTTTTTCCATTGTTTAACACTATTCGTATTTTTCTTTTGCAGACATCTCCTTTAGAAATAATAGGAAAGACATTGCATACGACTGGAATACTTCCTTTTTTAATCACATGGTTAGGAGCCTGGACCTTGACAACTCTATTCCCGTCTTCAAACCATCTTCTCTCGTCTTCGTGTAGGTTAATTTGTATGCAGCTGTTAACAATATTAAACATTGTTTTTTCTCTGTAGATTTATTCAGCGTTAAATACTAACGTAATTATATCCTGTTATTTCCCGAATTTTCCTGGATTTAACTGGATTTAACATGCTATTTCTGAAGTTTTTTCTTTATTACATCGTGTCGAATAAAAAATATACCTTTTTACATATTCGTTTTTAAAATTATGCTTAGATATAAGTATCAGGTATTTATCGTATTGTTAAGTGTGACCATAGAATGTATAACAAATAACAATCTTTTATAAACTTATTTCATATAAATTTATATTACAATTTCAATTATCATATACCTAACATTATAACATTACGCCGTTGCGGTTATGCAACTCATAATTCATTTATCAATAATTATGCTTACTACTAAAAATTGTTTCCTTATCCTATTACTAAATTATTTATTTATCTTATAATGCCTAACCAATATAGGGGTCACGGCAATATGTATGGTTTTATATCTATTATTTGTATCTTTTATTATCGGATAGGCTTGTGAAATAGCTTTTTTAAATAATTTATTATGGAGAATTTTATCTATTATTTTTGGTTTATAGTTATTGTTAATTGCAATTTGTTTAATTATGTTTCGCTCCTTTTCAAAATTAACTTTTGAAAGTGGTATACTTATGAGTCTATGTATCATACTACTATATGCCGCTAATTTGTGTTGTATTGGGTGAGTTGCACTGTTGTGTATAGTTATGTCTGTGTGTGAGGGTTTTCTGTATATAGAAAAGGAAAGTCTATTATTAATTTTACTAATGCAAACATCTAAAAAATTAATACAATTGTTTGTTTCAATTTCTTGTGTAAATTTAATATTTGCATGTAATGAATTAATATAATTAAAATGAGAGTTCAATTGTCTAAATGTACCAGTAAAACCGATTAAAATGTCATCAACGTACCAATGCCAAAATAAGATATCTTATTTTGGCATAGTGCAGTCAATCAGGGACATGGGCGTGGTATTTAACCCCGCCTTATCTTTTAATCCACTGTGCAGCAGCATCTTGAATGTTGGGATTTTTTATGTTATACCTTCGTTACATATCTAATTAATTTAATACATTTTATATTCTTAAATTATATCAAATATCCTTTTGTCAATCACTCTTTTATATTATTATTTTATACGAGTACTTAACTTTATGCATGAGTTGTGTTTTTAGCGCGGTTTAACAAAGAGATGAGTTCGTAAGTCAGCCTCCTTATGTACGAATTACAAAGACATTGAATGTAATTAATACATACAAGATAATATTAAAATAACCAATGAGAAATCCTATTAAATTAATTGCTAAATTGAAACATTATGATAGAAATTTCGACAACATTCCTTGAGAATGAGAAAATAACTTTATTAAAACATTAAATGTAATGAGTTATTGTAATTTGAAGATATAATTGTTGTATTTATTACGTTCAGAGAAGTATTCAAGTATTGCGGTTGCATAATAGGTAGAATCATGGCAATATTCACATATAATTTCTCTTCACATCCCATATTTCTTATGCCAATCATTCTTGCCACTTGCGTGATATAATAACCGTGTTCTATAAACAAAATATTTGAGGTTAAGTGAGAAGAAAATGCGTCAAGGCCATCATATTGTATCCCGTATGTATAGATAGGTATATTCTTTCCCACAAGCATCTTTGCATGTTACGCTAAATTTGTATATATATAAAGAAATCACGAAGGAATTTCAAAACAAAGACAAAACAAATAACTAGAGATCATTCTTGAAACAGATTATTTTTTATACCTAATTTAGTTTTAATATCTTTTATCATTTGTGAAACTTACCATGTTTTGTTTATAAGAAGGATAACTTAACCATTTTGCAAATTTATGTCAAATTAAATTGAAATTTTAAAATAAGGAAATCTGTAAACGGATAAAAATTATACGTATTAATACATTTTATTTTTTAATATAATGGAAATAGTGGACTTACCAAAATCATTTCTAAAGAAGTGTTGTTTTAAAGAGGTATTTAAATCGATACTTTTTTCTACATTTTATCGTAGTTACCAATATTATTAATGGACATCAAGTATTTATTATTTCTTTTCATAATTTAATAAGATTTTAAATCTTTTATTGGTTTTAACTGTAGTGCTTTCTTGATGCTAGTTTTGTGTGTTTAATGTCGTTTTAAATGTACGTCTATTTTTTTATATATAAAGTTTAAGTGTTTTTTGGTCTGTTCTTTTATGATATATAAAAGTTGTTATTCTCAAATACACAGGAGACGATATTTACTGCATGTACCATATGTTTCAAATATTTATAATTAATTATTGTAGAAGCGGGTAATAAAATTTTGAAAGACCATCGATCTCACTTCAATCGTTTACTGCATTGTTATGTGGTACTATGTGGATCATCTCGAAAACATTCCTTGTATTTGTATTTTATTGTTTTGTTAAAATTTTATTTTATTACCCGCTTCTACAATAATTATAAACTTTTGAAACATATGGTACATGCAGTAAATAACCTTTCCTGTGTATTTGAGAATAACAACTGTTATATATCATAAAAGAACAGACCAAAAAACACTTAAACTTTATATATAAAAAAATAGACATACATTTAAAAGGACATTAAACACACAAAACTAGCATCAAGAAAGTACTACAGTTAAAACCAATAAAAGATTTAAAATCTTATTAAATTATGAAGAGAAATAATACATACTTTATATCCATTAATAATATTGGTAACTACGATAAAATGTATAGGAAATAGTATTGTTTTAAAACCTTTAATTCTTTAAAAATGATGTTTGGTACGTCCACCATTTGTCATTATATTAAAAATGAGGTGTGGCCACCACACGACTTTCTTATACGTATGAAAGTGTTACTTCCGGTCCGAATTTTGAAATTTCATTTATACAAAAAATATTCCATATCCAACTCTAAATACTTTTGTACTCTTGATAAATATACATAGAATGCATAACTTACGACATATTTGCAAAAAATCGCTATTCGATAGGAGTAAAAGTGGTACTTCCGATATGAATTTTGAAATTTTTTTATATAAAAGATATTGAAAATTATATTTTAAATACTTTTATACTCGTAACGTATTTGTCTTAAAAGCATGACTTGCGAGATATTCGCAAAAAACTGATTTTCGATAAGAGTAAAAGACCTACTTCCGGTAGGAATTTCGAAAAAATTTTTTGTTTCAAACTTAATTCAAACTACATATGAATTCTTTATAAATTTGTTTAAACTTAGTAATTGACGAAATATTTGCAAATTTCGATTTTTTCACTGAAGTAAACTACTACTTCCGGTCTGCCGATTTTGCTCAAAATCTAATCAGTTCTCAAGAGGCAGATTACACACGTAAATACAAAATTTGGAATTGATATCTACTGCGGTTTGACCGCTATCGTGGTCACACACACACAGGCACACACACAGGCACACAGGCACACACACACAGAGAGAGAGAGAGAGAGAGAGAGATTTTTAAAAACCACTTTTTTGGTATCAGGGGACCTCAAAACGTGGACATCTGCAAAAATCTCGAGGTCGAAAATTTTCATCATCACAATACTACCTTATACTACGTATAAGAAAGTAAAAAGTAAAGAGTTATTAATACAGAATAATTTTTCCATTTACAGATTTCCCTGTGTTTAATTTCAATTTAATTGACAAAAATTTAGAAAATAATTAAGTAATCCTTCGTATAGTATTTTAAACAAAACATGGTAAGTTTCACAATAGATAAAATATTAAAACTAAATTATAAAATATTAACTGTTTCAAGAACGTTCTCTAGTTATTTGTTTTGTCTTTGTTTACAGTTTATGTCGTGCAACAGGGAATGTATTCCGTTTTTACTTTCTCATACTCAGTATAAGGAAGTATTGCGATGACGAAAATCTTCGACCTCGAAATTTTTGCAGATGTCCACGTTTTGAAGTCCCCTGATCCCGAAAAAGTGGTTTTTAAAAAATGTCTGTGTGTCTGTGTGTCTGTGACCACGATAGCGGTCAAACCGATGGAGATATCAATTCCAAATTTTGTATTTACGTGTCTAATCTCCCTCTTGAGATCTGATTAGTTTTTCAGTAAAATCGGTAGACCGAAAGTAGCAGTTTACTTCTGTGAAAGAATCGAATTTTGCCAATATTTCTACAACTCCTATGTTTAAACAAATTTATAAAGAATTCATATATACTTAAAATTAAAATTGAGAATAATTTTATTTAAAAAGTTTTTCGAAATTCTTTTACTCTTATCGAAAATCAGTTTTTTGCGAATATTTCGCAAGTCATGCTTTTTAGACAAGTACGTTACGAGTATAAAAGTATTTAAAACATAATTTTCAATATCTTTTGTATAAAAAAAATTTCAAAATTCTGACCGGAAGTACCACTTTTACTCTTATCGAATAGCGATTTTTTGCAAATATGTCGTAAGTTATGCATTCTGTATATATTTATCAAGAGGACAAAAGTATTTAGAACTGGATTTGCAATATTTTTTGTAGATATGAAATTTCAAAATTCGGACCGGAAGCAGCACTTTTACTCTTAGCGAGTAGCACTTTTTTGATAATATCTTGCAAAGTATGCATTCTATAGATATTTATCAAGAGAATAGAAGTACTTAGAATAAGATTTTAAATAATTTTTGTATAAAAAAATTCTTAAAATTCTATAATTTGAAACGCTCATACATAAGAAAGTAGTGTGGTTGCCACACCTCATTTTTTAAAAGCATTTTATAATTTGAAAAAGACAAAATTGATGTCGAAACGTTTTTATACCAACCTTTTTGTTTTAATTAGTTTGTAGTTATTAATTTTTATTTGAGTTAAATAATTAAACAAGGCCGCTACACCAACAAACTCATAAAAGGAAATTCCGAAGGGAATTTTTTGTACATACAAATATACGGCCAAGAAAATATATATATAAATATATTAAAATTCTTTGCCAATATACATCAAATGTATTAAAAATGAAGAATGAAGAATTTACTATTATATAGCTGCAAAGATTTAGAGGTAGTCTGAACGAATCTGGGACTATATAAAACGATCACACGTTAGACGTAAATGTACTTCTCTTTCAAGCTTTTCAATTTACGAACAACATGGTTTTAACTTTTCCTGCGCTTGAAATAATAACTGGAAACAATGGAAAACTTCCCGGAAACAGCTTGGAGATACTGTTATATTGAACAATAGATTTTTCCGTCGGTTATATGTATTTCATAACTCAATAGCATATTCGTATTTGATATAATTTTTTGATAATGATGGTAGTGTACAATGCCCGGAATCATAAGGTGATACAATCTTCATAAATAATACAAGATTATTATGGAAGGTTCCAAGTGCCTCATTTTTAATATATAGTAAACTGATGCGCAATATAAAATTAATTAAACAGTTTTTGAATTATTTGTAATAAAATTGCTTTAGTTTGCCTGGCGTTATCTGTGTGCAGGCGGTGTAGTTAGTCTTTGCAATTTATCAGAAAGAGAGTAATTAATTTTTCTTGTTACATTTATTGTTTCCAAAAAGTCTAGTTTGAATTTTAGATAATTCGTAGATGTATTTCGATATTTACATAATCTAAATCTAACTATAAAGAAAAAAGCAATAATAATTTAAAAATGAAATGACTGGTTGCATTGTGTCACCCCAAACGGTTTCATTAAGACTTCCATATATCTCTGCGTATTTAATGGAATAAAAGATACAAACAAAGAACCGACGCGATATGCGAGAGGTTATTAGTAACGGTGCACGATTAAATTTCTACTCACAATGCGCTACATTGGAACTAGTAACACCAATGTCACTGCTCGCTTTCCGAAGAAAATGCATGTAAATTGACTGATTTGATCTGACATCAGTATGAATACGGGCCATGCAAATGCAAATTGAACAGTGCTGCTAGTTTCATCGTTCTATCAGCAGGAACAGACACAGTTAGATATGGAGAACATTTCAGAATTTATTTTCATCAAATGGGGTCTCTCCGTGGAGTTCCATTTATTGTTTTAGAGCTTTTCGTTATTTAAATACGACAAACAAAAATCGGACAAACGTGAATATTGAAAATACCGTTGATATGACGAAACTTCGTCGAATTAGATTTAGGAATTTCATTACAAGATTAAAAAATGAGGTGTGGCCACCACACGACTTTCTTATACGTATGAGCGTTTCAAACTATACAATCTGAACAATTTTTTATACAAAACTTATTCAAAATCCTATTCTAAGTACTTTTATTCTCTTAATAAATCGCTATAGAATGCATACTTTGCAAGATATTCGAAAAAAAGTGCTACTCGCTAAGAGTAAAATTGCTACTTCCGGTCCGAATTTTGAAATTTCATGTATACAAAATATATTGCAAATATAACTCTAAATACTTTTGTACTCTTAATAGAATGCATAATTTACGACATATTTGCCAAAAATCGCTATTCGGTAAGAGTAAAAGTGTTACTTCCGGTCCGAATTTTGAAATCTTTTTTATACAAAAGCTATTGAAAACTATGTTTTAAATACTTTTATACACGTAACGTACCTGTCTAAAAAGCTTGACTTGCCAAATATTCGCAAAAAACCGATTTTCGATAAGAGTAAAAGACCTACTTCCGGTAGGAATTTCGAAAAACTTTTTAAATAAAATTGTTCTCAATTTTAATTTTAAGTACATATGAATTCTTTATAAATTTGTATAAACTTAGTATTTGACGAAATATTGGCAAAATTCGATTTTTTCACTGAAGTAAACTGCTACTTCCTGTCTACCGATTTTACTGAAAAACTAATCAGATCTCAAGAGGGAGATTATACACGTAAATACAAAATTTGGAATTGATATCTCCAGCGGTTTGACCGCTATCGTGGTCACAGACAGACAGACAGACAGACAGACAGACAGACAGACACAGAGACATTTTTTAAAAACCACTTTTTTGGTATCAGGGGACTTCAAAACGTGGACATCTGCAAAAATCTCGAGGTCGAAAGTTTTCATCATCACAATACTTCCTTATACTACGTATAAGAAAGTAAAAAATGAGGTGTGGCCACCACACGACTTTCTTATACGTATGAGCGTTTCAAACTATACAATCTTAAGAATTTTTTTATACAAAACTTATTCAAAATCCTATTCTAAGTACTTTCATTCTCTTAATAAATCGCTATAGAATGCATACTATGCAAGATATTCGAAGAAAAGTGCTACTCGCTAAGAGTAAAAGTGCTACTTCCGGTCCGAATTTTGAAATTTCATGTATACAAACAATATTGCAAATATAACTCTAAATACTTTTGTACTCTTAATAAATATATATAGAATGCATAATTTACGACATATTTGCCAAAAATCGCTATTCGGTAAGAGTAAAAGTGTTACTTCCGGTCCGAATTTTGAAATTTTTTTTATACAAAAGATATTGAAAACTATGTTTTAAATACTTTTATACACGTAACGTACCTGTCTAAAAAGCTTGACTTGCGAAATATTCGCAAAAAAACGATTTTCGATAAGAGTAAAAGACCTACTTCCGGTAGGAATTTCGAAAAACTTTTTAAATAAAATTGTTCTCAATTTTAATTTTAAGTACATATGAATTCTTTATAAATTTGTATAAACTTAGTATTTGACGAAATATTGGCAAAATTCGATTTTTTCACTGAAGTAAACTGCTACTTCCGGTCTACCGATTTTACAGAAAAACTAATCAGATCTCAGGAGGGAGATTATACACGTAAATACAAAATTTGGAATTGATATCTCCAGCGGTTTTACCGCTATCGTGGTCACACACACACAGACAGACAGACAGACACACAGAGACATTTTTTAAAAACCACTTTTTTGGTATCAGGGGACCTCAAAACGTGGACATCTGCAAAAATCTCGAGGTCGAAAATTTTCATCATCACAATACTTCCTTATACTACGTATAAGAAAGTAAAACTACATAGATTACTTAAAAAAAAAAAATTTAAAATATAGAAAGATTAACATCAAAGATAAATTGTCGTTGTGGTACGAAGCGAAATTGTAGTAAGTTAGAAGTAATATACAGGGTGTCATTTCCGCGGGTAAGGCCGATTATGCCTTTATGAGAAAAGATATTTCGAAGCGGTTTTACTTTCTTATACGTAGTATAAGGAAGTATTGTGATGATGAAAATTTTCGACCTCGAGATTTTTGCAGATGTCCACGTTTTGAGGTCCCCTGATACCAAAAAAGTGGTTTTTAAAAAATGTCTGTGTGTGTGTGTGTCTGTCTGTCTGTCTGTCTGTCTGTCTGTCTGTCTGTGACCACGATAGCGGTCAAACCGCTGGAGATATCAATTTCAAATTTTGTATTTGTGTGTATAATCTCCCTCTTGAGATCTGATTAGTTTTTCAGTAAAATCGGTAGACCGGAAGTAGCAGTTTACTTCAGTGAAAAAATCGAATTTTGCCAATATTTCGTCAAATACTTAGTTTATACAAATTTATAAAGAATTCATATGTACTTAATATTAAAATTGAGAACAATTTTATTTAAAAAGTTTTTCGAAATTCCTACCGGAAGTAGGTCTTTTACTCTTATCGAAAATCGGTTTTTTGCGAATATTTCGCAAGTCAAGCTTTTTAGACAGGTACGTTACGTGTATAAAAGTATTTAAAACATAGTTTTCAATATCTTTTGTATAAAAAAGATTTCAAAATTCGGACCGGAAGTAACACTTTTACTCTTACCGAATAGCGATTTTTGGCAAATATGTCGTAAATTATGCATTCTATATATATTTATTAAGAGTACAAAAGTATTTAGAGTTATATTTGCAATATTTTTTGTATACATGAAATTTCAAAATTCGGACCGGAAGTAGCACTTTTACTCTTAGCGAGTAGCACTTTTTTTCGAATATCTTGCAAAGTATGCATTCTATAGCGATTTATTAAGAGAATAAAAGTACTTAGAATAGGATTTTGAATAAGTTTTGTATAAAAAAGTTCTTAAGATTGTATAGTTTGAAACGCTCATACGTATAAGAAAGTCGTGTGGTGGCCACACCTCATTTTTTTTCATGTGATAGCTGCTAATTAGGAGCACATTTTAAAAATATTTTGTATTATACAGAGTGTTCCATAACTTGGTGGCTAACTATAGTTATAGTTTCTTAAATGGAATATCCTATCCCATATATTATTGTATTTTTGTATTCCCCGTATAATTTTTAGTCAAAAAGTAATAAGATAGTATAGACCCAAAATCTAAAGTTTTTGACTTATTCCCATTTTCCTGAAAAATTCAATGTTTGTATACAATTATATTTCTCGTAAACGACGTATTATAGGTCCTAAGAGAAGCATGTTTTATTTTTTTACAGTTACTAACTGCATGTGCAGAAAACTGGATTAAAATTATGTCACGTTTTTTTATAAAAGCAATTTTTTTTAAATGGAACATCTTATATATTAGTTCATTTTTGAATTGCTTATTGAATTTCGCATCAAAAACATGTAAAACGTTAATACTTTAAAACTGACTATTACAGAGTTATTGCCGTTTTTTGATATGCTTTTGTTAGTTTTTGCAAAAAAGTCAATTTTTTCAAATAGAACACCCTATATATTATTTCATTTTTGAATTTCTTATTAAATTTCACATCAAAAACATGTAAGACGTTAATTCTTTAAAAGTGACTATTACTGAGCTATTGTCGCTTTTTGATATAATTTTGTCAGTACTATACTATATTAATTAAAACCACAAAACTGACAAAATTATATGGTTGTTGCCGCTTTTTCTCCAAAAACCAATCGCAAAATTCCAGTCGCCGATCACAATCATCGTCATGAAGTTGCAGTACACTCATAATTTTATAGGGATGGAATTTATTTGAATTTAAGGTGGTCCAAACTGTTCCCACTGCTTGCGCAATCTTATTTATAGATCGATTTGGGTTTTCAACACTTTTTAAAAGAATATTTCCTTGTACCGCAGTATTTTTACTTCTTTGTCGAATCCTTGGACGCACACTTCCTGTAGCTATCAACTTAACCAAATTTTGTCTTAAAAATTCTGGACTAGCACGAGGTTTGTTGGGATGTCTAACATGGAATTCAGTGCATGCCTTTCGCAAACTTAAACCACCAACATGCAAAAAAATTAATTCAATTTTTTCTTGAGGTGTAATACGATTCATTTTAATTCAAGATGACACAGAACTTATTGTCATGTTATGACAGCAGGGACAAACATAGCCTCCTTGTTATTCCTTTACTGTTGGGAAATGTATTAAAGTTTAGGCACTATTAGCTCGTTAACCGCCACTCTAATCAAAAACTTGCATCCTCTTTGTTTTGTCTAGAACTCAAGATGTATTAGAAATTGTTAAAAAAATTCGTTGCCGTTAAGAAAATATGTTTTTCTGAAATAGCGCCCAATCTGGCAACAACGCGTTTATTTTTTCCACACGTTTTTCTTATTTGGACCAGTTCCTAAAACTTTGCTTCAAGAAAAATAGGTCTATCTTTTCAAATAAAAAAGTTAGCCTATGTCAAAGAGATAAGATATGAGCAGATTAATCGATGAAGATACGATACCAAATGAACCAAGGTTATGTAATAGTATTTCATTATCAATTGAGTAGAATACTTTTGGCAAGTCGGTGTAAATTAACCTGGTAGATGGCGTATTGTTTAGCAAGAATTCCCTATAAACAGCTCGCAAAATAGTTACCTACTTTCTTATTCTAGGAGTAAATATAATTCTCGATATATTTTATCCAATGCACTGTACTAGATTGTTAAATAAACGACATAATTAAATTGCTTTAATAGGTTTGCATGTATGTAGGTACTTTTGCAACACATCGTATACACTGAACTGAAGTATTACAATGATAGTGATCGTGATGCATTTTCGTTATCTATCTAAAAAAAAAACGGACACGTGTATAGCAAAGCACGAATCGCATAAAATTTATAGTCATTTGTTCAAGATATGTGCACATATTTTACGTTATTGTTTAAACCTTAATTAGGATCCGGCGAAAGTATTCGGGTATTATCTGAAATTATTGTATGCCATTGTTCTTAACAAGACGATTTCGTCAAAGTTTCATAAGAAAACCTGTGTTTTATTGTGTTTACAATTAAACTTGAATACGTAATTTCATTAATAATATAAATTCTTTCAAGAAAATAATGAGGCTTTTAGTATTATTTATTAGTTACATACTCGGTTACATATTTTTGATAACTGTACGTAATTGTAAACGTTAGGTATTATAAAAATCGATTAGAGAGAATGAGAAAACGAAATTTATATACGAAGGTTTTTCGCTTTAAATGTCGATTGTAGAACTGTGTGTGTCGATAGCCTAGCATCTGTTTCGGCGATGATATATATTTTAGTTCAAAAGCGGATTGAAAAATAATAATTATTAATAACATAACATATGCACGACGTAAAGAAGATAACAATAAAATTTAAATAGCGTGAAGTGTTATATTAAACTAAAAACAGTTAAAGTTTATTGCAATACCTAGTCTGTTTGTTATATTCAAAGAATTTGTTTTGCTTAGTAAAAATTCTTTCCATAGTTGTTTTAGGGAACTGCAACTCCTTGTCTGAATCTGTTCATGGACTTTTTCGAAAGACAATATATTAGGCTTAAAAGAATATATTTTATAAGAATCTGGAATCGAATATTTCCTGGAAATGTTAGACTCTAAATTCGAAAGTATAATGTTTACTATAGAAAAAATGAGGTGTGGCCAGCACACGACTTTCTTATACGTATGAGCGTTTCAAATTAAACAAAATTCTTCTAAATTGTTTTAAATAGTTTTATCTTCTTAGAAATATAAGCCAAATTTTAAGAATTTTTTTATATAAAAAATCATGTTATAAGTACATACTACTATTCTCTTAATAAATCGCTATAGAATGCTTACTTTGGGAGGTATTCGAAAGAAAATGCTACTCGCTTAGAATAAAAGTGTTATTTCTGGTCCGAATTTTGACTGTTTTATACAAAAGGTATTGAAAATTAAGTTGTAAATACTTTTATACTAGTAACGTATCTGTTTAAAAAGCATGACTTGCAAAATATTCCTTGATATCGATTTTTTTTCATGTTTATAATAAAAGTTCTTTGTGGCTTTTCAAGTCATTTATTAGTAAAAAATAATAAAATCTTTAACTAATATAGAATTGCCAGTCAACCGGATTATTTAATTCACACAATATATCTTTGTGTATATTAACATATAAGCTTCAGAACTTTATATTAACCCAGTAAACATTTTTCAAATTTCCCACAATATAATTTAGTAACATCAACATTAAAACTGAAAATGACCACTCATACATAAATTGGAAAGTTAACATGTAAATGTTGTAGTTACTGTGGGAAATTTGAAAAACTTTTAACTTAATTAATTATTCGAAAATAAACGCTTGGCTCAGTTTCACAACTTCTTTATTAGATACACTAACAATTGTTTCGGCTATGAGGCCATTATCAAAGAGTTATCTAGAACTAAACTTATACTACTTAAGGGTTAACTTATATACCTGTGTTCATTATGGGTGGGAGGATATGGATAATTGATATTTAAAATTACATCGATATAGGGGGTATTTACAAATTCTAATTGTGTGTTTGTGATAACTCGATTTTGTTTTTGGGCTTTTTTAATTTCAAAAATCTCTAATATATTTAACTTTTTACTTTTTACTACATTATGAATGAGGTTACCGCTATTTACATCTGGTACGTGGTTGTTCTCTATACAATGTTCTGCAAATCCAGTGTGTTTAACACTATATTTTATATCTCTAATATGTTCTGTTATACGTGTATTAATACATCTGCCACTTTGTCCAATGTAAATAGCTTCACAATCCTGGCATTTTATGGAATATACTCCTGATTTATCTAAGTTATTCATTTTATCTTTAGCATTATTCAACAATGTACCTAGATTTACTTTATTTATCCACACTATGTTAATATTTAGTTTCTTTAGTAATTTGTTTATTTTCTGTGTTATGGGAGGGATATAAGTGATTACATGCCACCTAGGTTTATCTACATCTTTTATTTCCGGGTATTAAAAAATTTGGCACTACAACCTTTCTTGCAATTGCAAAAAATAGTGTTAAGAAGTTTTTCTGGAGCAGGAAGGAGTAAAGTTTGAATCGGTTCCAAAGTATTATTTATTAATTTCCAACCCCAGTCTTCATGGTTCAATTGATTGCTTTGCCATATCTGAACTTGATTGTATACTCGATACAAGTGTTGAATAGCAGATGCCGATGTTGGAGGAAGACAAGATAGTTGTACTTGCTTCTTATTTCGTGTATTTTTGACAAGGGTTAAATATTTGTATTTATCAATGCAATCTATTTTTTTTGGAGCTCCATAAACAGCAAGAAGAAAGCGAATTCCTTTCGTAATTATTGTTTGAGGTGAAGAATCAATTTCCGTAAATACTTTCGCGCAGTCAATTAAATCTTTTTTTCAAATAATTTTAATACTGAAGTTTTGCCCCTTCAGTACATTGCTGATGTAGTATCACAACCGGTTATCGCATGTAAAAATAAAATATAGTTTTGGCATTCTGGATAAGCCGATAAACTTTTTGAAGTCTCGCTGTTGAGCCTTTCCAGGTTTTAGAAAGTAAATAATTTTATCAATTGGAGTCCTTGCAGTAAGTAGTACCAACAAATCAACATCTTCACCCACTACAATTGTTGTGTTTGTTGCATTAAATTTTTCTATTGCTGTTTCAATTATGAGGACATCTGCGTCATTCTGAGCTTGTTTAACTTCAATATTTTCAACTGTCAATTTGTCACTTAACATGGAAATGAAACGAGATTTATTATTAATGTTAGCAAAAAATTGTTGTTGGTTTGGTGGAACTGTCATAAATTCAACAAAGATCATGTCGGAACTAGAGGATGTTTTAGTAGTTCCACGAGGTTGTTCTGCAGCTTTAATATTCTTTGTTGTGTCACTATAGCCATCAAATACTACCGTCACTGTATGACCATAATGTCTACGTAAATACTGAACATATTTTTCAAAAATAACGTTGAAGGTTTCTTCTCGATCGCACACAACGTGATGTAGTAGATATCCTCCATCGATAATGTAAGCAGCATTAGTACAATCAACCTCAGCATTGACTGATTGAAAGCAATCGTAAATGGCTGACTTTGCTGTTTTACGCATTCCAGTCGCATCGAAGAGCGATAACGGGTAAGGAGCTAATTCATACGCGAAAAATTGTTCAAACTGACTCTTACAATTACGATATCTCAGGAACGGTGATACTTAGAGGAAAAATCATAAAGACCATTTTTGTAGATAATTTTGAGATCTACAACATAGGTCTGAAGTATTTCTTTGATAAAACTTACTGTTTTCGAGAAAAACCCAAAAAACCTGAAATTTTGACCTTTGACCCCGAATAACTTTCTTAGCACACATGGGATTGATGGGGATTTTTAAATTTTTATTTTTAATGATAAACCCAAGGTCTCCACCAAAATTTGGCTGTGTGGGAATTTTTGTTATTTGATCACTATTTTTATGCCTAAATTGACCGGACTAAATGTGAACAGGTTCTTATGTCTATTAATGTGAAATAAATGCCTGAAATGTGAAAAAATGGCATTTTTGATTAAACGATAATATTGAATAAAAAAATATCAATTTTAATCTTGATTATCGAAAAGAAAATATCGATATTTTTTTAAAAACGATATATCATGCGCATCCCTAGGTTCTGCTATACATTAAATATACCCCTAGTAACATAACATCATTTTTAAAATCTACAAAAAATGTTACAATGTAGTCTCATTCTGCATTGTAGAAAAGTCTAATTCTAAAGAAAAATGGGTGTAGAAAAAGCATATTATGTAACTGCAATTTTCCTGAAAAGTATAAAATTAAAAATGTGAACAAGTTGAAATAATTATTTTCACAACCTTTTAAATAGGTGGGAGTAGGTTTTACCTGATTTTACAATTCGTATATACATAATATCGGAGGTCAACAAGTCAGATAAAACGAACTTATGTGAAACCCACAGAACGTAAATATTTCATATATTCGATAACTTAAAAATGTTTTTAAAGCACGCCAATGCCAGGTTTTTAATTTGAACCTCCATTCATATTGGGTGGCACACTCTAAAGTTGATGGCGAAATCATAGAAGCGGCCTTGACAATCAATTTCGATATCTTGTTAAAATAGTATTTGTGTCATCAACGTACATAGTTAGATTGTATACATTGTATAAATCTCATCCTTGCCTTACCTATGACATTACAACAGATACCAGAGAAAACTAAACCACACATACTGTTATCCAAATAGAGTATAATTTCTAATTTCTATCGATTAAAATACCTCAGGTCAATGTTATGAAAGAAAAAATGAAGAAAAGCACATCGAAATGTTTTGCATAATTACATGCAAACATTAATTCCATTTAGCCACAAGATAATTTTGATAAATCCAGATTAATAAATAAGTTTTTTGTAACAGCAGCAGCGGGAGGAACAACAACAACAACAACAGACGGATCACGAATTGGATCGGCGTCGTTTGACTGTCAATGGGAAATTACCGGGCACGAACGCCGAGACCAAGGGGAAAGTGTCCCCACATACGATACATGAAAATACGCACGCATCTGTGCGAATAGAAGAACAACATGCATAGATCATGGTGGTGTAAAAACAACCATTGTTGGCGCCTTTCACAACCACCCGACTATATAAGCAATTGATAGCAGGACACGCCAGTCCAGTTGAGTCCTTTTTAGACTAGATCTTAGATATAGTAGTGAACGAGTGCCAAGATGCATATGTATACAGTAAGTATTTGGCGACAGGAAAAGTGATTTAAAATTGATGGTAAATTTAAAAATTGAACAGTGCAAGAAGGACGTTTTTCTCGAAGTGTCGCTAAAATTTTAAATACCGCGGATTCGAGTGAAATTTAATTACAAGTGAACAACATGCTATAAGTAAAATAAATTTGATATTTAATAGTTCAATTATTCATGAAATAATTTAATAATATTGGATCAGCAGTATTATTTTATAAGACATCGTAATAGAAAAAAGTACCAGTGTCTAAATTTGTTTGACTGACATTCTTACATTAAGAAAAATTTTGAAACCAATTCCTAGATATGGGCTAACAATAATTGAATACCTTTCAATAATATCAATGAATTGCTGTTATATTTTGTAGTTCAAATCGAGTAAAGGGGTATTTGCATTTCTGTAAAATTAAAAGGCACCGGTTCTCACCGAAGATATTTACAATTACAATGGCCTTGCAACAACTTTATTCAATCCATTTAGTTTAAAATTCTGTGTATTTTCTTAAAAGTATGTCATTGGACTTGGTTAATGCAACGATTCTAATATTTTACAAAATTCTTTCTAACACAAATTTAGTTGGTATTGGAAAAAATTATTTTTTTACATCTCTGCTTTTATTTGAAAAAAAAATGTTTTTCTGCAAATTGTTCGGAAGTATTGATATTTCTGATAATTATAGACCGGACACGAGCGGTTGATGACTCATCGCCCATGGGCGCACTATTGAAATTTTCTATTTTTAATATGTTTAAAATGTTTTAATTATATTTATATAATTGGAAAACAAGTCGGTGGTGATCTATAAAATACAAAATACGTTATTATCTGTTCATTTTATACTTCAAATCGAGTAAAGTATATTTACTAGCAATACTTTCTCAAGGTTCTCTTCTGTAATATTTGTTCTCTTTGAATGAAGTACGTCCTTGTAGATAGAAAACGTCCTTTCTACATTGCAACTGTTTATAGAGGCATACTGGAAATATTCTTTTATTTCAGCGTATTTAGCAGTTAGATTTTGTGTCATTGTCCCCATACACTGGAAGTCATTTGCAATACTTTTGAAATTATTAATAGCCACATCTAATGTAGTTAATCCATTTCTTAATTTGCGATTTGCATTTTCAAAATATGTGATTAGTTTAGGCAAATTTCCAAAGTGTTCCTGATGGAATAACAAATGATTTTTTAAATTTGGAATTGTGTTAGCTCCTTGCACTCAGAAATATTTCGAGCATCATCATTTAAATATGTAACAAAATTTTGTAAATTATCGAAATTCTCTGCATAAAAACTAGTAGCTTCCAACCATGTTCCCCATCTAGTTATTACTGGCGACGGAGGCAGTGACAAAGATGGAAGTTTTTCCCTGTAAAGAGCTACTCTCAATGGTGCTTTTCTGAATTTTTTTTTAAAAGCGGATACAAGTCTATCAACTTCCGGATAGGGGGCCTTTGATATTTTCACAGATTCTGTGGAGAGCATGTGGCATAAGTAATATGCAGCATAGTCTGCCTATTTTTAACATATGTATATGCGGCGCTGTCACTATCAAATAAATGTATTTTTTCCCTGTATCTGTCGTCCGAATGAAGCATTTTGTGCAAATTCTCGACAATGGTTTTAGCAACTGTTTCCGCATCAACTGTATTTATAACTTTAGATGCTATTACATATGCGTTACATGGAATAGTTGGATGTAGTACACCCGCTACAACATTTACATATATCGACAGTTTCTTCGGCACTTATCCATTTGTACTGATTTGAAAGAAGTTTTCTAATGCATTCTAGTTTTCGTGAAGCACTTAGGAACATAATATTTGCGTAAGATGGATTCATCAGCAACATTTCGACTAGTACGTTTTTGGAGAAATGTTTTGAAAGTGGGATTGTCAAGTTTATTTAATGGGATATTAGCTGCCATTAAAGGTTCTCAGAGTTCTTTTTGTCAGCTTCCAACGGGTCCAATTTCCGTGTATGTTTTAACGATGCCAATTGACGTTGTACGTGCGATTTTTGGGCATTCTGAAACGATATTTTACAGACTTTGCAATAAATTTCGGAATCACTGATCATGGACATACAATCAGTACGACCTTTAATCCAACTCGCCATTGTTTCACGATGCCATTCTCGACGTTCTTCCGTATCATAGTAACATAAACAATGTTCTACACCTTTTCCAACAGTATTTGCGAAATTATCATTTTAATTTTTGAAAGCGTCAATTGTATTTTAGTCTTAGCAAATGAATTGTAGAAGATATCATTTGTATTTTCTAATAGTGAATTAGATTTGCGAACCAGTCAAATGTATTTTAGCCTAATCAAATGGATTGTGGAAAGCATCAGATGTATTTTATCCTTATCATATGGATTTTGGATAACGTCAAATGTATTTTCGAACTATCAATTGAATTTTATAAAGCATCAAATGAATTTTCGAAAGCATCATTTGTATTTTCGATGGCATTATGTTATTTCGATATTCTATGTACTTATATTCTCTTGAATGTCTTTTTTTTTGCTCACGAATTAATTGCCGGATAAGCGTCGGGCGTGCACCAGGTATACAATATGTATGTCTGGTAGGACGCCCGACGTTCATCTTAGGCAATGTAATATATATTATAATTTTCTGTACAGGGTTATTGTGCTAATACCAGTTAGTATAGTGTTTTCTGACAAATAAATAAATAAAATACATATCACCTTTTCGAAACTACATATGATTAAGCTGAAATACATATGATTATTTCTAAAATTAAATTTACTAATCGAAACTACTTTTGACGAAGTCTCATAATCATTTGACTATTCTCATTTACAATTGACGATATCGATAATTAAATTAATAACTACATATGATATTATCTAAAATACTTTTTTTATTTCTAAAATTCAATTGATGCATTCCCAAATACTAATAACATTTCGAAACTACATTTAACGCTTTCGAATATACCTACTGTTGGAAAAGGTGTAGATCTAAATAAATGATAACTAAAAATGTATGCGTATGTTATTGAAACTTAACGAAATCCAGTGCACACTTACGTCAAGATAATTGGGAGAAGTAGATCCAATGAAACGGTATTAAACAGGAACTATTACAAAAATTAGGAAGTATATAATTAACAGTCAAAACAATAAAAAAACGAAACTACCTCTCCGTACTTTATTAATCTTACGAAATATAAGGTAAATAGAACAAATTTTTAAAAGCTCACCCTTCTACCTACGCCAATGAAGAAAGGAATTTCAGAGTAAAATCGTCTTTTTTGCTGGCCGTTTTCGCAACAACAACCGATGTTGCATACACATGCACTGAATCTGTTAAAGATTTCTATAAACATTGAAATAATAAAGTTTAAATTTGTTTTTAAGGCTTCCGTCTTAGCAATCCTTGCGATAGTACAAGTTGTCCAAGGAGGCATTTACGATGGTTATGAGGCTGTAGGTTACGATGCAGGACTCGGTGCCTATGGAGGTGCGGAAAATGAAATATATAGCGGAATAGAGGCGGGACATACAAGTCAACCACATGGAGGACAAGAAGAAGCCTACGATTACTATGTAAGTCTCAAGTTTAATATTTTCTTTAATCAACAGATGTCAAAAAGAAATTGAGTAACCAATGAAAAATATTTCCCAATTTCTTTTCTTATAATATGCGTATTCGACAATTATGTTGTCACCATCAGTAGCACTGGTTTAAAAAAACAAGAAAAATGAGTGTGCTTAAAACCAGACGGCAGAAGTGAAAACTTCATCAAGGCTCTCCCATGTAACGGCCGCCGAAAGAATCACCAAATTGAAGACGTAATAAGCGACCACAAACACCCCCGTATCCAAAATTTCACAAACATTCATCAAATTTTCAAAAAACTCTTCCGCCATTTTGTATTTTTGTGTCATTTTGACTTTGGATTCGTGATCGGTGACCTCAACCACCCCCGTATCTAAAACTTCATATTCATACGTCAATTTTTAAAAAATTCTTCCGCCATTTTGCTTTTTTGACATTTTGACTTTGGATTCGTGATCGGCGATCTAAGACACCCCCGTATCTAAAATTTGACATTCATACGTCAATTTTCAAAAAACTCGTCCGCCATTTTGTTTTTTTTTTGACATTTTGACTTTAGATTCGTGATCGGCGACCTACACCCCTGTATCTAAAATTTCACATTCATACGTCAATTTTCAAGAAAATTCTTCCGCCATTTTGTTTTTTGACATTTTGACTTTGGAATTGTGATCGGCGACCCCTAAAACAGTCATATCTAAAATTTCACATCCATACGTCAATTTTCAAAAAACTCGTCCGCCATTTTGTTTTTTTTTGACATTTTGACTTTGGAATCGTGATCGGCGACCCCCAAAACCCCCGTATCTGAAATTTCGCATTCATACGTCAATTTTCAAAAAAATCTTCCGCCATTTTGTTTTTTCTGACATTTTGACTTTGGAATCGTGATCGGTGACCCCCAAAACCCCGTATCTGAAATTTCAAATCCATACGTCAATTTTCAAAAAACTCGTCCGCATTTGTTTTTTTTTCACATTTTCACTTTGGATTTGTGATCGGCAACCTAAGACACCCCCGTATCTAAAGTTTCACATTCATTCGTCAATTTTCAAAAAAATCTTCCGCCATTTCGTTTTTCTTGACATTTTGACTATGGATTGGTGATCGGTGACCTAAGACACCCCCGTATCTAAAATTTCACTTTCATACGTCAATTTTCAAAAAATCCTTCGGCCATTTTGTTCTATTTCGACATTTGAATTAGTGATGGGCGACCGTAAAAACTCCCAAGTGCCTAATTTTAATCAGAAGAGAGAGAAATTGATTTCAGCCGGCTCCGCCCACTGTGCACGTTTGCGTAATCGTTTAAATAAAATTATTTCGTAGTAGGGGCACATAAATGTCGAAAGCAATCCTCCTTTCCCCTTTAAGGAAATACACACGTTCTGGAATTATCGTATTTTAATTCAAATCATTATTAAAATATTAATCGACCCCTGTATAGATAAAAATATCAAGTCGTGTGGGAGACCGTTATGTATTGTGTGGAGATGCAATTCGCCTGACCGTAATACATTGATCGCCAGTGCACATGAGAATCTGATATTTATTTTTCGCCCGTCCGGAATACATTGATATCAGTGCACATTTAAACGGACATTTTTCTTACCAAATCCTTCTGCAAACAACCTTTAAACTGCCGGTACCTTCGATTGCGTGTGACTGCCGACTCGAAATAAGCATACAAAAGATCCCAAAAAGCCGGTTCCTTAAGACCCCGAATCTTGATGAGCCCTCGCAACCTTCAAAATTTCGTATTTCACGCTTAAAACTGAATCTGTGGTCCAACTCAGTTCGCCTGTCAGTTTGACGTTTCTCGGGATTTTTTGATTGTCACGTGAATCGTCATGACGTAAGCCATTTTGCTGTTAAAACATCGAGTGCACGCTCTTCTTTAAAAGTCCATATCTTTACAACCGCTCCACTTAGGAAGAAAATCTCTCCGTCGACCGGAAATTCAATGTCGCCCGTACACCAATGCCAAAGGGCAGCTTTCAATTTCGCGTATCCAGAGAGCAGTCCTTTGCACAGGTTTGCCGATTTTTGTCGAATTTACGGTTCGTTTGGTAACCATGGCGACTCGAGCGTTACATAGCCGAGCGTGACGGCCCAATCTCGTTCAGTGCCCACAATCAACGCGCCCATAGAAATTTACACTTCAAAAACGCTTGTAAATAGCACAAACAGGTCAACAATGCGTTACAGCGGACACGGCCAAAATACGAACTAACGTCAGCTATTCAATGCCACTGCAAATTCCCATCCACCATATTTATATCAAAACATTAAGTAAACTAATTAATTGATATTTCAGGAAATATAGCTTCCTCTAGCAAATGCTATTATCAGAAAGCCAGTCACAAGTTGAATACATATTACGAATAAAGTTTTTAAATATTACATTTCTATACCTATATTTTATTTAATACTTGGCAATTTTGTGTAGTAGGCAAGCATTGTTGAAAAATTTATACTATTTAAATGACAATTATAACAAAGGTCAAAAGGTAGACAAATGTTAAAGGATGTAATGTATCAATATTATTATTTATGACTGAAACGGCCTTTCTAGGTTATATTACCCGACAGATAAAAATTGTGTCATCTCAAATTTGACGCCTTTTTTTAAAATATAGTAGCCGTTGCTAAAGCGATTCTACCCTAACGCTGGTTTAGTGTATTTTGCTTATTTTGGTTACTTGTTCGCAAATATTTCTTGTGCCGAATAATCTGTTTCTAATAGAAAAATTTCATGAATAAAATGTTAATATTAAATGTGTTTCTATACAGAAAATATTAATTAATACTTGCAGTTTTCCTGCTTATATACTATAGATGAACGTACATACGTAGCATTTAGTACGCGATAAGTATTTAGTATAGGATTGTCACAAAGTCTTCGTTCGCTAAACGTCTTCCGTAAATATCTCAATCTTTTTGTCATCATTACAATACATTAACGTCAGAGCGTTTATTCGGGAGATTTCCGTATCTCTTCTATCTTATAAATACGTGTTTATATGTAAAACAATGTAAATATCTTGCACAATAGTAAAAATGCTACCTGTCCAATTTTTAGAAAGCTTTGCAACGGCCAATTAAACTTCTAATACGGACTGTTTATAATTAATTAAAAATGTACTTCAAGTTACATCAAACGTGTACATAATAATTATGAGATAATGATAATATTTACTTATATTAATAAGAAATTCAAATTAGTTGGAAAAAGGAAATGTTATTTCATGGCAATTAAACGTTTTTTTGTTTTGAGCAAGTAGGTAAAAGCATTATATAATTTTTGTTCCTCCAAAATAGGGATATATAAAACAACGTGTTGTTTATAGAAACTAAATCATTTTAATGAAGAAAGCATAATTTTTTAATAATGATTTTATACAGAAATTGTAGAGTAATTCATTGCTGCTACTATTCTTGCTTATGTAATAAGTCATATTAATTATAATACTGGCACTTTGATTTTTATAATTTTTTAGTATTTTATTTATTAATAGTGGGGGTATCAAGTAATAGTTTTTGGATTAATATGGAATTTTAACAAAATATACTCTAAACAATTAGTATGTGTGATGATAAATCAGTTCTGAATCATTCAGTTCAGTTACGTCATAATATTAGATATTTGACAGATAGAAATAAAACGTAATCTTTAATTGAGTGGGATCAGTTGTTCATAAATTTTATATTTGTAAACCACACACCGGGTGTTCAGTAAAATTTGAAGCCATAGTATTCGTTGTAAATTTGTTGTCATTTCATAGTAGATTCTGACAACAATTGACATTTCGTACAAATCATAGACTTACGTTAGGACATCCGATTTTTTTGACTTGATTAATAGTGCTTGTTGTTAGTTTTTATTTAAGAGTGGCGTTTACCAACAAATAGAAGCTTATGCAACTTATATTACTCGCGGGCGGGTAAACGCAAGGGGGTGTAAGTAGGTGGAGGTTGACGATATTCGGTTCTGTCACAGCGCTTCGGTTTTATTCACAAATTCTGTCATAGATAAAGAAATACTATAGATAGGAAACATAATGTATAAAGAATGAGTTACGGAACTGTTGATGTTGTTGATGTTTTATAATAAACCAATTTTCGCTTGCCCATAACTGGTATATTATTATACACTCGAATATTATAGGTATATATGACATTTAAATGCGAATGACAGTTTGTAATTAAACTGTCACTCGAATTTAAGTCTGCAATAGTCAACCGATTCCGATAGGTTTTCGTCTTCGCTAGGACCTGTAGAGATATCGTAAAGTGGGGCTAGACGACGCGAAAAACCGCGTGTTAAATGTGTGTGACAATGTTTACTGTTTAATGTTTTTTATCTTTAAAAATAATTACATAAATTTGATTTTTTCTTTATATCGTACATCAAATGTGCTGCTGGCGCGTAGAGGTGTTTTTTTTTCTTTTATGTACCAGCCTTAGTTAGTAGACATTAAATCTAAAACACATAACTTTTTTAAGAAAATAAATTAGTACAAAAACTGACCTTGACATTATAAAGGCAGACTTCCATATGTGATAAAATCGCTTGCAAATCAAATAATTATAATCCACCTAATATTATGAAATATAAGCCAAGATATAAGAGTGAACATATACTCCAGTAAAAATTTATTATTAGCAATTAAAGAATTATTAATTGCTATGTTTATTTCTATTTCATATAAACTTTCTATAGTTTTCACCAAAAATTAATGCCTTTGTTAATAAAAATTATCACAATTTTCTCCATAACGTCGTCATTTTACGATAATATTAATAGAAAAGAAACTTCTCCTAATGTAAAACATGTTTAAATGCCATATTTACGTACATCGACCATATGTCTCTCTATAAAATAAATTTAAAAAAATCATCTGCATGTACATGAAGTAACAATGTCAAGTTTTGCAATTACTCGTTGAAATTATAATAAATCTTAGGCAGCCTTTCTTTATTTAATATGAGAAAGTGTTGAAAAAATGTAGATGTGTGTAAAAACATATACATGTATAAAATGTACACTATGAACATCACCTGTAGTGACTAGAACCATAAGAAGGTTGTGGAAATACATTGAAAGTGAATACTCTTACAGCGCATAACGGAGCTTCATTCTTTAAAGGAAATTTTCAATTACGTCGTGAAAATAAGGAATTTATTAGCTGTTGTTTGAATAGAATCCATACAAAAAGGGTGCCGAAGAATGCTGTTGGCTTAGCGAAATTCATTCATTATGAGTTTTCTACTTCGTTTAGAAACAAGTGAATTTTAAATAATTTTCACTTATTTGACTTTTACTAATTTACAGGAAATAATATGAAAATGATGAGTTTTGCTCTTATTGATAAACAGAACAAATGGAAGCATTATTTCGTTTAGCGTGTTCATTTTGAAATAACAAAGAGATATGAACCGTACATACAGAGTCTACAGGTCATTTTGATTATTCATAAGATAACTGAAGCGTTTGTTTTTAATTCATACTTTTGTCATATGCTAATTACGTAGGTATTGCAATTTCTATCACCAAATTGTATTGTAATCAAGCACATATAGATTTATTTACATTTTGAACCTAAATAGTGCAGTGTTGTGAATGACAAGATAACTGCTGGCACAGTCTCAAAGAATATTTCCGATTTTATGATATTTTTACATTTTATAAATCTTGCAATTATTCTTAGGTACCTGTTAACTCATATAAATATATTTTGAAATGAAATAGATTTTTTGTTTAAATTTCTCAGAGAATATAATAGATTAAAATTTAATTCTTTCTTCATAATTTAAAATTGTACTTTGCTCATTGATTTGATTATTGAATCAAATACAAGAAAAACATTGCCTTTTACAAGATGTAATACAAATTATGTGCATAGTTTCTTTTCTACTCAACTTCTTAGCGTTTCAGGTATAAACATCAGCAACAAAAGATTGATTTCGAATGTGCTATTGACACATACATACATTAAAGAAATGCAGATTTATTAATTTTCTGTATACATTCCTAGCACCGAGCATAAGGTTTGAACAAGTTTTTATTTCCATGAATAGAATAACTATTACTAAATAAAAATATTGAAATTTATAAGACAATTTTTAATTCAATTACAAAATTTCAGTAATGATTAATTCTAATACTTTTGTTAAAATATTCATGTTAAGTCTGTATGTCACAGTGAATATCTCGGCATATAATTACATACATATAAGAACACAGCACGAATTAAGTTTTCTACTTCAAAGCATTTACAATATTATATTGAATAATATTTGATTTGGCTAAAGTCCCTAAAGTCGAAGTCCAAAGAGAAAAATGTGTTATTAATTTTGTTTTTAATGAATACGTGCGTTTGAAATTTTAGTTTATTTTTATATTAATAATCGACGAAGGAGATACGTGTTGAAACTCCATTATATATATATATATATATATATATCAAATTGTACCCAGTCGTCGGTAATAGGATGTAAGAAGAAAAACAAACTCAAATTACAACGCTAACGTTTCGTACATTTAATCAATGCACTTTATCAAAGCTACAACATGATTAAAAACACATATAACACAGTCAGTAAAATTAAATTATATAACAGCTATTTATTTACCTTAGTAATTTATTGTAGAGATAAAAACATATGAAATGTAAATGATGTTTACGCTACTCACATAGTAATTTATATATGGTATTTAATACTTTATTCTTCGGACATTATGTTATACTCATTTATATGTTCTCAACAAACGAGACCGTGATCATCTATAAGTTAGCACGTATGTATGTATCTTATTTTAAAAATTATATTATTTTCTTGCGAATAACAAAAATATCACCCACAAAAAAAAACAAGCAGACACAAAGCAAACCGAGGTCATTACACTAACAATATAATACACGTATATACCCAATACTCAAAAGATAAAATCTATACAACAATTAACAACTATTATAAATTCAAATGAATGGAAGAATACAATTATTATTATTACTTTATGACCCCTGCATATACATTCAATATTTGTAACGCTGAATCATCTTTGACATTGATAGTATACTGGGACTTATATATATTTATTTTCTCAAGAAACAATCTCTTAGTGAGATTATTTTCCTTATCTAAAATTTCCGGGCTGTCAAAATCAAACTCATGGTCAAACTCAAAATGATGTCTTGATAACGCTGTTTGTTCTCTTTTATTTCTATTTCTATCAAAGCAATCTTGTTTATGATTTTGTATTCTTCTAGATAAGTATTGCTTCGTTTGGCCCACATAAACTCCTTCGCATTGCTTGCAACTTATTCTATATATGATATTAGAAGCAGACTGTAATGAGATTGGATCTTTCAATTTAGTAAAAAGATTTGCTATTGTTTTTGAATTGTAAGTTGTTAGACATGTGTCATTGTTTTTAAGAATTCTTATCAAACTAGGTGTCAAATCTTTTATGTATGGTAAACTAAAATATCTCTTATTCTTGTTAATTTTTTGTATCCCTTGTGAACTATCAATGTCCCCAACCTCATTGCCCATAGTGCGGCTCCTTGGAACAACACCATTATTGCCATATAACACCGTGTCTATGAACCCCCTGGGATAACCATTCTTCACAAGAATATCCCTAATTAAATCATAATTCTTTCTATGAAAACTCTGATGGCTCAATCTACACACCCTATTTTTTAACTCTAGAATGGTGTTGCGTTTGTAATTAAAACTATGTTGCGAATTATAATTTATGACTCTACCCGAGCTTATGTCTTTTATATACCAATCGGTCAACAGATTACCCCCATTTTCTCTAATCACTGTAATGTCCAAATAATTTAACCTAGCATCCTCCTCAACTTCCAACGTGAACTGTATGTGTTCATCTATGTTATTAAAGAAACCCAACACATTATCTATCATATCCGACGGTACGGCCATTATTATGTCATCAACATAACAGTACAATAGTGGAGTGGTGAATGGTAACTGAGCAGCAATTTTACTCAAGATATCATTCATAACAAAACACGCCAATACCGGTGACGCCGGGTTACCCATTGCTGTACCGAATTCTTGTTTGTAAAACCCCCCATCGTAATTAAAATAACTGTTGTCAAAAAGAAATTCCACTATTGACTTGAAATGTGTCTTGTCTATTAACGTATAATTAGATATTTGTCCCCAATTATCGTCTATGGAGTCCATCACCAAATACTGCGGAATACTTGTGAACAACGACTGCACGTCCAGTGAGACCAACACAAAATTATCAGGCAATACCATATTCGCAACTAAATCAACAAGAGTATATGAGTTAAACAAATTAAAACGGAAACCCTTAACCACATTACCCAAAATAGCCGAAACAAACTTCGCTAATTTATATGCGGGTGAACCTATACAAGAAACAACTGGACGCAGTGGGTAATCTGTCTTATGAATCTTTGGCAAACCGTATAGTCTGGGTGCCACTGAATTATTGATTATCAAGGATTTCAATGTGTTATCATCTATAAAACCAACGTCAAATAGTAATTTAATCAAATTGTTATGTTTTTCTTGTATTTTAGCCGTTGGATCCCTGGGCAATACTTTGTATGTGTCCCTATCCCCAACCAATTCATTTAATTTATTTCTGTAATCTCTACTGTTCATAACTACCGACACATTACCTTTATCAGACCTAACAACAACAATGTCATTGTGAGCATTTAAGAAGTCTCTAGTATAATTATACATCCTTAAATATACATCATCTTTCTTAAAATTATTACTAACATTCATAAAATTAGTGATTTTATTAACCACTTTTGTTCTCAATTGTTTTACAAACAAGAATTCGGTACAGCAATGGGTAACCCGGCGTCACCGGTATTGGCGTGTTTTGTTATGAATGATATCTTGAGTAAAATTGCTGCTCAGTTACCATTCACCACTCCACTATTGTACTGTTATGTTGATGACATAATAATGGCCGTACCGTCGGATATGATAGATAATGTGTTGGGTTTCTTTAATAACATAGATGAACACATACAGTTCACGTTGGAAGTTGAGGAGGATGCTAGGTTAAATTATTTGGACATTACAGTGATTAGAGAAAATGGGGGTAATCTGTTGACCGATTGGTATATAAAAGACATAAGCTCGGGTAGAGTCATAAATTATAATTCGCAACATAGTTTTAATTACAAACGCAACACCATTCTAGAGTTAAAAAATAGGGTGTGTAGATTGAGCCATCAGAGTTTTCATAGAAAGAATTATGATTTAATTAGGGATATTCTTGTGAAGAATGGTTATCCCAGGGGGTTCATAGACACGGTGTTATATGGCAATAATGGTGTTGTTCCAAGGAGCCGCACTATGGGCAATGAGGTTGGGGACATTGATAGTTCACAAGGGATACAAAAAATTAACAAGAATAAGAGATATTTTAGTTTACCATACATAAAAGATTTGACACCTAGTTTGATAAGAATTCTTAAAAACAATGACACATGTCTAACAACTTACAATTCAAAAACAATAGCAAATCTTTTTACTAAATTGAAAGATCCAATCTCATTACAGTCTGCTTCTAATATCATATATAGAATAAGTTGCAAGCAATGCGAAGGAGTTTATGTGGGCCAAACGAAGCAATACTTATCTAGAAGAATACAAAATCATAAACAAGATTGCTTTGATAGAAATAGAAATAAAAGAGAACAAACAGCGTTATCAAGACATCATTTTGAGTTTGACCATGAGTTTGATTTTGACAGCCCGGAAATTTTAGATAAGGAAAATAATCTCACAAAGAGATTGTTTCTTGAGAAAATAAATATATATAAGTCCCAGTATACTATCAATGTCAAAGATGATTCAGCGTTACAAATATTGAATGTATATGCAGGGGTCATAAAGTAATAATATTAATTGTATTCTTCCATTCATTTGAATTTATAATAGTTGTTAATTGTTGTATAGATTTTATCTTTTGAGTATTGGGTATATACGTGTATTATATTGTTAGTGTAATGACCTCGGTTTGCTTTGTGTCTGCTTGTTTTTTTTTTGTGGGTGATGTTTTTGTTATTCGCAAGAAAATAATATAATTTTTAAAATAAGATACATACATACGTGCTAACTTATAGATGATCACGGTCTCGTTTGTTGAGAACATATAAATGAGTATAACATAATGTCCGAAGAATAAAGTATTAAATACCATATATAAATTACTATGTGAGTAGCGTAAACATCATTTACATTTCATATGTTTTTATCTCTACAATAAATTACTAAGGTAAATAAATAGCTGTTATATAATTTAATTTTACTGACTGTGTTATATGTGTTTTTAATCATGTTGTAGCTTTGATAAAGTGCATTGATTAAATGTACGAAACGTTAGCGTTGTAATTTGAGTTTGTTTTTCTTCTTACATCCTATTACCGACGACTGGGTACAATTTGAAATAAGTAGAAGGATACGACAGTTGGTTTCTATATATATATATATATATATATAATAAAACACAAGTATATAGTTTCAAAATTATTATAATGTTTAACACACTACATATGTTTCGCCACACTGTGGCTTCATCAGGTGGATGAAAATACTATTATTTATATATATATACTAATATTTTCATCCACCTGATGAAGCCACAGTGTGGCGAAACATATGTAGTGTGTTAAACATTATAATAATTTTGAAACTATACACTTGTGTTTTATTATATATATTATTTTTATATTGTAAATTATAGGTTATACCATTTGATAGATACCCATATAATGGCAGATTTTGTTTCTACTGTATTTCCTATCTCTTGTCGCCATTCAATATAAAATCATTTTAGATGACCCATGTCAATAGGGCCATCTAGTGGTCGAGCAACGAGCAGAAGAAATGCATAAGAAATATTGCTGCTGATAGTGTAGCATAGCAAACTACAAATACACACAAAATTGCTTGTAGTGTAAAAATGTACAATTAAAAACAACTGCAATGAACAAAGCTAATAAATGTAATTATTCAATATTTATTAATTTACACGAGAGCTTTTTCTTCCGATAAATTTTCAATTTTTAAGGAACATTTTAGTTCCTGGGAAGCTGTACGAAAGATGCCTCCTCGAGGGGGCACTTTGTTGAGTTCAGTTACCATTTAGCAACTAAATTTGAGTGTGAACATGGAAAATTTATCCGGAGACATAAAAGAAGCTCGAATGTAATTCGGTAAGATAATTTACTAAATGTGTAAACAATTATTGAAACATTTATTGCATAGTAATTATATTATTTAAAAATACTGTTATTATAAACAGCTTACTGTTGCGTCGATTGTATATTTCATTTTGATTTTATAACATAACAAGAAAACAAACTGATGTCAGGTCAACCAAAGGTAAACTACTTTTTGACCGATTTAAAAGTTAAAGTAAACTTCTTTTGCTGTAAAAGTGACAAAACAATCCCGACTTATGATTTTTTTACACATTCATTATTAAATTATCAAGTAAAATAATGGGAAAAAATCATTGTTTCAGGCTCATCCTAAATACCACTACGACTACGCCGTCCACGACTTGCATACACACGACATCAAGAGCCAGTGGGAGACTAGAGACGGTGATAAAGTCCAAGGGGAATACACCGTTGCAGAAGCCGATGGTTCCAAGAGAGTAGTCAGTTACACAGCCGATAAACACAACGGATTTAACGCCGTTGTTAAAAACATCAAAGATTACTAAATTCCAACTTCAATAGTACAAAATACCATAAAACTACCTATTTATTTTGTCCCAACGCTTTTGTACATAGGTACCTAACCTAAAAGAGTTCACTAATAGTATTAAGAATGTTTGCGATGTAGCTTCTTTTTATTAGAAAAATGCTCCATTAGATCTCTAACGAGGATGTGTGATATTTTCGGTCTAGAAAATATATCAAAAATGTTAGTTGATTGCTTCATGATTTTGGGCGAAGATACTACAGTGTTGTGTTCAGAATGAGTTAGTGTTTGTAGTAAAATCTGTTGTGATTCCTCTAAGTAATTCTTTTTTTTTTGTATATTAGTTTGTAAGGATTGTTGTTATGTTAAGCTAAATGTAATGAATATTATACTTATTATATTAGGTGCTTTTATTATATACCTTATACAATAGTACAAGAAGAAATATGATGTAACCTACGCCCACGTTACGATCAATATTTAACATAAAAATAAACTATAGAATTTTGAAAAGAGTAGTTTAATTTGTGAACATATTATGAATAGTATGTGTAACTTAACCTTGTATACACAGTTATTTATAAATAGAAGATGAAAGAGAATTAATTTCTGACCACTCAAGTATACATACACGAAAAATTTCGTATATGAATAAATGTATGAATGCACATCTACCCTAAGCTGGCATTGCGAACAATAACGTGCAGACAGCTGTTTCGACCTTACATTGGTCTCATTAGTGCATGAGCGTATTGTTCACCATGCCTTAAAAACTTAGATTACATGATATAGTCAACTTACGTACCAAATGCTATGAGAGCGTACTAAGGTGACTATATCATGTAATCTAAGTTTTTAAGGCATGGTGAACAATACGCTCATGCACTAATGAGACCAATGTAAGGTCGAAACAGCTGTCTGCACGTTATTGTTCGCAATGCCAGCTTAGGGTAGATGTGCATTCATACATTTATTCATATACGAAATTTTTCGTGTATGTATACTTGAGTGATTTAATAGCAGAGAGATTATTTGTGCTGCTAAGTAGTATAAATTCTTCTATTAACTCGTTTATTAAACCAAAGGAGATATTCCATTCTAAAAAGAGGAAAACCTTATACAGTTTATGAGTATTATACATTTATCAAGAAGAGGTAGTAAATAATAAGAAACATTTAAAATAACTCTATTAATGGAATATCGGCAATATTAAGATTATCCGCATAAAAACATATTAACCGGATGTCATTTCCGAAAAGGACTGCTAGCAAGGGGACAAGATTTTCTATATATACTGTTGCCACCAAGACGTGCAATGATAGGATTTGATTCTACATTGTACTGAAATCAGCATATTTACGAGAAGTGTTTTATATTCATGGAGGAGAAATACCTTAAGCTGCAATATTGCTGGAGTTATGTCATCTTTTACTAGCATGTTCTTAGAAGATCCAATAAGAAGGACATTCCACAGAAAAAAAAATAATATATAAAATATTTTTATAATATATAAAGTATTTCTTATATTTTATATGCTTGATCTAAATAGGAAGGATACATCTGTTGTTTATCGTATCCATGGCAACATAATCTAAACAGATATATGTGTTATTTTTTTATGTAAATGATATTTCATTCTAGTTATATATAGTTATTGATAAATGAAATTATAAATTGATATTATTTTCAAGATCATACAGTAAATGAGCTAATTATGTTGTGCTAATTACTGTTGAAAGATGTATTTAATATACAACCTAATATTTACAAACCTTTGTCTAATCTGCAAGCACATATTGTTTGTCATGTATTGCATTTACCCACAACATAACCACATTTCTATAACTTCATAAGTGCGCATGCATATTTGAATTGTAACAAAATTAATATAATATTAAACATTTTTTCTCACATTGAAGTTTTCCTTTTGTAGTTTGAATATAATATATTAAGTTGCCCAAAAAAGATACAAATATCGAAATGGAAAGTATTTTTTGTACTCACCGCGTGTAAAGTGACATTTGGCGCATGTGTCGCTCGACCAGGAATAGTATATTAAAATACAAATAACAGAAGGCCCTACATTCCAGCATGATTTCCCAATTCGGACACGAGCGCGCAGCGCGAGTGGCCGAAGAAAAGAATGCTGGAACGGCCTTCTGTAACGAGTGTTTTACACTATTTTCTCTGTTTCTGATTATATTTACATTATTAAAGTGAAAACTTCTATGGGCGCGTTGATTGTGGGCGAGACTGAGCGTCATGCTCGGCTATGTAACGCTCGTTCGGGTAAAATCGGCTCGAATCGACTAAGGGAGCGAGAGAAATATAGTCAACGCGTCACTGCTATACTCGTTCGTTTTTAGAGTTTGATACAAATCATGATCAGACCGAGCGAGATGTACTAGAATAATGTATAGACAATAATAATAAATATATATTTTTTAAACAAAAATGGAAAATGTAAATGTAAATGAATATAGAACGAAAAAAAAAGTTGTATTTCGTATTATTAACCTCGCCTTGATGAAGTTTTCACTTCTGCCGTGTGGTCTTAAGCACACCCATCTTTTTATTTATTTATAGAAACATTGTTAAAAATATACATTAAGGGAAATTTTGATAACGTGACGTAGTGGCTTGGTAGCACTGATTTATATTTGACAGTTAACTTTTGTAAGAATTATTTGAATTGAAACGTTTGCTTAAATTAGAAAAGAACTCAAATTTTCTGTGGGCGGAATGTCAGACGAAGAGCTTCAATCTGAGCCACCAGAATTGCGGGACGTGGCCTCCAACGCCATAAATAATTTACTCCCAGGTAAATCGAAAAGCAATTTGAAAAAGAATATGAAAAATTTATGCCACCAACCTATTTCTACTAAAATAAGAAGTTACCAAAAATCGTTTAAGAATGGAGTCCATTCTAACACCAAAATGGGCGCTAGAATAACGTTGTTCTAATACCGAAACAGAGAAAGAGTATTTTCCAGTCGAGGCGACTGTAAAAATAAAAAAAACACTGGCACTCTGGGACATTAAAAAAAAAATCTAACTTGATAGTAATAAAATTTAGTTTATAATATACTACTTCCCTCGACTATTCTTCACTAAAAGTTGGGGAAACAGGAGTAATAATTAAAAATTCACAATAAATTTGTGGCGCCATCTATTTGACGACATTTTAAGCGAAACATTAAGCGACATTCAAGCGCCATCTACTATTGACATTCATATTGGCAGTTAATATAATATTATAATTCAACCAAAGAAAACTCAATAAATGTACTATAAATTTATAAATATAAGAATCAATACCTCATGTTTGCCATGTGTAAGAATATAATAACTTAATTACAACATTAATAAATAATATTTTTTTTAATTTAATGTTCGTACAAAAAATATTGTACAAACCACTAGCGTCAAGACATCTTCCACGCATTCGCGCAATTAAAAGCACTCGCTTCCTGCGGTCGTTCGTGCTTACAATGTGCGCTCACGCGGGAAAATAGTCTTCCCGCACTTGGTTCGTAAATAACTATTTATATTTAATCTACAAGAAAGATATAAGAATCAATATAATTGACGTACGAGGAAAGTTCACCAATTATTGTCCCTAGCATAGATGGTTTTGACTGACATATCGACTATTGTCTTTCGAAGTGTCATTTATTGGCGTTAGTGAATGTAAAATATCGTTTATCTGTCTCTTTCATATACGAAATACCAGTTCATTTCCCTTAACGTGAGCACAAAAGATTTATACGTATCTGACCTAGATATTGGGTGACTCTGGGAAGTGAGAACTGTAAACATGTACCAGGTGCTGGTCCCCACAAAACTGTAGTTGCCGAAGACAATATTGATTTGGTTCATGATATGATACTAAACGGTAGAAGAATTACCTTTAGGTTTATAACGGAGACATGGCTTTTCAGATGGAAGTGTTGAAAAAATATTGTACGATGAATTGGGAAAAGTGTCTGCACGTTGGGTGCCAAAAATGTTAAAAGCAGATCAAAAGCGCATCCGTCAAGTCACCGCTGACACAAATTTGGCGGTAATTAACAGAGATATAAATGATTTTCTACAAAAATTTGATAGAGTAGATGAAACTACTTTGACCCAGAGTCCAAAACGAGAAAAGGAATGGCCTGAAAATTTCGTGCCTGTTCAACTGCTCGAAAGTCATGGCCACGGTTTTTTAGATTTTGTCAATTTTTACCACGTGGACGTACTGCAACAGGTGAATATTACGTAAACTTAATTTCAAAACCTCGACAGGTCATAAAAAAAGAATGAAGACGAAAATTGAAACAAAGAGTGCTGTTATGAGTTAGCATTATAGAGGGCATTATTATAATTAATTCATTATATAATTTATTAATTTATGTGTGATATTCAAAAGAATTCTTATTATATTAATTCCTATTCATCATAGCAGTATGAACCCAACAATCAGCTCACTTTCTGAATAGGAACATATAAACGTACAGTTTTAATTGTGATTTTTGTTCCGCTCGAGTCAATCCTCGTGAAACAGTAAAGAAGCAGATCGTGCGAGGGGGGGGGGGATTTTACGAAATTCGGTCAACGTGAGCGCGTGCGATTTGTATGTCGAAGGTTTCTCTCTCTCTCTCTTTCTCTCTTCTCTCCGCAACGGCTAATGAGCATTCGCATGACAACGGTTTGCTTTAATTAACCGGTAGTTGTGAATGGAATGAACAATCCGCGTAAATAATTACCAGTAACAGGTCTGCGGTGGTAATGCGGTGTTAACAAAATGCGACAGTTTGTAATCTGAAGTAATCCTCTGTCGTCGGTTGTGATTCTGATGTATGTATAAATGCGTTTTGTTCGGAGCGGATTTCGAGGCCATGCGGAGGGATAAAAATGAAAAAAAGAAAAGGAGAATAACGCAAAAATTGCACACCAATTTCAGAAGACAATGTGATACTTTCTGATGAAAATTAACGAAGCTTTGAAGTACTCAATTGTTAGTATAGAACCTAGAACTGCACTATTAAAGAACAAGTAAAACGAACGATATTAAAAGTAACTCTCTGAAAATTATTTTCATGATAAATCTACTGATTAAATGAAGTATTAGATGAGAGTGAAATAATGAAACGCAGCTTTTTGCACAAGTTAGGATGGTAGGGAGTCGATGTAAAAGCACAAAATGAAATTCTTTTTTTCATTAACTTTGAATTTTTAACATTCCTTCATATATGTAATAAAACATTCCTTTTATCTACCTTAATATTGTTTAGAGCAAGAAAAAGGAAAATGTCAAAAATACAATTAACTACTAGTAGGACTAACTGCTACATACGCCTCTGACTACTCCCTCTAACGAGTACCGACAAAAACTGAAATGATCACTGTTACCATTACCATAAGCTGAAGATGGAAGTGGAAAATGGGAAAAAGCGACGCAGAAAAAGCCCAAACATTTGCAATCACACCTGAAAGCCGTATTTAATCCTCTCAGCATTGAATCAGATAAAGGAAGTGAAGTCGGGATCACACACCTTCTACAAGCACCTAATCAAAGAATAAAAACGCGTCACCATAGAGAAATCGAAAGAACCCATAATGAACTAAATCAACCCGAAATATGACGTTTCGATGATGACTGGAACAGTCCCACAAAATTTGACCTAAAAAGGCATGTTGGCTATTTTACATATCTTCAATTTCATGCAATAATTTATATTTACCAAAACCCGGTAAAAATACCAATGAGCTCACCTCATATAAGCCTATTAGTCTCCTTCCTATAATTTCGAAATTATTTGCGGCTCTACTGCTAAAGCATCTAGAACCAATACTTCGAGGAAGTGCACATAGTAATTGACCAAATAAGGACAAGTTTAGAAACGACAAAATATTGTTCAGCATCATATATAGATATTAGTTAGGCTTTTGACAAAATATAGCACACCGGCTTACTATACAAATTAAGAAAATTCTACCACATGATTTCTCCAATATACTGGAATTATATCTGTAATTTTAAATAAATAAGAATATTCAAATCTATATACTGTTGAGTCTAGAGTACCTCAAGGATGCATGCTGGATCCAATACTATCCCTAATCATCACTTCCGATCTGCCAGCAGCAAATTTAGCGAGAGTTTATAGATTATTTACTTTTCTGAGCCATAGCATAACATGAAGAATGAAATGATAAAAATGAAGTAAATATTCAAAAGTGTAGTTATACCCACGTACATAAACTTAAACAAGTAAAATTTAGATCACTGTACCAGAAACAATTTTATATTCTCAAAACTTTTTCGTTGAAAAGCTTTTTTCATTGAGACGATCTTGTATCATCGTTGATCTAAACCATGTCTTCACACGCCGCAGAGTATTGAATGTCCTCTGGATTATTGCTGTGTTTCCCTCAAAACATCAACAAAGTCGAGTGCTTTTAGATATTCCCTTCCCAAATTCTTTTCTTTCCACAGATTGCACTACAGCTCTCTCTCGCCTTGTAGCTTAAGTAAATTATAAAACACAGCAATTTCTTCAATTGTGATTTTTATTTCCTGTACTGTATTCATGAGGTATGGGTGTAATGATTGCTATACAAACAGCGGAGGTTCTTCATCAGGAAAACAATTTTCGAGTGTGGTCTTAAAAGAATCAAGATAAGAAATAATATAGATCTTTTAAAATAGTCTGCGTGGCTAGTAGCTGAAGGATTCAAGTGGCGTTGCTGCTTGTCTAGAAGTCTAGGTGAGCTTAACTTGAAAATGAGGGTTTCGCTAATTTTCTTTCCGTCGTCAATTAGCTCTTTCATGTGTTCCTCGGTAAGAAAAAGATTATGATTGCAGTATGTTTACAACGGGTTCCAGCAAGGCCAATTATTTTGCTCGAAGGCAGACATAAAATATAAAAATATTTCTTTTGCTGCCGAGTGCAGCTGAAATGTCACTGTATTGGCAGATTATTTCCTTCTTCAAACAGTTTCTTCTATAATGGCCACAAAGTTCAGCTTGAAAACAGCAATAGTTATATATTTTTGAGACCATTTTGTTTCACAAAAGAGGCGCATACTTCCTTCGTTTCTCAACCCACACGTCTTTGCCTACCATACCCTTGTCTAACAAACCTCTCGAATCAATACCGTCGATAAGTGCTTCTGTTGCATCAGGGAAAGTCTTAGCATCCATTTGGTCAATCTCCATGAATTCTAGAAATTCCTAACGAATCTTAATTTTCTCCTTATCATAGTGACGGACTCCAATTGATAGTTGCTCTTTGCCTGATGTATCAGCACTTTCATCAGTTAAAATGCTGAAGGCCTGGACCTTTCAAAGATCCGCAGAAATTGCTATTTTTATTACATTTTCACATAAACTCACGTTGTATTACCGTTTTGACCCTCTGCGGCTGTGCTTGTGAATCTTCCTCGATGTAGATTCTTCAACATCTGGACAGGTATAACATAATGGGGTGTCACCAGCATGGATTTCGACGTGTGGGTTTATTTTTTCATTTTATTTCCGGTTTTGATTGAGTTGTTTGTCAAGGAAAAACTGTATGCTATTGGAATTCGTGGAAATGTGATAGATTTAATAGTACATACCCTTTTCAAATCACAAACAAATAAAAGTCGATACTAACAATATAAACTCGAATACTTATGGTGTAAGTCTTGGTATGGTGCAGGGCTCTATCTTGGGACCGCTTCCTAATTTTGATTAAAGACATGCGAGAAAGTATATCCGATGGTCACATTGTTACGTGGACGATACGTCGATCGCTGTGGCTAGTGATAGCATTGATGAATTGGAGATTATGGTCGCGGGCGTTAGCTTAAAGATGTGGTGCTTCAAAAACAGATAAATATTAAATGGAAATAAATAGGCCAAAGTTAGTTTCTATGACCTTTCAGATGATGTGACATTCGAATCAGAAACTGTGGGATCCACTACATTTATGGGAATATATATTGATAGTGGTTTAGACTGGTCTGTGAAATGGATAATGTGGTTCGGGAGATGGCAGTTACTTGGAGTTATTATGCCATGCTTAGATTGTGGAGCTCTATCGGTCTTCAGGGTTTCCTGCATTTTATTATGCTATGGTGCATTGTCATGTAACATAATTGTATGGGAAAGGGCAAAGACGGTAAATACACTTTCTGTAGCGCAAAAAAGAATCATGCAGATGATCTTGCTGATCGTGCAAATCAACACATATCAAGACATAGCGTGATGACTCTTGCTAATATTTACCTATATACTCATTCGAGCACAGATCTCTCTCTGTTTTAAATTCCTAGAGCCACAACTATCGGACTCGTAAATGGACTCGTAATACTTCTGGCCTTCGAGTTTCGCAACATAAAAGGACATCTTATATAATATTGGCGCACTATGTGTCTCTATACACAATCGACTCCCTGAATATCTGACGAACTGTAGCAATAAGACTAATTTTAAGTTTAAACTCAAGCGATAACTTACTGTTGAGTGCTTTTATGACGTAAAAGAATATCTAATATAGTCTTTGTTATGTGCCATGTATTATTGTTTATTTCTTAATATACCATAGTCGTCAAATTTTAATTTCGGTTTGCACTTCTATCATATGCAGAAGATGACCTTATGATATGCAGCGATGCCTGCTTGCTAACAGTGGTGGGAGAGCAACGCAGTGGCGGGGGACCCCCACGCCTTACATTTTATAACAAACGTTTGTCGAGTGTGGCAGCCTCGCTTATGTTTATTTTTAGTTTATTTCGTCGCGCTCTTTTCCTCTTTCTAGTTTCGTATCAGAAATTAAAATATGTCGACCCCGGTATAAGACTTTTTTGAAGAAACTTATGCCATGTATTGATCAATAAGTTAATAAATTGTTTATTATTATTATTAATAATAATAATAATAAAATAATATCTTTCCTGTAAATGTCACCAAAATATACCAACACATCTGGGTGTTCCATTTGAGACTTGAAAGTTGAAATTGCTCATTTTTGCTATTTTAAATAAATTAACTAAAAAAAATTAATTACTCGCTTCTGAATTATGATGAAATATATAATAATAAATCATATGCGTGCGTGTATAATTATTAGTAAGGAACGTGCATTATTGAAGTCATTAATTTCCACAAATCATCATTAATAATTGATTAAAGCGTTAGAACGTAATTTACTGCCGCATTTCTATTTAATTAAAATCTGTCATATTATCCACGAACAATCGAACATAACCCATTGGAACATATCGCGCCAATAAATCGCAATTACGCTAATGCGTTATATCCCTTTCTTATTTAAAACAGGACCGATAGTGATTGTCCAAAAGATCATTACTCACGACCACTGAGTACATACAACTTATGCGGCACTGGTAACTAATGTATTATCGCTAGCTCGAAAGTCCTGTGATGTCTATATGAACTGTTACATAATGGTAAACCAAAGGACTAATATCAATTACCGCAAAGTGGAACGGCGGACGGACAGTCAGTCCGATCCAGTAAATTTCAGCTATCTTATAATATGTGGTAACTATCTCTAATTCCACCTTCACTTTCCGATAAATTATATGATGTCGTTTAAATAATGTTCTCGTTTGCATGTAGCACCAATTTTCCGTTTTATATAGGTATTCGTTAAGAAAGTTAAATAAATCTACATACAAGTACGTATATACATACAGTGTGCAAATAAAGTAACTGATAAAGGCATTAACTTCGTTAATATTTATTTTTTGAAAAAAAATTCTCGAAGGGGTATAGCGATTTTAAGTAAAAGGAATATCTTCATCGCGTCATCATTATGACGTCATCGACTTTTTTTAAATGGCAACCGATACTTTTTTTAATTGATTTCGATAGTACTTTGAATGTCCTATCCAACGGTATAAAACTTTTCTCATGTTACATTCGAAAAAAATTGAGAAAGAGTCTGAAAGTTGAAACATTAAAAATTCATTAAACAAATCTAGTCATAAATTTGATGGAAAGATGAAGGCACATATTCGTTTTTATTATAAAATTATAAAAATGTTGAAAAACCGAACTATAAATTTACTATCTACTCCAAACAAAGTTAACAGTCATTAATATTTGTCATTATACTATGATATCAAAAATTAAATTGGTCAATGTTGGTCATGGAATGTAAAACGCTTGTCTTAGTTTAAATCATCCTTTTGAAATAATTCAATCATTGTCAAGCTACACTGATATTATCAATAACCTACAAATGTGTTACCTATTTAATTCAGCTGTAAAATAATAATGAACTACAAGTCATGAAATAAATAACGTTTTTATTAACCAGAAAAACTAAATTACAATAATTGTTGGAAATGTCCCCCGTTTTGTTCAATGCACAAGTTTACGCGCCTCGTCATGCTGTGAAAAGCGTTTTGCAGCATTTCTAGCGTTATGGTTGCACATTGCTGAACAATTCTTTGTTGCAGTTCTTACAAATTATGTATCGGATTTGCGAAAATCTTATTTTTTAAATAAGGAAAGATAAAATAGTCCATAATTGTCAAACAAGGTGATCTCGGAGGAAACTCAACTTCCGCATGCAAACTTCTCAGCCGGTCATCAAAAAACGCGCGGAGAAAAGCAAGATTTTCTCGTGTAGTATGTGCTGTTGCACCGTCTTGCTGGAAATAACCGTATTGAAGTTCATCATCGTCTAACTGTTGCACAAATTCAGTCAAAAAAATATTTCTGTACCTTTCTGCGTTAACGGTGAAATTGAAAAAAATTGGCCCAATTATTCTTCTGCGAGAAACTGCCATCCAAACACCAATTTTCTGAGCATGTAGTGGCGTTTCAATAAAACTATGCGGGATATCAGTGCTCCACATTCGCATATTCTGAGAATTGATGTATCCCGAAAGGTGGAACCAAGCTTCGTCAGAAAAAAAAAGTTAAGTTCAGCAGATCGTCATTCATTAAATTATTAACGAACCAATGGCAGTACGCAAGGCGTCTGGGGTGGTCTGCAGGCCGAAGAGCTTGATATGATTGCATCTTATATGGATGCATGTTCAGGTCCTTCTTTACAATCGTTTGGCATGTTCCATAAGAAAGCCGAATTTCTTGAGAGAGACTTTTTAAGGTTTTGTAGGCTCTTCTTCCATACCTTGACGAACGTCATTAATAACTTTTTCTGTACGAACTCTTGGTCTACCAGCACCATTTTTATGTGTCACAGAACCACTTCGTCGCGAAACACTTCAACACAATTTGTAAGGCATGCATAAAAATTGTCCGGTAATACTGCTACGGCTGGGAAGTGCTCTCGAAAATTGTCCAAACACAAACGTTGACAGTATTCCCAAGTTCCATTAACTAGCACACCCGTTCAAAAATAGGTTTCAATCATGTAAATTTTGTGCTCTGTGATGAGAACCATGATTCAAAAACCGTGCAGGATTAGAAAACTTCAACACAATAACTTCACAGATTTTCACATTCAAAAAACCTAAATGTACGATGCACGCTACAATAATAATTTGAAAATCCATGACCACCATTGACCAATTTAATTGTTGATATCCCGGTATTAATGACAGTATGACACTTAATGATATAACTTGAGACAGACGTTTCACATTCCATGACAAACCTTTATCAATATAATTTTTGATCTCGCGGTACAAGTAGATAGGTACTGGATTTAGACATTAGTTTTTGATAGAATTATATATTATTGACACAGGGATCATTTTCTTTGAATTCCAGTGTAGAAATATGCAGAGATTATTTACATTAAATAAAAAAATAGCTCTCTCTTCGGAACAAGAAAAATATTGTTTTCTAGGTGTTTTCTTACAGTACTATTTTTATTTTAATCAAATATACATACTTGTAGTTTTCTTTCAAACCATTGCCTAGTTAAAATTATGTAGATATTTCATTTGTTTAAACCAAATTAAATAACTAAAGTCAGACGTTATGGTAAAGCTATATCAAGTGAATGGTTGTCGTACTTGAATAATATGTTGGATTACATTGAAAATGTGTCTCTTCTTAAGAAGATGCTCTCTGGATTATTTATTTTTATGGATTATTAATGCCATTGAATGTACGGTAAAGGTTTAGAATGGTGCCCTATTATGTAAAATGAAAGTGATAAGAATTTGAAATGCCGATGGACTAATCCCAGGTAGCAAGCTGACGTCTTATTGACAGGGTTTTTTGGTGATTCCTGGTCGCCGACGTCGGCTGACCAACAGATAACGTTTTTATAACATTATTACTTAGACGAAATAAAGTCGTCATCTTTGGACGTGGCAATAATGTACTTTATCGACGACTAAACAATAAAGTATGTATTATATTAATCAATATTGGCTAATAATAACACTCATAATACCCGTAGGGAATAATGAAATGCGACCAGTGAATAATGGGCCATAACGTTACCATTATTCACTGCATTCCGCCAATAAGAACATATAATGGGCCATAACGTTACCATTATTCACTGCATTCCGCCAATAAGAACATAACGTTCCTAACGTTGTCATAGTAACGATAGACAAGTCCGGCCATTTTACTGACTGCCTAACCATCAAACGTCATATTGATATAGTAATCTGACATTTTCGTTTACTTATTTTGATTTTTTTTAGTAATTTTCAGTTAGTCGTCGATAAAGTAGTGTATACTAACTCGCAATAATGACTATTATTCCCTCGAGCTGAGTTACTCCCTCGCCGCTTACGCGGCTCGGGAGTAAATTCAGCTCTCGGGAATAATAACTGTCATTATTGACTCGTTGTATAATAGTAGTTTATACAACGAGTCAATAATGACAGTTATTAAAGTAAATTCAGCTCTCGGGAATAATAACTGTCATTATTGACTTGTTGTATAATAGTAGTTTATACAACGAGTCAATAATGACAGTTATTATTCCCGAGAGCTGAATTTACTCCCGAGCCGCGTAAGCGGCGAGGGAGTAACTCAGCTCGAGGGAATAATAGTCATTATTGCGAGTTAGTATACACTACTTTATCGACGACTAACTGAAAATTACTAAAAAAAATCAAAATAAGTAAACGAAAATGTCAGATTACTATATCAATATGACGTTTGATGGTTAGGCAGTCAGTAAAATGGCCGGACTTGTCTATCGTTACTATGACAACGTTAGGAACGTTATGTTCTTATTGGCGGAATGCAGTGAATAATGGTAACGTTATGGCCCATTATATGTTCTTATTGGCGGAATGCAGTGAATAATGGTAACGTTATGGCCCATTATTCACTGGTCGCATTTCATTATTCCCTACGGGTATTATGAGTGTTATTATTAGCCAATATTGATTAATATAATACATACTTTATTGTTTAGTCGTCGATAAACTACTATTTATCGACGACTAAACAATAAAGTAGGTATTATATTAATCACTATTGGGTAATAATAACACTCATAATATCCGGAGGGAATAATGAAATGCGACGAGGGAATAATGGGCCATAACGTTACCATTATTCCCTGCATTCCGCCAATAAGAACATAACGTTCCTAACGTTGTCGTAGTAACGATAGACAAGTCCGGCCATTTTACTAACTGTCCAACCGTCAAACGTCATATTGATATAGTAATCTGACATTTTCGTTTAATTATTTTGATTTGTTTAAGTAATTTTCAGTTAGTCGTCGATAAAGTAGTGTATACTAACTCGCAATAATGACTATTATTCCCTAGAGCTGAGTTACTCCCTCGCCGCTTACGCGGTCATTGTATAGGTACAATATGCTTTTTTGTACCAGTAGTAAAAAATCATAGCATTTTTACACGTAACAAAGCGCCACGAAATGACATTTCACGACCTGGAACTAATAAGAGGTAAATAATGAGGCTATTATTGACCTAGGGAAATAATGAAAACAAATAAAACGAATGCCGCAACCATGCACTCATGCTTGTAGTAGTAGTAGTATGTCAAGTTGTGAACCGTCAAAATAAATAACTCTATTTTAGGAACAATTTTAGGTTAACAATACCAGAATATAATATACGTTTATTTAGCAATTGCTATTAATTTTATATTTTCTAACAATACTTTGTTGTTTACATGAAAAAAAAAAGCATTTGTCTATTAATACATAAAATATGCATGATAGTATAATATGGAATCAATATATCACCTAACTATTACAGATGCAAATAATTATTTAATTCATATTGAAATTCCTGTATATATTGCAGGTGTGGTTGCGTAAGTAGATGTAGGTAGATCTTGTAACATACATTCTATATTTTTTTTATTTACTAGGGAATCTTCGATATAACCTTTAGCTACAAAGTGGTTCCATTATTACAAATTTTTGAGACGTACCATTTTTGCTATTGTGGATGTGAATAACAATTAAATTATCTCTCATGATGACATCAGAAATTAATAAATTACACAACTCATCCTTCGGCATGCACCAGCAATACCAATTACAAGACCAGTCTACAGAGATATAAATTATCAATAATTTCAAAGTATTAATATATAAACATACTATCTTAGTTGCAATGTAACATGTGTCGGGTACCTCAGTAAAGAATTTTATAATTTCCTCGAGTAAATACTAATGATTTTTTGGGCTTATAATTTTAAGTTTTTCTTTTAAAAAAGGCAACTAATTTAAAATATTTTGATATGTTAATATTCTCTTTTAGGCCAAGTGTAGCTTTCAACATTGAATATTGCGCCCATAAAGTCGAGGCTTTTTTATTTTTTGAATACTCATGAAAATAAGCCAGAAGTACGTTTTCAGAAGTTACTACTGTATATTTGTAAAGCAAGTTCTCAGCTGCCTGTTCTGCAATCTCGCGCATTTCAGGTGGTGTACATCTAAACTCTTCAGACATTATAAATGGAATGAAAAATAATCTAAAAATACTTGACTTTTAGTTTCAGCATTTATGTCAAAACTTATTTGTCAACATCAAAATATAGCCTACTTATTTGTTTACATGAAGTTTTATTACAAGGGCATTCTTACATATATGAGTACATTTATTCATAATTATTAAGGTTTTAAGGTCCAATTAGACTACTGGTACAAAAAATAGTATACATACTACGGTTGAGAAGACTATTATTGCCCTTGTGGCTTAAATTCCTCGGCGCTTTGCGCCTCGGAATTTAATCTCGCCACTCGGGCAATAATAGTCATCTTCTCAACCTTGGTATGTAATATACTATTATTTGTAACCATGCCTGTAGGTAATATTTGGAAGCAATCTTATAGGATAGTTGTGTGTGAAGAATGGAAGATTGTATATAATTCTAACATCCATTTTCATAAAGAAAAAATAATGATAATGAAAATAAAGATTATTTATGATTTTGAAGTAAATTGTATCTGCAGCATCCTAACGAGCTGTAAATTTAATTAACAAAAAATAAGTCGTTTCTTTGTGATTTAATATTTTTGATTTACATATTTCAGAAATACATATTGCCGTGGTATCTTGCATATTAATAAGATAATAGTAATAGCATTAAGACTTAATTTAAGTGTATAAAATATAAAAAAAACAATAATAATAAGTTTATTGTATTTCAAAATTTAACATGAGTATATTGGGTTGCATACGTTTTATGTGAGAAAATGTAGACATAAAATTGAACTTATATTTACAATTTAGATATTAAATAAGTACTAAAATAAAAGACGAGATAAAATTTAAGATATATATATATATTTCTTTTATAGAAAAGAGAAACAAGATGTATGGTTTGTGTATAATGAAAAACAACCTGACTTTATAAAATGTGTAAGAATTGCACTGAACATTTTAAATAATGGACCGTTGTTTAAAAATAAAAAGGAAATGAAAGCAAATAACCGAGAAAGGGTTATGCTTAAGGATGGTAGTGTAATAAGAACTAGTCATCTAAATGCAATAAATATGTATGAAGAAAATAAAATTCGATAAGCACGGGAGAAAAATAATTGAATAAATTATGTAAACTTGAAAACGTGCATAAGGTAATGAACTTTATTAAATAAATCATGCAAAAAGAATAAATATTTACTTTAACTTATGACTATATAAGTAAATAAATAATAAAAAAGGATATAAATAAAATATTCTGAGACATATAATCAGCAGTAGTGTTTTATAAACGACAGCTGGTAATAATAGTGGAATACATTCATGAATGCGTACATGTAGTATTATGTTTCATAAGCTGTAGAGAGGTTTTGTACGGTTTTTTTTGATGACCTACAAAATAAAAAGAAAATATAATGTAAACTTGGTTTGTAGTTTATTACAAATACAAGTATACCTACGTTGGAGAAACGCTGGACAATTTATAAGAAACTTTTAAATTATAAACGGACAATTCTTGGAGTGTTGACATTTTGAAGTGAGGAACTGTCAAAAGGACAACAAGTGCGTGTGTGTGGGTGTTCAAATCACGACGGCAACTTGAAGAGGCCAAGAGCTCACTAGAGACGCAGGGTGACAACTCAAATGGTAGTTTCTGCAGATGGCGTTGAGAACGGTCACGTGTTTTCCCCGGGAATATAAATGGAAAACAAGAATCGACAAGATTCATTCATTGATTGATTCACAGATTAGCTGGTTATCGAAAACTTAAAATCGTAGGGTTAGATACACCACGATTCATATTTATTTCTTTTGTATTAGCGTGTTAATTTTTATTTTCATTTAGGTTTCATTCATTTATTTTCTTTGTTAATTGTTTTTGTATTTTTGTAAAAATAATGGAGATGCAAATAGCAGAATTTGAAAAGTTTTTCAATGATTCAAAGTAAGTTAGAGACAAAGATTTATTAATGTGGCTAGGCGTGTATTGAAATATAACGTGCAAATGTATATTCAATATAATGTTGTGCAACAGGGATAATAAATATTTTCCTGAAATAAGCGTTCATTAGTTTCAAGTTTAAAAAAGATGAAATAATTAATGGTGTTGAGTGTTAAGAAGATATAGCGTGCAAATGTATATTTTCTGGCACAGTATTAGGCATCATTAATGTTTACAATAAAGTTTTGATTATAAATTAATGATTTAAAATTAGATTTGAAATAAGGAAAGTGTTTCTGGGTAGCGGACTCTGAGATGCTAGCTATAACACGTGCGAATGGTTATAGATAGTAATCAGATTCTAGCTTATTCTCCAAACATTGACCATTGCGAAACTCTAAGTTTATCAGGGCATTACGTGCGAATATAATGTATCTGATGAAAATTGAACTAGCATAAAATGTAAATAGTATACAAAAGTTAATTGAATTCATTTGTTTTGAAACAGGAAAATATTTTAGATTTCTATTTAATTAAGTATAAGAAAACATATTCGTATCATTAAAACGTTACAACCTAGAAGAAGGTACAAACGTTTTCTTTTAATTATGTTTCTTTTAGAATAAAAATGGCGAATATAGTATAGCGATGCTATATTTTTTTTCCTTTATGTAATAAATATTAAATAAATTCTACAATTATGTTTTATATGATTTCTGGTTTTCATTTTAAATAAGCTATAACCTTATCCCAATCTAAAGCAAAACAAGAGATTTGACGAGAGGGAAGAAATATCAAATACACTGACGGAATTCACGTATACTTATAAAGTACGTGCTGTTAAGATAAATAAAATACACATTAAGGATGATAAAAATTATCATCATCTTTATTATTTATGTTGCTGGAACAGCACACAACATAATTTATTTGGCAAAACCTAATGTACGGCAATACTAAAATTATCATATTCCAAATAGTCATGTTGCCACAGCAATATGTTATAATGCGCATTGTGTAACGGACCTATTTAATGTGAACGTTAATGACTTGTTCCATAAGGCTTTGAATTAGAATTTCGTGACGTCACACTACTTCGGTCCATTCCATTCGTTCATTAAGACGTGTGCGTTACCATATTTGTTTATGCCAATACTGTACGTCTACGGCATCGGTTTCAAGTCTTTCTTTTTGATCCAATTTGGAGTTTTGGAGTGTTGTGTAAATTACAAAGTTTGACGAAAAATGGCATTGTGGCATTCAGATTCAGCAGCTTTTATACCGTTTATTTTTATACGTTGAAAGATTAGCTACATAGAGGTAAGTACTTTGCATTAATTATTGTTCGGCACTTGTTTGATGCTCATTTATTATTTATAACTTTATAAGGATACAATTTACTTTGTGTCTACTCTGTTGTTAAGTTAGGTAAGTATGTACATGTATAAATTAAAAGCAAAATAAACTTACCCTCATACTGGGGAAGGCAATGCCCACGAGGAAGTTCGCCATCCAGTTGACGAGCACGGCTATGGACATGGCGGCGGGCCTTGGCCCCTGCGAGAACAGCTCAGCCGTAATCATCCAAGGGATGGAGCCGGGACCGACAGCGAAGAAGACGACAAAGCTCAGCGTCGACACCACCGACAGATACGACATCCAGTCTATCATCTCCTGCACGTAGCCAAAAAACTCCTATCAGGCGATAGCAATGGTGTTCTTTCCCCAAGGGGAGGAGTGGCCCGCTCAATATTAGCAAAGTATAATGTACATGGGGGATAGTAAAATAAAGGTAGTATTCTTACAGAAACAAAGTGCAAATATGTTCATTGATCATCTCGTATAAAATACAGTTCCCATGAACAAATATAATTTTATGACAATTTAAGAGAATTACTGTTTATAAACATTATATTATCATTATTATTATAAAACATACCTGAAGTATAGTTTAATTACCTGCTAAAAATATTCATACATACGAGGGTGGGTCTAGAAGTACCTGAAAATTAGCACAGATGGCGCTTCCACTTCAAATCCAACATTGTGTTTGTAAAGAAGCATCCTTCAAAAGAATGCATTCTAATTTTCGGACTGAAATGTCAAATAGTTTTGTTGTGGCAGCCACTTGAAACAAACGTCTATGTAAAAATGGAAAAAAGTGAATTTCATGTGCTTATTAAGCACTCTTTTTTGCGCAAAAGAGTCAATACGCAAACAAAAGAAAGCTTGAAAGTATTATGGGGACTCTTCACCATCGATTGGAACCATCCACCACTGGTTTACACAATTTCGGTGCGGTCGCACCAGCACAAGTGACAGCGAACGTTCTGGTCGCCCAATTGAGGTCACCGCACCAGAAATGGTGGATAAAATCTAGGATATGATACTGGATAATCGGCGAGTGAAGATGCGCGACTTGAAGAGGCTACAGGCATATCGCATGGATCAGTGATTTCAATTTTGCACAAATATTCAAATGTGTCTAAGCTATTCGCAAGATGGGTGTCGCGTTTACTCACAATTGATAACATTCGTTTGACAACTTTAAAGGGGTGTTTGGCGTTGTTCAATCGCAATCCGAACAAGTTTTTGCGCCGTTTCGTAACCGTGGACGAAATATGGATTCATTACAACACACCAGAGACCAAGGGACAGTCGAGACAGTGGACTTCCCTTGGAGAATTGGCTCTAAAGAAAGCCAAGGTGGATATGTCGGCCAACAAGGTCATGGCGACAGTTTTTTTGGGATGCGGTCATTCACATCGATTACCTTGAAAAGAGTAAAACGATCACCGGGCGCATATTATGCAAGCTTTTGGATCGATTCGACACCGATTTGAAACAAAAACGACTGCATTTGACAAGGAATAAGTTCTATTGCACCAGGACAATGCACCAGTTCACAAGTCCGCAATCGCAATGGCAAAATTCCATGAATTGCTCCCTCATCCGGCATATTCTCCATATTTACCCCCTGCGACGATTTCCTCTTTCCAAATATGAAGGAATGACTTGGCTGTAAGAGATTTGGGTCGAATGAAACAAAAATAAAACAAACGTCTATTTTAAGGGCCTCGAGAAATCGTATTATTTGGAGGGCATCAAAAAATTGGAGAAACATTGGATGAAGTGTATCGACCTCAAAGGAGATTATGTTGAAAAGCAAAACGTCTTTTGCCGAATACAGTGTTACTTAACTCAATTTTCAGGGACTTCTTGACCTACCCTCGTATACATAAAATACATTGAAATGGAAGTAACTGCTTATTAGGTATTTTTAATCATTAAAGCCAGGTAAACCTTTTCTTGACTGTATTGACATACCCAAGCATACATTAAGAGAGTCGCGGCAATTATTAATTAATTAATGGCTTTCAATTAATTAATTAATTAAAAGCCATTTATTATGTAAAGTTGGTTTTGTTACTTTACCTTGATGCCATTAGAAAGTATAACAGTAGATTAATAAACAACTGAATTTATGTACAATATTTTCAACACAGAGAAAGTCAATTCCTTTAATTTTATAGTCAACACATGTAGTCACAAAATTATGTATTATATACTTCAGGCGTGTAATATTATAATCATAAGAAATAACAAAATCTATATTAGAACAGCGTGAGCAATTGATTAAAAACGGATTACTTAACGAAAAACTATAATGCCACTATCGATCCACTATACACATATGCGTTTTGCCGTTTATAATGGACAGTAGTATTAATTTTTCTAAACTAAGATATCAATCCATATTTTCAGTTTCCGACAAATTACCTAATGTTCCTTCTGAATTTAATTTCTTTTATAAACAGTAGAAATAATATATAAGCAGGTAAATTCTTTATTTCACTCTTCTTGAATGAATGACAGAACAAATTTGCACTGGGCCTCTTCATCTTTGATGGCGTGTGGCATGCTATGTGATCGATATTTTGTGATATCACGGCGTGCAGTGTGGCTGTGAGAAAATATTGTAGCCCAAAACTATTTACAGCGTCCCTCCTCCGCCCTGTCAGGAAAGTTTTCAGTTTGAAACAAAAAAGAAGGACGGACTTAAAAAAGCCATGCTTGTGACGTATCTGACTATCTGGCATAACTCTAAAGTTAAATTATCTATACTAAAACAAATCGGTGACTCTACCTGTGACAGTGAATTGTGGTTCTTATATGTATATTTAGGATAATTAAAATAATTTCTGTTTTTCATTGATTACTTCTGAACAAATTATGTAGTTATGATATAGAGATAAATGGTGTGTCACCGAATATAATCAATGCAAATTTTTAGACTAAATAATTACCTTATATAACAATGATCTAAAATGGGATGAATAAGAAGTCGTTTACCTTTTTTCGTTATTAACTCTAGCTGAAGAAGAAATGTAACTGACATATCAAAATATCAAAATTTTGGAATATATTTGTTGCAGCGATTTTTTAATTTTAAAATTCCAATATTTCAATAGCTTTTTTTTTCTACTCCCATACTTTAATTGTATTATTAGATATGCTGCACCTGTACTTGAATGATGTCCATTACGATACAGATTTTCATTATGATACAATCCAATAGGAATACAGATTTTTCATTACGATACAAATTTATATCCAATAGGAATGCGACATTCCAATATTCAAACAATATTCAATATGGCGACTGCATATCTGACAGATATAAAAATTAATTAAACTTGACAGTTCTCTGCAATTTACAAGTAAGTAGTTAAAATTTGTGCTTTTTTGAAAATATAAACGGTAAAAATGAGGGATAATGACAGTGAAATGTAAAATTTGACTCCAGCAGAAATTATGGAACAAGCCTTAGTAGCCACGAACAATTTATTACCAGCTAAATTCGCAAAAATGTACGGAAAATTTTACGCTCAATTTATGAAATGGAATGTTCAAAAAACAATGTTTTATTATGTGGTCGTAGAAGACGCTCGTATTCATTAGAATACTCGCCTTCGGCTCGTATTGTAATTTTCATTCTCGTGTCTTAATAGCTATCATTAAATGCTCATTGCATAATATACTATTTTAAGTTATGTCGAGTACCAATGAAAAACTATGGGTGCGTGTGGATCACCCTGGTTGATAGAAATGTAAAGTGAACGTTTGAGGTCACTAGCGACTAAAATTTTACGTTTTTAACTTTTCCCGCAGAGATCATGTTTATTCACTGATTAATAAAATAATAACTGATTAAAACACTTGGCTCGTTTCACTATGAGTTTTATTTATAAAATATTAATCGTATAGTACTCCAACATATATGTTTCGGTTATTACACCATTCTCAAAGAGATGTGCACATTAGATGTGTATCTCTGAGATATACACATTAGAACATATACATATGTTAGAGTACTATTGTTTATACGATTAACGTTCTATAAATAAAACTCATAGTGAAACCAGACAAGTGTTTTAATCAGTTATTATTGTATGAAGTTAAAAATCTTTCACCAAGAAGTGTCTGCAACAATAATCCAGAAGATTAATAAAAAATGGAAAATTTCTTACTATTGCTCGAAATTTCCAAATTATGAAAAATATTGTAACCGAACTTTTCAAAAATATTTCTTGTTGTTGCTAAGCATTCAATGTTATAAGTGGATACAGTTAAATAATTTTAAATGACGTTATGTCAGTGTGTTTGAGCGTTTACGTACATAATTTGTTCAAAGTAGCTCATATGTCCAGCATACCGTACAAAAAAGTATGCCTCTTTACATTCTTTAATGTGATACTTGATTAAATGAATAAATTAAATTAAATAAAATATGTAGCTTGAATATAGCAACTTAATTAAAACCATGCATGGAGGTATTATATTATACATAGTACAAAAAATGACATCTCACTTATTAAAGAGAGATTTCATTTTTGCAAAATTACACAACGGATATTGACATATGTCGTTGTGTGCAAATAAGAAATATATTTTTCAAAATTGGGGTATGGATAAAAAAAAATATACTATCCCCGACTACGTGCTTATAGTCTGGGAAAGTATATTTTTCTTTATCAATACAACCGAACTGTAAAGTCACGTTAACTACCTCCTGCTCAGGTAGCAGTTTTTCTTGAAGATGTATATATGACATATTTCGCTATCTCATTATAAAAAAATCGCTATCTTCTTTAGTTTTTCGAATTTTAAACTTCTTTCCTGGCATGTTATTATTATATTTATTTTGTTAGTTATAAGCTTTAGCTGCTAGTTAAGTATATATTGTGTCTGTACTTGACTTACGTATCCGCCATTTGTATTTTAGTGATTTTTATGTTTTACAATTTCCACCCCTGCTTGAATTTAAGTTAATTGTCAAATATGCGCTTTTTTAAGTTTAAAGAGTTTTTTAGCAATGATTTTAAAACTTATCGACGTAAACTAATACACTTTAACATAATATGAATTCGAAATTACAGATTATCGATGCCATTTCATCTCATTGCACGAAAGCATAACCATATCGTTATAAAATAATGTTCATTTTGTAAATTAAATTTTTAGGAACGACTCTGGTGGTAGAACTAATTAAGAAAAACGTTTCCCTGCTGTTCTAAATCGCAACGCGTGAGTCAATTACATACACTCATTATACAGCTTATTTAATCTAACTTGATTTATCTTAATAACTTAATCATATATTAATAAATGCAAATTTTCCGCTTTCCAGTATTACTTAAGTGAGTGACTGCTTAAGTTATATTTTTACAAGCTAGGCAAAATAATTACAATAGTATTTGATCCTCAAGCTAGGCTTGTAACGTCATCTTCTTTTCGTTTCGACAAGGATTTGATAAAATGTGTTTTGAATGAGAAATAAACTCAGAAGATATACTTCAAATCCTGGCTTGTTTATAATAATTATGGAATATTCTATATTATTGTTTAAAATATATGGAAAATATTATCTACTATAACTTAATAATATATTAAACACCTGATTAGATTTGTGAGAAAACGTATAAGTATTATGCAAATGTGCTTTTTTTTAGCAACGTCTTAGAATGTCACAGTAATATGTGACATTCAATATGTCTTTTTTTTTCATAGAAAAAAATAGCTACAATTAGCTTTAAAAACATTTATCGTTCTATGGAAATTAAGAAGAAGTAGTGTTACAATCCTGACTAAAGTTATAGTTTATAAAAGATACCATGCCATTATTTAATATAATAATGAAAATAACATAATGCAATCATTAATATATAGTAAAACCCTTTTAGGAACCATCATGCGCCAATAAATTAATATGACGTCAAACGTGACGTCATATTAAATACCATTTGACGTTTGTTATAGTTGTTATTCAAAATTTGTCAATGACGATGTTTACTTACTGAACAGAATAGTAAGCAGTATTAGCATAATGGAAGCTTTGTATACTTAAATCATAATACAAAACATTAAATTAACAAAATTCTAGATGAAATTTTAAATTTTGAGCTTCGAGGTGCATTGAGTCACCATTACGACTACCTTTTTGCCACATTTCACGGCTGTAAGTGCGATAGATTCCTTTGGACATCCCACACACACACACAAACATTCCTTTTATAAGTATAGAAGATAATATTGATCATCCATCAATAAATGTATGCTAGTCTCCTTAGCAACTACTATGATCTTGTTTGTTTTTCTTTATTAATTTCCATTCCAAAATTCTTATGTTCCATTTTTGCTACTTAAATACAACAACCGTACTCGTAAACTCACGAAATGAACGTAAAGCATACAATACCATACAGATATCTTCTACTACTACAGAAAATTGAAAATAATAAAATTAAAATCAGGCTTGAGTTAAAAAGTAGGCAAGTAGATGATTATTAAATTCAAAGAGTATCGCACCTCAGGATCGACAAATATATATACTTCAAGTATACGCAACGTCTCACAATAAAAAATAAATAGATGAACAGAAATAACAAACTACAAACAAAATATTCGTACAAAATTTGGTTAAAGAATATATTGTACTTTTATAATATATAAACTCTCGAATAAAATGTCATGCTAATAAAGGCAGCTTTAATTTTTGATTTACTTCTAATGTCACTAATTGAGCGTGATGTTATAATGGCATGATATCTTTACCTTACAAAAACTATGGTAAATTATCTTAAAATTATGGTTATACCTTACTTGTAGATAATCATTTTAACAGATTATCGGAACAAACCTTTATTAAAAACGAAATGGTAATAAATATGGAGAATATGAACATTCCACCGAGGCCATAGAGATGCAGCGTCCTCCGTCCCGTCCTGTCCATGAGCGGAATGGACACCAGAGTCATGCCGACCATAATGGCCCCGATTCCCATCGTGGCGAATTTTGCGCTTTCCTCTGAGAGGCCTGAACTCGTGAATAGACTAGTCGAGTAATAAAATACCTAAAAATAAAAATTATTTTAGTGGAGCCTCAAATAAAGTAAAACAGGAAACGTTACCAAGTTAATAAATATTTATTATTATTATTTGTAAATCATAAAACAAACATAACTAACTTAAAAATTATAAAAAGTTTAAACATTAAATAATTGCGCCATATTAAACGAGGAAATATAATTAAACCTTCCATAAACTCTGCACTATCTCAGAATAAGAAGGGGTGATTCAAATATCCCACCAAAACCCGGAACATATAGCTTAAAATGCAGTAGACAATTTGATATGACATCTAAACAGTCAAAAATTTAGTAATAGGTCGCATTCAGCAGACGGATCGTGAACCGTTCCCGCTCAGACTGTTCACTTGACAACAGTTGAGTGTTCGCTGGACAGGAACTTTAACCTATATGTGATCACTTTTCATTTGGTACTTATCACAGTTCGCATATGTTAGAATTATACAGATTAAACCGAATAAACAATAATAATAAATAGTTTATCAGCATTAAGTTTCGGCGTAGTTTTTAGTGTAAAGATCGGTTTTTCAAACCCCCATCAAAATACTCGGTTCACTCTAATATTATAATACATGCGCAATACCTTTAATTTGCTTATCTTACTTTTCTAGTAACTTTCTCCAAAATTGTGTGTTACGTTGCTGTTGGAATTCGTTAATGGCGCATGCGGACAGAAGACGCTCACTAAGTGAGCGTAGAATTTTTCCGCTCGCAAAATGGCGACCGCTTTACAACATGTTCAGAGTGAGTGTACACTCACTCTGAACATCATGTGAATACCATCACTAACAGTTGCGCAAATGTTGTGCCTGCTGAATGCGACCGTTTGTGAGCTATTTTAAATTTTATTATTTGTTTGAAAAAAGTAAATTTATATTAATAAAATTATTATACAAAAGTCACTTTTTGAATCAATATCTAAAACCTATTTGAAAATAGGAGTGAGTTCGATGTTTAACATAACCTATTCTGGTAAATTCGAGCTTATTTCATAATTTTTTTTTAACTACGAATGTTATGGGTATATAACAAATAAAATTCAAAGTGCATAGAAGTTAGGGAGAGAGCATACTCTTCATAGTCATCATGATTTACAAACTTCCTATGTTAAACTACAATTTATTTACCTTCATTTTGTGGTTAATTAGACTAAGGTTAGTAGAGTGATTTATTTTTAATTTAGAGATTTAGCTGTATTGTGTTTTATGCACTACTGTGGATTAAAATGGTTGGATGTTCAACTTTTCATTATACCAAACTAGGCCGCAATAAGGGTGCAATAAATTGATGAATACAAATTTTTTATCTTAGCACTGAAATTTGTTAATACTAGGTTTCCAAAAAAAAAAAAACATTAGAAGAAATACATAGGCCAAATTTCCAAATGAAAGTATACAGTAGACTTTTTGATGAGAGTTTTGAGGAAGATTATCATTATAAATATACAGCACGTGTCAATTTTCATTAGCCATAGGCGATTAATTCATGCAATACGTGACAACATGGCACCCCCTACTTTTCTCTTCAATGCGAGCGCTACCGATACAAGCTCAAGTAGCAGTAGCTGTTGGACTATTGACTTGGATGTTTGTACTGCGCTTAGAAATAATATTTACGCCTTGCAAGGATTTTTCTTTTTCCTTTCAGTAAATGCAGAGAATTATTAAGCATGACACAAACAAAAGCGTAATTCTAATAAAATTAAAAATAAGGTAAATAAAAAAGGATTCTGAAAATAATAATAAACAACTAGATCGCGCCGGCCATTTGATGATGACGGATTTTATTGCAGATTATATAGGAACGTGTTCGCAGCTAAACATTTAATGTAGAAGTGGCAAGATCGGAGAAAGTCGCTGTGATGTCGATTGTTGCCGGGAGACACACGTTGCCACGTATCATTTGTATACGTATAAATCGCATGTAAACAGTGAATCCCTATAGCTAATGAAAATAGACACATACGGTATATATAATTACTATACATCTTAGTGAATGTGCTATACAAAAACGAATATAGTAAATCAAGTCTGTGCGTTATTAAATATTTGTACAACGGAACAAGAATGTATCAAACCTTGTTCATTATTTTCAATTTTAAATAATATCAATGAAGAACTTATACAAATAGATCACTGGTGTTACTACGACAAACCTTGAGTAGGTAAATTCAAGCGACTACTTTTAGAAATGTGAATCCACATACAATAGTATGTATTCTAAAATGTTTTCAATGAATAATTTACACTGCCTTAGAAAATATAACAAATTTTTATTTCTATTATATATTGGAAATTAACAACAATTTAGTGTTCCTATCATGTTAAAAAGATTAAATAAATTACGTGCTTAATAATTTTATACGACCATCATCATCTGTACTGTTTTATTGTTCTCAGATATTTTGTTCTCCACCTGATAATCTCATTTTTTCCTATTAGTAAAGGTTTCTTGTTACGTTTGACATATCTGAAATATAACATATATATGAACATGTGGTAATATAAATAGTTTTGATTAACACTTACTTAAAATTAATCAGTTCCAAGAATCTGTGTAATTTACTCAATTCATTTTTGGTATGAACTCATCTACAGTAATTTTTGCCATAATATTAGGAAGTGTTTGAAGTTCGATTTTAAAAGAGTAACTCTGCACTATCGTACAGTATTTTTGACAGATTCATCAAATTAAGAGTTTCTCTCGTTTTTTAGGTCTTAATTAGTTCTTAAACCGTCAGATCACATATCCGTGTTCTACTTAAAAGTAGGTATGTATTTTATTTAATAACACAATAAAATATAACAAACCCAAAGCAAACATTTAAGATAATATGTTATGGCTTGGTTATAAACATGGATGTATTAATATATATGGATTGCGCATACTGTTAACGAATTGACTCCAACATTAGAGTGAGAGATCGTGCGAGTGATATAGAGCTAGTAAGGGCAAAACATTCATGTACTCCCATAAGATTTACATTGTTATTTTGGTTTTGTTTACGAATTATCCGTTTATCTTGTGTAATATTGATCAGATTCCGACTTAAATATTTAGAACACGTAGCGAAGGAAACGGACAATAACTTATAGTGTGTTATTTATCAAAAATCCCCAAGTAGTATTAAATAATATGGTAATAAATGTTAAGTTCGTGTTCCGCGTATGAATGTACGAATCTTTATGTTAAAGGTGGTGATATAAAATACCATAGGTAATCTAACTTTATTTAATTGATTGACAAAGGCGATAACGTTTGTTTTATAGGTTTCCTACTGATATACATTCCATAAAAAAAGTGAATTATTGCTTTATAGAGGAAGAACTTTGAACCATCAAGAACAACTGTACTTTGTAGTAATTATTTTACTAATGGTGATTGAGATTAATGTACATGGTAATAAAATATTAAAGAGTGATTCTATACCAAGTATCTTTAATGTTCCACAATGATGTGGTAAATCATTGTCAAAGCCCAGACGAGTAATTGAACGTAGCTCAAATTCAACCACTTGTGATGTCCCAATATATGTCAATGTTGAACCTGACAAACAATTTCCAATGTTTAAATTACCTGTAGAAGATGTGCTCAGTAGAGCATCTACCTCAGCAAATAATCAAAGAATGAATATTAGTGAGAGGAAGAGGTAAATATTTATTTTACTAATAAGACAAATTAAATGTAAAGCCCGAACAGAAACAGGCCCAAATATACCGCAATAGCGAAGAAATTTAAAACTTAATTTTTTATGTTGTTTTTTAGAAAAAAATCACATTACGGAACTGGCACAGAATGTATGTTTATAAATACACGTAAGAATGCTCATTTGTAAATAGAAACGAACACGCATTCATAGAAAAATACGCTTGTATTTGTATAAAACGGGAAAAAAACGTTAAATCGTACTCAATCATATAAAACATATTTTGCCCGATGCGTCTAGATAACGCAGCTATGTAGTCGGTTGTTGACCCAGACGGGCGACGCACCTTATTGCAGACAATAAAAGATTGTTTTTATTTTTAAAATAGGAAGGTTGTTGCTCTTTAATGTGTTTGTAGTCGAAAACAGTTGATTATTATTATTTTAGAATATTCAATAAATCGTAGTAAATATCAAGAATGTAATTATTTTTTTCTAGCAGGTGTAAAATTAAAGTAATTAATGGTTTGAAATTTATTATGAAATATCTATTCCTCCTCCTTTTTTTTAACACAAGTAATATGGTGGTCCTGAAAAGGACCGATTGTGAAAGTGAAGCAGGTAAATTTTTAGTCCAGGGTCGGCGTAAGGCCAATTGAATTCTTCATTATTTTTTTTCTGCCGTCTGCGCACGAATAAAGACTTGATATTTTGAGGGTACGTTTTCACACAATCTAGCTTCCGATTTCTGCTACTTCGTCTTTTTATTTCTGGGACACCGTGTATATTGTTTACATTGTAGAAAGATGACAGAGCCACATTACTTTGGAGATTTTGAAGAGTACGATTTAGAAAATCCATCAAAGTAAAGAAGATATTGGATAACATCCCAAAAAACTAAAAAAACTATTAAAAGAAAAAATATTATATCACTTTACCGTTTGCCCAAATTTTGGCAATACTTTTTTTTTGTTTTAAACTGCCAATATTTTAATATTTATAAGTATATAGTTAGCATTTTTTGATGTACGTAATAAAATTATTTATTTAAAGTTTTTACATGAAATAATTAATTTTGTTATCCCTATTACGATAAATGCATTCCTCTTTCACGTTATTCAAATTTTATATATATGTACTTCTTTACTTTATGGTAATCTACATGTTGTAATCTATATTTTACCCACTTAAGATGTATGCATAGCCATGCAATTTTAGGATATTGATTTTTGATTTATTTTCTTATTTTGCCTTAACTTTCATTTGATGTGGGGATTTTATAAAAAATAAAAGAGAGAATTTATAAGAAAAGATTCCATACATTTTCTTCTTTGTGCAACACAACATGGAAAGGTAAGTATATTATTTGAGCAGTGCACGTCACTGTGATTTAACATGTTTCATACCTATACTCGAACTCATTGATAAACTTGTTCTTTTATTATTTCATTTAATAGTACTTGCTCAGGTATTTACAATAAATAACACACTACATCTTAGTACTTCTATTCCACCACGTGTTCGAAATATTTTAGTTGATATCCGATCAATATTAAACGAGATAAATGAATAATTCGCAAACAACACCAAAGTAACAATGTAAATCATATGGGAGTACATAAATGTTTTACCCTTGCTAGCTCTATTTCACTCGCACGATCTCTCTCTATAATGTTGGAGTCGATGTTGTACCACTTGCTTAATTTGATAGATCAATGTAACAATATAAAATACTTGAATGTGTAATGTAAATTAACGGATAAATTATCATAAGTATACATATATACATTTATACGTAAAACGTATATGCATATATGTAAATTGATAAAGTATCCAGTCGTCGGTAATAGGATCCTCTTCTATCCTATTACCGACGACTGGATACTTTATCAATTAATTTGAAGGATACGACTGTTGATTTTCTATATATGTAAATGTATGAATGCACATCTACCCTAAGCAAGCATTGCGAACAACAACATGCAGGCAGCTGTTTCGACCTTACATTGGTCTCATCAGTGCATGAACGTGTTATTCACAATGCATAAACAACTTAGATCACCTGATAATGTTATCTTACGCACCAAACGCCATGAGAAATTCCCAGCGGCATCTGTTACACAAGCGCGACATCGCAAGGTAATGTTACCCTCCCGTAGTACTACTACTAATCAGGCAACTGTAGATATACGTGCATTCAATGAACACGCCATAGGTGGCGTACCATTACAAATCAATGTAACAATATAAAATATTTGAATGTGTAACGTACATTAACGGATAAATTATCAGAAGTATACATATATACATTTATACGTAAAACGTATATGCAATATGCATATATGTAAATGTATGAATGCACATCTACCCTAAGCAAGCATTGCGAACAACAACATGCAGACAGCTGTTTCGACCTTACATTGGTCTCATCAGTGCATGAACGTGTTATTCACAATGCATAAACAACTTAGATCACCTGATAATGTCAACTTACGCGCTAAACGCCATGAGAAATTCCCAGCGGCATCTGTTACACAAGCGCGACATCGCAAGGTAATGTTACCCTCCCGTAGTACTACTACTAATCAGGCAACTGTAGATGAGACCAATGTAAGGTCGAAACAGCTGTCTGCATGTTGTTGTTCGCAATGCTTGCTTAGGGTAGATGTGCATTCATACATTTACATATATGCATATACGTTTTACGTATAAATGTATATATGTATACTATTATGATGATTTGATAGACTCTATCCATATAGTTAATACATCCATGGTTATAAATAAAGCTAGGATAATTAGGAAAATTGCCTTATTATGCCTTTTTTGCGTCTTATTTAGGATTCTGCCTTTTTTTAGGAATCTCCTGTTTTCTTGCCTTTTTGTGTCTTTTATTGTATACCAAATTATAATTTGAAGAAATTTCGTTCTTAAATTTCAATTTAAAAAAAAATCCTAACAGCAATTTTCCTAGAAAAATGCATATTTTAAATTTCTGAAACACATTGTAAAAAAACATATACAGCTTGTGTAATGGAACACTTGATATAGCAAGTCCAAAATACATCAGAATTGCAACGTTGTAATATCAAATGTTTCATTACACAAGCTGTATACAGTGCTTTCAGATGAAAGGAACAAATTCGTTTAAAATTCAAGTAATTATTTTGCAGAAAAACGCTCGGAGAGGTCGATTAGTATTTTTAGTTGTGAATTTTTTGACATAAGAAAATTATATACAGGTGTCTAAAGAAGAACATATGCAGCAATCATTGTTTTTTTTAAATGAACATACTGTATATTATGCCATATTTGAATGGTATGGTAAATTCTCAACACTTTTTGTGTAACATACCATATCCCCAAAATGAGCGGTTTTCGGAATAATGACGTTTGAAATGTGACAAATTAAAAAAAATACATGAAAATCGATTAATTTGAAGTAGAGTTTTTTGTTGAAGATAAAATTTGCAATACCAGGTTGTTTTTGTTGGCTTTTAAAAAAATTTTCAAGGTGTCCTTGTTCAATTTAAACATTTTATTTCATTACCTATGTATATTTTAATTTGTCACAAAACTCATTATTCTGAAAACCGCTGACTTTGGGGATATGCTATGTTACACAAAAATGTGTTTAATGTGTTTAGAATGTACCCTACAATTCAAAAATTGCATAATATATAGAGGGTTCCATTTAAAAAAAACAATGATTGCTGCATATGCTCTTCCTTAGACAGCCTGTATATAATTTTCTTATGTCAAAAAATTCAAAACTAAAAATACTAATCGACCTGTCCGAGCGTTTTTCTGCAAAATAATTACCTGAATTTTAAACGAATTTGTTCCTTTCATCATTAACGCACTGTATATTTGTGTGTGATTCATGTTACATGAAGAAAAAACGTTTTATGAAAATCCGTCAAGTAGTTTCTGCGTGATGCGCGAACGAGCATTCTGAGATTTACAGTTTTATATATTTTTTGAGATTATTCCCAAATGTAGAGGTGCAGTGGGTTTTACCCAATTTAATTTTAATAATGGGACAGACCAGATTGTCAGGACATAGTTTGATACTGAAACTGAAAATCACAAGAAGCCTTTAATGACAGTGAGGTATTACATGTCTTAACGTATATTCAAACAAATTTCTCTTGGTTGCCCCATGAAATAAAGAAATTGGAAACAGTTGGATTGGCTCTTGTGGAATTCCTAGATATTGTATAAAAAGCAGTAGATCTCACATCGAGCGCCCCAAGACCAGCAGGAATAAAAATAAAGGAGAAACTTAAAGCTGTTTTGCAAAAAAATCCGTCTTAAGAAAAGTTAAAAATAAATTCCGAAATTCACCAGGGGATTTTCACTCGAAATTGTATGTATGATATACTGTCACCATAACAAATCAGTTCTCTGAAATACGCTCCGATAACATCATGTGACGTAAAAAGGTCCTTTTCAAGCTACAAACAAATTGTCAGCGACAAGAGAACTTGTTTTAATTCGGAGAACACAGAGAAATTACTGGTGACTAGTCGGCAGTGTAATAAAACCAATGTTTGACGAATCATTTTTATATTTTATTTATGCCTTTTTAATGCTTTTTTGCAATTTTTTTTTGCCTTTTTGCCTGCCTTTTGCGAGACTTTATTTTGCCTAACTATCTTAGCTCTAGTTATAAACATAACATGTCAAATCGAGCGGACTTATTTTTTCATGTTACGAGGGGCACTATTTATGTATTGAGAATTGGCAACACTGGTATTGCCAGGTGAAATTTGAAATCGTCATCGTAAAGTTTGACATTTTTGACGTTATAGGTAGTCAGAAAGTTTTGACGTGCGAGCAATATTTGTGTTTTTTGCAGTGTTTAAAATTTCATCTCAGCCAAAATATGGAATTAACTCGCGAAAATTTTCGAGCTATGATTTATTATGACTTTCGACGTGGTCTAAGTCAAGAACAATGCATCAATCAACTGAATTCAACTTTTGGTGATGAAGCGCCATCCACACCCACTGTATATCGCTGGTACATTGTATTCAAACGTGGACGTAGTTCGCTCACGGACGAAGTTAAAGAAGGTCGTCCAAAATCGGTCCTTGTGCCGGAAAATATCGATGCTGTGCGAAAACTAATTGAAGAAGATCGTCATGTGACATATCAAGAACTCGAGAGATATTTAAGCATTAGTATGACCAGCATACATAAGATTTTGCACGAACATTTGTGTGTTCGGAAGCTGTGTGCGCGTTGGATTCCCCATTTGTCGAAAGATGCTCAAAAAAATGCTCGTGTCGATTGGTGCCGTAAAATGATTTCAAAATACAACTGTGGTGCATCCAAAGCGGTATACAACATCGTCACAGATGACGAGTCGTGGATTTATTCTTATGAGCCAGAAAGAAAAGGCCAGTCGGCAGTTTGGGTGTTTCAATGTGAAGCAAAGCCAACAAAAGTTGTTCGTTCTCGCAGCGTTAGGAAGCAAATGGTGATGTTTTTCTTCACGAAAACTGGTCCTGTGGCAACTGTGGCTCTCGAAAATCAAAAGACCGTTAATTCAGCGTGGTATACGACCATTTGTTTGCCTGAAGTTTTCGGTAAATTGAGAGAAACCAACCCAAAACGACGAATCATTTTGCATCATGACAATGCGAGCTCACACACATCACATGCAACGAACGAGTATTTGGACACACAAAAGATCGAATTGATGGGTCATCCGCCTTACAGCCCCGACTTGGCACCCAATGACTTCTTCTTGTTTCCAGCAATTAAAGATAAACTGCGTGGACAACGATTTTCATCGCCCGAAGAAGCGGTTGAGGCCTTCAAAACGCATTTTTTAGAGCTACCATCTTCTGACTGGACAAAGTGCTTTGAAGGGTGGTTCAATCGCATGCAAAAGTGTATAGATCTTAAAGGCGATTATTTTGAAAAGCAATAAAGGTATTTTTCATCAATTTCGTTTGTTTATTCTTTCTATTCTCAATACATAAATAGTGCTCGTTAACTTGCCTACGCAAGAACCAATGAAATCTCTTAAAAATATATACCAATTTAGCGCGGTATTTGAATCACTCCTTCTTATTCTGAGACAAGATATAACAAACAAATTTATATGCATACTATAAAGAAGCAAATGTCATTACTTTGATACAGTTATTTACAGTTTAATAGTAGTTTCTGCAATATCGATTGTAGTTTTATTCCATTTGTGTTTTAGATTAATTATAAACAATATAGACAAATTGCGCTTTTTTTTGTATGAGGATATCCTGTAATTTAAATAAATTTTTAATAGATCTTTTTTTTTGTTGGAAAAACACATTTTTTGTCCCCCTAATTTGGTGAGTGTATTATCTGTCTTGAAATTTGTTGAAATATTATAAAGAAACTTTTATAACCAGTGTATACCGAGAATTCAAAATAAAGACGTTAAAATCAGATCGAATTATGGAAACAAAAACAAGAACTACTTATCTGAAGAGCCAATAAATAGCAATTGAAATCCATCTCGAGAAAACGAATTTACTTACCGCATTAATACCCGACAGCTGTTGTGAGAGTTGCATGACGACTCCGATAACTAAGGGCATCCTCAACGTTGGCGAACAAATTAGCTCCATCATGCTGATCGAAGATTCGGATGCTTGCGCTCTTTGCTCCGCGCGCATTTCCTCGATATCTTCCTCCACTTGATTGTTAGCCCGCAGCCGTCTCAGAGCTTTCCGCGCCTCCTCTTCCCATTGCTTCGTGATAAGCAGATACCTCGGGCTTTCGGGACATATAGGCAGTAGTATGAGCTGGAGGACGGCGGGACAGACGGCGAGACCTAGAAGCAGGGGCCATCCTTCGTTCGTGCCGAGGATCTGCTCGATGCCGAGAACTTGCGAGAGAAGCATTCCGGCCGTTACGGCCAGTTGGCTGACCGTGCCGAGACCACCGCGAAGATTCAATGGTGCTATTTCCGATATATACATAGGCACCAGGGATGTGTTTAAACCTGAGAAAATAAATGAATATGCCTATATGTTCGCACGCCAATTGGAATAATTTCCTCGATGATATACTCACCGCAATTGATTCCAATGATAAATCTACCGACGATTATCATTTCGTAAGCGTTTGTCATTTTGGCGGACCACATCAGACATGCACCACATACTCCGAGGATGTTGTTTAGTAATAAGCCGCCCTTTCTGAAAAAAATAAATAAAAATATACTTGAATGATCGAAACCACACGGGTATAGAATGTTACTTCGTGAATTAATATTAGTATTTATTCATTTATTTAATTCCAACAGGTTACACATCCAAGTACATGAAATGGTGCTTGAATGTAAAATAAGCTGTAAATACATAGTAAAGTAATATATTCAATATTATACCGGGTGTCTGTTTAAGCTTGGCCACCGGCTATATCTCAGCAACCGTTTATCGTACAACCTGCTTGGTGGCAAAAAAATCTTGATAGTAAAACGGACGACGGGAATTGCAACAAAAATATTTTTAAGTTTCCAAAATGATCGCAAGGAGGCGCAATTCTCAAGATCAATAATAACAGCCGAAACATATTGCAGTGATTTTGAGTCTGGAATTGAATTGTAAACAAGTTTTCTCCGGATCACTTTTAGATTTAATATAATTAAATTTAGTTTTATTTAATTTATAAAAGTCATGAACAAAATTAAACTATCTCCCTTGTATGTAGATATTTATTTATTAAGTTAAGATTTCAGAAAATCTCAATTGAATTAATTAAAATAGTGTAAGAATGTTATTATAAATTTTATTCAAGAAATTAATAAATAGAATAAGACGTATATATCAAGTAAATATTCACAACAAAGTGTTTTCCGTAACTTCAGCGGGAAAAAGATCTGATGTCGGACAACGTTCAATGGATTGGCCAGAAGTATATTCGATATATGCTATCAACAATTACGAACGTGTAACACATAAATGGCAATAAATATTTAGATTATATATTGTAAATAACGTAATAACTATTTGTAACATTTACATATTGATGACTTTAAAAATTTTTGTACAATATAACTGACGTAAACACGTCAACATTTAAATCAATATTTGTTTACTTGTCAAGCGAGAGTTAGTCGCAGGAGGCAGTTAAGCCGATATGCATTTTAAGAAGTGGAATGATAGTCGGTACAGAGCAAAGTGGTAACGCAATATGGCCGCCGCAATGCATAGGCGTTCATAAATATTTTGTATAGGGTATATGTACATTTCCTGTGTTCTCGATAATCATTTAGAATAGGTTGTTAGTCCAAAAATAATTAAAGAAGTATCGTGAGTGTATTATGTTTTCAATTCTTTTCTTCTTTTTAATATATTATAAACGGGTTTAAATGAAATCTGCGTCAAAAATATGACAAATATTAAATGACTTGGATATATGTGTTACGACACTGAACACATAATCAGACATGTCAGATATATGACAATTTATTTAAAATACCTCTTTTTAAATTATTATTGCCTATGTTGAATGCCAATGAAATAACTTACCGATGGAGAGAAAAATTAATATTCTTTGTTCTTGCCGTTTTAAAATGACCACAAGCCACACAATTGACCATTATAGAAACACTAAAATGTCATTTTTGACATAACCGGACATAACTGACCTACCGAAAAGGGTAACTCCGTCTAAAAAATACCTATTTCCACACCACGTTATGCTCTCTCCTGTTCTATTCTTTACTCGTAGATTTTAACTGTATTAAAAAAAAACATGCCTAGAATATGTATGTTACGCCACTGAACACATAATCAAACATACCGGATATATGACAAGTTATTCAAAATACTCATTTTACAAATTGTGATTGGTCAGTATTGTCAGTTATGACAATACTGCTTTAAGTGGTAACTTCCGTCTAAATAATACCTATTTCCCCGCCAGTTTATTATCTCTCCTGTTCTATTCTTTCCTCGTAGGTACAGAGCATGCCTAAGTTTTTTATTAAAATAATGTTAATATAAGGGTGGAATACCATAATTAGAGGCAGACATTATGAAGCAGCACTCTTAATAATAAACACCTATGCTTATATTTATAAATTATTAAGAATTATGTTTAATTGAAACTTAGAATAATTCTCCATAAATTGGGACTTATAAAATTTAACTAAATATTTTATCGAAACTTAGAATAATTCTTGATAAATCTGGACTTGTAAATTTTTTCGAAATACTTAATCGAAACTTAGAATAATTTTCGATAAATTTTGACTTATAAATTTTTATGAATTATTTTTAAATAGGAACTAAATATAAATTTTCCATAAAATAAAACTTCTAAATATTTTAAGCGAGACAAATATTATTGGGGAACCAGAATGTTTTATTCTAACACGCGATGGTCTAACACTATGCGTTACGGTGGAACATTTTGGTAGTTGTAATAGTTTTGTTTTATATTAAATAAAAGGATTTATTTTAAATGTGGATGTAAGTATAGACACTTTATGTTAGCAAATCTATAGAAGGTCGAAAGTATCAAATTTATTTATGCATTTTTTTTGTTTTGTAGTGTATTTTCTTTCATAATTTGAACAAGAATTTTTATAAGTTTAATTTTTTTTTTTTTAAGATGGATGAGTTTGAACAGTTAATCTATTTCATATTAGTCATATTAACCTCTGTGGGTGTTTGCAATTTGTTAATTATTAAATTTTTCATCTAACTGAAACTCCCCTATATCCGCTTTAACTACCAGCATTACGTCTATTACGTCGTAACCTTTATTACTTCGACGGTCTTTAAAGTTGTATGGCGTCCTATTTTGTTTATTATCTATTTCAACTCCGACCGTCTTCTTCTGACCCGGCGCGCGGTAACCTGAATGAGAAGTTGAGAATATAATTTTGATTTCGCAACCCGACGCCAATAGATATACTGCCATCTAGGTCCTTGCATAAGATACGTGTCACATTAGATACTATACTAATATCACTCATTTTAAACAATATGATACTAAATTAACAATATAAATTGAAAACACGCATGCTATTATAATTAGTTTAACAGATCATATCAATTGATATTGTTAACCCGTTGGGATATTAAACAAACAAACCGCTTGTGTCAAATATCATTAGGCATAGGGTATCCTATACAAATGTACGATCTATACGTATACAGGTTCGGCCTGTTTTTACCTTGCATGCGGCTTCCCGTGTATAACACGAAAAGAGTTGCCAAACCGTACCCGTCTAACAAATATACATACGAGAACCGACAAGTAGACCTTTAGCGAATGTCATAAGCTGCATGTGTGTGTAACGATGAGATCTATATTAGTGGTTTGGCGTAGCAGATGTGATAGACAATGTACTTTAATTTTGCCAGTACCTACACTTGTTTGAGAATTGACAAAATATGAATGTATTCCGTAATAGTGATATACTATACAGCTACGCACATGTACAATATTATTAAGTACGACCGCAAGAAATACATACTTATTTCTAGAATCTTAAACGTAAGCATCAAATGCAAGCTCTAAAAAACAGTAAATGTATAACACTACCAAAATAATAAGTAGGAGAAATAAAAATATTCTTCTAAAAGGCAATAAATTTCAAAACAAAATAAATAAAAAAATAAAGGGAATTCTTGGAAAACAAAATGTAAAAAATCAATAAATATAATTTATGGGGAAACAGGATAAGTACGATAAACTAAAAAAATAATTCTAAACAAAGGAAATTAAAATATGCTTCCAAAATAAACCGAATTCTTGAAAAACGAAATTAAAATTTGTTATTTAATTAAATGTTCGAATAATCCACCTCTTTGCTCGTGACAGTATGCAAGTCCATGATAAAAATTATTTCGTACATTGGCAAACATTTCCGGGGTTATAGTATTTGCACAATCAACAATATTCTGTTGTAGTTCTCGAATATTACGTACTTATGGTCGTAATGATCGTATCGGCGCCGGCTTGTTGTCTGACTTCCCCACTCCTTTTCTCGCCCACATGTGTACATATTGGCAACAATGTTCGTTTCAATACATGTGCTTTAGCTGGAATGCAAGGTAAAAACAGGCCGAACCTGTATATGTATATGTTAACCCGGTAGACCTACTTACTACCTGTTTCAATGCCGGCGATGTATACATCGTGTATGTACAATTGCCTTCTTCTGAAATGACCGGTCTGGACTTAAAAACTGCACCGACCGATACGACCGACCGGGATTTTTCTAAAAGTCAAATGCATGTTCCTCTATGGAGGCGCGCACACTACACACCGACCAGTACGAACGGACGCCTCAATAGAGAAACATGCATTTGACTTTTAGAAAAATCCCGGTCGCCCGTGTCGGTCGGTGCAGTGTGCGCGTTGCTTAATTGTATGGATGTTTGGTCGCCACACACTAAATATACGAAACAATATATCTCCAGAATATTTATATTTGTTTGAATGCTGTTCACTGTATAATTTTTTATTTAAATTCCTTTCCTGGAATTATTGTACATTATGAGTACAAATGTATTTAAAACATAAGTTTCAGTACCTCTTGTATAAAAAAAATTTAAAATTCCGACCGGAAATTACATTTTTACTGTTATCGAATAGCACTTTTTTCGAATGTCTTCTAGAGTATGCATTCTATAGATATGTATTAAGAAAATAGAAGTACTTAGAACAGGATTTTGAATAATTTTTATATAAAAAATTCCTAAAATTGTTAATTTGAAACACTCATACGTATAAGAAAGTTGTGTGGTGGCCACATCTCATTTTTTACTTTCTTAGTGTGTACTGTGATGATGAATATTTTCGACTTCAAGATTTTTGCAGATATCTACGTTTTAAAGTCCGCTGATACCGAAAAAGTGGTTTTTGCATCATCTCTCTCTCTCTCTGACCATGATAGCGCCCAAACGGTTATAACTATCAATACCAAACCTTATATTTACGAGTATAATCTTCCTCTTGAGATCTGATTAGATTTTGAGTAAAATCGGTAGACCGGAAGTAGTAATTTACTACAGTAAAAAAATCAAAATTTATTAATACATCGTCAACTACTAAGTTTGGTCGAATTTCTAAAGAATACAAAAGTACTAAAATGTGAATTTTAGAGAGAATTTTCTCGAAATTTTAGCCGGAAGTAGGTCTTTCTATCTTAGTGAAAACAGTTTTTAGCAAATATCTTACAAATTACTCATTCTATACAGATTTATATAGAATACAAAACTATTTAGAGCCTGAATTAGAACAATTTTTGTATAAAAGAAATTTAAAAATTCGGACCGGAAGTAAGACTTTGCTCTTATTGAATAGCAGTTTTTTTTTATACATTCTGTATAAATGTATTTTAAGTGCAAAAGTATTTAGAGCTACATTTGGAAAAATGTTTGAATAAAAGAAATTTTAAAATTTAGACCGGAAGTAATGCTTCTACTCACCAAATAGCAATTTTTTTTGCAAATGTTTCTGAAATTATGCATTCTACTGATATTTATTAAGATAATAAAAATATGTTTACATTTTATAAGAAAACAGGGTTGTTATAACAACATATTGTATTAGTCTTATTTTAGTTTTCTGTTAAACGTTGTTATTACAATTAAAAAGCTTCAAGATCTAAAATAAATACAAATCAGTCCCAGAAATAATAGTAACAAGCCCTAAAATTCCAGAAAACCGAGATTTGAATGAAACAGTGGATCTCGCTGTTGCAATTAAAATAAAACCCTAAAGAATAAAATAAAAGCTACAAAGACATTCAGGAAAATGAAAATTATTTTTTCTAAGAAAGTAGCATGAATGTTATGAGGCAATAAATTATATGTCATATGTAGTTTCTTTTACAAAGCAACTTAATACATAATGTAATACAATCTTTTTCTTTTAATTGTATTTAACATTTAATTATATATTAAAAGCAAGGCATTTTCAAAATATATGTGTTTCATTCTTTACTATACCGTAGTCGTCAAATTTTAATTTCGGTTTATACTTCTATCCCATGCAGAAGATGATCTTATAATATGCAGCGATGCCTGCTTGCTAACAGTGGTGGCAGAGCAACGCAGTGGCGGGGGACCCTCACGCCTTACATTTCATAGGAAACGTTTGTCGAGTGTACTGTCTTGGCAGCCTCGCTTATGTTTATCTTTAGTTTATTTCGTCGCGCTCTTTTCCTCTTTCTACTTTCGTATCAGACATTAAAATATGTCGACTACGGAATATATGATATTCGAATTTGACACATGCGATATATGTACACAGTAAAGAAAAAGAAGGATTATATAACATTTTATTCAGACCTTCCGAATCTGTTGGCAACCATTCCACCGCTGAAACCGCCCAGCATACCACCGATGGCAAATATCGACACCGTCAAAGAGAATAGCACCTCCACTGTCTCCGCTGACATGTCCTTCCCGTACCTCCATTTATACACGTCCTTCATGAAGTTTTCAATGTTCACTTTGGGCGCGTTTATAACGCCCGTGTTGTAGCCAAATTGCAACATTCCGAGGACCGCCGCAAGGATGGCATACGACAGAAAAAACGTGAGTCCCTGAAACAAAAAAGTGTAACGTATCATCGACAAGAAAATCACATAGTTTTCAATATTTTTAATTTTTTGTGGAATTCCATATCAAAAATTACCACTCGTATGCAGACTTTATTGGAGCTATTATTGGTGTATCAATCAATTCATTACGAAGGATTATTAAAAAATGTTTGATAGTTAGATGTTACTACTCAATTTAAGATTATTTAAATGGTAATTGCATTTGGGAATAATCATTTTACATTATACTAGATTGTTCTTATTGTTACGCAATATATATGTACATTAAAATGTAATGCTGCATGTTTCTTTTATCACGCAAGTATACATATACGAAAAATTTTTTTTTCGTATATGAATAAATGTATGAATGCACATCTACTCTAAGCCGACATTGCGAACAAACAACGTGCAGACAGCTGTTTCGACCTTTCATTGGTCTCATCAGTGCACGAACGTGTTTGATCACAATACCTCAAAAGCTTAGAAAACCTGATATTGTCAACTTACGTACCAAACGCCATGAGAGATTCTCAGCGACATCTGTTACCCAAGTGTGTTTACCTTGCGATGTCGCACTTGAGTAAGTTGACAATATCAGGTTTTCTAAGCTTTTGAGGTATTGTGATCAAACACGTTCGTGCACTGATGAGACCAATGAAAGGTCGAAACAGCTGTCTGCACGTTGTTTGTTCACAATGCCGGCTTAGGGTAGATGTGCATTCATACTTACTGTTACATTGTATTGTTTCTTTTATATTTCATGTATTACTTATGTAAATTAATATAACCCTGTATTGACTTGTCATGTACTATTTGATGATAAATAAATAAAGTAAACTAAATTACAGCTCAGCACATATAACTTGAGCGGTGAAGGTCATACGCGCAAAGGACAAGGGGTAGAGTGGTAGTAGCGGGGTGTACGCGTATGCATTGGTTACAGATGTATCCATCTCTATCGTGCATTTTCTCTCTTCTTCTTCTGCGTCGATGACCGCTCAACTTATATGTGTTGAGCTGCATCTAACTAATTAATAGAATAACACCAGCATAATAGTTTTAATCCGAAATAATAATTTTTTATATGAAAAAAAAAAGAAAGTTCTGCCTCATTCATATCCGGTCTTCGGGATAATAATGAGGCATGCATGGGTAAAAAAGAGACATAGGGTGGAATTCTGGCGGTTTTTCGTAGGCTGCAACTTTCGGAAGCTACGGTGCCTAGCAACGAGATGATGTTTTCGATTACGATTTTCGGAACTTTTGCGGTTTGTGATGTAGCAGTGTCACAAAGAGCGCAAAAAAGATTTTCTAGGTTATATTTTATATTTATTATTGTTTTTGTTTGCAAATATGGATATGACTTTATGGTATTATTGTATATGTAGGTGGGTCTACAGCAGGTAGGAAATCGGCTATGTAAAATAAATAAAGTGTAGTATATTCTCTATTTTCTTTACATGATTATTTTACGAAAACAGTTAATGGGCAAGAAAATAACTAAGGGCCTTATCTAGGTACTGGTTACTTAGTATTCATCAAAATAATTTATAGTAACATTTGAAGGTTACCTGAAATGCATATACCTACAACTACTATATAAAGCATAGCTGACTCGTCCGCCATTTTGGAGATAATTTCAAGGCGGGAAAAATGTATGCTAATAGCAAATGTTGAATAGAACTTCGAATAATTGATTTTATTAAGCCAGTTTAGGACGTGAAATAATGTAGGTATAATTTCTTACAATAGTCGTATATTTAAGAAATACACAGAATATATAATAATAACTAAAAATAAGTACGTAATATGACTGACATTTATCTCCAAAATGGCCGACGAGTCAGCTGTCCTAAATATAGTAGCTATACATATACCTATATCGTCGGCAACTACCAGAATATTGGTCCTATAATAGCTTTGTTTCGCTTAGCCAAATATCAGTGATTCGAATAACTTATGAGGTCTATCACGTGGTTATAAAAAATAATTATATGCTGAGTGGATAAAATTTCCAGCAAATTATGAATTAAAGAACCATGTTATGCAAGGGTAATTATGTTGCATGAAAACATTCTTAAAGTGATCCTTCATTTAATTTTTGTAAAAAATGGTTGTGTTTCCTTTAATCGATAGCACCCAGAAAAGCCCCATTACCTATTAAATTTATGAAGTGACTAATAATGTAATCTATATATTTGAATGCAGGCGATATTTTGTTATCTCATGGAGCCATGATTATTCATTTCAATTAATAATGCAAACCCAAATTCCCCAGAAGTGTGTTTAATATTGAATTGAAATCTATGCGCAACATTATCGAAATGACAAATGCTGTTTTGTTAAGTAGATAACGGTGTCTCTCCAAATTTCGCACATTAATGTATCATCCTGTAACTTAACTGCATGAAGATCTTGATATGAAATAAATGACAAACAATGTATTATACCTAAAATTGTATATAAATTTCTTTTAGTTCAAAATCATAGGAATATTTATTTAGAAATTGGAAGAGTTTGATGCATTTCAAAGAGACTTTTAATGTGTACGTAAGTGTATTTTACCCTAAACTTGAAAATAATGTACATGTTTAATATATTAGAAGTAGGAAATGTTCAACAAGTTATGTAGAACCTTTATTTCAAATCTTAGATTCTTTTCAAAATCCATAGTAAGTATTTGGGAAAATATTAAATTTACCATATAAATTAACAAATTCAATGCAATTATTTAGTAAATAATCGAACTCATGAAATATTCTAAAAATCACCACGCTTTAGTGTCACGATATAGAAAAGTATAAAGAAGAAATAATTTATTATCGTCCATCGGTGGATACATAGCTCAAAATGAAAAAGCGATGTCATCTTTTGGGTGTTAGATGTCGCTGTGATACTCTCACTGCATCTACCACGCAAAACTGACATAAGTAGCGTTTTAAGTTTTAAAGCCATTGTCGACAGTCTCCACGTGCACTGATGAGGCATCAAAGGCCGAAACACCGGGGTTTGTGCGTTCGACTGTCGACGCAATGACACTTAATGTATGTGTGTATCCCAAACACACGCATATATGGATATACATTTTACGTATAAATGTATATATGTAAGTCACAGTATTTATTTCCTGCTTGATTTATATAATCAACATATATTGATCTAAAGGTTCACGTATAAAACACTCTGCACCACGACTGACATATGGTCAACAAAGCAAAGGGCGTACTTATCACGGAACTACTTCGATGTAGGTACAGTTACGGACAAAAAAAAGTGGGAAAGCTTTTTTTGCCTAATGTGCTGGGATTTTGAAAAACAAACGTCATTTAATGATGTCAGAAAAAATGGTTATGTTATTGTCAAAAAACGCAAAGCAAGACGAAAATAGACTAACAATGGTTTATTCAAAATCACATTGTCTCTTAAGTAATTTATTTTGTTAATATTTAGTCATTGCACCAGTCATTTATAACATCTGATACTCTTCGCGGCATAGAATTAAATAAACTTAAACAGTATTGGTCCGAATCATCATCCTACGCATTATTAATTGTTTCCAGTAAGTCTTGCTCATTTTGTGGTCGAACATTTCTTATTGGAATAATAGGAGCCAATAGTTTATTTAGCCATTTTGCATTAGCAATTATCCTTGCCTTATAGATTATACCGCGAGATCAAAAATTATATTGATAAAGATTTGCTATGAAACGTAAAACGTCTGTCTTAAGTTATATCATTAAGTGTCATACTGTCATTAATATTTGTCAGTATGACAGTTAATGATATAACTTAAGACACACGTGTTATATTAATATATGGCATTTTTACGAAAAAATGTATTGTTGACAAATTGATGATATTTATGAAGTTGGGACTACTATGTTCTATTCGGTAAATTTTTAAAAGCCAGCAAGAACAACTAAAATAAAGCAAAATTTTATGTAAGAGTTGTCCCACTTTTTTCTGTCCGGAACTGTACATGCGTTGTCGTGTGAAACATTTATTGGTGTGCAATATTATCCTGACAGGTAGGTTGGAATATAATTGATTTCTTTCCCATTTCTCACTTTAAGTTCCAATTTCCAAGTATTTTTTTAAAGTAAAATATATGCCGTTGAAACATGCCAAATTTGATTTGCCTACAACAATTGAAGAGCTCGGGGGAAAATAGTAACAAGCCACATTTTGAACACAATTCAGTTATCAATACAATTCGTTCTGTGAAAAGTGTAACAAGACACAGAACAAAACTTTAGACTATACATTCATGGATGGCGCTTTTATCACGTCGTTTCCAATATGGCCGGTATCAGCCCTAGCGGTATTAAAAGAAAACTGGTATTTTCTGAGGAAAGCAACGAAGAAAGTGATGTTCCAAGTGAAGTTGACGATAGTGATAAGGACAAAGATTATTCTGGCGGAAGTGCTTCCAACGAAAGCGGCAGCCTTTTCGACAATGAGGTAAGTAAAATTTTGTGTGGCTTATTCCCTCCTTAGCAAAAACTTGATGCTATTGTTTTGGGCTTTGGGTTTCAGCTTTCATTGTTCATAATGTTGTTTAGTGAAACGTCACACACATATTTTCAAGCACACATATTGTATGAACTGATCAACAGCATTTTAACGAAATTTTATATACTTACTAATTTTAATGTTTTGCTGCAAGATGGAGCATTGGATGAGGACGACATCACCAGAGGAGAAAGAAAACGCCAATGAAAAATAAACCAGCAGGGAAGAGGCAAACCAACATTGGATGTAGAAAAAAGGTGAAAGTTCAGCACAAAAAAAAGAAACTTGGGACATGGATATATCACTCCAAAAGGGACCCATCGTGCACCAAGAACTTTAGGCCTATTATGTAACTGCAAAAGGAAATGCAGGGAATCATGGCAAGGAGAAGAAAAAAACATATTTAATTCATTTTGGAACCTGGAAACGCAGAATGCTTATTTGTTTGGAACTCTCAAGAGTATTGGTAAAAAGCGCACGTACCCAAAGAAAACCAAAAAGCAGCATTTATCACGATCCACCACATTCAAGTATTACATCAAGGTGAAAGGAAAAGACCAAGAAGTATGCAAAGAAGAGTTTTTGTCTACTCATGGTTTACAAAAGTCTAGAAGACGACTTTATAACATCTGCAAGCAGATTAGAGATGGATATTCTACTCCAAAGTCTGATGGACGTGGAAAACACAAAAATCGACAGAACAGGTTACCTAAAGCAATGCTGCAGTCGGTTCACAAACACATCGCATCTATTCCAAAATACAGCAGTCATTATAGCAGAGCAAGAAATCCAAACAAAGTCTATATTGATCACGATGTTTCAATATCTTCCCTTTACAAGAAATATTACATCCCATGGTGTACTGAGCGTAAAATTGAACCCGTTAAAGAAGACAAATACCGTCGAATTTTTTGTATTGAGTACAATATAGGTTTCAAACTGCCAAGAAGTGACAGATGCGAAACTTGCGACGAACACCATATCTTACTTGAGACTCATAAAAACGATGAAGAGAGAATCAAGGAAATAAAAACACAACTGGAATTACACCAATGAAAAGATAAGGCTATGCAGACTTCTCTGAAGAAAGAAATCCAGAGATCAAAGAAACAAGAAAATAAACCGGATGTGATTACTTTCGATTTGCAACAGGCCTTACCGATTCCACAACTTACCGTTGGCAGAGCTTTTTATTTACGTAAAGCGTGGATGTACAATTTGGGGATCCACCATGGCAACAATGGAAAAGGCTATATGTACATGTGGACGGAGAATATCGTTAAAAGAGGGAGTGACGAACTCGTTAGCTGCGTACTGAAGTACTTAAGTGATAACCCTCCAATTCCCAACAGTCATCTCATCAAAAAAAAAAAATAAAAATTGGTCCATGATGGCTTTATGGCACCATTTGGTAAGGAACAAAGTATACAATTCCATAGAACATCGTTTCCTTGCCGTTGGACATACGCACTTACCCTCCGACCGTGATTTTGCGGCAATCGAAAAGCATAAGAAATATTTGAGACAAATTTATTCCCCAGAAGACTGGATACAAACTGTTAAACAGTCAAAAACAAAAAATCCGTTCCATGTGTACGAAATGACTCAAAATGACTTCATTTCTTGTGAGAAAATGAGCAAGTCTTAACAAAAAGCAGTTAACAGACGAAAAAGAACCTGTAAACTTCGCACAAGTTCGCTTCTTCAAATTTGAAGATGCACACCCTGATAAAATGTTTATTAAGCACGTTCTTAACGATGAGTTCAAGTCAGTCAATATTAGAAAAAGAACACATTACAGAAGAAATACAAAGAGCCATTTGAAATTATCCCAAAGAAGCTCGCAAATTTGAAAGCGCTACTCCCATTTATACCAGTGCATCACAAATTATATATTATTTTGATATTGCTGTCCAGAATGTCAACGCAAGTGCAGAAGGTGATGTAGAAGTCGAAAATATAGATGGGACGATCGAATGTGACGACTAATTTTTTTTTTCTAATTTTGTTTTGTTTGATTTTCATTTTTCTATTAAAAAATGTACTTAATCAGCGTTGTATTTTCTTTTGAGCACTTTTTAAAACTTGACGAATACACTTTTTGAAACTTGACAATATCAAGCTGATAGAGGCTTTTATTGTTGGAAAAAAATTAAGTTAGTATTTGTCATATTATGATTTGAGGAATTGAGTGAACTTTCAAACTGAATTTTCTCATTATTACTATAATGTTACTTATTACTATTTCCCCCCGATCTCTTCAATTATTTAAAAACTTACGGGTTTTGAAAAAAGTGTTGCCCTAATTTTTTTGAGCATTGTATAACAAAAAAGTAATAACAGAAACAACGTTTTTCCTCAGATGTTATAAACAAATGTAATTGCAATTGTAATTAAAAAAGTAATAGTCAATTACATTTTATATGTAATTGTAATTAATTATTATTTGAAAGTAATCGCCCAGCTCAGCTCGGCACATGAAATTACTTCTACATGCAGGTGTCAGGTGGTCAAGTCGGTGAACAATTTCTAGAAAGGTTTAAAGAATTACTATCCGAAATAATCTCTTACCTAAATGAAATAGGTGATAGTACTTAAATAACTAAAAAAGAGAAATGCATCTGGGATAGCTTGCTTGACAGATGTAGCATGTCATTAAAATAGTATTAACTTAGAGTTACAAGGGAATTGTGAAACCAATGATGTATGTATGTTTTTATAATGCACTCAAATATAGATAAAATTGTACTCGTTACTTTTCACTAATGAGGGCATTAAGTAAGAAGAATAATCTCATTTAAAACAAGTGCAAGTCACCAATAAAGTTGAAAATCACCATTCATTTAAGTCATCTAAATAAGAAATATATAATAATATTTATTTTGTTTATATACTTGTTCAAAATATTGCTCGAAACATCAGATGTATAGAATAGGTACCTATTATGAGCTGAGTGATTTTATATGTAAGAAAGTTCTTTAAGTAAAAACAATAGTCTGGTAAGAATGAGCTACAATATTACATTAAATAAATTTAAAAAATAAAAGTGATAACTTTTTCACTAATCTTATTTACTGACAGATATATGTCAATATCTGACAGTTATAGATTGAAAATTGCATATGTTGCAACCCAAAGTAACAGTTGTGTCATTAATCCCTAATTTCTACTCTACTCTTTGAAAATATGCTTTCTTCATGTAGTAAATGCATGTTTATAATTGTGCGCTTAATATATTAATAACGGTATTAATAAGTATAATAGTAAAAGTTTAAAACTCACATTGACCTTCCATTTAGTCATTATCAAGTTATTCTATTATTCTATTGTCATTTGACACCACAAGAAGCACTGCGGAATAAGAGTCTATTTCCATTTTCGAATACTACATGATGTACATTATTAATGCGACGTAAAAATAAAAATATCCATTGTAGTATTAGATAGAACCCGACACCATTTATTGACAGTGACATTGTTTGTTTAACACGCTCGTTTACGCAGACCTGTGGGATTGTTGTCTTAAGTCGTGGGACAACATTAGTTTCTCTTTATGAAGACTGCCTTCTTGTTATCTTTTCCCCTGCAGCAAGCAGCAACATTTAAGGGAAGGAAATTAATCGTTTAGAGAAAATGCTAGATAAATTTCATTGTGTACTGAGTTGAAGTAGACATTTCTTTTTTATTCTCTTTTTTTTTGTATGTATGTGTCAGAAATGTATTTTCCTAATGGTTATGCATAGTAGTGGTTAAATATTGATTATTTGGATTATGTAATTTTTTTATGTAGCGAAATAGTAAAAAGAGTGGCACGACAATGGATAGAATTGTTTCGATGTTGAGTTTTTAGCTTGGTCCTGCTTACTGGAGTATACAAAAGTATCAATGAACATAGTACATGATAACATCTATGTTCAGTTTTAAAAAAACGCGTCAATGCATGGGAACGTTATGTAACTAACGTCGGTCGTTTATGCGTTTCCACAAATGTCAAAATCAATGTCAGTAATGTGCGTAACAGAAATGACATTTTAAATATTTTAATATTTCACATTTGTATTCACCCAATTTGAAAAATGTACACAAAATATGATGAAATTGAAATTTTGAACTGGCATAAAGTTGGAAACAGATTAGGAAAGTTGGGGGATGTGGCTTCTATCCAAGATTTGTAGAGAACAGGTTGCGCCGTAACTTGTTGGTGAGTGGGGATGACGCCATATTGCGCGTCACTCGGAGTACACAAGCTTGTTTACATTTGTGCCTATTTGTGTTTTTAAGGCGGTTTATCAGTATTATCGTAGAGTTTTAACCTTGTTAGATTACCTAAAACATCTTAAATGTTATGCTCTTTATTAGTGAGTGAGTTAAAATATCTGTGTTATGGTTAACAAGTAAAATTAATTGCAACCACAAGCATCAGTCCCTTTGGTTATGTTTATTTCACATTGGCAAGAGTCGAAATAACTGCCAAAGTGAGTTGACAATAGGTAACAATATCCTTTTTAATTAATATCGTAGTTCTCAATATTTAGATGCCTGGAACTGGATGCAGTGTTCCTATTTGCAACAGCAATATGATGAAAGCCAAAAAAGCGAGAGAAAAAATAAGGTTTTTCAATTTTCCTAAAGGTGCAGAAGTAAGAAATGAGTGGATAAAGCGTTGTCACTGAAAAGATAAATGGAATCCAAATACGTCAAGAATTTGCAGTGTACCAGTGATAATTACGAGGCTAGTTTAAAGGCGAAGCTCATGAATACTACTCCCAGAAAATTAAAAGCAACAAGTAAGTACATAAGTATAATAGTGAGAAAAGAATTTGCATTAATAAAATACTTTTAACCATACCATCATTGCATTTATTGCCATAATCTATGTATATCAAAAACATTGCGTAGTAAAAGAGTGCAAAGGGCTAAAAGTAAAGAATTGCTGCGTACTAGAGGTGGATTGCATGACCAACATTCATTGAATGTTTTATACAGAATACTCATGATACTTTTGGGGAAGAACTCAGGAATGGTTCATGCCACTGTCCAGTCGCTTCCCGGAATGGAGGATGAAGAATATGTTGTCGCTAAGGCATTTCAGCATGCAAAAATTGGTGAACTATCAGTCAAGGAACCAGAACAACTAGAGGAGAAAAGGTCCGATGTTGCCAGTAATACAAGCTCCGATAGTACTGCTTCAACAGTAGCAATGACAAATGCCACAGAAAATGATGGGTTGCTGGATGTGTCAGGTTACCTAGCTAAAAAGCATAAAAAAGAATTTCCCGAATTAGAAACTAGGACAGAAAACACTGATACAGGTTTGACACTCCATCATTCATACAGTATCCCCTCGTGGACCTAAAGTTTGTCATACGGTGGTCTGATACAAACATCACAACTATGGTTCGATAATGTACGCAAAATGGAGAAACACTTTAGAAAACCCGAAGACCACTAAAAAAAGTGAGCCAAATCTTATTCGAAGAATAATAGATTATATACTTGCAAAAATGGACCAGAAAGTTAGTCACTTCGTTTAGTCGACAAAATTTTAGATTAAAATATCTTAATTCTCAAAGAAAAGGGAACATGAGTAAAGGACAAAGTAGGGAAACATCAAGAAAATTGGCCAAGAAGATGAGGAAGTCCGTTCCTTAATATTTTAGTACTTTGTTTGTCTTTCCCTTTAATCATGTAACATGTTATCAGTATACCTACACAATTTTCAAATTATAATTCTACAAAACCTATTGTTTGTTTTAATTTATGTTCCCTTTTAACGACATTTTAATAAAAAAAAATGTTGAGCTTTTGTTTTTTAACGCCAAACTGTTTTTCCACTTTCCAATATTAATATTTTTACCGCCCAAGGGGTACGAATGATTGTAATCACTTTATTCTGCCAATTTAATTTATTCATTTACAGTTTTACAGCGTCAGTCATAAGAACGAATTTGAATTAGGTGTTTCACATCTTAGATGCTTGTGCTAAATTAGTCGTCTGCGTAAATGATACAGAAATTATTTAAATAAGTACTCTGGATGACGTTTTCGCGCCGCGTTCCCCCATTGGTCAAAAGTTACGGCGCAACCTGTTCTCTACAAACATTGGTTTCTATCAAATACCTTGACAAGCTCATACCATCTTTCGGAACAATTCAGACGATTGCTAGGAAATTTGATTCTGATGGCATGAAGGAAATTTTAAAAAAAGACACAAATTTTTAAATTTTAAATCTTTCAAACACCTTTCAAATGAGGGGTAACTCGACCCCCTTTGCCATTCGAAATTTTTAAGTTGATACAAGGCCAACTGGACTGCTGATACAAGGCCGTCACATAACTTCGATTTAGATTGATGAATTTGATTCTGGTAACCTCAAAATATTAATCCTTATGTAACGCCATCTTGTAGTACCGAAAAGAAATATTTTCTGAATGTTTATTGAAATAAACTTTAAAATAACACTTTAAACATTAACTTTAACCTAATTAATATTAATAATTTTAAAATAATTAAAAAACTGTTGCTGATAATAAAGTTGTTAGTTAGTGTCAAGTATTACAATTTTACCTACGTTTCTAATTTTTTATAACAATTCAAAAAGAAACACTAATTAGTTTTCCATTACCTTGTAAAGTGTTTGTTTAACGTAATCGCCGCTGTCAACTCTATTGGAATATTTTGAGGCTTTACTATTCTACATCGCAATATTTGCCTCATAAAATATTCAGCCACTCTGGCTTTGGTAGTATAATTTGCACCTCCTTTAAGCCTAACATGTGGTCTACAGAATCGCAACTAAATAATCTTGTTATGACAAAATAACTTGAACAGTATAGTCAAATATTACATTAAACAGAAACACATGCATGTACACTATTAAATGGAATATAGAATATTTCCAAATAACACGGGTTCAAAAGCTAATATTCACTAAACTCTTTTTCTGCGTATTTCGGTAAATATTTGATGTACTTTTCCCATTTTGACACTGTTACAGTTTGCTAATTTAGTTACTTACAGTGATTCACTCTTTGGTGCTACCTATACCAAATCCGTTAGTATTTCTACGCACACATTTCGAGACAGACCAAAATTTGCTTTATAACACTAATCAGTTTCTTGTTGGCACTTCTCAACCTTACGATGATAACAAGGAGCATTACTGATAATAATTAGAGCATTTTAAAATTACTATAGCATCTTTATTTATACAACAGGTGCAAGTCTAATTACAGAACAAAAATTGACAATGTTGAAATATTCAAAATAAACCCACTTGTATCCTTTTTAAAATTGTACTAAATCAGCCTTTAAATACCTTAGGGTTTACATATTCAGACTTATTGTTAATATTAGGACCAAATAACGTCTAGCAATCCTGCTTTATTTCAGCCCGGCAAGTTTTCCATTAGAATTTTATATATCTTCAAATATCAAGATATAAATTTAACCTAAAAATGCAAAAAATTATAGCTATTTACCAAAAATTTTCCTTATACTAAATTTCGAATAATCATTTTTCCAAGTACCTTGCGAATTACTTGCCTTTTAGCGCAGACTATTTTGGTAAGAACTAAAAGATCCAGAACAGTCAGGTTTTTTTCGTGAAAAAACTGGGTATATAGGTTTTCATTTGTACTCGACATAACTTAAAATAGTATATTACGCAATGACCAGTTAATGATAGCTATTAAGACACGAGAATGAATACGAGTGTCTTAATAGCCATTAAATGCGAGTTGCATACACTATTTTTTCTACGACCACATAATAAAACATTATTTTTTGAACATTCAATTTTATAAATTGAGCGTAAAATTTTCCGTACGTTTTTGCGAATTTAGCTGGTAATAAATTGTTCGTGGCTACTAAAGCTTGTTCCATAATTTCTGCTGGAGTCAAATTTTACATTTCACTGTCATTATCCCTCATTTTTACTGTTTATATTTTCAAAAAAAAAACACAAATTTTAACTACTTGTAAATTGCAAAGAACTGTCACGTTTAATTAATTTTTATATCTGTCAGATATGCAGTCGCCATATTGAATATTGTTTGAATATTGGAATGTCGCATTGGATATAAACTTGTATCGTAATGAAAAATCTGTATTCCTATTGGATATAAACTTGTATCATAATGAAAATCTGTATCGTAATGGACATCATTAAAGTACAGGTTCAGCATATCTAATAATACAAGTAAAGTATGGGAGTAGAAAGAATATATTATAGTAAATAAGTAGCACACATTAAATGAAGCGACTGAAATGTAATTTAAGAAGAAGAGAATATGGAATAGACAAAATAAATGATGTCAAATCTGACAAATGTCAATAACAGAAGAATTGATATAATCCAATCATATTGCATAATTTTATCACGTGATTTTAAAAATGCTAAGCGATTACCTAGCAGTTTATTGTGCTTTGGATAGATAGCGCCACATAAGAACCAATATTTGGAGGTTACCAGAATCAGAAAAATCTCGCTATGTGACGGCTTTATATCGCGCGGCGATATTGACACAGTTGGCCTTGGTTGATATAACCTACAGTGCAATCTGTCAAAATTTTAAAATGAGACACAAGTTAGTATTTTTATAGTGGTTTTGTTAGTTTGTAAAAGATAACGGGAAGGACTTCAGACACGCACTGTATATTATTGTAATTACTGACTTACACACCAGACAATGATATTTTAAAAGATTTAATACTAAAAGTGGTATACATTTTTCTGAGATAAAAAAAAAATATTATTTTACAATTAAGACTTAAAGTAAATATATTAAGTATTTTATGTAATGCACTAAAACATGTTGTTCTATATCTTATTGAAAACAATATTTTGATCTTTACCTGGTTTGCAATTAAAGACATCAATTTAAATATATTTTTATTTCACATACTGCTTTGCACGACTGATCTGAATAAAAAGCTGCAAAAACTCAAATTCAAAAATTGCTTATAATACATGGCCAAACTTATTATTATAGAATCTTCATGCTTGATAATACTACATAGAAGTTCATTAATTTGTTATTTATTTTGCACGTATTAAAATCATTAATTTTGCAATGCCACTTGTGCAGCTGCGTCGTGGGATAACTGCCAAGAAATAAGATCAACCAAATCAATCTTTTAAAAGTCAATGCAATATTTTAGAGATTTATATTCAAAAATAATGACATTCAAATTTGGCTGCATGTGTGGAATCCTTGAGGTCTCCACAAGAAAAATGTTTCCCATGCTTTGTGTAGAAGGGATCTGCAAATTCAAGTTCCACGGAACTACGATGTCCAATTTTGAATATGCTCTCATGAAGTATTAAAGCAGTATTAAAAAACGAGGATATGATTTAGATTTTATTAATAGCTAACCTTTATAAACCGGAACTATATAGTAATAATCTCTAAGGGGCATTAAAATTATTGCAATTGTGCATCAGATTATATATGGCTGCAGATTGATCAAATGGAAGATTATTATACTTCGTGCCTCCGGCCTTTTATTAATTTTCTATTATCTGCTGTTGGTCGATATTTCTTTTTCTTTGTAATCTGAAGCTGTCGAGTTGGTGGCGACCTCTGATTAAGAACATACTCCTCTATAATTAGCGTTAATAAATCGACTTTCTGGTTCAGTTCACGTACTTGAGTATAGAGACAGCGCAAATTGACTCTAAATCCGTCTGTAGTTGTTCTAACAGCTTCAGCGATTAATTTTTCAAAATCTTCGTAGGTTATATCGATCTTTTTTTCTTCTGTCATTTTTCTAGTACAAGCAAATTTGCTTTTGCCTGTGTCAATTGAACTGTAAAATACTATTTTCTTCTTAAACTAGTGTACTAAGTAGCTAATTCAGAGAGATAATTCTTGGTCTTTTTTTGGGATTATTTTCGAAAAATACTGTCAAATGTCAATTTGACAAGTCGTTTGCGTTAACCACTGGCGTTAACCCACAAACACTAACGCTCTAGATAGATAGACATTAGCACTACCATTATCTATATGATCTGTGTCCAAATCGTTTTTGGGATTTCCGAATCGATGTGGCCGTTTAAGCTAAACAATCTATTAAAATTTACATTTCGTTCTATACCTTATTCCAAGAAGAGAGAGACGACATTCCGACCAGACCCCCAGCCCGAATTACAACCTATAATTGGTGAAATCAATTTTACCAAAATAAGTAACTCTCACTTGGGTCTGTTCAGAATTTCGTCTCTCTCTTTTTGGAATAAGGTATAGTTGTAAGGATGGTTATTTCCTGTCATTAACTTATGTTTCTAAACTTAAAAATACAAAAACAATGATGTGTAGGCCCCACACGACTTTCTTATACGCATAAATAAGAAATTTGTGCTGTTAAGGAACAAGCTTATAAATAGACTATTATACATTTTATCATTCATCAGCATTATTGCAGCTACAGCAATAATGCTGATGAATGATAAAATGTATAATAGTCTATTTATAAGCTTGTTCCTTAACAGCACAAATTTCTTATTTATGTTCTTATGAGTTCTTGCAGTGATTTACTTCTTATGTTCTGGTACACCTCTTATTTAGTTTTGTTTGGGATAAGGTCAAAAATTAAATTAAATGTCTAAATCTCATATAAAAATTATATTTAATTTTTTATTATTTTAGAAATGCCAATCGTAAATAACATCTATTTATTTTTGTTTTACAAAATAAAGAGAAAAGGAAAAACAACATTTATACTCATTTTTAGTTATAATGCTTGTGTAATACTTAGTTATCTATAATAATAGTTGAAAGAATAATTATCTTGTTCCTTTAAATAAAGAAAAATTATTAATTCTTGATAATTTATTTATTAATACGAAGCCGATTGATTCTATTTCATCAAAAACATACATTTTCACATAGTGCATTGGTAAACTAGAACCTTGCAACGTGAATGCTCTGAAAACTGGCCTATACTAATTGCTAGCTGTAAACATTCTCACATTGTACCTCGAGCAGCTTAGCACATCCCCGCTTATTCGAATTTATATTATTTGAATTACTAAATTAAATGACTACATAATAATTAATGATGCCCAACGATTTACTAAAGGCAACTATTTTCACATAGTACCTTTAGCATGTTTAGCACCATTAATTATACCTAAATTGAATTATATGTCTTATAACTTACTTCACGTCGTCGTAAATTTTATCAAATTCATTCTTATTGTCCTCCATCTTAAAAATTAAAATAATAAAAATTAAAACTAATTGAATGAATTTGTTTTAAAGGAAACTAAATAAAATAAAAATCTAATTCTTAATACAGATTCTCAAACCGTGAGATGATAAGTAGTGTCAAAAATTTTATTCTGTTCCAAAATTAACGTCTTTACTGCTTGAATTATAAAGTTCATCTTCGACAAGTCTATTCTTGTTTTTGCCTTATATACTGAAAAAAGGCCTATCGACAATTTGTAGCGCCTCTGTTATCTAATTAAATTTTAGGTTGGCATTGATTTTAAAACGTTCGTGATAAAATCTTTTTTTTTTCGTTTTCTTCAAGTTATCATATTCGCATCAATATGCGCATATTGTCTTGACAGCTTACACACTAATGGCGACGACTTGAACTGTTTGTTATTATTCTTTTTCACCAACTTGTTATAACCCATCTTCAGTAAGTATATTTTTCTTTTCTTTCTCTTCAGTATAGTCCTTCATTGTACTTGTATATGAATGCATTGCCTTTTTAATCGTTTGTTATATATTTCCTTTTCCATTAACTAATGTTATTCTTAATATTATTATTTCAATAATGTGGAGGTCACAACAGTATGTATGTTCAAATTTTGTTATATAAAAGTTGTTCCAAATTAAGTTATAAATACTTGTACGCTCTTAATAAATTTGTGTAGAGTGAATAATTTACGATATAATAAATTGATTGGAGAGTTACTTGTTGAAACTTCATTTTAATCATTAATAAGTAAAAAACACAAATTTTAGTTTCAAAAATATTTAATGTAGACACTACATATGTTTCACCACACTGTGGCTTCATCAGGTCATGAAAATATACAAATTCAATTTCTGTTACAATGTCACTTATAAATACAGAAAATAGATGACACAATTATTGTTGTTAGGTAGGGGTATTCAATTACAGTTTTAAATTTAGTAGGGGGGAGCTATTTAGGTCCAACTGATCGTTTAATATTATACCTATTTTACTAAATTTATTTATTTCTAAACAAAAAATTGAACTCAGGAGTTTATAAGTTAACATGTGAAGATTGTGATAAAGTTTACATCGGACAGGCAGGGAGGACTTTTGAAGCCAGGATAAAAGAACATGAAAGAAGCCATAACGATAAGAAAATAGATTCGACTTTTGCTAACCACTGCCTGGAATTGAATCATAAATTTAGCAAACAATTTGAAATTTTTCATATTCAAGAAAAAAGTACAAAACTTAACTTACTGGAAAGTCTAGAAATAAATAAATTTAGTAAAATAGGTATAATATTAAACGATCAGTTGGACCTAAATAGCCCCCCCTACTAAATTTAAAACTGTAATTGAATACCCCTACCTAACAACAATAATTGTGTCATCTATTTTCTGTATTTATAAGTGACATTGTAACAGAAATTGAATTTGTATATTTTCATCACCTGATGAAGCCACAGTGTGGTGAAACATATGTAGTGTCTACATTAAATATTTTTGAAACTAAAATTTGTGTTTTTTACTTATTAATTATTAATTTACGATATATTTGCAAAATATGAGTAAAAAAATTAATACTATTTATACTAAAGCTGTATACGATGCATAATTTGCTAGAAGCAAGATACTTCTGTTAAATAAGAGTGAATGTGCTACTTTCGGTCCAAATTTTGAAATCTATGTTGTAAATATTTTCTAATTTTTTCCTGAAACTTTTTATTGAGTATATTTGTGTTCTCTAGAAATTTGTTTAAATTTAGTAGATGATGAAATATCGATGCAATTTGATTTTTTCACTGAAGTAACCTACTACTTCTGGTCAACCGATTTCATACATGGAGAGAGAGGGTGGGGGAGAGAGAGGGAGGGAGGGAGGGAGAGAGAGGGGGGGGAGGGGGAGAGACTAATAATATTTATTTGAAAAAACTTCTATGAAATAAGTGATAAATACTACTTTCCGTCAGAAATTTAAATTTTGTTTACACAAAAATTATTAAAAGTCGAGCATTAAATACTTTTGTATTTTATCGTGATATTTTCGCAAAAAGCTGTTTTTAGATAAGACAAAAAGACTAACACTTTGTAATGGTACAACCCATTTCACTTTATTAATTTTATAAAATTTTATTATTTTTTTATTAATATTTTGAAGGGAAATAATATTTAAAATCAATGAATGTATGATTGTATTATTAAGTAGATATTAGTCACAGGTTTTGTATATATTTAGGAGTAAAAAAGTGTGACGCCGAAAGTTTATATTAACGTGATAAACACTCCAATAGCAATATACAATCCCGCGGCTAAATGAACGTGTATGTGCGTGTAAATATGAATGGGAACCCCTGAACTTTATGGAAAGCGGGGAACCCCAGACATTCTGATATAAAGGGGAAATACGCGTGAGAAACGGGAGAGTCGACAGCAAGATACGTTAAATATCGTATCAAAACGCTAACTCCTAACATTAGACTACGCATAAGAGTCATTGTTACTATAACTTCAATAAATAATTTACTATCGAGAAAACGTAGTAAAGTAGTGGTCAAAGTTGCACCTAAGAAGTAATTGTGCAACGTGTTATATTGTTAAAATAAAGATTGTATTTCGAGTGGCAGAACAAGCATGTGATGCCGTTGAAAACATCGCAGAAATAAAGAAGATTTCGTCGATAATAAGCAGCCCGAAGTTCCTGCTGGAAACAGTACAAAAAAGAAGATGAATAAGAAGTATTTAGATAAGGTATTATTTAAATGATTATGGTTTAATGACTGTAATGTTTTATGTAAGAAAGGAGGAGACTTTAAAAATAAAAATTCAAACAGAAAGTAATTAAATAAGTATCGTCTAACAAATATATGTGGAAAGTAACTTGATATGTTCACAAGTATCGATATAAATATGTATAATATATAATGTGCATTGTATGTAATTAATTCTGGCCTTTATAGCTTACGATTGAATCGAACAAAGGACCTACAGAAATGTTTGTGTTAGTTTAAGGTTTGAAAAAAATGTATTAGAATTGCTTTATAAATATATGTTACTTCTTGTGTTGTTTGTAAAATTATAGATACAGGATTCATTGATTTTAATATAAGAATTATTAAACAAAACAGCAAAACAAATAATTTTACACTTTATTTCTAAAGTTTAACTTTAAATTAAATATCTTAGTTTAGAGATAAGGGTTTCTCTACATTGTGTCACCCAATTTTGGGGTGGTACCTTTACAACTTCCGGCAGAATTCGAAAAAGCTCTTTATAATTTTCATTCGCAAATTCACTTTGGGTACTTTTGTATTCTTCAGAAATTTGTTTAAACTTAATAGTTGACTTTTTCATTGAAGTGAACTTCCTGCCTATCGATTTCACCAAAAGTCTTATCTGATCTTAAAAGGAAGCGGCTATAAAATCAATTTCAATGACACTCTAGTAGAGTTGTTTTAGTAACTATCTCATCCTCATTAATTGGGCACTCTGGTACTTACACTCTTCAATTAGTTTTTAATGTTATAAAAAGGGCAAGACATTTCTAAGGTCAGTCTGTCTTCTATAAAATGAAATGTGTTACGTTAACGTTATCAGCAAATAGAATTTTATGCATCGCGGAACTATATCTGCGAACAAAGGGAGTGAAAAAAAAGAGGAGAGGACGTATATATCCTCGCATAGAAATCCCAATAATGGATCTCTCACCTTATTTCACCATTCGAACGCAATAAATTTAATCCAATTCTCGTTATTTTATAACACGGAAGGAGATGAACGTCGTCGACTTTAGACGTCGCCGTTGTCGGACGAGCGCCGTAGCTGACTGCGATCTCTCACACCAGCTCTTCTCTCTTTTTCTTTCACGAAATTGAAAAACGCGGAATAGAATTCACTGCAGGTCTTCGGTTAAAAATCATCGCCCTGGCGCAAATTGAATTGGCGACGGGCTCCTCCTCGCCGTGGAAACAAAAAACTAACGCCCGCTCACCGATAAAAGAAAGTCCACGTTAACACAAAAGGAGGAAGCAGCGTCCGACTACGATGGCTATGACTTCGACCAAATAATAATAATAAAATGAGAAAAATCGAATCTGGGGGAGAAGAAGAATAAAAAACTAACGCCCTCATTCATATCAGAGTTCGTCATTATTTTTCTAAAGAATCCATCACTATACGAACGAATTTAAAGCGATTATCTCTTTCTACCTTCCTTCATTATGAAGTATAGTGAAGCAGAGTTAACATCGTAGGGGTCTTTAAACATCTATTCACAAAAATATAACGAAAAAAAGCGAGAGATGATATACGGTATTCAATATTTATTATTAACCCATTAAGACCCGCCGTGCTTAATTGCGTACAACTCTGTTTAGACATATGGCGCCATGTAGGAAGCGATAGTTAAATTGCTTTTAGGTTTTTTTATGTCATATCGGATGTTCAGAAAAATTCGAAGTTGAAGTATCCGAAAATTTGATGTCTGAGATTGAGTAGATTCTGACTATTTTTAACCCTACGTTATAGGGTACTTGCAAATACGAGCCTAGAAGGGCACTTAGATGCTCGCTGGTAGACTAAAGGTTAGACTAGATGCAGCGAGGATGATTTACGTTGAAGCTGTATACACGATGTTATTTTCAAGTTTGAGGTTAGTTGCAATCATGGCTTCTAGTAGTGATGAGGAAGAAATTTTATTGCAAAACGGTATTAGTAAGTGGTTATTACTACAAAATCCAAGTCGTAAATATCATGTGCATCCAATAAATAAAGAACGGGGGAAATCTGGAGAATACCATCACCTTTTTCAAGAATTACGTAATTATCCCGATCAATTTTTCACATACCTGCGAATGGGCTGTGAAACTTTTGATTATATTTTAAACATGATTGGTCCTAAGTTACAAAAAACATGGCGTAATTGTCATGAGCAGCCAATTCTGCAAGAGGAACGACTTGTAGTAACTTTACGGTAGTAGATATTCCATTACATATTTAAAGAAAAGATTTGTGACATAGGTACGTGTTATTTTCTTATAGATATTTAGCAACTGGTGCATCGTTTACGCATTTATCTTTTGCATTTCGCATGGGTATATCAACTGTTGCAAAAATTGTAAAAGAGACAGTGGAAGTGATTTGGGCAGTACTTCAACCTCTGAATATGCCGACACCGACAACAGAGCATTTTAAAAAAATTGCTAAAGACTTTTATGAAATTTGGAATTTTCCACATTGTCTCGGGGCTATTGATGGAAAACATATACGTATTATTTGTCCAAAGCATTCAGGAACAATGTATTTTAATTACAAACATTTTTATTCCATAGTACTGCAAGGGGTTGCAGATGCAAATTACAAATTTACTATAATCGACGTAGGTGGTTATGGAAAACAGAGTGATGGTGGCACATTTAGATCATCAGCAATGTTCGAACTTCTAATGAAAGGTCATTTACATATTCCACCTAGTGACTGTTTTCCAGACACAGATATTGACATGCCATACGTTTTTATCGGTGATGAAGCTTATCCGCTATTAAACCATTTGCTTAAACCTTATGGTGGGACTAACCTTGCTATCGAAAACGAGTATTTTAATAAACGGTTATCAAGAGCACGCAAAACTATTGAATGTGCTTTTGGAATACTATATTCTAAATGGCGACTTCTTTCTAAAGCCATAGAAACTGACGAGAAAGTTGCTGATAAAATTGTTAAATGTGTGTGCCTTTTACAAAATTTGATAATTGACAGTGAAGGATTTGAGCGTCACTTAAATGATGTGGCATCAGTTCCACATTTGCTGAACAGGGGCTACCATCCATGTGCTGGTCGTTCTGCTGGTACTGCAAAATTTATTAGAGACACGTTTAAAAATTTTGTCTGTCGTAATAATGTTGTTCGTAATTAACAAATAAATAGACCAATAAACACTGTACAGCATACATAGAATATAAATGTGTATTTCTAGAAATGCGAATTATGTTTATATTACATACAACAGAAGCACTCTTATGAAGTACTGTTATAAAGGTGGATGTTCCTAGGGCAAGAAAATCTTGAGGCGGTAGATTTGAATCTGCTACTCGTACACTCCATTCTTGTTGTTGTTCGTCAAATGCAAATTTTTGTACAAGTTCTTGCACTTTCGAGCGGAAACATAGTTTTTTGTTTTGGGGTATTTTTGCCACGTATGGCAACAAACTGTCAAAAAACATTTTGTCGTCATTTTGTTCTTCCTTTTGCGCTCCTTTCGTGCTTGATTTGTTTTTTAAATATTCTAATTTTTGTTGTTCTATGTTCAACAGGGCTCGACCATAAATTTCACTTGGTGTTTTTCGTTTTGGCTTTGCTAATACCACCCTTGGTTCATCGTCCATTGATTCTTCATTCTGTCCGCGAGAAGCCGATGTCGGTGTTGACGGTGACGGAATTGACATACTGTCTGGAGTATCCTGCCTTTCCGCATTCTGCATTTCAGTAAAGTCTTCTATTTCAGCATTTTCTATTTCAAAGATCTGTGTTTCATTTGAGGATACGTTACTCTGATGCGATTCGGTATCTGTTTCTTCCATTTCGCCTTCACATCTTTTTAGGTTACCATCCGACTTTCTATTCTTCAACTGGTCTTTAAGAAAAAGCATCATGTCATAGTATTGCCAGGATGACCTAATACTCGTTGCACCATCTCCAGAAAGTTTTTTTGGTAACTTCAATTGTTCGTGTCTCATGTAGTCTCTGAGATATTTCCATTTCTTTTGGACAGTATTGCCTACATTTGAGGTTATGTGTTGATATAATCTATACCATTTATTATAAGGTGTACTTACGATCCAATTGTAATTCCTTTGCCAGTTCATCCCATAATTTACCCACAACAAACCTGTTTTGGTGATCAGGATGCGCCTGATTCCATAACTGTGGTTTACTTTGCACAGTCTGAATTAACTTCACAACATCCATTTTGTAAACACTCAAAACGCTGGTCGCTGGAAGAATAGGTGCGACTATACCTGCATCTAGCAGCGATCTAAACTGCTAGCATGTAAGCGAGCTGTTCATTTCATACATAAAAGGCAACATTTAAATGTGTGATTACATTCTACTATGCTAGGCTCCCTTCCAGGCTACAAGTCAGCCTTAAAGCTTATACGTGCAAGCACCCTTAGGCGCGTAGGCTACGATTGTAGCCCACAAGTATTTGAATCACTGTAACTTTGACGCAACTGTTTCTGCGCATGTGCCGCCTCAACTAGCTGCCAGATCGATATTTGTTTGCCGTATCAGTCTATAATCGACACCGAATAGACGATCACGTGAAAATTATTACTAAACAACTTTGTCTGGGCTCCGATTGTAGCCTGTGCGCCTAAGCACGAGGTTTATGATTACCAGTGACTGTAAGGTTTTGTACAATACTTTGATTCAATTTTTGAAAAGAATAACAGCAAAATGTCACAGAAAAAGAGGAGACTCATTGAAACATCAACAGACCCAAATGTGTGGCTGCAATGGTTCAATGAATTATCCAGTGGAGAAAGTGACGCCGAGGATGAAAGCGATGAATATGAAGTTAATGAGCCTGAAGAAAATGTGAATGAAAGTGTACATGATTCCTCTTCAGAAGAAGAAGGCGACGAAAATAGTGCCGATAAAAATATTGCAGATCAGCTTGATTCAGAACGAACAAACAATAATTATTATATAGGGAAAGACGAAAAAACAAAATGGAGGAAAGCCACCCCAAATGTACATGTCAGAACACGTGCTCATAATCTCATAATGCACTTACCTGGGTCAAAAGGAATTGCTAGAAATGCCAAATCGGGGATCGAATATATGAATCTGTTTTTGGATGACACTATAATAAAAAGTATCACTACTACATTCGAAATAATCAACAGCAATTTACACGGCAGCGAGAGCAAGAGATCCCACATTATACTGTTGAGAACGGTAGAGTATTGTTTATATTACAAAAATGCATCCAAGCATTTTTTCCTAATGGGCTACTATCGTAGCTCATGCGCCCAATCGTGTCACTACAAGCAACGCGCTTAATGGAGGGTTAACAGACAATTGACATTTAATATTTAATATACATCATATACCTAAGTTAGGCCATACGATTTTTTGTTCGACACATACATGACTGAATTTTTCTGAATTAAGTAAAACAATATCATTATAATTCTTATTTATAAAATTACTATTGGAATAATCCCTGTATAACAGGTGAATTGGTTTTATTAATCGTGTTGAATCAAATGATGTGGCATCAGTTCCACATTTGCTGAACAGGGGCTACCATCCATGTGCTGGTCGTTCTGCTGGTACTGCAAAATTTATTAGAGACACGTTTAAAAATTTTGTCTGTCGTAATAATGTTGTTCGTAATTAACAAATAAATAGACCAATAAACACTGTACAGCATACATAGAATATAAATGTGTATTTCTAGAAATGCGAATTATGTTTATATTACATACAACAGAAGCACTCTTATGAAGTACTGTTATAAAGGTGGATGTTCCTAGGGCAAGAAAATCTTGAGGCGGTAGATTTGAATCTGCTACTCGTACACTCCATTCTTGTTGTTGTTCGTCAAATGCAAATTTTTGTACAAGTTCTTGCACTTTCGAGCGGAAACATAGTTTTTTGTTTTGGGGTATTTTTGCCACGTATGGCAACAAACTGTCAAAAAACATTTTGTCGTCATTTTGTTCTTCCTTTTGCGCTCCTTTCGTGCTTGATTTGTTTTTTAAATATTCTAATTTTTGTTGTTCTATGTTCAACAGGGCTCGACCATAAATTTCACTTGGTGTTTTTCGTTTTGGCTTTGCTAATACCACCCTTGGTTCATCGTCCATTGATTCTTCATTCTGTCCGCGAGAAGCCGATGTCGGTGTTGACGGTGACGGAATTGACATACTGTCTGGAGTATCCTGCCTTTCCGCATTCTGCATTTCAGTAAAGTCTTCTATTTCAGCATTTTCTATTTCAAAGATCTGTGTTTCATTTGAGGATACGTTACTCTGATGCGATTCGGTATCTGTTTCTTCCATTTCGCCTTCACATCTTTTTAGGTTACCATCCGACTTTCTATTCTTCAACTGGTCTTTAAGAAAAAGCATCATGTCATAGTATTGCCAGGATGACCTAATACTCGTTGCACCATCTCCAGAAAGTTTTTTTGGTAACTTCAATTGTTCGTGTCTCATGTAGTCTCTGAGATATTTCCATTTCTTTTGGACAGTATTGCCTACATTTGAGGTTATGTGTTGATATAATCTATACCATTTATTATAAGGTGTACTTACGATCCAATTGTAATTCCTTTGCCAGTTCATCCCATAATTTACCCACAACAAACCTGTTTTGGTGATCAGGATGCGCCTGATTCCATAACTGTGGTTTACTTTGCACAGTCTGAATTAACTTCACAACATCCATTTTGTAAACACTCAAAACGCTGGTCGCTGGAAGAATAGGTGCGACTATACCTGCATCTAGCAGCGATCTAAACTGCTAGCATGTAAGCGAGCTGTTCATCTCATACATAAAAGGCAACATTTAAATGTGTGATTACATTCTACTATGCTAGGCTCCCTTCCAGGCTACAAGTCAGCCTTAAAGCTTATACGTGCAAGCACCCTTAGGCGCGTAGGCTACGATTGTAGCCCACAAGTATTTGAATCACTGTAACTTTGACGCAACTGTTTCTGCGCATGTGCCGCCTCAACTAGCTGCCAGATCGATATTTGTTTGCCGTATCAGTCTATAATCGACACCGAATAGACGATCACGTGAAAATTATTACTAAACAACTTTGTCTGGGCTCCGATTGTAGCCTGTGCGCCTAAGCACGAGGTTTATGATTACCAGTGACTGTAAGGTTTTGTACAATACTTTGATTCAATTTTTGAAAAGAATAACAGCAAAATGTCACAGAAAAAGAGGAGACTCATTGAAACATCAACAGACCCAAATGTGTGGCTGCAATGGTTCAATGAATTATCCAGTGGAGAAAGTGACGCCGAGGATGAAAGCGATGAATATGAAGTTAATGAGCCTGAAGAAAATGTGAATGAAAGTGTACATGATTCCTCTTCAGAAGAAGAAGGCGACGAAAATAGTGCCGATAAAAATATTGCAGATCAGCTTGATTCAGAACGAACAAACAATAATTATTATATAGGGAAAGACGAAAAAACAAAATGGAGGAAAGCCACCCCAAATGTACATGTCAGAACACGTGCTCATAATCTCATAATGCACTTACCTGGGTCAAAAGGAATTGCTAGAAATGCCAAATCGGGGATCGAATGTATGAATCTGTTTTTGGATGACACTATAATAAAAAGTATCACTACTACATTCGAAATAATCAACAGCAATTTACACGGCAGCGAGAGCAAGAGATCCCACATTATACTGTTGAGAACGGTAGAGTATTGTTTATATTACAAAAATGCATCCAAGCATTTTTTCCTAATGGGCTACTATCGTAGCTCATGCGCCCAATCGTGTCACTACAAGCAACGCGCTTAATGAAGGGTTAACAGACAATTGACATTTAATATTTAATATACATCATATACCTAAGTTAGGCCATACGATTTTTTGTTCGACACATACATGACTGAATTTTTCTGAATTAAGTAAAACAATATCATTATAATTCTTATTTATAAAATTACTATTGGAATAATCCCTGTATAACAGGTGAATTGGTTTTATTAATCGTGTTGAATCAAGATATTGCAATAATTCACCTTTTCTCATACTTATATATTGGTTTTTCTTTGAATCTTGCATACTAAATTGACATAATCACATCGATATTATAGATCCATTTGTTTGTTACATTTTTCTAGAAGTAAAATATATATTGGCCGCTAGGGGCGATACTAGTAATGTACAACTTAAAGAGTGGGAAGAATCTCTTGAATGAGCATGAATGATTTTTTTTGTGAAAGATATTCCATATAAATTAAGATGCACAACTATTTTGAATAGATTTTGACAGCTGGTGAGAACCGCTTATATTACAAATAAGCATTTGGTGTCTGTATTAATAACTTTAAATCTGAACTTGTAAAATTTTTAAGAAATTAATTTTATTTTGAACTTGTAAAAATTTTTAAGAAATAATTTCATGGAGTTGTAATAATTTCTAATTAAAAGATTTTATTCGAACTTCGAATAATTTTTCGAATTAAATAAATATATTTAAATTATTGTTAGGAGATATCAGGATATTTGTTAATAGTCGGAATATTTTATTTTGAAACATGATGGCCATACACTACATGTCACGATAAAAGATTCTGGACATCATAATATTTTTTTGAATAAGGGTATTTTGTAAAGAGTTTTATTTTCTTTGAATTGAAGTACAGACACTTTATGTTTTCTTTCCAATATAATATTTATTATATTTTATTCGTTATTTATTGTAGAATTGGTAAACAAATAAAGTGTTTAAATATGAATGTGGAAGAGTTTAATGTTCTATATGAAGAACTTAGGTAGTTTGTATAGTGTTTTCTTTGTGTATATAAGATGTTTTATAGTTTTTATGTGGTGACTTATATTGAAAGTTAATACAGCTGGTAAATTTATATTTTATTGTTTAGAGTTTGTAATTTTTTTGTTATTCTGTGTTTGTGCATTGAAATCTGACGTGTTTTGGACTATGAATTGGGGATGTGTTCAACAAGTCATGCAATTAATGAACTTGTAGAATGGAGCCCTAATTGATCCTCTGACACGAATTTGTGATGAGAATATCATTCAGAAGCGAGGAAAGGCATTTGAGTCAAATTAATATCAGCACAAAGTCAGCATTTTGATGCATATTTAAACACTAATAATTAATTGTTTTTTTTTGTGAATGATTTTCATTCCTCCTTGTAAACATTAGAGATTGGGCACGTTATTACGTGTGTTAAGGGTGCGTTCAGTGAGTTAAAGCATTATTAACGCGAATTTGCTTTGGGAGTGTTGTCTAGAAGCGAGAAAAGGCATTTGGACAGGAAGTTCAGACAGGATCAAAGCAAAATGTATACTTTAGTTTGTATACACTATTATATGCTAATGTCATTTATAGTGGCTTGTAAATAATTTATTTAGAATAGTTCTTTTGTTTGTGAATACAATAGATTTTTATTTTATTATCAGTATTGTCTCTTAGTATGTGTAATAAATTATATTGTAAGTTTTTTCTGTATTTTTATTTAATGTATCTGACCTGTTAAAACTTAAGAGTACAATCCTTTGGAGAAAGAATAATTCTGCCCTTGAGATAAAAAAAATAAACAGAGATACCATTAACTGAGCTGGTGATGTGCGACATTGCCCAACCCACATTTTTGCAGAAGTAACAAGATCTCAGATTAGCATAAGGCTAATTTCCTGGGTTATATGCTTGAACCTTCATAATTTCGAGAATAAAGAGTTTTAATAATTTCATTACATTATTAATTTGCAAGCCTCACAGCAATACGGTATAAAGGTTTTTATGGTAATTTTGAACAATATACCAGTTTGACATTATTTGTAACTGTTCAGAAAAAGTGTGAACATTTTGCGATAGTAAGTAAAGGTTATACTATTTTATTTAGCTCATAATGATAAAATTTATAGCAAATCATAATGTAATTTTCAAACAAAAAAGAAGTATCTACTCGATTAATAAGTACACTGGGCTTTTGGGTATACTTGTCAGTTCAACCTAAATATATTGCTCTACAAATTTATTTAGTCTTTGATGTTATTCCTACAATACAATTTTACGGTCGAAAATTTTCCGCGGTGCAAGAATCAGCAGAAGCAATATAAATTCATGGTCAAGGTGATGTGGATATTATTATTTTGCCGCCAGAGCCGGGTATTCTCACAGATCAGGAAGAACTCGATGATGATGATATTATGGAAAGTTAAAAGCCAAAAAACGTCGCTGGACAAATTAAAGTAAATGTTAGGGATGAACGGAACGACAGTGATGATGAACCATTAATCAAACTTTATCCACTAGTGGTAACGCCTTGAAAAATCTAATTAGAGAAAAGTTTAACCAGTTTATCATGATTTCTCAGAAATCACTGCAAGATCTGCGAGCATATAATCCCACAGACATTTTTGAAACATCTTTCGATAACAATTCGATATGCTAGACAGAAAAATAACCATAAAGTCTTCATTACAATAGAAGAAATGAAAATTTTGATTGGGACTTTTTTTCTTTCAGGTTTCCACAGTATTGGTCTTTAGATGAAGATTTACGCGACGAATTAAGTTATAGCAGCTCTAGGCTATTACTGGAAGAACGTTCACAATTTCTCAAAATGAAAACAGATATTTATCTATATATTTGGATTTTCTATGGGCACATGAAATTTTTCAAAATGTTGTATTCAATGTTCAATAAATGGACAGTCCATAATGCATTTGGACCGATGTTTTGCATTACTAGAGAAGAGAAGGATCAAATGCAAGAAAGTGGATAATTCCGACTAAAGGGTCATCCAAGCTGATTGTCAAGGTCACTTCTGTAATTTAGCAATAAGTTTTAGAGTGTTTCGCTCAATATGAATGGAAGTTCAAACTAGAAACCTAGTAGGATTTGAAAACATTTTTTAGGTTGACGAATATATGAAATATTTATGTTCTATGCTATGATGAATATATGAATTGATGTATCAGGCGAAACCGAATCCCACATATTTAAGAGGTTGTGAAAATATTATTACAACTTACTTACTTTTTAATTGTATACTTCTTAGAAAAATTGCAGTTGCATATGCTTTTTTTAAAACCCATATTTCCTAAAAATTAATCATCATACTTTTGTACAATGCAGAATCACAGAATCAGACATACACACGTTAATAATTATTGTAATGAAATTTCAACATATTTCTCGTTAATCAATCAGTTATACAAGGTGTGTATAAATTGGCAGACACACTACACGCGGCGATGTTCTTCGTTAAATTCGGAGTCCAAAATCCTAATACGAAAATGTTGTACCATGCTCCATATCTTTGCACGAGGTTCCTAAAGTTCGGACTTTCAGTCTTGAAATAAGCATTATTACTTGATATTTGTTGACAGAAAGAGCTACAATTTAGAAGAAAGAAGAATTGTTGTTATTATCCTTTCGTTAAAGTTTTCTTTTTGATTTTAAAGTTTGTTTTTAATATTTGTTTATTAACTTATTTTGACGAAAAACACATCTGACAACGTTGTAAAACAATAAGTAGGCAGCCTAATGTTCTTCTAGTCAAATACATTACTACTGTCAAATTTTGACACTTTGTAATCTACCTATTTCATTCGACTTGCTTATTTTTCGTGTTTATTTGTATAGTTTTAATCAGTTTTCGGGTTTTCGTGTTTACTAGTTGTTCTGTTTGTTTATTATGAATTTTACGTTCAACGAATATGCCGATATGTACATGATATACGGTTTCTGTCGTGGAAATGCTAGCATGGCAGGGCAGGAATATCGAGTGCGTTTTCCAAATCGGAGGCATCCAAGTAAAAATGTATTTCGAAGGCTGGACCAACGACTTCGTGAAACAGGTTCGTTTATTCCAAGAAATGCGAACGCAGGTCGACCAAGGCAAAGGCGTACCGTGCAACTAGAAGAGCAAGTTCTAGCCACAATACAGGAAGATCCCTCTGCGAGTACCCGTCAATTAGCTTCTACACTAAATATTCCCAGTAATAAGACTGTTCATTTGGTTCTACGAGAAAACTTGCTTCATCCATACCATGTTTCTAAAGTTCAGCCTCTTTACGGAAATGATAACTTATTTCGAATCAATTATTGCAATACAATCTTAAATAGAATTCAGGAAGAAGGTGACTTTTTAAGACGTATTCTTTGGAGTGATGAGTGCATACCAGAGATGGTGTGTTTAATACTCATAATTTTCATCATTGGGCAGATGAAAATCCACATGAATTTCGCGAATACGGTCACCAAAGAAGGTTTTCTGTTAACGTTTGGCTGGGTATAATAAACCACAGGGTAGTTGGACCAATTTACTTACCAAATCGCCTAGATGCCGGTGAATATTTAAATGTTTTAGAACAAGTTATTGATGAGATACCGCTGAACATACGCCGCAATATGATTTACATGCATGATGGAGCTCCTGCGCACTTTGCTCGTAATATAAGAGACTGGTTGACTGAACACTTCCCAGACAGATGGATTGGTCGTGGCGGTCCCCTTTTGTGGCCTGCGAGATCCCCCGATCTCAATCCATTAGATTTTTTTGTTTGGGGTTTCATTAAAGGTAAAGTTTACGCTACACCTCCACAGGAAGCTGACGAAGTTAGAGCCCGAATTGAAGCCGCAGTATTAGAAATCACACCAGAAAGACTTGAGCGAATAGTACAAACGATACCACAAAGATTGCAGCTATGTCTACAAACATGGATTTCAATTCGAACAATTATGTAGGTAATAATTACATTGATTTCTATCAAGAAGATGTACAAAAATTAGTCAATATTATCAAAAAAATTTTAAACTTTGTAATATTTTCGTAATAAATATGTAATCTAAGAAACCAATTTTATTTCGTTTGTTTCTTTTTTAAATTTAAAATGTAAGGTTCACACGACGACGTGTAAAAATGTTCCGAAGATTATAACTAGCACATGCGTGTTCAATGTTGCCAAATGTATGTTTCTTTCAAATTCATTCTGAAGACAAAGGAAGCCTGATACATCGTTTTAGGATAAGGACTTTTAACTCAAAATTTGACCAAGAATGTCGCCACGTGTAGTGGGTCCGCCAATTTATACACACCTTGTATATTTATATAAAATAAAAACATTGTATCTGTTATTGCTTAAATTAATTAATGCCAAAACTTTTTTCTAAATTTAGTACCATTTTAACTATGTTCCACAATCGAAACACAAGAGAGAGAGAGACGCATACACATACACCTATAAAGCCAACGAATCGGGTAAGTTTTTGTCTTTGAGCATTAAGGGTGCCACTAATTACAGCAAATTGGAACGATTTTAGTTATTCCGGGCGAAATTCCCGACGGACAACTCTCTCTTACTCTTTTGAATTAATCCTGGGATTTCGGTATTTTGTGAATGGTTGGAAATTAAAATTAACGGGATGGCATCATTTCAAACAGGTATGTAAATGCCCCTGGTACGGATACGGTCTATATGTACGTATGTACATATATATATATAGACAGATAGAAAATACTTCCTAATACATAGTCATTTATCCACATACATGCTAAGGATTCTGGAGTGAATTATTTGGTTGAAGATATGTTATAAAGTCGGCTGCAACCACTAATGACGATGAAATTAATGCCTGTTGCCGTTTGAACTGACGCGTTCAATGAATCACTTAATTATTGGACGTTTCAATTTAATCGATCCCCGGAAACATTTCGAATTTTCAAATGTGAGATATTTATGTAGATGCGGAATGAGAAATGATATATTGAAGAATGAATAAAGTAATTTGACCAAAAATAACTGTTTAACACTTCGAATAATATATTTATAAATAATAAAAACTCCCAATATTTTGCAACAATATTTTTTATTAAACCTAATCATTTACAGAAGATTCCACATACATTATAAATATTTCCTTCACGCAGTTAATACACTGACCGGCAAAAAAATTTCGTTTTTTTTTCTAAAAAATTAAACTGTTATATATTATTGTTAAATTTTCATATTGATTAGTTTAACTAAAAAAGTTTAATTTTAACATATTGAACATATTTATACGAGTCGCCTACACATTTATTGAAATCCACATTAATAAATTAGTCGGGATTTCTCAGTTTTTTTTTTTTTCATTTCAGTTGCTTAGAAACGTCAGTTTGACAGTAAACAACAATTTTCATGCGTTCACAATACCGTTAACTAGTGCAAACATCATAATCATAGTGCAGACGTTGGGCAAATTATTGCATTAATTGAAGATAGTCGTAGTTAGCGTTATGTGTCTCATACATTCGAAATACCTCGTACTACCGTTCAGGATACTTGGAATCGGTTTCTAGTTTCTAGACACTGGCACATTAGAGAAGGTACGGGATCAGGAAGGCGAAAGTAACTAGTAACTAGTTGATGATAGATTAAGGGATCGCAAAATAACAGCAGTTGAACTACAATATCGCTTGCAAACAATGCGACGGGTCGAAATAAGTGAAAGGACAATTGGGCGAAGATTTGAGGAAAGTGGTCTAAGTTCGCGAAGACCGGCCACAGGACCAAAATTATTACTTAGACATCGAAAAGAGCACGTCTTCAGTTTGCACGAATATATGCGAATTGCAATCTTCAGCAATGCAGTAAAGTTCTCTTTACGGATGAATCGCGGTTCTGTGTACCATCACTTGCTGGTCGAGAAAGAGTGTGGAGAAGAAAAAATGAGCGACATGCCGAATGCACCATCTCTGAACGGGTGTCTTTTCATGGTTGTTCTGTTATGGTGTGGGCAGGTATTTCCAAAAAAGCACGTACGGAGCTCATATTTGTAGAAAATGTTGTTTTAAAAGCTCACAGGTAAGTGGAAGATATTCTAGACGAACCTGTTGTCCCATTTACACATTTTATTGGAGATGGATTTGTATTGATCCGTTACAAGGCCAGACCACACACAGCAAGAGTCGTTACTGAATACTTTAATAAAGTTGGAATTCATAGACATCCTTGGCCAGCATGTAGTCCGGACCTTAATCCGATTGAACACCTAATGGATGAACTTCAAAGGCGTATTCGTCGTCGTCCAGGAATGCCTTTAACTTTGCGAGAGCTACGATTAGCCCTTTTAGAAGAATTCGAATCACTTCCAAAAATGTCCTTCATAAATTTGGCAAATTCAATAACAAAACGACTGAACAGTGCAATCCTGGATCGAGAAGAACATACAAATTATTAACAATCAATTGAAAGTCGATTAGAAACTGCTATCTTCAGTTTTTGTAATTTAAGTAAAATTTGATTTTTGAATGAAGCATTTTGTGCAAATTCTCGTCAATGGTTTTAGCAACTGTTTCCGCATCAACTGTTATCTGGAATAGTTGGATGTAGTACACCAGCTACAACATTTACCACAAAGCGTCCTAATATATCGATAGTTTCGTCGGCACTTATCCACAGGTACTGATTGAAAGGTGTCTTCTAATGCATTCTACTGTTTTCGTCAAGCACTTTGAAACATAATATTTGCGTAAGGTAGATTCATCAGGAACATTTCGAACAGTATATTTTTGGAGAAATGTTTTGAAAGTGGAATTGTAAAGTTTATTTAATGGGATATTAGCCGCCATTAAAGCTTCACAAAGTTTTTCGTTAAAATTGTCAGCTTCTAACGGGTCCCGTTTCTGTGTATGATTTAGCGATGCTAAGTGACGTTTGTGCGTTCGCTTTTCGAACATTCTGAAACTAACATAAGTATGATAGGTATATACATATATAACTTTATTAATCTTACGAAATATAAGGTAAATATAATAAATTGTAAAAACCCCTCACGCTTCTACCTAGGCCGATGAATAAAGGATTTTACTCGTAAATTCCTTTCTTGATCAGCTTTTTTTGCTCTCGTTTTCGGGACAACAGATGTGGCAGTTCACCATTTGAATAGTGCTATTCAGTAACTGCGTGTTGTTACATTATTTTTTTGCTCCGTCATAATTTAAACCTGGGACGTCCGGTGTATACTAATGAGCAAAGTGACATTCTAAACTATACTATGTTAGTCAAGAAAAAGATTACTACACTTAACATTGTCGTGGATTTGTTTTCTTAGAAAGTACTTACAGTTATATTTTTTTTAATATGGTTCAAAGCAATACAACACATAAAAACTATTTTTTTACAGCATCTGCATATTTCAGAGAAAAAATAGCCAAACTTTGGTATAAAGATATTCATAATTTAGTGATTCATGGTTTTTTTTCTTGCTAGCTATACGACTGCCACGGAGTCTGAAGAATAGTTAGAATGCAGTTTTGCCATAAACTTTAAACCTAGAGTCCCGGGATCCCGGCCATTTTTTGATCCCGAGCGAGAACACATACCAGAGTTAGCAAAAGATGAAAACACTAATGAGCTGATAAAGAAAATCCGCAAAGTTCGAGTGTATTTCAAAACATCACCATTGAAAAATGAAACAGCACTTCAAAAATATATGAAGAATAAACATGAAAAAGAGCTGGCACTTCTTTTGGACTGTAAACCCAGGTGGAATAGTCTTTTAACCATGCTGGAACGATTTTCTCTTTTAAAAATCTGAAGCTCTTATAGATCTCAATCATCCAATCCGTTTAGAACATGCTGATTTTGACTTGGTAAATAAAATTGTTGATGTGCTGACCCTAATTAAATTAACAGTAGAAGCAATCTGTAGGCGAGATGCTAATTTATCCACAGCTGATGCCGCTTTGAAATTTCTTATCAAAACAATTGTCTAGCAAAAACTCAGCACTCGCCAATAAAATGAAAACATCCTTAGTGAAACGTATAAAGCAACGACGAAGTGATGATTCGACTGGTGTGTTGAATTATTTACAAAATCCACGAAAAAATGATGAAAACCAGTTATTATCGGATTTGGTATGTCTTGACTTATTTCCAGTTCCTACAAAGGCTTTAATGAAGAAGCAAATGAAGAGTATTCTTAAAAGACTAAATAGTCGAGATGACACGGAAGAGGAAGAAAATTCAGTATCACAAACAGATGATGAACCAAGGCAACAAACCTCCCAACCCCCATTGACACTAAAGGAAGAGTTGAAGAGCTGGAAATTAATAAGAGCATAGAATCTCCAGATCCTGAAGTACAACATGAATCGGGGTTGGTAAATAGAATTAGACGCGAAATGAGCCTGTTCGAAAATGGAAGAGTTCGTAGATATCACTTAGAATTATCATATAAATATCTATTGTCTATTCCTCCAACCAGTGTAGAACCTGAGCGAGCATTTTCAGCAGCTGCTTATGTTGGCAATAAACTACGAAGCAGGCTTGGAAGTCAAACATTGGATGCTTTGATATTTCTGCGATTGTGTTTTCGAAATTCTAAATAGTTTTTTGTATTGTCTTTTTTGTTCCTTATTTTAGTATATTGCGTATTGTGTTGTGCAACAATATTAATAAATAATTTTTAAGAAATGACTTAAGTTTTTTTTTTTCCATTTGAGCCCAGTTAGAAACCACATAGTCTAATCCCGGGATACCGCAATCCCGGGATTGTATTCTTTATTAAACCCCAATACCTTAGAAAGTTCTTGATTTAGGCAAAAAAAATGTATGGTTTCATAAGTTGGTCATAGTAACTCTGAAGTGGTGTGTGACATTTTATTCTTTTTCTGGATGAGTTGACTAAGAAGAACCCAAGTCATAACATAATGACTTGGCGGAGATCACGAATATCGTTTTTTTGGTTGTGGTGTTTATTTAACCCATTGCAATAACGGTAATTTTGTTTGTCTTCTTGTAATGTTATTATGATTATTATAACAATGCGGAAATGCAAATTTGATGGGACAATTTATGTACAAAATAGGAACAGGCATAGCCTAGATCACATAGATATAGACCGACCTGTTCAAGAAGACGCAGTTTCCGTCTGTGCGTGTGCTCCTCGAGGCGGTCCACGTATTCCCTCAGCTCCTCTATCTCCTCCTTGACTTGCTGGACGGTGTCCAGTTCGTGCTTGATCGCCACCATGTCCCGTTTGACCTCCGACACCTCCGATTGACACGATTCCACGGACTTGGTCAGCTCCTGAAGCTGAGTGCGTATCTCGCATAGGGCCACCGTCGTTTCCAGGTGTCTGTCGCCGCGTTGGAGCTCGTCCAGTTTCGCGCTCAGATTCATACTCATCACGCTCACCTGCTTCTGCAGACTGTGCGTGATGCGCGCGTGAAATACAAAAAAAATCCAAGTCAAGATTTTTCAATGTGAGTCCTACATGCGTGTAATTGACAATTATACATCAAAAGCTACACACTCATCACTCCACAGCAAGGCTAAGGGCATGCAGAAAATAAAAATAAGATAGATATGTGCTCTCAGGAAGTTCATATTTAGTTTAAATTGTATCGATGTGATTTTTCTAAATAGTATTATTAAATATTTGCATGAATTAATAAGTCGTCATTAATATATTTATTAAATATATGTAATTCAATGTTTGAACTTAATAACAATATTCTAAAATGGATATCACCTCTACATAAACAAAATAAATACTAAAATCTTGAAATCACTAGCTTAAATTAAGGTGTGCAAAAATTTCTATAAATGAGTGCAATTTTCGAAGAAAATTCCTTTAGTCTTGTCATTGCCAAATGTTTTAACACAACAGTGAGGTAAACAGTAAACAAACTTCGGCCTATGTAAATAATGTAATGTAAAGCATTTTCTGTCAATACGAGCGGATAGGTATTGATAGTAATTTACCACAATATATAAACTAAAGTTTATAGTTGAATTAACGAAACAGACACAGTTACTTCGGGCTAAGTAACATTAAATTACAATAATACCTACAAATTATGGTAATACTATCGTTTCAGTGGTTGTATTATGTTACCAGAAATGTCTGTACGTGTTTGCAACATATAAGGTTGAAGCATTTTCATCTGTCAAATGTCGAATATTATACAGTGTGTCAATAAAGTAAGGAACACCCTAAATATCAGCTTTAAAACATATCTCTAGCAAAAACGCTCAGACGCGTGTTTTTTTATTTTTGAAGGCGCATTTTCTTAGATTAAATTGAAGTATACAGGGTTATCAAAAAAGAAGATATGACGTTATCATGTGTTTTTTTAAATGGAATACCCTGTATATTTTTAAGAAAATCAAACGAGCTTCTCATGAAGATTTCAACGATATATGAGTTGTTGGGGATATCTTTAATATTGAAAAACACTTTTGGTGGAACAACGTCATAAAATAATTACAATAGAGTTTAACTTGTTTATTTTTAAATCTAAAACAAAAATTTACTTAAGTAAATGTTCAAATTGCTGCCCGTTCACAATCTGACAGTAGCCTAGGCGAGAAATAAACTCATTCTGAACATTGCTGATTACATCTGGCGTGATTCTTCGGATCTTTTGGCGTATGCGTTCTTTTAAATCATTAATATTTTGAGATCTATTTACATAAACTTTGCTTTTTAGGTAATCCCACAGGAAGAAATCTAGTGGTGTTAAGTCAGGGGAGCGAGCTGGCCACTCAACAACCCCACGTCTACCAATCCATCGGTTATTAAAAATCAAATTTAGGTAGTCACGCACAGGTCGAGAATAATGAGGAGGTGCCTCACCTTGTTGGAACCAGATTTCATTACTAGGACTGTCAGGGGTATTTGGATCAGGATTAAGTTCCACAAGCGCAGGAAGAAGCTCTAACTGTAAAAAATCAAAATAGATATCCCCATTTAAATTTCCATCAAAAAAGAAAGGTCCTAAAATCCTATTTTTTAGTATTCCAGCCCAGACGTTCACCTTCTGAGGGTGTTGACTTCGAGCTTCCTGTATCCAGTGAGGATTATGTTCTGTCCAGTATCTACAATTTTGTCGGTTAACTGTTCCGTTTAAAGAAAAAGTTGCCTCATCTGAAAATGAAATGTTTCTAGCAAACATTTCATCACATTCACAAAGTATTTGCAAGTTTTCTGAAAACTCCAAACGGCGATCAAAATCATCTTCCGACAATTCATGGACAAGATGCACTTTATAAGGATGATATTTCTGCTTATGCCAAATTTTTCTAACAGTCTCATGGCTGCAATTAAAGTTTAAAGCTGCTTGACGAGTAGCACAATTCGGATTATCTTGCACTGTCAAAAGAACATTTAACTTAGTTTCATCATCCACTTTTGGTCGCCCAGTTTTAGGTAGATCCCTAACATTTCCGCACTCCTCATACTTTAGAAGTATTTTACTTACAGTTGAGCGAGTTATTGGTTGCCGATTAGGATGCGCTGCATTAAATAGTTCGCAAACTTCCACTGTACTCCTTCTTCGGTCACCATAACCAATCATCATAAGAATCTCAATCCGTTCTCTCTCACTTAGACCTATTTTTATCAAAAGAAATGGCAATTATAAAACAAGCAAGGCCAAACAAACTAACGGTGGTTAGTCACTGTCTAATTAGATAAGACGTCACCTTCCATACTGACAATTCTGTCATGACAACGTTTAAAGATTAAAATTACCAAAAATTATCATGTAGTTCCACCAAAAGTGTTTTTTCAATTTCTAAAAGTAAATATTAAAGATATCCCCAACAACTCATATATCGTTGAAATCTTCATGAGAAGCTCTTTTGATTTTCTTAAAAATATACAGGGTATTCCATTTAAAAAAAACACATGATAACGTCATATCTTCTTTTTTGATAACCCTGTATACGTCAATTTAATCTAAGAAAATGCGCCTTCAAAAATAAAAAAATACGTGTCTGAGCGTTTTTGCTAGAGATATGTTTTAAAGCTGATATTTAGGGTGTTCCTTACTTTATTGACACACTGTATATAGCTGTATACATACTATATTCAGCTGATTTTCATACGTATTTACTAGTTTTATTTTCATTATATTTAAATAGCGATATTCTATATAAAGATCAGTTGTTTTCATAATCAGATAATGCCTAAACCGTAGGTGAACAGATGAAAGAAATAATTTTCTCCTAAATGGGGTAATTTGAAAAAGATCGCGATAATAATGGGCAATTGTTCCGTCTTATAACATTAGAAGGACAGTCTATAATTGTTTTGGGATAATGATAGTAGTGACAGTACTGTTAAAACTAAAAGTCCAACATCATCGGCCACTAAAAATGATATTCAGACATAGCTCACAAATAATAACATTAATTATGACAAATCTGTCTTAAAAATGCTATTATTGGATTTAGTTAAACGATTACTGCATAAATATTTAATTATTTTATTCAACAATTTCATGTACTTATATCTTTAGGTGTGCGGAACTAAAAATCTTTGAATCTCAATTTGATCTTTTGTAAGTAAGCCCTGCTTGGTTTGAAACTTAATTTCAGTATAATTTCAAGTTTGTGAAATCACGTGGGCCTTGACAGTTGAGCAAGATCTATTTCCGTTTCAGGTAAAGTACTTTTCCCGTTCACAGTATGCTAAAATATTACTAAGAAAAGTTGTTTAGAATGACAAACTATGGCCCTATACAAGCTTTTAGGCAGATCTACCTACTTTGACTAAATCGTTATTTTTTAGATTCAACAAAAGTTTTTGTAAAAAACTATTATTCGCAGAACATTGAACGACAGAAAAAATATGTACAACACGTTTAATTCAGGTATCGTATAGAACGGTGTGCAGAAAAAGGTGGCAGTTTATATTGAATAAATGATTGATTGTAGAGCAATACTACTATTACATTTTCTACACTTAATTTGTGAATAAATATAATCTTATTTTGTTGAATCTTAAAAATAACGATTTAATCAAAGTAGGTAGATCTTCCTGAAATTTTGCATAGGGCCATAGCTTGTCATTCTGAACAACTTTTCTTAGTAATATTTTAGTATACTGTAAACGAGAAAGGTACTATACCTGAAACGGAAGTAGATCTTGCTCAACTGTCAAGGCCCACGTGATTTCACAAACTCGAAACTATACTAAAAATAAGTTTCAAACCAAGCAGGGGTTATTTACAAAAGATAGAATTGGGATTCAAAGATTTTTAGTTCCGCACACCTCTTGTAACAACAATCCTAGGACACGCTGTATATGAAGTTTATGATTTAACAGAAAACTATGGACACGTAGTTCTTCGACTTCCACCCTTCATTGTATACTTATCCCAATAGAACTAGTATGGGGTATAAAAAAAGTATATTACAACAGTAATATTGGCAAAAATGACGGGAAAGGGAAGTGGGTTTCAAAAGACTAAAAATATTATCTTTTATTATTAATGTAACTGAGTCTGATTGAGAAGAAAGTGTAAACAATAAGCAAAATTAGCGTTTAATTTTAATACTGTTTTCTCTTTGTCATATGCTTATCACAATGTTATAAGTGTGTTTAATCACTTATATGTATAATAATTAGGGCGTGGACACGTACGGTTGATGACTCATCGCCCATGGGCGCACTATTGAAATATATTTTTAAAGAGGTTTTAATTTTATTTATATAATTGGATAACAAGTGGCTGGTGATCCATAAAATACAAAATACCTTATTATTTGTTCATTTTCTCTTCTCTTTGAATTAAGTACATCCTTGTAGATAGAAGACGTCCTATCTACATCGCAACTGGTTATAGGTATGTACTGGAAATATTCTTTTATTTCAGCGTATTTAGCATACACAATTGCCGCAATGTTATTAAATCTGGATTTATATTAAAAACTGCGTCTAACTTTTGCCGAAGGCCACATCCAAAGTCACTTTGAATACTTTTGAAATTATTAATAGCCCAACGTCTAATGTGGTTAATCCATCTTTTAATTTGAGATTTCGATTTTCAAATTATGTGATTAGTTTAGGCAAATTTTCAAAGTGTTCCTGAAGGAATAACAACTGATTTTTTAAATTTGGGATTTGTGTTAGTTCCTTGCACTCAGAAATACTTCGAGCATCGTCATTTAAACATGTAACGAAATTTTGTAAACTATCGAAATTCTCTGCATAAAAAATATTTCTGTGTATGTTTTAGTCAAGCTAAGTGACAAACGTGCGATATTTTGGCATTCTGTAACGATATTTTACAGACTTTGTAATAAATTTCGGAATCACCGACAATTCATTTTCATATCAGAAAAAGTAACATAAACAACGTTCTAGATCTAAATAAATGATAACGAAATATGTACGCGTATGTTATTGAAACTAAACGAAATCCAGTGCACACTTACGTCTAGATAATTGGGAGAAGTCGATTCAATAAACCGGTATTAAACAGACTATTACAAAAATTACGAAGTACGTAATTAACAGTCAAAACAATGAAAAAACGAAACTAACGTAAGTATGAATCAAAATTGTATTTCTCTTGCGAAATATACGGTAAACATAATATTGTTGCATCTTCATATTATATTTCTGCATTAAAATGCGGAAAGCTTTATGTAAGCTAAGCAAGATGCCAGTAGCATCATTGACCGATTATTTTTCAAAAGAAGGAAATAATGGAGGACCATTGCTACAATCAATACTGTTATTGAGGTATTTATTATTATATATAATATGTTTTTTTTATAAAGAGTTCGTGAAGCATTAACTATTAGTATGGTGACAGTAATATAAAAATGGTGGGACAGAGAAGAAATGCGAACAAATTTTGATAAATTTTATTGGTTAAAATATATTATTGTTTACAATTTTCGTTATTAGTTACTGAAATCTAAATTTTAAATTTTATATTGCAAATTTGAAATATATGTTTTTGAATGATCTATAATAATAAAAATTATTACCTTTTATAATTTGCAACATGTCACATGTAGTCTAATAATTTAAAACATATTAGTGGTGTTTGTTAATATTTTAAAATGTCAAGCAACGCCTAACCTCAGATTAGTTTAAAACTACAGCTCGCTCAAAGCAGTGTAATTTGTCAACACTGTTATGGCATCACAGTGACGATGTTTATGAAGTGATCCTCTGTTTCGTTAATTGAACATGAATAGCAAGCCGTTGTTAAATTCCGTATGATTGCATCCCTAGATTTTAACTTGTAAGTTATGTATGCATATTTAGTTTATAATATACTAATTTTCGTATACTATATAGGGTGTTTCGGAATTGCACGGCACTATTGTAAGTACTTGTTCTCCAACATAAAATAAACAAAAAAGTCTATATAAACATATGTCGCAAATTATTTTATTACTAAGATATTGGAGCATAAAGATATTTATTTAACAATACAACATACAAAAGAACTGTTTAAAGTAGCCATCGTTTTGTTGAATGCAGCATTCAGCACGACAAATTCATTCTTCTTTGGCACTTCGTGTAGCATCAGGATGATCCTTGATTGTTGCTGAGGCTTCCACGATGCGATTACTAAACTACCGATCTAACGGCGTTAGATCGGGAGATCGGGATTCATCACAGTTTAGTAATCGCATCGTGGAAGCCGCAGCAAGTATCAAGGATCATCCTGATGATATATGATGTGCTAAAGAAGCATGAATTTGTCGTGCTGAATGCTGCATTCAACAAAACGGTGGCCATTTTAAACAGTTCTTTTGGATGTTGTATTGTTAAATAAATATCTTTATGCTCCAATATCTTATTAATAAATTAATTTGAGACATATGTTTATATGGACTTTTTTGTTTCTTTTATGCTGGAGAACAAGTACCTACAATAGTGCCGTGCAATTCCGAAACACCCGGTATACAGTAACAAAACATATCATTGCATTTTCGCGAGGTTGATAAGTTAAGGCAGTATTATGATGTGTATGTGACGTCACTTTAATATTACTGTTAAAGACTTAACATCTTTTATGTATTATTATATTTTTGTAATGTACGTTTTATTTTCTTTACTTTTAATTATATCATCATATTTTATGTATTTGTTACTTGCGAATTTAAAGAGATTGTGAGAATACATATGCGGAGCCCGCTTCGAAGCACAAGCTGTCTCAGCGGCCGAGTTCATTGTCTGCCGGCCCTGCTACACAACTGTGCATCGAAGGCGATGCGAGACCTCCTATGTATGCGTACGGACTGCAGTGTTGGGTACCGGTGTATATATAGGTGGTCGATAGCTCCTCGAATGGTTCATAGGTATATACAGCTATATGTAATCTTATGTTTGATGCAAGCGACCACTGACATATTGGCCCACACCGAACTTAAAAAATGTGTATTTGAACGAAATTTGTGTTTTATTTCACGGTGCTTTCAACAGAGGAAGTATCCTTAACAATTATCAATGTTAACCTACTAATCAAGTAAGTTCTCTGGCGAATAATAAATTACGTTCAACAAGTTAAGTGTAGTTGAATCCGCATTGGACTTGCTCTTTTTTATTTTAGTAATTGTGTCCAAGTGTTTTGTCTTGTTTTAAATCCTTATATTGTGTACACAATTTCTACTTTCATCGTAAACCAAAAAATATATTCTTTGGAAAAATGTTTTTCCGTACTAAATCAATGAAGGTTTCGTACTACTTGGCGATCGTCAGACTGACGCACAGATACAAAATGGTAATTCTTATACTATCCTTATACGAGGGTGGGTCGGAAATTACATGACCTGACACAGAGATGACGTGAATTCGCAGGAATTATCATTACCATTCTGAGGAATCAACCTTTAATAGGTTAAATATGATAGTAAAGAGCGATCTCGCAATTAGCCTATTTTAAACAGTACGCCAAAGAGAACGTCTGGTGTGATTTCAAAATAATGAAAAAACTGACTTGAGAGCAGTGATAAATTTTATTTGAAAGGCTTAACACCAACTGAAATGAAAGCAGAGCTGGATTCGACACTATTAGAAGCCGCTCCTTCGTTTTCAGTGGTTAGAAACTGGGTTGCCGAATTTAAGCGGGGTCGTATGAGAAATTATTGAGAAAGTCCACCGTGTCGTCTTGGATGAGTGACGAGTAATAGAGCGGGGGATAACATTTTGGGTATCTCAAATGTCAGTGTACACAGAATTTTAAGTGAAGAATTTTTGTATGAAAAAATATACGGTGCGGTTTGTTGGGTGCCGCAGTTACTAACACCGGGGCAAAAACTGTATCGTTTGAGTATTTCTCACGAACTTTTGGCATTTTTTCGCCGAAATCAGAAGGACTTTGAACGGCGTTTCATTACCGTCGATGAAACCTGGATCCACCATTACACTCCGGAAACCAAAGAACAATCCAAAGAATGGACAACAAAAGGTTCTTGGCCACCAAAGAAGGCAAAAACGGTTTTGTCAGCAGGAAAGGTTATGGAAACTGTTTTTTGGGACTCTCAAGGTATTATCTTTGTCGAATTCATAGAAAAGGGGAAAACAATAAATGGGGAGTGCTATGCCAATTTGTTGTAACAATTAAGCAACAAAATCAAAGAAAAAGGCCCTCATTTGGTAAAGAAAAAAGTGCTTGTCCATCAGGATAATGAACCTGGTCACAAGTCTGCAATTGCAATAGCAAAAATTCATGAATTGGGATTTGAATTAGTACCTCATTCACCATCTCTTTCAAAAACATGAAAAAATGGAAAAATTATATTGAAAAATAAAATGTTTTTGGCTAAGGTGCCAAAAGCCAAAAATACCACGTTTAACACTCTTTTTTGTTTTATACAGATATCTACTGAAGATGGCAACTTAGTTGACGAAATACGTATTTAGATTTTTTGATATATATTTTTTGTGGTAAGGGATTTTTCTTTTGCATTTTATTTCACATCTTTAGCCACAGTCTCCACCCATTATTGGAAGAAAAAAGTGCTTGTCCATCAGGATAATGAACCTGGTCACAAGTCTGCAATTGCAATAGCAAAAATTCATGAATTGGGATTTGAATTAGTACCTCATTCACCATCTCTTTCAAAAACATGAAAAAATGGAAAAATTATATTGAAAAATAAAATGTTTTTGTCAAAAAAAATGCTTTTTCTTTGTTAGGCCACGTAGTTGCCGAACCATCCTCGTATGTAGAAAATGTTAGTAAGATTGTATGCATGAGGTATTTTCTAATTTTAAAAATCTTTATTTGCATAGATAGTTGTCGAAGAAATGCTACTTTCTCTGTACAATGTACAAATTACAAAGTACATACGACACCGTCGCTGTGAAATTAGCCAAAGAAAGCGGTAACTATGTGTTCAAATAAGGATTTTTCCAATTAGAGAATATCAATTGAAAGGATAACACCTAACTTCTTCCAAAAGGTATCATTTACTGACGAATCGACCTTTACTCAGAGTGGTAGCCCAAACCGTCATAATTTTCATCATTATGCAATAGACAACCCAAGAATATTAAGAGCGATTGATAAGCAGAGGCAATGGACTATAAATGTTTGGGCTGGTATTATGGGCAACTTTATAATTGGACCACACTGCTTTCACGGACATTTAAATGGTGCGCAACATTTGAATTTCTTGCAATATGACTTGCCCCAGCTTCTGCAAAACGTTCCACCAGCTCTAAGAGAAAATATGTGGCTTCAGCACGACGGTGCTCCAGCACATTTTGCACTAAATGTCCGACACTATTTGAATCAAGAATTCAAAGGTAGATGGATCGGCCGCGGTGGTCCCATTAGTTGGCCACCTAGATCGCCAGATTTGACCAAACTTGATTTTTTTCTATGGGGGTACATAAAAATATTGTATACCAGACACCTCCAACTACAGCAGACGATATGAGGCAACGTATAATACGTGCTTTTGAAACAGTTTCCATTGAGAAGTTGCAACACGTAAATAGGTCCTTTCTGTCAAGGCTGCAAATGTGTTCTATTCAAAATGGGGGTCACTTTGAAAACTTATTATAAATATTGCTTCTAACAAAACTACAGTTTGATACTTTTAGTCGTTTATTTGTTTTTGTTTGTCAAATCGTTTACCCAGTACACTAAATCGAACCGAAAACAAATAATTTAGCGGTTTGTAATGAAAAATTAAAAATAACTCCAAAATTATTGGGTTTAGGTATAGGACATTAATAACAAAAATTATGCGCAATTAACGCATCATTTCAAAAATTTAACAATATATACGGGGTGTTCCATTTGAAAAAAATCAGTAAACGCTCTTTGACGATAGCCAAATTGATTGCATCGTAACAAACACGCTGTATAATAAAATGAATGTTTGATTATTTTGTAGGTTCAACACATCCCTTGGCTGCATACATACTAAATAATTTTGTCTTAGATAATCCTAATACTACCGCATAGAATTATTATGGTAAACATTGTCGCGACCATTTTTTTTTATAATTTTCATTAATAACTCAACAATGCGTCATCCAAAACCAAAACCCCATATATCGATGAAAACACAAATTAAAGTAGATAAGGAAAAACAAAAGATATACAGGGTATTTCAATTAAAAAAAAAATCGAATGTGTCCCATTTTAACGCATCACCCTGTATAATTTAAATTATTTTCAAAATGTGTGTTTTTTGTTACTGTGACAATTTTTATAAAATAAATTTCTTCAGTACTATTTAATAACGCCTATATTGGACTTTGACGCACTAATGAGCAACCCTGTATATTACAAAGATATTTCTTGAAATATTACAATTTATTAATTATAATTAGAAAATAGATGATTATGTACATTTAGAAGTTTATTGTATCTTCATGCAGTTCTTCATGATGTTGTTTTATGTATAATAAAACGTGCCGGATAGTATATTATATAATATAGATATAATTATTATCGATGTCACATTTAATGGTAAAAAAAATATCGAACATATGTTCTATGCATGCAATACATTCGGTTAAATATGCAATATGCTTCAAGAAAGTTCGTATAATCTAAACATGCATTATAAAACAATGAATGATTGAATGGAGTATGACAGAAGTGAGCATGCAAAAAAAAGAGACGTGCAGAAGACTCAGGCAACGACAAATACCGCATTCCAATTACACTCACACCCACGAGGTGAAAGAAACACGAACCAACAAGCACCTACTGCCAAAAGCTTCAATACCTGGGAGGTAAGGATACCATGGCTGTGTTCCAAACTACAGTGGACACCTCCCCAGGTATCCTGTAACCCTCCGATATCCCCTTTCACCTCTTGACGAATCTACAAGACTAAGTGTTGTTCGAGACAGCGAACCTGCGACATCATCATGAACATCTTCACGACCACTGTGATTCTTCCACCTATAGTTTGGAAACACAGCCCATCAGGGAGCGTGCCATTTTTATATATTTTTTTTAAATAATAAAATAAGTCGAAACAAAAAATGCACTAATACATTGCCGCCCAGTACAGAGGATCCATCTCTTATAAAATATTTAAAACACGAGTCTCAGAAAATCGTTTTAGTATCTTTTATGGAATGAAAATGGTGTGAAAGCATGATCATTTCAGAAGCCATAGAAGCCATAAACCAAAAGCATCGTTTAAGCTGGCATTATGAAGAGAAGTAAATGATGAGGTGTTTCCTAAATTATCTGGACTAAATTGGAAATTCAATTTTTAAGAAAACAGATTCAAAATATCTAGTAGGCTCAAAAATATTTTATAGTTATGTATTAATTAATAATTTTGTCGTGTTCTATTTGCAGAATATTTGCCAATAGAAAGATAGCTCTTATGATTACATTTCAGAAAAAAAAATTATTCAAATACTCAGGCATCTGCTCGTGAAAATATCAATCAATTTCTTTCCAAAATCAATTGATGACAGTAGATGATGTCGTATGATAATTTTACCTAGTCCACTCTTTCAACATTCAGTTTTGCTTTCATTGAATTTGGTTTTATTTACAAAGACTAAGTAGTATGGGAGATAAAATCGCGTATTGACAGCCGGCACCTCCACCAAAACTGGCGCGTCCGTTATGATCGTTTACAATGAAATATCAGAATGATCGATATAAAACTGTACCCAGATGCGATTTTAAAACGGGTTAACAACTTCAAATTAAGCAGTTAAGTGGAAACAGCCTTATACTCTAGAAGCGGTAAGTAAGAGGGTGAGGGTGGCATTAATCAACAGCCCTTGACGTTATATTAAGAATAAATCTTAAAAAAGCATGTAATATCCATCCATACAAGACTCTTTTTATGCGACATCTGAATTAATTTTATGGCCGTCAGTGACTATTTTGTTACAAAGATGTTCATTGTTCTGGAGGAAGAACATTCTCTTTAGAAGCGACAAAGCTAGCTTTGATCTGAATGGAACGGTCTTCGAATAAACTTAAAAGTACCAGAAATGAGAAAATCCGAGGTAGATTCAATTTTCCCTCACTTTATTCTACTCATGATAGTAAAGAAATCTCAGAAGTTTCCGTGTATTGGAGACAGGAAAGTTCTAAATAAATCATCAGGGCAAGTCGCTTGGATACTATAACATAATTAACAAAATTTAAATGCGTAAATTACTAGGAATCAACAGAAGACCATAAGAAATATAATTTTAACAATATGGTGTACTGCTTAAAGTGCAACCACGTCATTGGAGTAGACCCGAATTGCTTGATTTCGTACCCTGGATTCCTCGATATCTGAACCAGCTCTTCTGAATTTTTCCTTAAAATCAACTATTTATGAGGACATAATATACTGGGCGACTTTTAAGCACCCATTTATCAGAATACATTGCGAATTTCAAGGAAGAATCAAAGACTGAATTATAAGGATGGCCTTCACTTCTAAAATACGATTTTCTCCTTATAAACATGCTAGTAGAGGAATCTGATACTTGAATCAAGATATTTTTCATGATGTATTCATTTACCATCGAAGCTTGTGTAACTATTTGACTCTCTTTCTTTAATATAAAACCTAATATTTAATTGAAAAAGCATCTCCAAGAAGTTATACATAGTTGCTATTGCTGAGGTATTTTATTCTTATATATTTTGTAGATCAATTTGAAAATAAAGTAATGTGCAGATTAATAGATCGTTGAGAAAGAAAAAATTTCCAATAAGCTAAAAAAATTAACTGTAGAGATTCAGCATGTCAAGATCTTGTTTCGGCAACTAAGTTGCCATCTTCAGTAAATATCTGTATAAAACAAAAAAGAGTGTTAAACGTGGTATTTTTGGCTAAGGTGCCAAAAGCCAAAAATACCACGTTTAACACTCTTTTTTGTTTTATACAGATATCTACTGAAGATGGCAACTTAGTTGCCGAGTTGCCGAAATACGTATTTAGATTTTTTGATATATATTTTTTGTGGTAAGGGATTTTTCTTTTGCATTTTATTTCACATCTTTAGCCACAGTCTCCACCCATTATTGGAAGATCTTGTTCAAAAACAACCATATATTTCCTGGCAAAAAAAATATATAACTGCTTATTACTTATGTAAAGCTCTTAAAGAATAAATCCTTCTTAAGACAGCTTAAGAAGGAAACTGCAGCAATGTTGGTGCGTAAATGTACAAATCTGGGCAAAGTAAACCTTCTTTCCAATAAGCAAAACTCCAGGACGAAATATTGCCATAGGCTGAACCAAAAATTCCAAGACAATAAAAATAATTTTCTTAATTCATAATTAGTGTCTTAGTAACTAACATTATTTTAAATTTAGGTAAAAATACTTTCCATTTTAAAAACATCCTTTTTTTTTATTCTTGACATTATTGCAAGAGACACCATTTGGTACATATTTTACACCTGACACGTTTACTAGTCAGGTATATATTTATTTCTCAGATTTTAGTCCAGATTATTGGGAAACACCCGTTACAATAAAATAGATCCTCTGTACCAAGCAAAAAAACCTCAGTTAAAGTGTGGCCTAGAACGTCATAATGGTATAGGCCAAGTTTGAATTAGAAACATCAAACAATGGCATGTGAAACATGTTCCGTATCGGGTATGTGTGTGATATAAGTAAAGAAAAAGGTGTGGTTCGGTTATTTCTATTGGTATCGATAAATCAATAAAAGTGTAAATAAAATGACTTCAGTAATAAAACGTAAAAAAACAAACATAAGGAAGATCCTTTATTTTTAGCAACATAATAACACGAACATAAAAAGCACGTGTGTCTAACTTCAGGTTAAGTGTTAAGATTTTATGATGTGAATAAAATGTGTATTCTTGGGGAACGAAACATAACAAAACATACAAATATATATATTAAAAAAAGGTGCAGTTTTTGCGATATATATGGTCTGGAATAAATATATGTAAATTCATCAGGCTACATTATATAAAATATTAATTTATTGTTACGATTACTGTTTGGTTAGCAATCGATCCAGGTTTTATTTGTAGAGTTGTTTAAAGCGGAAACAACTTAATAAATAAATACACTTCAACGTCTTGTATAGAGGAAATGGTAGTACAAGTATAACAAGACAAATTTATAGTTAAATTTTATAATCAGCTCCTGCTGGTCAGATTGAAAAAGAATTAGGGGGTACTTTTCCTTTCCCTGTTTTTAATGATGGTATGTTATTTAAGTTGTTATTAGGACTTATATAAAAATAACAATTATTTATGCAAATTTTTGAACATTAGTTTAGCTCGGTTTCGGCACTGTTAAATAGATATGTTCTGTTCTTTGTATATTGTCTTAGTTCGAAATCTATTTAATGTTGTTGCTATGCTCTTTCTTGCAAATAAATCACCCTGCAGAATATGTAGTCCTGTCAGTATATAAAGTTTCTGCTTTAACAATATTACCCAGTACGGTTTTTCCATCCTCATATGAAAACTGCACAAACACACCAATTTTACGAAACGTTGACATCCACAGTACAGATTCAACGTAGGTACGATATTCAGTTAGACATGCTTCACTATTTATAGTATTCGCTGCCGCTCCAGGTAAAATGGATATACCAATTCTAATCGACTTCTGAATCGGCTATTATACCAAGAAGTAGAAGATACGTAGATTTCCTGGGCTTCTATAAATAAGGTATAAGGTATAATAATATAATAATAATATAATACGTAAGGTATAAGGATAATACCTGGCAAACCATTGACATCAATTAAGAGTAAAAGTGGCCCCAATAACTATCCCTACAGAACTCCCTTATCGTCAGTAAGCCATTCTAATTTAAATTTAGTTCCGTATTTTTTCAGTGCTACGACGTAGTAATGCAATTTTGCTTTTTATGTTCGATTTAAGCAGTGATTAGCCTACTCACGCTTAATTCCAAGGAATCCTTTACAAGATTATTACGTGATTGGTTCCATCAAATTAATTTATAGATTTATGAATACTACATTTACCTGTTCTATATTTATTAATTACCCCTCTTACTTTAGTTTCCAACCATTTGTAATTCACAATCTCTTTTATAAATGACTCATTCATTTTTTCAAGATTTCCCTCATTTATTTGCCTCGAAATATCAATTTTGGTTTGTGTCGATATTTACATTGGGTGGATATGAAAGCTACAACTTTAATTCACTACTTTTTGAGTTTCTTTACTTTTTTTTTGAAATTTTGTACATAAAAAACTCAAATAATGTAATCTTTGATTTCACTCCGCCAATGACTTTCTGTCTATATTTGATTTACTCTTTATATCTATCCAAAATCAATTTTTATTCTGTCATATCATATTCATATTTCCATTTTTACCAATGAAAACAAATCAAATTCACAAGCAGTCAACATATGAATATGAATATGAATAAAAATATTTTTCGATTAGTAAGTAGGTACACAAATTTAAGGAAGTATACGATCCAAAATTAGACCTCAACTTACACGAAGTGAATTTTCTTTATTATTCCACTTTTTCTGGTAAAGTAATGAAAAGGCACAATTTTAAAATTACGAATATACCTTAGAAGTTAATCACCGTTATTTATATAAATATCTAAATTGAAAGCAGTAATATGAATTTTTCAAATAAAAATATTTGACGTTTTATTTTCTTGTCTTTTTCATGTGAATGTCGCTTTTGTTTACATCTCTACAAATAGATACCAACTTAAATTTTAAATACACAAAATGTTCTCATGTGGTATGAATGCTCGAATGTCCATGAAATAAAATGGCGGATGAAAAGCTAACGTAGATTTCGCTAAAACATCTTTGCATGGGTAATCGGAGGGCTTTATGAGAAAAACTGAAGTTTTGGGTTAAATTGGGTTGAGTCAAGTTAGACTGGACTGAGGTGGGTTGGGTTGAGTTATCTTCTCAGAGATCCTTTAGAGAAAACAAAGATAAATTTTCATCCGCTCTTTTATCTGATAGACATTGCAGCATTTGTACAATATATAGGAAAATGTTGTACATTTCAATTTAAGTTGGTATTCGTGCATATGTTAAAAAGTCAAGTATGTTCATGGGAAAAACATATTTTGCATTTAGTTTGAATATTTATATAAGTAATGGTGATCAACACTGTTGATCACCATTATTTCAACAGCAACAAATATACATCAACAGTGTCGATGAATATATTGTATTGTGTTTTAATGGGAAAATAGATATAAAATGTGCTTATATTACGTATAACCCTAAGGCAAATTTATTTTTTAAAATTGTGTCATTCCAGTTTTTTTCCAGAAAAAGTGCAATAAAGAAAATTGTCATCCTCTAAAGGCTTTTTTACGTTAATCGGAAATTGTCAAATTTTGCATCGCACACGTCCCTAATTTTTTCCGATTGTCATGCGTCTGATGTTAATCATAAATTTTATTTACTATCAAGTTTCCAGTGTCGAGGTATTTATTTTAATTTTTATCTGGATTCCGTAACTGTGCCCATTCCTTCGTGCATTTGCTTCGTCTTATACCCTCTTCTAGTTTTTCTTACTTTGTTTTATACAATCACCTATTTTATTCCAAATACCTATTCCATGAAGGCTCAATGTGGGTGTACGTTTTGACTCCAAGTTAACATTTTCGGTTCATATACTGAGGTTATGTTCTTGCATTAAATCCGATTAATTCATTGCTTTTTGATAACATAAGTACCATAGTAGCCTTATGTCATTTCTTGGTCTGGCGTTTGGTCCGTCTTTATCCGTTTGATGTCATATAACTAGCGCAGAATTTATGCTTAACTTAATTACCAATATGATTGACTCTTCATCGTTACTGTCCTAAATTCAGCTCCATGTCTCTGCTGCATCAGTCAAACCAAAGATGTGCTTCACGTGCACACGTGACCAACTTGATGATGAAGTCTTCCATTTATGAAATGCCTAAATGCTTTAATAAGCATATCACAAACCTGGAAGCATTTGCTTCTACAGCCTTTCCATCTATTATGTTACCAATCTCTCATTTTCTTATTCTATTGTATTTTTTATAATTCACATATCTTTTATTGCATTTGCTTCCATTATTATTGATATTGTACTGTCTGCACTTACTAATATTTTTTTTTATTGGTCAGTAAAATAGTATTACTATTCCATCTTCTTCTCGGTCTACCTTTTGTTTCATCCTCTTTAGTTCTTTGCATTTTCCAAACTCATTGTTGTCTTCATTTTGATTTGATGACCAAACCAACTCGTAGAATTTTTTTGTATTTTTTGTCTATTGGCTTCACTAAGACAACCTGTCTAACTCTGCATAGTTCCTATTTGTTCTTGCTTTAATGTACACATGCCCTGGTGTTCTAGATATCACCATTGTTCTCCCTTTATCTTTATTATTTCTAGATATCTCTACTCAGTAAGTTCAAATTCTATTGTAGGTCTCTGAAAAATTGTTTTGTTTTTGCTCATCATTGTAAAAAAGCATAGGCATATATGTTCTTTTAATTCCTTGGAATTTTTCTACAGTTGTTTTATGATCGACACCAGTTGTACCTATCCTTCTTCTGATACTATTTTGTGCGTCATTCAAATTACAATTCACTACTTCTTCCTTCAGGGCACTACAATGATACGCCTCTATAGTGCTTTTTTAGTGATTTGGAGCCTGATTTAAACATTTTCAAAAATGTGGCAAATGAAACATCACTATACCAACATGGTGTACTTAGGTAACAGATGAATTCGCAACACAAATACAGACTCTTTTCGATGAAAAGAGATATTCTGAATGGGCAGGATTACTTTTATTTACGAAACACAAAAGAGAAGAAGCAAGTAATATATCGCAAAAACCTAGTAGGAAATAAACAACTAAGGTAAAATAAAACAAACTAAAAATAAATAATACATTTATTATTAAGTAATTTGTAAATACGGTTTTATATTACTATTGAAATGTAATTTAAATGTAAGTGTGATGTTTTGATAATGTGTTTATGTAATGTGACAAATATTTATAAATATATACAGCGTGGTAAACAGAAAATAAGTAATTTACTGGAAGACAAACAGAAGCTATTTATTGGTTATTTTAATAGAGTATACCTACTAACTAATTTTATAAGTTCTGACGTCTATTACAAAAACAATTAAACATCTTAATATAATTCATGACAAATATCTTTGTTTAAACGTAATTTTTTGATAAATGGATTCATATATATTGCATTATAAAACGTTTCATACTGCCATCTGTGAAACATAAATGTAAATATATTTCAGTTTTTAATGGCAAATTAATTGAAGTTCCCGCATAAGAGTGTACTACAAAAATGCTAGAAATGTATTCAATAAAACTTCCCGTTACAAAAAAATTAAATATTAGTCTATAGTAAAACTTAAAACGTCCCTAATTAAAATCTAAATTCATAGAATTTACTCTGCCCAGCGGTGCATAACGGATTGTTGTAAGCGTGTCACTTTAACCTCACTTTCCAAGATTTGCAATATTGGTTCAGCAGAAGCTTTTAGTCAGTTTTTCAAATAATTATTAGTGCGCAGAATCACAGACAATATTTTTGTACTGGGTGGAGTACGTTAAAATTAATATGAGGCCCGTTCAGTTGAAACCCATCTTTGGTTTGGTTTGGTTTGCCTTGTAAACAATTCTGAATCACTCAAAAAACATGTTCAAGATTAAGAGCATTTGTAATTGTCACAGTTATCAGTTTCCTTCCCTAATATTTGATATCGATTTGAAACATTTTGACTTTGAAGTAGTATTTGTTATCAACAATACTTTTAAATGTGAATAACGGGTATTACCTATTCATGTGTGAAGGATTGGTGTTGCAAATTTAAGAATAGAAAAGAAGGGACGAATTGCGTACTGCATTAATAAACAATATAATACTGTATGTGTAGAAAAGTTGGTTAGAGAAATACGTAGAATCTGTCTATAGCAAACAGAGTTACAGCAACTTTTGTATGCGATGGGCTTGTCTGCGCACTAATACCACAGGTCAACATGATTTTGGTAACATTGATGACAATGCTCTTCTTGGATTTCATTTAGGTAATTATTTAATCACCTTTTCACAGAAATGACCTAGCACGTCCCATTTTCAAGTACCTGCTTCTCTTTTATATTACGGGGTAAACCTATTTTAATTGTACCTGACTTGCAACGGAACTTTAAACGGGTTCTATGAACTGTTAAGTGCAGTTTTATTGTAGTCTAGAGTTTAGTTCGTTTCTGTATCGCTTACAGTACAGTCAAGTGTGTAACTCGATTTATATAAAATGGCAAGTTCTAGTCGCCCATGTTGCAAACATCCAGCGGATAAGTTTTGTTATATATGCGGGCGATTTATTTTAAAGTCACAAGATAGACCTATATCTGAGGAAGTGAAAATAGCCTACTTTTCATATTTTAAATGTCAAATGGGAAATCAAGATAAAACTTGGGCTCTTCATGTTTGCTGTGTGAGTTGTCATATAAACTTAGTTCAGTGGATGCATCGCGAGAAAAATTCTATGCCGTTTGCTGTTCCTGCTTGTTTTTTGTGTCTATGTGATAGTAGGGCAACTAAAGAACATTACAGTAAGAAAGAACATAGAACCTCTCTTAAACCTGGTACTTCAAACATAAAATATGCCCCCCTTGTAAATCCACAAAAGGTGCTTCTTCCGCTTCTACATATTAAGCTTGGATTAATGAAAAACTATGTAAAAGCCATGGACAAAGAAGGTGATGGTTTTAAGTACCAACAACTAAGATTTCCTGGCATTTCTGGGTAACAGGAAATATGAAAACTATAAAAATCTCATAGATGATCTATTGAATGCCTATGAAATAGTAGGGTGTCGCATGTCTTCTATAAATTTTTGCTTAAATTTGACACATTTCACATATGTTTATATTAAATAGATATAAGATTGTGAAAATACGTTCTCTCATTTTTTTCACCACCTGCCTACTGTAACAGAAAAACTGTACGTGCTACTGTAATAAGCTTATTATTTTCGGATTTAGGACGACAAAATACTTCGTATACACCTATTTTCGTTAATGTTACTTAACAAAAGCTTAAATTTGTCGACCTGTGTAATTTGTCCTCTACTTTTTTCTTAGGATCAAAAGTGCATGCGCTGAGTTTGTCTTTGCAACACCTCATCTCCATGAGGTGTTGCAGTAAAAATGATAATAAATTTCTCCTGTTAATAATTACTGACGACAAAACTTGGTGCCATGTCTTTGTACCATCCAGTAAGTTCTCAACGATGCAAAGGATATGTTCAAATTCACCTTAGCGCTGGTGAATTTGAACGTTAAACATATTGTTGAAGACTGTCCTCTAGCTATGTTTGAATTTGGATACACAGATTTACATAATTTAACTCCAGAGTCTGCAGCCAGCCAGACAGCTCAGTTCAGTAAATGTACTTCATGTTACTACTGTACCACTATTACTACACGTAATGAACAATAACAAACTTAATATATACGTACATGAGCTATATCTGCAGAGAAAGTAAAAGATTACGCATTCTGCTTCTAAATTGAGACAAAGGGATAATTTTGATAGGTTGAGGCAAAGAGTTCATGGTTCTGCAAATATTAAAACTGAAGAACCTCTCGAATATAGCGGAATTATGAAGAGGAGGAGTAATAGCATCCTTTCGGCGAATATTCACATTGTGCGCATCCGTTCTATCAGATATTTTTCTAGCAAAGTAGGACGATTTATGAAGCAATAACAATTTCCTGTACAAGGTACACGCGTGAAGTACGCGCCTATTTTTCATATTCAACCAGCGCCGGTTCTAACTAGCGTATGTGAAATATGCTGAAATTTTCTAATTCCATAAATGAAGCGCAGAATTGTGCACCTTCTCTATTCTCAATATAATAATAATAATAATAATAATAATATATTTATTTCTCTTCCTCCACAACTTACAAAGTAATAGATATTAAATATATACTGATTAAAAACAGGAGAAATAGGAAGCAGCAAGGCAAAGTTTGACTTTGGGTACATAGTACCACAGTCATTCTTACACTTTACCTTGTTTTGAACAAGAAATAAAGAAAAGACACGATGTATAATGCCTAATACTAACCTAAACCTATTGTTCTGTGATTGACAAATAAAAAAGGAAATCTAATAATAGAAAAAGAAATTTGTGATGCAATTAATATAATGGCTGAGTGACTATCATAGGAAAGGTAATCCTAGCTGTTGCCTATTAAGTAAATAGTGGTGCATTCTGTTTCTAAACAAAATCGAGGATAGTACTTTAAATTCCACAGGAACTATATTGTATATTCTATATATTAAATACGAAAAGGAGCGCTCGAACAGTGATGTTCGATGCAGCGGCGGTGTAATTAATCCTTGCGATCTAATATTAATGTGGTGAACATCCGTTCTAAACGAAATTTTCCTATAGAGGTATGTAGGAACCCCGGTAGTGACTATAGCGCTACGCTAATTGCAGATCTAGAAAAATCCCAAGAAGAATTGCTAGATATCAAAAGGATTCAAAAACACGTGGAAGACATTAAAACGAAGCTACAAACATTAGAGTGTCATATCGATGAACTGACAACACCTGAACCTGAACAAGCATGATGCCCTCAAATAGAACCTATTCCGCATATTTAGCCAGTTGCAGTAGGAGAGGGCGTGTGAGATGTGCTCATACCTTCTGATGCCATAAGCAAACCTTAGACAGGAGTTTTGCACCCTCTGTATATATTCTCTTTTGGTCACATATATCAATACATGGATCATACACAGACGAGCAATAGAAAAAGCTGGACAGCACCAGAGAGTTACATAACGCGAGTTTTATATTCACAGGTAAGTAAGATCTATGCTGATAAAGGACCCTCAACGTACTGTAAGCATTACTGACATATTTGGAGACCTGTCGTCTATATCTAAACGTATTGTCCATAGTGACACCAATGCTTTTAAATTCGGTCACCACTGGCAATATATATCCCCACCCAAGTTCAATGCATAGATGCAATTCAAATAATCTCAAATTTTCTGCCTCCCCAAAAACATGACAGCAGACTTAGAAGAATTTATATGGAGTGAATGTTGTGAGCAAGTGAGCAAATTATTATCCAAGTCTTGCTGGATGTGCTCTAATAATAATGGAAGATACCTTAGAGAATGAAAAGTAAACTGGGAGTCTTCAGCGTACATGTGAATTGAGCAGTGTTCAATGGAATCAAAAACAGCACAGGTATAGATAGAGAAAAACAGAGGACCCAAAATCGAACCCTGATGCACCCCACACGTTAGACTAACGTTATCAGAGAAGTCATTATTTAACCTCACCGACTGTGATCTATTCCACAAAAATCCGCTCATTATATCAGTGGAATCCAGACAATTAGCTTAGACAAAGTGGCAAGAATTAAATTTCGTTAAAATCAACGCGTCACACAAGTGCTTTTTAATGTCACTAGTTAGTATATAGGGCGTCCCAGCTAAGACTTTCGGGTCATATATCTGCATTATTATTAAACGAATTTTTTTGAAATTTAAAATGTAGATCCTTTATTGAATGAGGATTGTTCTGTTTCTTTTGAAATTAGTGAAAGTTAAAAAATGTAATTTTCACTCATCGTTCCTTTTTTTTTTCTCTAATTTCACGAAAATATTTTTAGATGGTTGAGCACCAAAAAACAAGCCACTCCAAAAAAAATGAAATAAAACAAAATTTTGGTTTCAGAGAAAAATCAAATTATGTTGCTAAAAATGTAATTTAATTATTAAGACAATTACTGCATAGAGAACTTTCAGAACAATTGAATAACGTTGCCGGGATTTTATTTGTACATCCCTCATAATTTTAGAAAAAGTCAAATGTCATTGTTGACAGTTCGGTAAAAAGTGCTAATTTCGATTTTTTGTTTCCCTTTCGAATAAAAATGGCTGAATTGTCTATGTATCTAAAAAAGAGATCATTTTCACTTATGGTGAATGTCACAAGGACTTAAACGAAACCACGAAACCGTAGACTTCTTGTCGAACGTCACCCGAACGAAGGCCTTTCAAAATTTAAAGTCAAAAGAATAATAAATTTATTTGAAGACACAGAAAGTGTCCCCGAATTAAAGCGTGCAAGGGAAGAGCCAGTCACTGGGAATCAAGAAATAGTGGGTGCTGTAGTAGAGGCATTCGAACAAAATCCAACATGAAATGTACGAAATATTTCTCAAGTTTTAAAATCAAAAAAAATCATCCTTTTAAAATTTCTTTGCACCAAGAGTTGTCTGAAGATGACATGATTAATAGATTAAATTTTTGTTACTTCATGTTGCGAACCATCGAAGATGATCCTGATTATATCAGCAGGATGCTTTTCTCTGATGAATCAACGTTTAAAAGCAATAGTATTGTAAATCGCCACAATATGCGTTACTGGGCAACTGAAAATCCGCACTGGGTCCGGCATGTTGATAACCAGTGTGTGTGGTCACTTAATGTGTAGGGTGCTGTGATCGGAGGGCATGTAATAGGGCCTCACTTTTTTAATGGAAATTTGAATGGCGCCATGTACCTATTATTTTTACAAAATGAATTTCACAATTTAATTGGACATCTACCACGTATACTTCGAAATGAAATGGTGCAAGAAGGAGCGCCGCCACATTTCGATAGACCAGTTCGTGCTCATTTAGATACAACTTTTGGACCTCGATGTGTAGGAAGAGGAGGCCCAACACCTTGGCCGGCACGATCACCAGACCACACCCCCTATGACTACTTCCTGTGGAAATACGTCAAAACAAAAGTTTATTCAACACCGCCTACAACTCCTGAAAAATTTGCAGAACAGAATCTGAGAAGCATTTGCATCAATAAATGCTAACATGATGCGAAACGTAATTGATGATTTTAGGATTCGTTTAGAGAGATGTATTGAAGCTGATGGTGGTACATTCGAACATATACTATGAAATTTTCATGTTATTTTTGTTTTAGTGTTCTCGTTTTTTGGTCGTTCTTTGTTATCAACTTTTGTTATTAAATTGACTACTTTCAGACCTGAAATTCTAAGTTTTAACGCTCTTGTTGCCCCGAAAATCCTACTTAACTTTTATTAGCAGTTTAGTTGAGTATCTATGGGTGTTCTGTGAGTTTAATTGTTTGCATACTGTAAAGACATTAACAATAAGATTCACTGAAAACTGGAAAGTCTGAAACTAGTATCTTGCATTTAATAAAGTATGTTGCTTTTAACTCGCCTGAGTATACAATAACGGGAAATAAAAGCTAGTTGAATTCACATTTTAAAGACTATGGTTGTTTCAGTACAGCGCAACGGTTCTTCACTTAATAAATTGTCTATATTCCAAATTTTATAAAAATTTGTTCAATAATAATGGAGATATATGACCCGAAAGTCTGGAACACCCGGTATGTCTATGGGAAAAGATCATTCTAAGGGTACAAAATGCCCTAGAGACCAGTACAGAAACATGTGGCTTAAAACATAATCTAGAATCCAGAATCATGCCAAAATTCCTATATTCAGACCGCACTGGAACAATATCACCACTTATAGAGAAATTCAAAAAAAGGCAGATAATTTGAAACAGCGAACGCCTCACCGAATGCAACAACTGAAGATTTACTTTCGTTAATTGAAAGCCCATGCTGACGGATAGCATCCGTAAGGTTCCTAAGTTCTCCATTTACTAATTCCACAGCAGCGCCGACATCGGTAAGATAGAAAGAGTAATATATTTGTGTATCATCGGCATAGAGATGATAGATACAAAATTTTAGTGTTTTATACAAAAAAAGATGTGTAAATGATGTAAAACAAGGGCTCGCAGATACTTCCTTGTAGAACTCCATAGTGAATTGGTAGCACATTCGATACTTCGTCATTTAACTGTACCCTCTGACATATGTTGCGGAGGTAATTGCTTAATGTAATGTAACAGACTTCAACCCGAATAATGAAGCATAATGAACTGGTATGATTCGCGATATCTTTAATAAAGATGGAAAATGCCAGAGTATACTGAGAGATTTAATATTTTCGCAAAAGGACCGTAAATATCCAAACCGTGTGGCGTCTACTGTTCTAACAATTCGACGTCTGGCTGCTCGACACGAAGAGACTGGGTTAACCCGAGATCAGTAATCACCTGGTCGGTCACGAACAAGCCGATTACTTATGAACATCCAAGCTGTCAAGGATAGTGTCAAGGAGGAGCCATCAACATCGACACGAAAAAGCTCAAAGCAATTGGCCATTTTTCGGCAGTCCCTTCAAAGAGTTGAAGATGTTTCCGTACAAAATTCAGATGGTTCCAGCCGACCGCCAAAGCCGTGCAGCGTACAGTCAGAGGTTGTTGCAGCTGAATAACGAAAAGACTGATTTTTTCGCGAAAATGATGATGAGCGACGAGGCGCATTTCCACCTGTCTGGACATGTAAACAAACAAAATATCCGGTTTTGGGTAACCGACAATCATCGTGTTCTCCATGAGACACCACTCCATCCACAAAAAGTGACCGTATGGTGCGCTGTTTACTCAGAACATTTGATTGGGTCATACTTTTTTGAAAACGACAATGGAAACTCGATAACCATCACTGGCGAACGGTACTGGACCATGTTGAACGAGTTCTTGATACCGAAACTGGATGAGTTGGAATTGGAGGATGTGTGTATAAGACGGTGCCATCACCCACACAGAACGCGATACCATGGAGGAACACTTTTCCAGGCCGTATGATTTATCGATTTGGGAATTTTGATTGGCCAGCGAGATCGCCCTATCTGACGACTACTTTATTTGGGGTTGCTTAAACAAAATCGACAATCTAACGCCAAAATCTTCACAAACGTAGTGCACAATGCCACAAAAGGGCCGAAATTTGCATCAACTTTGGTGGCGACCACCCATCAGATATCATTTTCCCTTATTCCACGAACTTATGCGTGACACTTCCATAAGCTCTAATTATTCTTTTATTGTTTTCGACTCTGAATAAATACAATTTGTAAAGTAATTATGGCAATATCTCGGCAATATCTATATTATATGTGCATCCATTTGTTAGAGAGATAAAATATACAAACTGTTAACATTGTAACTAACATAACTATTTTAAATAAAAATAAAAATAAAATTCTTGAAAACTTTCCACATTTTTTTTTATTTATTTATTTATTTAGTCTGCGGCATATGTTTCAGCATATATAACACCCTTTACACAAATTGACCTGTTAGTTCAGCTCGAGAATGGTATGAAAAATACCGAAACGTATGTCGCAAAGACAAAAAAAAATTCTGGCAAGTTTTCAAGGATTTTATTTTTATTTTTATTTAAAATAGTTATTAATAAAATGTTCCCACAAGAACCGTCTACTAACTCATTTAATAGAATTGTAACTAACATGTTAATTTTAAAATAACGACAAAAAATGAAAAATTATCCGATACGCTTTGTATATATTTATAAAAAAATGTCTTTCTATGTGTTTGTTTGATCTTGAACGGCAATGAAAGAGTAGCAAGTAAAGTGATAGTGATAAGTTGTTGGCCCTCGCCAGGTTAGGTACCTAATAAGCAGCTCTCTGAGAGTGGCTTCATCGTCCTCTTGTATTTCTTTCTTCGTCTCATCACGCGACCGTCGTCGCGTCCCAGCCGGGCTGTGGGCGTGTGGGTGGCCACGGGAGGTCAGCTTAATTGTGGCAGCCGCCGCCTCCGACTCGATATCGGAACCCAATTCATATTCCTCCACCCCGACTACCTCCGCGTATACTGGAAGAAAAATGTTATTACAGAAATGTTAAATGAGATGAAGAAAGCCGTTGGAAATATTAATGTTAAATATCGTATTATTAAAACTAAATTCCAAATAATTTTATGATATATAAAAATGTTATATAACAACAATTCTTTTAAAATCGTGTCAAAATTCTGATATATATTTGTATTTTTCATTTTTAAAATTGATGAAGAATATGTTATAGTACTGGGTCAAATTATTTTATTTTATTAGGTTACCTATACTGCCAACAGATAAGTAATATTGTTATAATTGCTCTTACTTCGGTACCTCTCTCAGTTAAAGAAAATATCAAAATTTCCTTTTCTTCACACTGAAGAGTGGATTCACAAGTGTGGAATTATGCATTACCGTGTTTGAATATACTATTGTTCTTAAATATATAGTTTAGCATCAATTTAAATAAAACAAAAAAAAATGAGAATAGATATAAGAAAAGAACCAAAAAACAGCAAGAATTCGAACAACTAGTATAGCTTTGCTGTTTGAGAAGCATGATTCGTATAAAAGATGGTACAGCCAAAGAGAATGTTTAAGGCAGAACTTTCGGATACAAAACAACATTTGAGAATCATCACATTTTGAAACGGAAACGAAATTGAGAATATCTAATTGTAGTGATATAACACTTCTACTAAATGGTAGCGTAAGTTAAAACCAATAAGAAATGCAATACTGAAAAGAAAGTGGAACTGGATTGGTCATACGCATTAAAGATGTTGCAAAATATCAATTAAATTCAATGCAATGGGACGATATTTATAAATCTAGTTCAAGGAGATTTTGGGAAAGAATATAAAACATAAGAAAAAGGAAAATAAAAGAAATAAGGAGTATTAAAAATGAAGATGAATTCACAGTAGACGAAAACGAGGTTTTAGATATATGGGGAAATCACCAAGAAAAATTTGACGGCAGGAAAAGAAACAATGACAAATTCTGAAGGCAGTGAAATTAAAATAGAGAAAATAAGTATGGCAGATTTGAAAGGACATTATCGCATATAAAAATAGGGAAAGCTGGAGGGGATGAAAATGTCTACCCAGAAATCCTAAAATGGATGGGAATTGAAGAAAAACGATGGACCTTCAATTTTCGCCAACAAGCACAGGTGAAGAAATAATACCAATGGATTAAGAAAAAAAATGTCATTCCAATATACATAAAAAAGAATACACAGTGATTGTTATAATTACTATATGCTATTTGTATGATTCAAAACATACACAAGAATTATAGAAAAACGATTGAGGAAGCAACTAATAAGCAAATTGGAAGATGAACAGGATCATTTAAGGTACACAGATCAGCAAATGACAACGTAAGCATTGTGAGAAATTTAATAGCAAAGCATCTAAGAGCAGCATTTGACAAGATGGAACAAGCAGTAATTTTGGAAGCAATGAAATTACTAGAAGTCCAAAACAAACTCTTAAATGTTATAAAAAGCATTTACCCTAATATAAAACAATAGTACAAAGAAACGGACTAAAATCTCTCTATACGACTCTTTATAGTGATAATGGATACATTCCTAAAAACATAAAAACATAAAAGATGAAGCAGAAAACACACTTATAAGATGTGGAGACGCAGTATTTACTACAGTCGATATTGAGATACCTGCCAGCACACATAGAGATATACAACAAATTGTAAACATTTAAAAGATAGACAAAATTCAGAGACTAAAAATGGAAATAAACATAAAGAAAAGCAAATAAAAAAAAATTGGGAAAAAGGCAATATTAGAAAAAAAAAGACAATATTAGTATAATAGAAAAAACACCAAAGTCAAATTGAAGTAGTGAAAATGAGCGAAAAATTGTAAGAAAGATCAAGTATGGCATAATGGTAAATGAAGAGATAAGAAAAACTGTAAAAGAAACAATTGAACTGATTCGGTCAAGTTATGAGGACTAACACCAATATACTTACAAGGAAAGTACTACAAACTGGCGAAGAAAGGAAAAGAAAGACAGACCGAAAACGACTTGGTTGACTAGCGAGAAACTGTGGAGAAAGGAAGAGATAGGTATGTTCGTTAATTAAAACTACATATTTGACTCTCTAGGGGTAATAGAACATTCGTGAAGAAGAGGAAGAAGAAGCAAACGGAGTTAGAGATAAAGAAACTCCACAATTAGCAGAGGAATAGAGGAATAAAGCAAGAAGTCTGGCAAGAGTTGGAAAAAAAATCCCTGGTGTTACTAGATCAGATACTTGGAAATCGTCCTGGATGTTCGCCTAAAATAAGACGCCTATGTGAAGCAATCCCAACAGATTGATAGCGAATTCTACGTAATGATGAAACGACGAAGTAAGCATGATCCTACTTGTAAGAATATGCTTTACGGCATTAGAACGTCATGTCTTAGTATAATTCAGATTATATTCATTTGCCAGTTGTGTAGGAAAATTGACACATGTAATGATAAACATATTCCAAGTACAGCCCACTACTTCTATTGAAAAAGTATCAATTGCAGATAAAGCATTATAAAATGTAAAGTGATTGTTTATAGGTCTAGTATTGTAAGAGTGCACAGCCCAGTTTAATAATAGTATATTACGCAATGAGCATTTAATGATAGCTATTAAGACACGAGTAAGAAAATTACAATACGAGCCGAAGGCGAGTATTGTAATGAATACGAGTGTCTTAATAGCCATTAAATGCGAGTTGCGTACACTATTTTTTCTACGACCCCATAATAAAACATTATTTTTTGAACATTCCATTTCATAAAATATAAATTTCATAAATTTTCCGTACATCTTTGCGAATTTAGCTGGTAATAAATTGTTCGTGGCTACTAAGACTTGTTCCATAATTTCTGGTGGAGTCAAATTTTACATTTTACTGTCATTATCCCTCATTTTTACCGTTTTTATTTTCAAAAAAGCACAGATTACTTACTAGTAAATTGCAGAGAACTGTCACGTTTAATTCATTTTTATATCTGTCAGATATGCAGTCGCCATACTGAATATTGTTTGAGTATTGGAATATCGTATTCCTATTGGATATAAACTTGTATCTTAATGAAAATTTTGTATTCCTATTGGACATAAACTTCTATCTTAATGAAAATCTGTATCGTAATGGACATCATTAAAGTACAGGTTCGGCATATCTATTAATACAATTAAGGTATGGGAGTAGAAAAAAAATATTAAAATTTTCATGGAGAATAGAATGCTGTTACTAATATACACACTGATCAATGGTGCCCAGAAGTTAGAAGTACATTAATATAAACAAAAGATTTTATTCTAATACTTTGCAAAAATCATGTACTGAAATTATTGTTATGTTGAAAATCTAATTCCCAGTTCTAATGAAAGTCACTGCTAACATTCTCGTTATACACAGAACAGTTGTTTTTATTAAACCAATTTCTGGCATAAACTTAACTATTTTCATAATACTGTTCATAATAGTCCTATGAGGGTCTTGGTGAATATAAATGAAACACTTGGCACCATGTAATTAGTCGATATTATTATGTTTGCTGAAGCCGCATAGGCTGGATGAGCACCACTTATTAAAAAAGCAATTTGATTCTGAAACAAAATGTTTGAAAAACATTTTAAGCACTGGTTTCGGAAAATTCTTAATTAATAAATTTATTTGCTACTAATTCTAAATGCCAAATGAATGTATAATTAAGTTCTTCTAAGTGTCTTGTGTTTTCAACTAAATCATTGTTGTATAAGTCGGATGCATCCACCCTTACAATTCTAGTTATACAGGGTGTTCGATATTCAACATTAATTATCCTAACTTAAATTGTGTTAAGTTGACTTTTTCTAAATATATGTTGTCTGAATGTAATATAGAATTATCCATATTGTCAAATCATGTCATTATATTGACACAACTGTTTATCTTTTCCGAGCAAAAAACACGTTTTCTATCTAAGGTGCCATGGTACTAGCTAAAAATGATCTTTTTGATAAAAAGTAATCGTGTAAGGCTTTAATATCTCACCTGTATGTAAGGAGCCGGTGGTAGTTGTGGTGGCGAGAGTGTCGACCGAGGACTCACTAGTCGTTGGATGTTCCTGTCGATGATGTTTCTGCTGCTGATAAAGTTGATGAAGCCCAGCCGCACGTTTCATAGATGACCCACGGCGGTCCGCCTATCTTGTTCCTCCTTATGCAGCTTCTGTTCATCGCATTCCACTATCACCGACGAGAACGTCACCTGTCCAACTACTCTTCGATGTTGTTCGTTTCGTCTTCTATATTCGCAGGCCGATATACGGACCTGCTGGGTCAGGGGCAAGAAACACAATCGTCACAATACACCCATTTCATGTATACGTATGCTTGTTTAATAATATTTACTAGCATCTAGAGATGCCTATCTGCTTTCGAACTTACTACCATCCATTATTATGACTTTTCAAATGATATTTATGTCACATGATGGTTATGTCACACTATGTTATTTGCTCTATTTTATGCAGAAAGTTCTTTTAGGACATATATTGATTATAATAATACTATCATCATTGATCTATCTATAAAATAAACTTACTTGGAGTAAAATAGTGTAGTGTAGTTAAATGATGTCAGCTTGCAAATTGCTCATTTGGATTTCTTTCAGCTATTTAGGTTAGTCAAATTCCTAGGTGTGATTAACTAATAATGCCCGCATATGCTTGTTAAAAAAAATGAGACACAAATATGTAGTCACGTGTTGATCTATAATAAATATTTTATGCATGTATTTCATCTGTAGAAAAAAAATGTAAATATAGAATGGACCATCTGCTGTACGCAAGTTTACGAAGAAAGTTTGTAGGGTTGACAAGCTGATTGATAACAATAATTAGCTTCGTATTTGTTCAGTGCGTTCAATCCAAAATATTGCTCCTGTAGACGAAACGAGGCACTTTGACTTGCCACAGATATCAACAACGCAACATTAGTCGTACAAGCCCGAGGTGAATTATGAATAAAGACCTTGGATCAATCGCTTATAAGATTTAACTTACACAACAAAATGACCACAGAAAATATCGTCTTGCTGTCAGGGCTATAGAGAAACTAGAAATTTACGTAGGTTTTGCAAAAAAAAAATGTTTTTAGATGAGAAACATCTTTATTTTAGGGGCTGTATAAACATTCAACATTGGAGTATTTGAAGCTCGGAAAAACCGCATGCGGACCTCAAGAAGCATGATTTACTGAGTTGCCCTTTTACTGACCTATGAAAATTGCAACAACATTACGATCAATAGGTATGACAGAAGCATGGTAACTAATGTTTTTGATCAGAAATTCATGAATTGGACTTAGGAAAGCAGCTTAAAGACACTACGTAACACACCAACCCACCAACTTACCACTAATTTCAATAATCATGTAATCAACGTGGAGTTGTAATTTGACTAATTAGTTGAATTCTTCACCGTAAAGATCAATGTTAGGCTGACAGTCTAGATACGATTCAAGCACATTAGCATACTACTGACTGAGCTATTCGTGGATATCAAACCATTGAAAATGTCTGATTTGACAGGATCGACTACTGCCAAGCCAACCGACACAGCTATTTGAGTGAAATTAATGAGGGCAATATTTTAGAGTGTATTATGCATTGCTGAATTTAGCTAGTTTATCCTCATATCTAATACACCTGCATTATAAATAAACAAGTAGGCTATATACAACAATACATTTTATAAATAGTGTAAGTAGGATCAATCAAAATAAATAGTAGAAGTAGGGAGTCTGTCTGTATTATCATTATTATAATGACACTTGCTATAAGAGAACAATATGGGAGTTACCAAAAGTAATGTATTTAAATAAATATAGTACTCTCGCCCCCAAGTATCGTAGTCAGCAGTCTGGAACAAACAACAATCCAACGGGAAAACAGTCCGAACCTTACATGGCGATCCTGTATGTTCTGAAGTGGAAATAAGGAACGAATCCTGCGACTGTACTCTAATAAGAAAATATGGGAAATTTGGCAAGATATAAAGTTATAATCGCTAAGCAAGGAAGAGTACTCGTTCACAGATGTGTTATTCTATATTCGCAAGCAAAATAAAATGTCCTCCATACGAAAATAAGAAGATAATTTAATGGAAGTAGGAGGATACATGAAAATAGTACAACGTCATGCCAGTTTCTGTGCCGTTCCAAAATCTGCTAGATGAGTTTACATTTACTACAAATTTAAGAAAGGACAATAGCAATAAACGTATAGATATAACATTTATAAATGAGATAAGTTTAAACCAGAATTAATAGAAATGAGGAACGTAGTTAATAAAGATATTCAGTCAAAATGTAATGTAATGTATTGTGTTAGGAATATATATAAGGACGTATTTAGATGAAATTAACAATATTTTAGAAAATAGATCAAGTACTTTAGGTAAGAATTTAAATTTGTTAAATATAATGGTTGAATATTTAGATTTAAGAGGAGCAACAGGTTTATTGCCGCTCATGGATAACCGTGAGAACCAAGAACTTATTGACACGATCGATCTGTGCAACTCTTTGCTTGATGAAAATCGGAAAAAAATTTCCTAAAAAAAACTATATTACCGGAAAAATCTAAAATTTTATTAAAAAATGCTATACTGATAACAATAGATTAATTTAAGATTAAAAAAGAACATTTCATCCCATATGCAACTTCAGCATCTCAAACAAAAGACAGTCGAAAGCATAGAAAAAGTAATGCGTTTGAATAAATAAGAAAACATTGCTTTACAAAAAACGTTAACAAAGTATTCGGACATATTCCACCTAAATTCTCGAACACTTTTCTATACCAACAATTTCAAAGAAAGCATCAGTTTAAACAAATCATAAAAACTGGTGTATAAGAAGGTCGTACCGTCTGCCGCATTCACAAAAACAATAAATAGTCAAACGTATCAACAAACTTTTATCGGACGGAATTATCGAGAAATTACAATATCAAACATTTTAGGGCGTACTTATATGGTTAAAAATCTAAAATATATACTGAACATACGCAACTCGTGTATTTAATATGACAAATCCTTCAAATCGTTCAAGAAAATTTAGATCAATGCTCGAGAATATGAGTTTGTTATCAATTATATCAAAAGTTCATAAAGCACGGTAGCAGACGTTTTATCTCAGATCGAAATAGATTCTAATAACTTCAAATATGTAAGTAACGATATATGCAATCGCGTTTGTCGTGCGCAGTTAAGACAGGAGACTAGTGAATTTATTCTAACAAAAAGCAAGGTAGCAAGTACCACTAACTAATTGTGAAACTGTTGCAAAAACCAGTTGACTCTACGTAACTTAAGAAGAGTATTATGTAAATAATTTTACAACTTAGAAAGTAACAAAATATGCATGCATGACTAAAATACTATAATATGTAATGACAATTCTGAAACCCTTTTTGTATAAGAGGGTGCAATTAGAGCGAAATCAGAAGTACGTGCATAGCTGGCTCGCCTCAAAAATATATTACGCAAGATATAACATAGAAGAAATGTGAATAATTAATGATAGTTCTCTAAATAACAATTTTTTAAAAGAGCTACTTTCAGGGAATAAAAAATCGTTTAAATAATTATCTATATTCAAAATTCATCTATAATTGGCTAGCCTCGAGTCTTCTTATTAATACGTACTCTAATTTTTGTCGTTGTCCCCTTTTTCCTTTTGCAAATTTAGTTCTAAATGTATATTTTAAATTAAACTATAATTTCAATGATTAGAATTTTATAATTGTTGTAACGTTTATGATTACAAAGTCGCTAAATTTCTAAATTCACGATTATACAGATCATCATCAGTTTTCTGTCGTAGGCATTCCAATTTATTTACTGTCTACTCCAAAATATCATATATCTAAGATGCTGTTACTATGGCCAAACCCACACGGCTATCTATTCTTAGAACTTCATTGTACATCTAAAACACATTACAAAATGTAATTCTTTTACTCCTTTTTAATGTAATATATCCCATAAGTAAGTTTATATGTTTATGTGTACATTTTTCAATTGAAAAATAACATTTGTAATCATGAATATGTTACTCTCTTGAGTTGGTTTTTATAGGTATCGAATTAACTCACGTAATCTATTTTAGCTCAGATTACGTGAGTTAATTCGATACCTATAAAAACCAACTCAAGAGAGTAACATATTCATGATTACAAATGTTATTTTTCAATTGAAAAATGTACACATAAACATATAAACTTACTTATGGGATATATTACATTAAAATAATTAATAGTACTGAAATAAAAACATATACTAAATTCAAATAACAATCATAAAAATACTAGTATACCCATCACACATACATGTGTGACTTATTTATACCAAACATTTTTACTATTCTTTAATGTAAATATAACACTATAAAAGTCAATACCGACTAGTTGAATCTAAAACCTAAATAGAAAATTGTATTACATATGCATATTAATGTCCAGTAATCAAAAAGTAACCTCAAAAAATATAATAACAGGTTATTACATAACTATCACATTACACAAAAATCACTTTGTAATATCACAAATAATGGTAGCAAGTTCAGAAGTAGACTCATATGTGTAGACACTAGTATAATATTTCGACGTTAAAGCACGTAACATAACCGAGGAAGACTATTGAAATACATAGATGCATGGAGGAAATTAAAACATTAAAGTCTATAGATTTACTACTGTTACCTACTTTGCCGATAACATGCAAGCGCGGCAAGTTCACGAGCAATTAAAATAAATAAATTAATTTAAATGGGGATGTTTAAGCGTAGAAGGAATGCTCTCAACCCCATAAATCTAAAGATCATTTAAATACTATGGTCGTTAAATGTAACCCCGAACTTAAGAGTAATGATAATTTAAATGCAATAAAGCAGTTAAGCTATATTTATTATATTTGAGTGAATATTTGTTATATTTAATGCTAAAATTATTATTGTATATTTATTTAGAATTTTGTTTCTATCAGGTTCATATTTTACCTAAGTATATAACTATCCTTATTTGGTACATAAAACGTTGTCAAATCTTTTGACATAATTAGGACATGCGATGAATAATATAATAATATGAAGAATATTTGAACATAACCACCAATGTCAATGTGAGAATCATTACTGCCATTACTATCGTTATGAAATTTACGTAATACCAACCTTGCCATATAAAATTTACCTAATACCTATCCAACATTGAAATTATGCAACATCGCGTGCGATGTCCGTAAGAGTAACACTTTGATTCCAAGGTGGAATGTACTATAGTATAGAGCAATTTACTTGAATCTCCGACGCAGAAATTGCACTAAACGCCTTTGTAATTCTCATAATCATATTTTTACTTGTAGTCAGTTCTTGTGATAAACTATGCTCTTTATTCGGTCCCATAAAGATAAAGAATGAGGAACTGTTGATTAAAATGAATTTTGACTCTTGCGAAAAGTCAACGAGACATCCATCATGTTGAAACCATATATTAGCTATATATTTCAATTGCACCGATTTTCTAATTTTTTGATTTTCATGAGCAACTCTCAAAAATTTATATTTAATAATGTTATTTTTCTAGAAACTTTTCCTATGACTATAACTTTGTTACAAAAGTTGGGAGTAACTTCCGGTTTTCATCAGTCCCATCTCTTATTTATGTCCTTCAATAATATGATATTAAAGATATATCACTGCATTTAAAATTTAAAAGAAAAGAAAATAATATGTCTAAATACAAAAAAACAGCACCCTCAGTTATATTTTTGGGAAACCACAAAAGCTTCTTACTACATACATTTCAATTCTCTATCTAATGAGTCTAGAAACATTAAAATCTGTTGAGGCTAATAGAAGTTTAACTTGTTTCTTACGCAGATGTAGCGCCCACCGTCCCTTCCCTATAGCAGCTAGATTAAAATGTGTCAAACAAAAATTGTATCAAAACGTCAGAATAAACATTTTAACAGATCTTGAATTTAATGGAAAACTGCCAAATTTTTAATTTACTCAGAGAATTGCGGCCATTCTGGAAACTTAAGTATATGAAATACTCTTGGTCGCTTTTACAATTAAGATTTTTTCCGCAAGGTTGTACGATAAATGGTTGCCGAGATATGGCCGGCGACCAAGCTTAAGATTGGGGATGCACCGGAATTCCGGCGGTACCACTAAATCCGGCCGATCCGGCCAGTTGGCCGGAACTACCGTTTCGGCCGGATCGCTTTCCGAATTTTCGGAACTTTTTGGAAATGTTTAAGTTTTAAATTTTTAATATAATTTAAATTCAAATATATGCAAAAATAAAGAAAATTATTTTAAGGTTTTTTTTAATTGGTGCCTACTTACCTATTGTTAAGTCGTTAATTAATCACAAATAATTTTTTTTTTGAACAAAATATATTTTCTTTCCAAAAATTACAAAACATAAATAGTAAATGAAAACATTATTAACAGCCAATTTCTAACAGCAAAAATAACAGTCAAATTCCCTGTCATGGATAAGTCTTATAAGATAAGTGTGCAGTTTACATGAAAAATTAGAGTGAGAAAAACTTAGTATTCATAATTTATTTTATTAAGATTATGGTGAATAAATAAGAGCTTTTCGGCATTTTCAGAGTTTAGCCTACACCTATTATCAACATATATATTACCAATTTCTGAAAATAGTCGCTCTGAATAGACACTAGTTGCTGGGCTTGATAGGAACTGCCTAACTAAGTTAATTAGATCAGGAAATTTTTCACGGTGCCTGCTCCACCACTCAACTGGATCTGCCTTTCTATCTACAATTGGCATTCCATAATACGTATCAAGTTGATGGAGTATGTCATTTTTTAAACCAGATATAGAAGATGCAGACGTTGAAGCTGTTACAACGTCATTGTAGCAGTTCCATAATGTAAAAGTGGAATTTGTTGATGAATCAGTTGTTTCATTTATTCTTGCTCGTTTCTGAATTGCAGCTAAAGGCTCATCATCCTTATCTTCGGTAGTAACACTAGTAACCCTTTCATCTTCTCGTGTTTCTGCTTCATCAGTGGTACTGCAAGTATGTTTTATTTTTCCCAAAAGAACTTTTTTAATCTCGTCACTTATTGAGTTACTTGAAAAAAAATAAGTTTTATATCGAGGATCTAAAATAGTAGATATTGTATAATAATTTTTAGATTCAACATCGGAGAATCTCTTATTTATTCCCGTAACCAGGCTTTCTTTTATAGTTCCAACCCCATATAACTGTTCTATCTTATGGGACAAAAGGTAGCGTTTTAATATTGCAATCGTTGGAATGACTTCTGAAATTATCGATTCTGTGTTGCTCATTAATTTTGTTACCTCTTCAAAAGGGCGCAATAACTCAAGAACCGATTGCAAGAGGTCCCACTGGTTATTTGTTAAATTGTTTAAACTGCTATTTTCAGTAAGGTAAATAGTTACACACCGTCTCAAATGAAGCAACCTTTCTAACATGTAGAAAGTGGAGTTCCACCGCGTTTGTACATCTTGTATAATTTTTTTCCGTTCCATATTTAGCTCTTGTTGTATTTCAATTAATTTACTGCATGCTAAAGAAGAATGATTGAAATGAGTTGCAATTCTGCGGGCAGTACTAATCATATCTGACACAGTTCTTTGAGATTTTAAACTGTCATTGATTATTAGTTGCAGTTTATGTATAAAACACCCCTCACTATTTATTTCTGCATCTTTACATCCTCTCACCATATTCGCTCCACTATCCCTCATCAATAAATGAATTTTTTGTTTGTCAATAGCCCAACCGTTTGTCAAAGTTTCAAGTTTATCGGCTATTGCAAGTCCCGTATGACTGCCTGCAAATTTATCGCAACACAAAATAACATTTCGTTTGTCCCACTTTTCTGAAATCCAGTGGCCTGTAACACTAATGAAGCTTTCATTTGTAAAAAACAGACCATTTTATATCTATGTAATTATAATTATTGATTTTTTTTACTTACTTAAATACACGACACAACACTAAAAATCTCGAACACAAAACACAAAATTCTCAGAAACTTAAAACCTGAACACCAGCAGACATAAATACAAAATGCAAAGAGGGATTTTCTGTGAGCAAATGAATAATGAAATGACCTGCAGCCCTGTGCCTTTGCTTATAATTAGCAGGCGCCTGGGATTTCCCGACTTTCGCGTCTGTGATTCCCCGACTTTCGCGTCTGGGATGCCCCAACTTTCGACCAGATATATTTTGTAATTGGTCAACAGTGAAGGGTGTGCGTGTTTCCTTGCCTATGATAGACCGGCGGCTGTGGTTCCCCGACTTCTTTTTATTTTTTTTATTATTGACAGGTGGCTGCTATTCTCCAATTGAATGAGTAGAATTGTTTTAATTTTGTTAATGCTGATTAAAAATTAATATTTAAATAAACAGTAATTTCTATCTAGGTAAAATTAATAGTAATAAACACTCTGCATACTGTAGCTAGTTTAAAAAAAAGTAAAAACAAATCAGTCTCAATATTTTCAATGTTTTACGTATAAAAATAGGCATGCACATACATTTCAAATTTAGGTCCCGATCCGGCCGGAATTCCGGCGCTCCGGTCCAGCCAGCGGCCGGAATTCCGGCCGGATCGGCAAAATACCCGATCCGGTGCATCCCTACTTAAGATGACATCCTATACAGGCTGTCCCAGAAATAAAAAGACGGAGCAGCAGAAATCGGATGCTAGATTGTGTAAACACGTACCCTCAAAATATCAAGTCTTTATTCGTGCGCAGACGGCAGAAAAAAAATAATAAAGAATTCAATCGACCTTACGCCGACCCTGGACTAAATATCCACCTTCTTCACTTTCACAATCGGTCCTTTTCAGGACCACCATATCACTTGTGTTAAAAAAAAGGAGGAGGAATAGATACTTCATAATAAATATCAAACCATTAATTACTTTAATTTTACACCTGCTAGAAAAAAATAATTACATTCTTGATATTTATTGTAATCTAGAAAAACTACGATTTATTAAACATTCTAAAATAATAATAATCAGCTGTTTCCGACAACAAACACATTAAAGAGCAACAACCTTCCTATTTTAAAAATAAAAACAATCTTTTATTGTCTGCAATAAAGTGGTCGCCCATCTGGCAAAAAATATGTTTTATATGAATGAGTACGATTTAACGTTTTTCCCCTTTTATACAAATAAAAGCGTATTTTTCTATGAATGCGTGTTGGTTTCTATTTACAAATGAGCATTCTTACGTGTACTTTATAAACATACATTCTGTGGCAGGTCCGTAATGTAATTTCTTTTTCTAAAAAACAACATAGAAAATTAACTTTTTAATTTCTTCGTTATTGCGGTATATTTGGACCCGTTTCTGTTCGGACTTTACATACCTGCTACACCGTCTTTTTATTTCTGGGACACCGCCTGTATAGCTTCCCCTATTGAAATGCTATTGCATGAAAGATAGCTCCAAATTGAATATTATAAACAAAGATATTAAATATTATTTTTTTATACATATATTTTTCATAGTATGCAAGCATTATTGACAAATTTATATTGTTTGTACAGCAAAAGGTGTATGAATATTATTATTTATGACAGTCATAAAATTACTTTTGTAGGTTATATTACTTGACAGTTAAAATTTTGCAACACCTCAAATTTTACGCCATTTTAGATTATTATATCGGTTGCTAAAGCGACTCAACCACACTTAATTTTCTTTGTATATTGCCTGGTACTGCCCCACTATTCTTTTGTACCCGTCGCGCGTCGTGGCCGTTGAAAACTCGGACACTCGATTTTGACGTAAATGTCAAGAATTTTAAATTTTGTAATGTGTAAATCAAATTTTCATCAGTCATTTTGATGACAATCGGCCTAATTCTATAAGAAAGATATTGTGAAAATAATTTTCTTAATAACGTTACTAAAAGTAAAATTTTAATCACCATCATAACTATTTCAAAATATGCTATTCTATAATGTTAGGAGATAACAACGGTTATTAATTGTTGACTTTGTAATAACCGTTACTATTATTAGATCAAATGTATTAATTGAAGTTTCTCTTTAAAACAAATTTGTTACTGATATCATGATAATTCAGCTTTTATTTATTATCCTGATTTCATTTTAAAATTAAGTTTCTTTGTTGGCGAGTATTATTTCTCGCTCGCCATCAAGCAGTTGGTTTTGAAAATAATAAGAGGAACTAGAGTGACACAGGACCGGGAAAATGCTTCAGTTGATTTTCTATTCAGTGAAGAAAATAGATCGTTATTAACCTTAAACAACACCCATTAAAACAAGCTATGGGATAAAGTGGACTTGAATTAAATAATTTGCAATGCCCGAAAAGACAAGAGAGGAATAGAAGCGCTTTTTGATGATATGGAAGTATCGGACCTGATAAAAGGCCCAGAACTATCAACGAGACCAACAGGCCACTGGGTAGAGCAAAATACACCCTTTAAAAAGAAAATTTTATCTTGCTCTGCAAACCAGGTCTCCACAGCTACTATCACCTAATCGTTGGAAAAAAATGTACGACCTTTTAAACTTTTTTTCAGTTGAGGATAGAATGATATGACGGAGTCAGATCTGGTGGTGTGTGCAGCTGCATTGTTCTGCAAAAACCAAACACCTTTGGACAACTTTCCGCGTAACATCGAATAGTAATTCCCAGTCATTGTTCTACCTTTATCCAGATAATCAATCATGATTACTCTATGGCTCTCCCAAAAAAACGGAAGCAAGAACTTTTCCAGCAGATTTTTGAACACGAAATTTCTTAGGTCTTGGAGAACCAGGGTGTCTCCATTTCATCGATTGCTGCTTTGTTTCTGAGTCGTAGAAATGTACCTAAGTTTCATCCAAGTAACAATATGGCTTAAGAAGTCTGCATATTTTTCAAACCGAGCACAGATCGAACGCGATGCTTCCACCCTTGCAGGCATCTGGTCAACAGATAGGGATCCATCCTGCAGAAATTTTTCTCATGTCCAAATCGACGTGAACTATATGATGGACGCGTTCATATGAAATATTCAGTGCCTCAGATATCCGTTTTAGCCCAATTCGACGGTCTGATAGAATCATGTCATGAACTGCATTAACATTTTCAACGACGAACACAGAAACTGACCTATCCGCTCGGTGTTCATCATCAACGGAAAATTTACCACTTTTGAAGGTTGCAATTCAATTTTTCACGGTCGCATACGATGGACATTGATTGCCAAGGGTATTAAGGATATATTTTCGTAAACCTGCTTACCTCTTCAAATACAGGTACTTGATGATGGCTCGATACTCCAATTTTTCGATTTTCACCATTTCGGTCATCATCCTTTTTTTCAAATTTTAATGCGCAACTTTGGTTTGCAACTTCTAATAAGTTATGTTTCGGTGCTATGGTATTGCAATATTTACTTTATCCACGGACCCGGTCACTGCTAACTAGCTAAATCATCCTCACATGTACTCTGTATATTAGCTTATTTATTACATCATAGATAAAAGAGATAGGTACGCACTGGGCAGTTATAAATTAGCCCCTTTAAACAAGGAAATTTGTTAATATTAAAGCAGAATTATCTCTTGCGACTTTAAACTAGGTCCCCCCGTTTAGCGACAAAATCAAACCGATCACGTTTCCGGTTGGCATGCGTAATACACACACACACACACACAAATGAAGAGCAGTCCAACAGTGTTCGTTCCTAGCTACGGATAATCTCATCGCTCCATTCGATAAATTCAATTCCCATTATCTTGGTCCGATATCGTCGCCTTTATTTATTGAAAATTATTACCGATCGTAAGTAAAGCTCCGATCGCAGGGCGAGGAGGGTTGTCTGGGAAAACGGTCCCCGGATAAGATCTGTCGGCCTTTAAATCGCGGGATTAATTAAAATTCACTTACTACAGTTTCCAGATAAGCGATCTGAAACTGTGATCGTTCGTTAGGTATATGTATATAGAGTGGACGTTGGGAAAAAAGAAGCAGTGGAAAGTGGAAGAGCGGTTAATGTAGCTACACCGCCCATGGAACTAGTAAATTATCTATACATTTGCAAGGGTAATCCGTTAAAAAGAAACGCAATAAATCCTCGTTAAAGATAAAGTACGGAGCAGAACTGAATCCATTTGGATAAGTTGTATTTCTCGAAGGAAGTATTTAGTATTGGCGCAGCAACTGGGGAATTCGCGAAGGAATGCAATAATTAACGCGGACTTCTTTATGTAGATTAAAGCTCCGCCCATGCACTTTTAAAGTGAATAATGCAAGAGTGAAAAATTAAAACACTATAAATATTTCTCCGTCGGATTTTCTGTATGCATCTGGAGTGCTTTCTGCATTAATAAGATTTTTTCTGTGTTAACTTTCAAAGATACTTTCACGAGAACTTGGACTCAAATTTAATTTGGTGAGTCTGAAAATTCAATTTGTGCACGAGAAATAATTTTGTAGAATTTTAATAAAGTTTTCGATTTAGGTATTTCAATAAAATATGATGTACAATATCAACGACGTGCATTTCGTATGTGCATAAGATCCGAAAGGTACTTTTTATAAGAATATTCATTAAATACATATCTACAGGGTGTTCGTCGGGGTATCCGAGATACTTCGTTTATAAATTCAATAACTTATTTTAAGCAAAAATGATTATATTCACTTTTTCCGAATTCCTAACTGTTCTTGAAATATCGGGGTTTGAAGTTGAAGTAAATTACTAGAGGTTTCGGAAAAATGTGGTTGATTTTAAAGAAAGCGTAATGACAGTGCAATTATTAAAGCTGCTCTATTCATATATATTTTTCGGTTCTTGAAATATCGAATTTTGAAGTTGGCAGGTCGTTAGGATAGGTCTTACAAACACTTTTAAGTCAGTTCGTTAATTGTCATCATTGACAGTTTAACGAACTGACTTAAAAGTGTTTCTATTGTGTCATTTGTGTTAAAAATTTTTTTCGTGTAATGATATTGCAACGGTAGTGTCACGGCGTCAGTTAGGGAATATCAACGACGATACCCAAACTTCTCTTCTAGACAAGCAAACGTTCGGTAGAAAGTTTATAACTCTACAATTAACAGGTACGTTCATTAAACCGACTTGTGAAAGGGAACTTATGCGAAGAAAAGCCTGCAGAAGTGATTGAGCTTGTTAAAAAATGATCCTGGTGTTAGTACGAGAAGAATTTCTGGACTTACTGGATAAACTAGGACGGTTGTCCAAGACACTTAGCAAGAAAACGGACTGCATCCCAGTAGTAATACAATGCGGATTCTAGCGCAAAATCCCATGTTATTTCTTATGGAGATTCATTTTGCAATTCAAGATCATTTGAATTTTATACAGGGTGTAATCACTTTCGTGCACGAGGCAAGTTAAGTGCTGTTAGTAGCACTTCAGAAACTGTTCAGAGGCTGTTCAAAGCTGTTAGTAGCACTTCAGAAACTGTTCAGAGGCTGTTCAAAAGCTGTTTATAGTACTTCACAAACAGCTTTTGAACAGCCGCTTCTGAAGTGCTACAAACAGCTTTTGAACAGTCTCTGAACAGTTTCTGAAGTGCTACTAACAGCACTTGACTTGTCTCGTGCACGAAAGTGATTACACCCTGTATAAATTTCAAATGATCTTGTATTGCAAAATGAACCTCCATAAGAAATAACATGGGATTTTGCGCTAGAATCCGCATTGTATTACTACTCATCCCTATCATTACCAAAACAAGTACAAGAACTTCTCCCCACGGATCTTTTTCAAAGAGTTCGTCTATGTGAATGAATGACCAATCATCTGGATACTCTTTCAAGGACCCTTTTTTGTGACGAAGCTACATTTACAAGAGATGTAATAGAAAATTTCTACAACGAACATGTGTGGCCAATCGAAAACCCTCGTCCTGTTCGAGAAATCCATTTCCAGAGAAGATTCTCCGTAAATGTTTGGGCAGGAATAATTAATAATCAAGTTATCGGACCACATAGCTTCTATGGAAATTTGAACATCAAAATGTACCGGGCTCTCCCTGAAAACGATCTACCTCTACTTCTTGAGATCATTCCTCTTCGAATCAGAAGGACGATGTTGTTTTTACATGATGGTACTCCGGCCCATTATGGAGGAGGTTCTTCAATGAACAGTATCCAAATCTATAGATAGGTCGTGGTGATCCCATTGCTTGGTACCGCGACCTCCGGATCTCAATCCACTAGAATTTTTCATATGGGGACATGTGATGACACTTACTTATTCAACGGGAAAGCCTAATATTAGGGACCAGCTCATGCAGAAGATTCATGCAGGGTTATATGAGATGAAGAACAATATAGGGAATTACAACTGGGAATGAGAGTTCCCACAGAGTTATGCATTTCACAAGGAAGTGGTGTCATTGAGCATCTTTAGTAATTGCACTTTACGGTTTCCTTAAAATAAACCACAGTTTTTCCTAAACCCTCTAGTAAGTTACTTCAGCTTCAAACCCCGACATGTCAAGAACCGTTAGGAATTCAAAATCAGTTTTTCTTACGAAGTATTTCGGATACCGCGGCGGCCACCTTGTATATTGCAATTTTATCATTTCAAAAGGAATGGATTTGCATATATATTTTTTTTGAAACACACTAAAACTAAATATCTAATTATTTGACAATTATTTGTCTAATTTATTTTATAACCACAAGCAGTTAAAAAAGAAATAAAATTTAACTACTTAAAATGAGGTGTAAATGTTAATATTATATGATCACTTTTATTTCTTTTCCTTTTCCTCTGGCAAAGATTGTGAATAAATCTCTAGAGATTTGAATTTTCCTCCAGTCTAATATAAACCGACTGCAATTTATATACCGGATGTCCCGAAGAACCAGCACAGTCCTCTATCTGTCTCTAATAATGCAGAAGCAAACAAAGTTAATGCAAAAATTGTAAATCGTCATGAGTTGCTTAAGATTTTCATTTAAAAAGAATGTTCCAAAAGCGAAAAACCAACTCAACCCAAGCCGAATAAAATTTATATACCGGATATCCCAGCAAACTGATAAAGTAAGCACATTGCCGATAGTTAATAATGGAGATAGCCAAAAAAATTAATACAAACATTTATTAATTTATACAGAGTGTTCGAGAAACGACAAACCAAACCTATATTTTTTAAATCACAGGCTATGCATTTTACTGACTTTAAAACTTGATTAAATTAACATTGATTTATATATTATATTAACTTACTTTCAACTGTTTCTGAGATATGGTGGTTTTCGTCCGAAAATTTTTAATCTTTTAAAAAATTCCCTAAAATAACGAGCAAGAATGATGTTATCTGTTCAAGTAGTGAAAACATCATTCGACTAGGTAAACTTAATATTTGTTCGACGTGTAAACGCAAGCTGTTTAGAATCACATGATATTCGATGAACTTTGTAATTCTAAAAAAATAAATGGAGTCATATATACGTGTCAGCGAAAAGTACTAAAAAATTACTATTTAAAAATACCGACTTTCTTGTTTTTGTCGACATAAAAGTTATAGAATATCTATGGATAAACGCAATCACAACATAATGATTTCACAATATGAGCTCCCATGATTTGCATTACACATAGTTTAATTAGAATTAGTTGAAAAAGTTGCTTGTGCTATTTTGCTTTTACCTATATAAACCATTTTCACTAAAATTCAAAAACTGAAGTGACAAGCTTAATAATTTATATATAGTTTGAAAATATCGCAGTTACAGTGTGTACAAATTTGTTAAAACGCTAAACTTACGTTTATACTAAAAAAGCAAAATCGTCATTATAATTATTCAAATTTACTTAGTTATCTTGAGAAATCATTATAAGTTACTGCGTATTCAAGCAGCAAAGCCCAACAGTTATTAAAAGTAATTACCTAACAAATTTAAAAATGAGGTCTGAGTCGTGTCACTTTTTTATAAGTATTCGTTTCAAATTTTTTAATTAAAATTTTTACAAATTCAGTTTCAAATAGTTTTATCTTATTAAAAAACCTGTCAGTATAAGTGTTAATTTTAATTTTTTTTTGTTAGACAAAAATTACTCCAAATCCGACTCCATATAACTTTTGATCTCGCGGTATAATTTGCGAGATATTTGCAAAAAGCTGCTTTTTGATAACAGTAAAAATATTACTTCCGGTCCGAATTTTGAAATTTAAATCGAAATTTGATGAATCGAGCTCTAAATTCTTTCATTTTCTTAATATATCTACTGTTTGACTGCTATCGTGGTCAGAGAGCGAGAGAGAGAGAATGAAAGAAATTTTTCAAAAACCAATTTTTCGGTATCGGGGGATTCAAAACGAGAACATCTGCAATAATCTCCTAAAAAACGTAAAAAAAACAATAATACCAGAGTCAGTATTAACTAATTTTGATAATTACATTTAATAACACTTTTTATTTTCTACCTTAACCTAAATTCGTGTTTCATTTTTCGTTTTGCATATTTTTAGCTAATTATTATTAGAGAGGTTTTTTCCTGCGGCTCTTTTACCACAAGGAAAAACAGAAGTAATGATGTATTTGACAAAGAATGCATATTCATTTAAAAACATTGTAGTAATATATATGATATGATTTTCTTTCACCATCCAATATTTTTTTCAAGCGCCATTATTACTCATCATCAGCACTAATTAATCTCTTAACTACTGCAGCAAAACTATAATATGTCAACTCTCTTATCTAATAATGCCCTGATGTATTGCAGGAGCTTATTTTTCACTAGCAATAAACGACATCATAAATACGATCATTAGCGAGACACAAGCGTCCGATGCAGGCAAATAAATTCAGAAACTACGATCCGAAGTGTGCAGATTAGTCGGCCGAGGTTCCCGCTTGTCCGTGGCCAATCAGATAAGTGGCAGAGCAATCGGGCGAGAAGCAATGTCAATAAAACGCCGTGGACAATTTATTGTGAGAGCTTCCTTGCGATAGGAAACCGTTAGGGATCTCTAACCTGAACAAGTGGTTGAACTAGTTTCGGTAAACAACTAGTAACGGCACTAGCCCCGCGTTTACAATGAATTCGGAAACTGTAGCCGTCATGTTTGTTTGTCTGTCAGATTGGGGTTATATTGCAACTTATTGACAGAAATAGATTAATAAAAAAAAGTCCAAAATATCCGTTAACTGGAGGGATCAATTGTATATTTTGATTGTAAAGCAAATTCTGTAAAACATGCTTATAAAGAACATAAATAAAACATTTGCTGTTGCTGTGTTAGACGTATCGGCAAATTTAAAATAAAAGTCATTTTCAATATTTACATGCTCATGTAACCTCGAAAATGTGGATAGGTAGATTTTAAAATACGGCTTTTATTCTCGTGCAGCTTTACGCCCGTTGACAGTTTACCTGTTCAATATAGGCTTTACAGATCTCGTATCTTCGCTCGGACCCCTTGTTGATCCTTCTTTTTGAGACCTTTGAATGGTACAGATAAACGTCCTTGTCAAATCACTTTTTTATTAAAGGAATATGTACTTAATTTAATCCGATTTAGTTTTGTATCATATCCTAATTCTTAGTGTTATGGTGGGTTAATTTTGCCAATTTCGAATATATTAGTTATTATATATTTTTTAACGACTCACATCGAATGAAAGTATAGTTTATTTACTTCGAGTTAATTTTGGCGAAATATTTCATGATTCTCTTATTTTGGGAGTCCTATACATATATATATATACATACGTAATTCGATAGTAATTGATAACAGAATAACAATTTGAAAGCAAGCTGTCATCTAAAAAGTTTCATTGACTAACAAGATATAATGCAAATGAGAAATGTATAAAGCATATAACAGCCGCTACTATCTATGCAGTTTTATTAAAATGCCTTGACCTATCATAGACATGCATTTAATTACATTACACAAATAATATCGGCGCAAATTGTATAATTAAAAGAGTAATGTAAAAATTAGGAGTTGAACTGTCGTATACCATTCATGTGAGTTAATCAGAAGGTCTAGGTTTACCTTAGATGAACATCTAATCCCATCACACAAGTAATACTGACTACGTGTCAAAGTTATACAGTTTTATTTTTTTAAATCCTGACATAGGCTAACTCTTTTATTTGAAAAGATAGACCTATGGTTCCTGAAGCAAAGTTTTAGATATTAGTCCAAAATAAGAAAAATGCGTCGAAAAAATAAACGCGTTGTTGCCAGATTGGGCGCTATTTCAGAGAAACGTATTTTCTTACTTAAATGGCAACACTGCATGTTTTTAACAATTTCTAATACATCTTGAGATTCAAGACAAAACAAACAGAGTGCAAGTTTTTGATTAGAGTGGCGGTTTACGAAGTAATAGTGCCTAAACTTAATTTATTTTCCAACATTAAAAGAATAGTAATAACAACAAAAATGAATTACCTAATGCTTATTTTTTAAAAAAATGTTCAACAAAATTGCTAGTAACATTATGTAACATTTGAGGGGTTATGTTTTGAATTTACCGTTGTGTGGCTAGTTTTAATTCATCAATTGACACAGGAGCGTTAACATAAACTTCATTGTTCAGATGTCCCTAGAAAAAAAAAGTCTAAAGGAGTAAGATCGGGACATCTGGGCGGCCGCTCTACTGGTCTTCTTCATCCAATCCAACGCTCAGGTAGCAGCTCTAACTTCTAAACTGAAATGGGGTGGTGCACCATCTGTCGTTTAGAGGAAGCTCGTCAATAAAGTTTTCTAATTGATTTCGTAACAATGTCAAGTACCGTGCACCCGTTAAATTCCTTTCTACGAAAACAGAACTTATCACTCTGTTGTTAAATATGCTACACCAAACATTCACTTTAGGATTGATCTGCCCCGCCTATCTTCAGCCCAACAAAGATTATTATCAGACTAATATCTGTAATTTTGCCAGTTTACAAAATCGTTTAAATAAAAGGAAGCCTCATCGCTAAATAAGATATAATTTTGAAAATGTTGTTGTAGCCGCTTTTTCTCCAAAACCAGTCGCAAAATTCCAGTCGCCAATCACAATCATCGTCATGATGTTGCTGTATACTCATCATTTTATAGGGATGGAATTTATTTGAATTAAAGGTTGTCCAAACTGTAGTCTGAGAGCAGCCCACTGCTTGCGCAATCTTATTTGTTGATCGATTTGGGTTTTCAACACTTTCCAAAAGAATTGTTTCTTGTACCGCAATATATTTACTTCTTTGGCGAATCCTTGGACGCACACTTCCTGTAGCTTTCAACTTAACGAAATGTTGTTGTTATGGACTTAACATCTTTTATTTTATTTTATATTATTGTTTCTTGCTTTATATATGAATGTTTTTCTTTGTTTTTATGTGTTATTATATTTTTGTAATGTATGTTTTCTTTTTTAACTTTTAATTATATTGTCATTTAATGTATTTTTTACTTACAAATATTGTGAGCATACTGATGCGGAGCGACCTTCGGGCGTATACAGTCTCAGCGGCCGAGTCTATTGTCTGCCGGCCCGAGTGCACGACCGTACACCGAAGGCGATGCAAGACCTCCTATGTATGCGTACCGTATGCAATGTCTGCCATCTGCACATACATAGGGGACATATACCTTCTCGAGCGATTCACATGTATATATGCTGTATATCTTATGTTCGATGCAGAGCGGCCCCGAAATTTCGGCACACACCGAAAATAAATAAATGTGTATTTGAACTGAAATTTAGTTATATTTTGCGGTACGTTCAAAATAGGAAGTTTCCTTAAGAGTTGTCTTAAAAATTCTGGACTAGGACGAAGTTTGCTGGGATATCTAACATGGAATTCAGTGTATGCTTTTCGCAAACTTAAACCACCACATGCAAAAAGAATTATTTCAATTTTCTCTTGAGGTGTAATACAATCCACTTTAACTCAAGATTATACAGAACTTATTGTCATGTTATGACAGCAGAGACAAACACAGCCTTCTTGTTATTCCTTTAATATTGGAAAATGTATTAAAGTTTTAGGCACTATTAGCTCGTAAACCGCCACTCTAATCAAAAACTTGCATCCCCTTTTGTTTTGTCTAGAATCTCAAGATGTATTAGAAATTGTTAAAAAAATGCGGTGTTGCCATTTAAGAAAATATGTTTTTCTGAAATAACGCCCAATCTGGCAACAACGCGTTTAGTTTTTCCGCACATTTTTCTTATTTGTAATGCATTTTTATGCTATACTCGTAATTTTTATGATTACACTTTTAAATACATGATTCGAATTAAATGGATGTGTGATGTTGATTACAGTTGATAGATTAAATTTTAATTAATATAATATGTATATACAAAAAGAGGTATTCATTTCTCATTAAATAAATAAAACAAAATCATTTTAATACTTTTTTTGTTCCAATGCAACGTATTTCATCATTTAACAATGAAATGAAAATTTTCACATAGCATTTAGCAATGATTAATAAAAATTTCCTTGTGTGTATACGGTAAAACTACTGATGATGACACATAGTTATCGAAATACGTATTTAGCTGTCATAAATTACTGTGGTAACGGTGTTTTTGTGTATTTTGTTTAAAGAGGGAAAGGATTAAAAATACAACCATTAGAGAATATTTAAGAGGAAAAAATAAATAAAGATGATTGCGTTAATATGGAAATGTGAGAAAGATGATACAGAATAGAATTATCAAACAGGTCTTCAAAGCTAAACCTGGAAAAATAATATGAAGAACCAGGAAACATAAATGGATGAGGTAACGGAAACAGCACTAAAAAGAAACGTGAAATAGAAAATTGCAAATCTGAAGGAGCTCACCCAAGATCGAAGAAAATGCAGGCAATTTTGCAGAAGGACTTCAACTCAACTCCCGCCTTGTCTTACATCTTTAGACAGGCCGTAGTAAATTATTATTATTATTAGTAAGATTACAGAGACATTAATTGATAAAAGACAGGTGGCAGGAGTTTTCTTAGATCTGTCTAAAGCTTTCAATAGTGTGAATTACGATATCTTTCTAAAAAAGTTTCTGGGTTTCAGTGGAATAGTTCATAAATTAATTAAATCCTATTTAACAAATCGCGTTCAATGTGCAGCAGCAAAAGTGAAAGGCAAGGAACTGCGATCTGACTGGTTACAGGTCAAACATGGAATACCCCAGGAATCCATCTTGGAGCCATTTCTATTTCTCTTATATACTAATGACCTACCAGAAGTTAGCAAGAACTTTACTAACATGTTTGCTGATGATACCTCAATTATCATTGTAGATGAGAACAGTATGCTACTAAAAGATAATATAGTGAACATAGTGAATACAATAAACGACTGGTTTGATAAAAGAGGATTAAAATTAAACGTTGATAAAACAAATATGATAAGGTTTACCTTACAAAAAACTGAAGCAATGGAAATTATGTACAACAACACAGATTTAAAATCAACCGAACACACCCCATTTCTAGGACTAGAACTGGATAGTCTATTAAACTGGAAAGAGCATATTAATTTGCTCACCAAAAAGATCTCCGGAATAGTCTACGCGCTGCGAACAATCGCATCCCAAGTTCATATCAAAGCGGCTCTTAGTGCATACCAGGCCTACATAGTATCTAGATTAAGTTACGGGATAATCTTCTGGGAAAACGCGGTAGAAGCAAACAGGGTATTCATACTTGAAAAGTCCTGTTTACGAAGCATATTCAACCTCAAAAGAAGGGAAACGTGCAGTGAAGTGTTCAAGAAATATAAGCTACTCACTATGCCTGGAATCTACATCTACGAATGGGTGTGCTTCGCCAAAAAGCACTATAAAGACCTTTTGTCCCAACACGAGACGAATCATAATTATGACACACGTGAAAATACAAAACAAAGCTTGCGAATACCACAGACAACATCAGCCAAAATACACAAAGGTGCAGTTACACAGATTTTAAAAACTTACAATTACATTCCGACGGAATACAAAAATATGACAATAAAAGCATTTAAAACAAAAATTAAAAAGATCTTAGTAGAAAACTATTTATATAACATTAATGATTTTTTTGATATAGATTTTAAGCAGGATATGATTATAAGGTAAAATTTATGTATCATATTAGATGTATTTCTGACGTATTTCATGCCTATTGGGCAGTATGAAATAAAGGCACTATTATTATTATTATTATAAAAAGTAAAATACCTTCCTTCAATGTTACTTTTCTTTATAACAAAGTATTAATTTAATGCATAAATTACATAATATTAAAACAAAATGTTAACTTTTAATTAACAGCTTTTACTTATTAAATTAAGAAATGTTTAATTATGCCGCAATTTCATATTTATATATTTTATTAAATTTAATAACAATCATAAGCAGTTACAGATTCATGTATAGCCTTTCATCCGTAAAAAAAAAACTACATCGAATTTACAACGAATAAAAATTAATGTATCTATAAGAAACATAATAACAGTAATAAAAGCATGCAGTGGCATTAACAAAAGCATCGCGCTCTCGACATTGAAAAGTACAAGCGCAAAATATGTTATTTACATATTTAATGAATAACAAAACATTAGTTGAGTATAGTACTCATTAAAAAAGGATATAAGCTAATAAATATGTATGTATGTAAATATTCATTTAATTTATTTATAGTTCAGAGCGAACGAACATGCTAGTTGAACGTGATGCTAGTATAAATTTACCTTTATTTTCCAATTCATTTTCTTTTCTTATTGGTCCCTGTCCGGAAGTCTTCTTTAGTGCCCATAAAACTGGGCCCTCAGTAACTGCAACAAAGAGAAAAATAATTGAATTAGAAATTTTTATTATTAAATGAGACGTGGGAGATGGAAGGGTAATTTCCACGGGAAGTAATGTAAGGAGTTGAAAGTCTTAACGAAGTGTTAAATAAATAAAGACGGTGAAACCCCAGACGGTTGCAATTTTAATTTTATAATCATAGTACAGAAAGTAATAGAACAAAGTTTTCGAAGTTTAATTGAATTATGAATATTCGAAGTATAAAAGATTAGTTTTTCAACACTGTTTGTGCAAAACTTTCCGTTTTGGACCTTGAGAAATAAGTAGCTACAATATAATTACGGATATATGAAATAAAAATTATTATTTACTAAACTGATTTATAAAATTTCAAAATTATATGTTGTAGCGTGCATATTACATCTTCGCTAAAATTAATGAATTAACTCTGTTAATTACATGTTTTCCGACATTTCATACTGTAATACTAGATTAACTTTTCCATTTCGCAACGCTTTTGATAAAGCTGTATTCAAATTGTCGCCAAGATATGCATTTTTTAATATGAAAAACGGTCTCTGAAGCTTGAATAACAAAAACACCTGCACACATAGTCACGATTCAAGTCAAGTAAATGTTCCAGAATAGCTTCACCATCCTTTATGATTTTGACGTAACTGTTAGCATTTCCAGAAATTTTCCGATTTCCACGATATTTTATGTTTTATTTTGATCTTAGCGAAAGAAAAGAAAAATAAGTAAAAAATGAAATTTGTTAAGACTTAACTTTATGACATTGTCATTTCATTCGTCTGCAACGTATGTAGAATACGAGGTATTACTAATGTAGTAGGTCATCATACATCATACATACATATTGCTATGATAGTATATATAGGCGCCAATATTTATAAATATTGATTGCCACACGTTGGGCATCGCCAATATATTTATGCTATGATCGCATATATTTGTGGGTATAGTCATTTGTATATGCTGTGCTCTAAAATTTATTCTTTTTACACCAAAAACTTATAATTGGTTTTGTATTTAATTTATATTGTTGAAGCATGTACCTAATAACTATTGTGGGTTCTGGCAATGTATGTGGTTACTTCTCCTTCACTGGTGGCCTTTCTCTTACTTATAATAGGGACGAGGTAATAGTTTTGTTTAAAGAAGAAAACGGAATGTCTATATAACATGATCATACACCTTTTATTTAGTAATTTGTAAATTCAAAATATCTTTATACACCTTAATGCTCTAAACAAATACATAATTGAAAATGCTCATATCATTTATACCAGATGCCGGTGGTAATGTATGTAAATCTTTTATTTATTTATTCATGATGCTAAACAAAAATAAATATTTATCCTGTAAATAAATAAATGTAAACTTTTTATTGTACATTGATAGTGATATTTATCGATGTAATTATTTTTATATTGGCTTCGATTAATTGCTTTAGATAACCATTTGCACGTGTTATTTCTAGCTTTTAATCTTTGCCTTGTAAAACTTTTAATTAATTATTAACATGACTTGAAAAAGATTAATGATGCCTAGACAAAGCCATGAAGGAAATGCTCATTCGCACGTAGCATCTCTTCAACTGCCCAACACCATTAGTCCTATATTTGTTGTAATTCCAACTTTATGAATTAAAAGAAAACCTTACAGGATAATATTTGCTTATCTATATTGTTCAACATTACATTGAGTAATCATTTGCACGTAAAACCAATATCTGTTTAACAATTTAGATAACTCCTTTTCAAAAAAAAAAACTTACTTGCTATCTTTAAACATTTCATCAAAATGTTCATTTTGAATGTCCATATTGAACGTTTCAAATGAATTTAAATAAATTAATAAAAGAAAATTATTATGAATAAACGTGATAAAGAAATAATGAAAACTACTATTCTACAATGTAACAATTATTTTTTAAAGCGTCTTATTCTTTCGAAGTCGTAATAAGAAGTCTCCTCTTGTCGAATCTTGTTTCGAATTTATACCGGCAAAAAAACTCTACGTTGACTATTGCGCCCTCTAGTCCATATTTTAGGTTGGCATTGGAATATATCCTCCAGTGAAATCGCTGCCCACATGTTGTCGTCTTGATACACACACACATACACATATTGTTCTGACAGTTCTTTATTGGCTAAAACGTCAACATATCGGAAATTGTTTTCTTATTCAAAAGTCTTTTCACTGCCTCGTACTGCCTTTCCGACGGTAGGTTTATTCTTGTTATTAATACCATCCTTCCTTGTATTCATCAATGAACCTATTGCCTTGTTCATTGTTCAATACATATTTTTTCTTCCCATTTATTAATGTTATCTTCACTTTTCTTGTAGCTGGATTGTGATTCGGTAGGATCCGAAACACGTTGAAAAGAACGCATATTTTTCTTCCAACACTGCCTGCACCTGGAAAATACGTTTGTTTCTCCATTGCATCTCTGTTCTTCGGTAATATGTCTATCTGCAATAAACTTAACACAAGTTTTATATTTTGTTATCTTTTGTAGGTCATGAAACTGTACACGTCTGTTTCCAGTCTCTGAAGCATTGTGTTACAAACAAATCATAAACACATACACTTTTTATTTATGCTATCAGCTACCTTTTTATACCAAATGTTATTGCTGATCGGGTTTACTTTTTATATATTTTTATATCCTTTTCTAGTCTCTAGTTATAAGCTAAGGTAATTTTTATCTTTTAATATAATTTAGTTTTTAAACTCTTTCATAAAGTTTTATTACTTTATGCATGTAAATCATAATAATTTATTCAGCCATATTTATGTTTTTTTGCATATCGTATTTGATCTTTTTCATACAATTCTATTGCTTTTACATGACTAATTCTCTTGACTGTTCCGTCCATTAACATAACCCTTTCTCGATTATTTGCCTTCATTACCCTTTTTGACTTAAACAGCGGTCCATTATTTAGAATGTTTAAAGCAATCTTTACGCATTGTATAAAATTAGGTTCTTTTTACTTTCTTATACGTAGTATAAGGAAGTATTGTGATGATGAAAATTTTCGCCCTCGAGATTTTTGCAGATGTCCACGTTTTGAAGTCCCCTGACACCGAAAAAGTGGTTTTTAAAAAATGTCTGTGTTTCTGTGTGTGTGTGTGTGTATGTGTGTCTGTGTGTCTGTGTGTGTGTGTGTGACCACGATAGCGGTCAAACCGCTGTAGGTATCAATTCCAAATTTTGTATTTATGTGTATAATCTCCCTCTTGAGATCTGATTAGTTTTTCAGTAAAATCGGTAGACCGGAAGTAGCAGTTTACTTCAGCGAAAAAATCGAATTTTGCCAATATTTCGTCAACTACTAAATTTAAACAAATTTATAAAGAATTCATATATACTTACAATTAAAATTGAGAATAACTTTATTTAAAAAGTTTTTCGAAATTCCTACCGGAAGTAGGTCTTTTACTCTTATCGAAAATCAGTTTTTTGCGAATATTTCGCAAATCATGCTTTTTAGACAAGTACGTTACGGGTATAAAAGCATTTAGAACATAATTTTCAATATCTTTTGTATAAAAAAAATTTCAAAATTCAGACCGGAAGTGCCACTTTTACTCTTATCGAATAGCGATTTTTTGCAAATATGTCGTAAGTTATGCATTCTATATATATTTATCTAGAGTACAAAAGTATTTAAAACTGGATTTGCAATATTTTTTGTATATATGAAATTTTAAAATTCGGACCGGAAGTAGCACTTTTAGCGAGGAGCACTTTTTTGATAATATCTTGCAAAGTATGCATTCTATAGAGATTTATTAAGAGAATAGAAGTACTTAGAATAGGATTTTGAATAATTTTTGTAAAAAAAATTCTTAAAATTCTATAATTTGAAACACTTATACGTATAAGAAAGTCGTGTGGTGGCCACACCTCATTTTTTATGATATGTAAACCATACATCTTGTGTATCCTTTCTACAAAAGAAATATATTGCTTATATTTATTTTGTCTTTTATTTCATATTTATTTAATAAATTTTATTTTACATTTTCTCACTATTCACTTGAATAATAATGACTTTTAAATTATTTGCTTGTATATTGACCATGTGTATGCAACTTTATATACATTCATGTAATTTGTTGCATATTTAAACTCTTTCATATCCAAGTACGATTTTTGTCATTTTTTATTTCATTTCAAAACTTAAACTAATTCTGAAAGCTATTCTTATTTTATAAACTTGCGAGATATCACGGCAATATGTACATAAACAATCAAAGAAAATTACTTATTGTATATATTGTATACAAACAATCCTTCACTGAAATAGGTTAAGATAATATAGGTAATATAAAAGGGAAACCTTATGAGCATTAGGAAGTATTAAACATTATAAAGCATTAAGCGTTAAGCATTAAGATAGAATTAAAAAATGAGGTGTGGCCACCACACGACTTTCTTATACGTATGAGCGTTTCAAACTATACAATTTTAAGAATTTTTTATACAAAACTTATTCAAAATCCTATTCTAAGTACTTTCATTCTCTTAATAAATCGCTATAGAATGCATACTTTGCAAGATATTCGAAAAAAAGTGCTACTCGCTAAGAGTAAAAGTGCCACTTCCGGTCCGAATTTTGAAATTTCATGTACACAAAAAATATTGCAAATTCAACTCTAAATACTTTTGTACTCTTAATAAATATATATAGAATGCATAATTTACGACATATCTGCAAAAAATCGATATTCGGTAAGAGTAAAAGTGGTACTTCCGGTCCGAATTTTGAAATATTTTTTATACAAAAGATATTTAAAATTATAATTTAAATACTTTTATACTCGTAATGTACCTGCCTAGAAAGCATGACTTGCGAGATATTCCCAAAAAACTGATTTTCCATAAGAGTAAAAGACGTACTTCCGGTTGGAATTTCGAAAAACTTTTTTAAGATAATTTGTCTCAAATTTAATTTTGAGTACATTTCAATTCTTTATAAATTTGTTTAAACTTAGTAATTGACGAAATATTGGCAAAATTCGATTTTTTCACTAAGGTAAGCTGCTACTTCCGGTCTACCGATTTTACTGAAAAACTAATCAGATCTCAAGAGGGAGATTGTACACGTAAATACAAAATTTGGAATTGATATCTACAGCGGTTTGACCGCTATCGTGGTCACACACAGACAGACAGACAGACAGACAGACACACACACAGACATTTTTTTAAAAACCACTTTTTCGGTATCAGGGGACTTCAAAACGTGGACATCTGCAAAAATCTCGAGGTCGAAAATTTTCATCATCACAATACTTCCTTATACTACGTATAAGAAAGTAAAAGTAGTGTAAATACTGGATAGTGGTATAGCAATGTAATTATTATAATATGTTGTTGTCCACTACGAAATTAAAGCACATCACAACATCCATATATGTTTTTCTAAACGTCCAACCCTCTAACAAAGGGCGGATGTCACATGGCGATCCTACCAAAGAATTTTTAAGCTTACGGTAGTTCAGCAGCAACAAGGAAACTGGACAAGAAGACATCCCTCTTGTCTAGCAGTCTAGCAGTATGGGCTCAACACAGACAAAAGTCTACGTCATTTCGACTGAATGGATCCCGTTCTCATAAGAACGTTTCTCCCAAGAAGTGGCGTGAATGTTCCCGTCATTGAATTTAGTGAACAAACAGCCGAAAATTCGGACATAGGTACTTCCGACTTCTTAAAAAAAGTTGTTTTCAAAAACGGGCTTGAAACAAAATTTTTTGCATTTTGTTGTTACAACTTTGAAAACGTACTGAGATCAGGTGCAGAAAATGTATTCAGTTAATAACGAAAAACCCAGCCCAATATCATAGGAGTCGGTTGCGCTGTCCCCATTGTGCACAATTCCCTTCGGAACGCATGCAATGAACTTTATGTGGACGTAGAGTGCATTGTTGTCAGAATATTCACTCACTTTTATATCCACACCAATCCTGCGGAGGCTTTGAAATCAATTTACGAATCCTGTCAAGAAAAATACGAAAATTTGCCAGGGTATAGGAGAATAAGTTTCCTTGCATTAGCAAAATCATTCGAAAGGCAATCTGAACAAACCGAAATTCTTCAAAACTTCTTCCACAACCCTTTTGGAAAACATGGTTCATTTTCGTGCGCGATCAGGTAATACATTCCACGATATTTTATGTAAAAAGCATAAGTTCTTAATTAACCAATTAATTTCGGGCGGAAATTTTTGAAGGAATTGTGAAAAGAATCTAAAGAGACATGTCTATAAGATTCTCAACGAGTTGATGGACCAATTGAAAGCGACAAATGAGTTCGATTTCTTTTCTTCACAAGCCAGAGCGGAAATAGAAATTCTCGAAAAGCAGCTAATTTTCGAGAAGATTGTTACCAATATCTTAAGATTCGGTGCGATTATTTTCGTCGTACGCAATCTATCAAAAGGGTTTTGTTGAGACCCTCGTCGACCTTGACTTAGATAAATCAATCGATTATCTCGTGAGTGTGAGCGACGAATATGATTGGGATGCAGTAATAGCGACAGGTCTTCACTATATGAGTTAGAACAGCTCAGATTTTGATCACCTTTCGTATATACAGGTTGTCCAGACCATGCGAGGACGGAAGATTACGGCTTTATTATTAAAGTTAAAGAAAAGTGTTTTAGACAAAAGTTGTAGCCACTCCTAAAATACACATTCTAAAATTATTTTCAACTATACAGAGTGTTGCGTAAGTGAGTGACGATACAAACTTGTGTTTTTTTAAATGGAACACCCCATATATTTTGTCATACTTAGATGCTACTCTTAAAAAGAAGGACATGGATATAAACATGTGTAGGTGTAACTCTTACCGTTGTAGCTTTATTCGCAATTTTGTGTCTCAACATGTCCAACTTTGTGGAGACTCCGAGACGAAACCAGAAAGAATTTTTGAGATCTGTATAGGCAAGAAGTTTTCCACTTTCGTCAAGTTTAATAATCTATAATCAATTTATTTATTTTTCAATAAATGAATTTGCAGGAATAACAAACGCAAAATTAACATTTACGCTTTTTTTTTTAAATAGAACACCCTGTATATTTTTCTTCTGAAGTACAGTATTTTTTATAAGCTTTTTAAATGATACCATGTTTTCCCTATCCACACTTAGTATTTTATAACTTATTAACTCTTATTATTAATAGATTATAAATTTAAACAAATAAATCGTAGTCAGCTGTGAATTTTTAATTAAAATAATATCTGAATTTTATATCTGTCATTAGTTACGTTGTATTTACAAAATAACGCTGATAATTGTATTTACTTTTACGATGAATTTCTCGAAAGATGAAATGGTAAATATGATTTACGCATTGGGTGAGAGCGAAAGAAACTGTTTATTAGCTAATAGGATTTACTGTCAACGTTATCCAAATGCAAGACCTCCTAGAATCGAAGCATTTCAAAAATTAAAAGAACGTTTTGAAGCATCTGGAAATATTGGTTATTCCAAAAAGGAGATTAAAAATCGCAGGGTTACTAATGAGGAAAATGAATTAAATATTTTGCTATCGTTGGAAGAAAATCCTCAAGTAAGTATACGAAATTAGAATATTCAGACTGGAATAAGCAGGAGTACTATCAATTGCATCATAAAGAAAAATAACTACCATCCCTATCATATGTCATTACATCAGGACCTTCGTGGAAATGATTTTGTAAATCGTTTAAGTTTTTGCAACATTATGTTAAACAAAATGAATTTGGACCCGAATTTTCAATCTTCGATTTTATTTAGTGATGAAGCTACTTTCAAAAGTACCGGTTTAGTTAATAGACATAATATGCATTATTATGCAACAGAAAATCTCCATTGGGTCAGACAAATTGACTTTCAACATCAATGGTCAATTAATGTATGGGGTGGCATAATTAATTTACAAGTTGTTGGTCCTTATTTCTTTGAAGCAACGGTAACAGGAACCATATACGAAATTTTTTTAAGACATCAGTTACCTAATTTATTGGAAAATGTCGATCTCCATACACGAAGAATAATGTGGTATCAGCATGATGGAGTTCCACCACATTTCCATAGAAGTGTAAATTTTTTTTAAAATAACTGGTGTGAAGAACGATGGATTGGTCGGGAGGGTCTTATAGCTTGGCCTTCAAGGTCTCCTGATTTAACCCCTATTGATTTTTTTCTTTGGGGACATGTTAAAGAACAGGTTTATCGAAACATTCCAACCACACCTAATGACATGAAACAACATATAATGGCCATTTTTGAAAACAATGGACAGCAAACGCTAACTGATGTTAAAAACAATTTTCGCCGCCGCCTCGAATTGTGCATTCAATAAGATGGTGGAATTTTTGAGCATCTGCTATAAATATGTTATACTTCTGCATTTTATTTATTTATTTAAGATTTTGCATTAATTTAATAAATATTATTTTTTGTTTTTCAATATGTTGTAGTAATTTGTTGTTATTAATAATTAAAGCTGACAGCAACTTATATTCTTTTTCTTTTCGTTTAAATTTAGAATCTATTAACAGTAAGAGTTAATAAGTTATAAAATACTAAGTGTGAATAGGGAAAATATGGTATCACTAAAAAGCTTATAAAAAATACTGTACTTTAGAAGAAAAGTATACAGGGTGTTCTATTTAAAAAAAAAGCGTAAATGTTAATTTTGCGTTTGTTATTCCTGCAAATTCATTTATTTATAAATAAATAAATTGATTATAGATTATTAAACTTGACGAAAGTGGAAAACTTCTTGCCTATACAGATCTCAAAAATTCTTTCAGGTTTCGTCTCGGAGTCTCCACAAAGTTGGACATGTTGAGACACAAAATTGCGAATAAAGCTACAACGGTAAGAGATACCCCTACACATGTTATATCCGTGTCCTTCTTTTTAAGAGTAGCATCTAAATATGCCAAAATATATGGGGTGTTCTATTTAAAAAAACACAAGTTTATATCGTCACTCACTTACGCAACACTCTGTATAGTTGAAAATAATTTTAGAATGTGTATTTTAGGAGTGGCTACAACTTTTGTCTAAAACGCTTTTCTTTAACTTTAATAATAAAGCCGTAATCTTCCGTCCTCGGATGGTCTGGACAGCCTGTATACCATTGTATTGAAATTAATTGTTAATTTATTTTTACTAATTTCTGTCATATTCTGATTCAGATTCCTATACAAAAATAGCAAATTGATGTTTCAACACCGAAAAAGCACTGCAAAGAATATGGAAAAAATGAGGTGTGGACACCACACGATTTTCTTATAAGTATGTGCGTTCCCAATTATTTATACAAAAGTTGTTCCATACTACGTTTTAAATACGTTTATATTCCTAACAAAATAAAACTGCTAACTAAAAGTGTAACTTCCGGTCCGAATTTTGAAATTTAAGAACATTTTTAAAAATCCAGTTCTATATACTTTTGTACTCTAGATAAATCTGTATAGAGTGCATAATTTGAGAAATGTTTGCAAAAAACTTATATTCGATAAGAATAAAAGTGTTACTTTCAGACTCGAGCTCTAAATATTTTAATACTATAATAAATCTGTATAGAATGAATAATATGAAGGTATATTAAAAAAAACTTGCTATGTGATTGGACTAGAAATAAGCATTACTTCCGGCCCAAATTTTAAAATTTCTTTTACACAAAAACTGTTCTAAATACAGCTCTAAATATGTTTGCACTAATAAATCTGTATGGAATGCATAATTTGCGAAATATTCGCAAAAAACTGTTTTTCACAGTACTTTCACATCTGCGAAAAATTAATAAAGAGTAAAGTGCTTTATACACAACAAGAAAGGTCAAGAAAATAGAATCAAGAGGTCAAATACTAAAGATTTTTTTTGCAGGGAGTTCAATATTGATATCAAGCTGTGCTGAAGTGATACCTGTAAATATGTGATAATCTAAAACAAAACTAACGAACAATAAATATCAAACGGATGTTTGCACATAAGTGCAAGTGGTACACAGTTGCAGTATAATTGCAGACTCCCAAAACACTAATGTAAAGTCATTAGACTTACAACAATCGCTTCCTGTTCCGAGTTTGACAACCTGCTTTCTACCTCAGGAAATCTTGCGTTTATAACCGACGCGTACATGATTTTGTCAAAAATATGGTCTGAAAATATAGCAAAAATAGTTATTGACACCTGATTGTTTATTCAGACAACCGTAGATAAAAAAACAAAAACTAGATTTTAATATATATGCTTAAAGATACAGTAATCGAAATATATAAAAAGAAAATCAAAATTATTTATGAACCATAGAAGACTGTAACGAAGTGATTCCAATGAAAGCCACTTTATTCCATTTAAATTTTTGAAAGAGAACATGACAAAGAACAAAATCATGATAAAAGAGGCCGTTTTTGTAGAAAATATGTGTTTTTCGATTTGAGAAAGAGAATATAAATCTAATGAAAATAAAGCATTTATTAAATGGGCATTTTGAAACGGTCAGTATTGGAAAATGAAGATTGATAAAAGTATTTTTAGCCTACAATTTAATACAAAAATACACAGAACCTCTTAAACTCAACGAAAAATAATTAAAGAATTTGACCCTATTGTTTCCATACATACCAGAAGCAAATCATAGTTTTTACGAAACAATAGGTGCAAAGAAGACTGAGCTAGAACATGACAGTTCTAATGACGACATCGTAAAAGACGTGAAAAACATTTATTGGTGATGAATCTAGTTGACTAATATTAAAAACTTTAATTATTAGTAGTGTCTGCTTTTATGTAACATAGGTGCAAGCCACATTTTTTTGAAAAATATAGGTAATAATTTCTTACCAGGAATCCTAGTCAGTGTTAAACTATGTGTATTTTTCTTTCTTTTGGCTGTTTATAATGCCTCACTGTAACTGTTATTATGATAAGATTTGGCAAATTTAAAACATTTTTTTCTCACATTAGAACAGTATCCATGTTTCATTAACTCAATGCCTATTCAACAAATCGACTTTTTGATTCATAAACGAGTAATCAATTAATTAGCTCTGTGCTGACCTATTATATCACCCCTTAGTACCGACTCTTAAATACTCTTAATGTCGCCCTGAGTCATCATTATATATAGGCAACCTATATATTACCGGTTATTATCAATATGAAATAAATAAGATTTTAAAACAATAAAAAAATTAAATAAAAAATAAATGTGAAAGCATTCCAATACTTACTGTGTTAATTCACCAATCTAATAAAATGCAAACGAAATTCTATTTAAAAGAGAAGTCGAAGAGAAAGTAATAATGTAATCTGATCATACAATTGTTGAAATTCATAATCATTTGCACTATGTATTTTAATATAATATTCAAAATGGTAAATAGCGCCGATAACTACGTAAACAAGTCAATTTCGATCGCACTTACCTATGCAGTATTCATTTCGTACAAATAGAGTTCTTAACTTCAAAGCAATACATGAAATCAAAGAGAGTTTTATTTAAGACGCAAGGTAAATTCAAAGAGTCCAAATGAATGCTAGCAATTCCTCAACCACTAATTTCACACTACATAAAAAAAAATTGTTAACGTTTTAACAAATAGAAACACATCATTAAAACCTGAACATAATAGAAATACACCTGTTACAATTTCCTCACTAGATACTTCCATATAAAAAAAATTATGACTTCCCATTATATTCGTACGTCCTAAACAATATGTTTTATAAGGAAACACGTGCACAAAAATGACTTCCTCTATGTTGATTTCTTTAAATATGTGTGTATAGTGTATCCATGCAGTGTGAAAAAAACCACTTCGTCCTACTTCTTTTTTATAGACTTAATAACAAAATAAACACTTCATTAGCATAGTGAACAAAGACGTGCTGAGCTATTCAAAAGAGGTTTTCTTTCTTTTAATATTCATGTTGTTCTGTTGTTCTTCATAGTTTCCGACAAACAAATGTACAAAAAAAAGTATATAATTTATTGACGACGACGTTATTATGCAATTAGAGCGATAAAAAGAAGAAGTAAAAACGTAATAAGGAGAATTTGTAGTTGCGATAAGTGCAGTGAAATAATTACGTACCATTATTAACAGGTTTATAAACATAGAAATTATATACCATAAAAGAAAATGTCCATTCCACTTCTTCGACTTCGTTTTGTTAAATACAAAGATATAGTATGCGTTAAAATCGAGGAAGAAAATGCCGGTATAGGCCACAGAGTCAAGGAGTTCCTAGATGTGTTTTAATATACAGATGAGTCATTATTATTTTAACAATTAAATGACAGAGACAACTTATATGTTAAACATACACCATTGTGTTTTAATATTTATTTCTATGTTTATAGATAGGTAGGTAGATGATGTATTTGTCACAAAGTACAATATACAATGTAATACTAAATCAATTGACGTTTATATCAAATATTTTTGTTGTGGTCGAAACCATTTTAAAATTAGAATCAACAGGGCTGCCATACAGAAATATCAGCTATTAAAGGAACTGGAGAATTAAGAATTAGAATCATATATAATAATAAATAAGTTTGTGTTTATTAAATTGGGATGGACTTTCTTAATATCTTGTGCATATTTTTGTAAAAATACGTGCATATACAGGGCTGCTCATTAGTGCGTCAAAGTCCTATATAGGCGTTATTAAATAGTACTGAAGAAATTTATTTTATAAAAAGTGGCACAGTAACAAAAAAACACACATTTTGAAAATAATTTGAGTTATACAGGGTGTTTAAACACCCCCTGTATATCTTTTGTTTTTCCTTATCTACTTTAATTTGTGTTTTCATCGATATCTGGGGTTTTGGTTTTGGATGACGCATTGTTGAGTTATTATATGAAAATTATATAAAAAATGGTCGCGACAATGTTTACTATAATAATTCTATGCGGTAGTATTACGATTATCTAAGACAAAATCATTTAGTAAGTATGCAGCCAAGGGATGTGTTGACCCTACAAAATAATCAAACATACATTTTATTATAGAGTGTGTTTGTTACGATGCAATCAATTTGGCTATTGTCAATGAGCGTTTACTGATTTTTTTCAAATGGAACACCCCGTATATTATTAAATTTTGGGAATGATGCGTTAATTGCGCTTAATTTTTGTTAATAATGTCCTATACCCAAACCCAATAATTTCGGGGTTATTTTTAATTTTTAATTACAAACCGCTTAATTATTTGTTTTCGGTTCGATTTAGTGTACTGGGTAAACGATTTCACAAACAAAAATAAACAAACGACTAAAAGTATCAAACTGTAATTTTGTTAGAAGCAATACTTATAATAAATTTTCGAAGTGACCCCCATTGAATAGAACACATTTGCAGCCTTGACAGAAAGGACCTATTTACGTGTTGCAACTTATCAATGGAAACTGTTTCAAAAGCACGTATTATTCGTTGCCTCATATCGTCTGCTGTAGTTGGAGGTGTCTGGTATACAATATTGTTTATGTACCCCCATAGAAAAAAATCAAGGTTGGTCAAATCTGGCGATCTAGGTGACCAACTAATGGGACCACCGCGGCCGATCCATCTACCTTCGAATTCTTGATTCAAATAGTGTCGGACATTTAGTGCAAAATGTGCGGGAGCACCGTCGTGCTGAAGCCACATATTTTCTCTTAAAACTGGAGGAACGTTTTGCAGAAGCTAAGGCAAGTCATATTGCAAGAAATTTAAATATTGCGCACCATTTAAATGTCCGTGAAGGAAAAGTGGTCTAATTATAAAGTTGCTCATAATACCAGCCCAAACATTTATAGTCCATTGCCTCTGATTATCGATCGCTCTTAATATTCTTGGGTTGCCTATTGCATAATGATGAAGATTATGACGGTTTGGGCAACCACTCTGAGTAAAGGTCGATTCGTCAGTAAATAATACCTTTTGGAAGAAGTTAGGTGTTATCCTTTCAATTTCTAATCCCCATTCGCAAAACGTCCTTCTAGTCTGTAAATCAGGCCCCAGCAGTTCTTGATGAAATGAAGTACTGTAGTGATATTTTTTTTTAATCTTGCTAACTTAAGAAATCACTAATATTACACCTAATTAACAGCAACAATAAGATTTTAATTTTTAGCGTTTGTTGACATTTATTTGTTTTTGTTTGTCACATCGTTTACCCAGTATACTAAATCGAACCGAAAACAAATAATTTAGCGGTTTGTAATAAAAAATTAAAAAGAACTCCGAAATTATTGGGTTTGGGTATAGGACATTATTAACAAAAATTAAGCGCAATTAACGCATCATTCCTAAAATTTAATAATATACGGGGTGTTCCATTTGAAAAAAATCAGTAAACGCTCATTGACAATAGCCAAATTGATTGCATCGTAACAAACACCCTGTATAATAAAATGTATGTTTTGATTATTTTGTAGGTTCAACACATCCCTTGGATGCATACTTACTAAATAATTTTGTCTTAGATAATCGTAATACTACCGCATAGAATTACTATGGTAAACATTGTCGCGACCATTTTTTTTATAATTTTCGTTAATAACTCAACAATGCGTCATCCAAAACCAAAACCCCAGATATCGATGAAAACACAAATTAAAGTAGATAAGCAAAGACAAAAGATATGCAGCGTGTTACATGAAAAAAAAAAATTTCGAATGTGTGCCATTTTAACGCATCACCCAGTATAATTCAAAGTATTTTCAAAATGTGTGTTTTTTGTTACTGTGCCACTTTTTATAAAATAAATTTCTTCAGTACTATTTAATAACGCCTATATTGGACTTTGACGCACTAATGAGCAACCCTGTATACAGTGTGTATAAGCCAAATGGAATAAATTCATTATTTCGGTTACTGTACATATTTATAAAAAATCCCGAAACATGTCATATTTAATTTATAAATTAACATTCTTCAACGTGAAAATGCGATCCCTACCTTCAACCCCCTTCGAATGACAGGTACAACCCCCATTTTTTTAAATGGGAAATATAGGCTTGTGATATATCGTTGTAAAGGTCTCTTTATTCTCTATTCAAAAATGTTATAATTTTCATGTTTGTTGCAACAATTAAGATAGAATAAAATAAAATCATGTTGTTATCGAAATTCGCTACAATATACTTAAAAAATAAAAAAAATATTCATAATAAGAAAGTGAGTAAACACCATACCAATGTGCTTTTTAGATGGTATCCATTAAAAATACTTTAAAAAGTTTCCGTGGCAACATTAGTTTGTTTAAAACGCCTTAGTAAATAGTTTTGTATTTAAAAGTTGTCATTTAAATTGACAGTTTGATAATTTTAGTTTGAATTTCGTAAAATACAATTCTGGGAAATGGTTAGATTAACGGAAATGCATAAAATAACAGTCATACAAATGATTGGTTACGGATATAGAACCCGAACACAACAAGAAGTAACCCGCCTATTTCATGAGAAACTTCCTGATTTACCGCCTGTATCTCAAGGAACAATAAGTAAGATAGAGAAGCAGTTTCGAGAGTTTGGTCATGTAAGGCAGATAAAAAAACCAGCTGCCAATGCAGTGAGTGATGAAATCAAAGTAGATGTGATACTTGAGTTTATGGAAAACCCACATACATCGAGTAGACATGCATCCACAACATTAAATGTTAGCCATACATCGATAGTAAACATATTAAAAGAAAATAAAAAGCATCCCTATAAAATGATATCTACTCAGGAGCTTATGGAAGACGATTTTGATAGAAGAACTTATTTTTGTGAGCTAATGATGGACATGCTGGATAACAATATTATCAATTTAGAAGACGTTATGTTTTCTGATGAGTGCACTTTTTCTCTTAGCGGTCATGCTAATCGGCAAAATTGCCGCTACTGGTCTACGGAAAATCCTCACTGGATGAGGGAAGAACACACACAATACCCAGTAAAAGTTAATGTTTGGGCAGGTATTGTTGGAAACCATATCATTGGTCCCTTTTTCATTGAGGGCAATTTGAATGGCGATCGTTATTTGGCACTACTTCAAAATGATGTCATTCCAACTTTGGCAAATTTATATCCTGATCCAGGAAACCCTCAAGTTCCAATGAATACGATATGGTTTCAGCAGGATGGAGCACCACCACATTACCAACGCAATGTCCGGCAGTACCTCGATGCAATATTTCCCAATCGGTGGATAGGAAGGCGAGGATCGATAGAATGGCCAGCGCGATCACCTGATCTGACCTTACTTGATTTTTTTTTATGGGGATATTTGAAGAGCATTGTGTACAAAACTAAACCTAAGGATTTAAATGACTTAAGAGAACGAATAACGCTTGCGATTAGGTCGATCACGCCTGATATGTTAAATAATGTTAGAAGACAGTTTTATTTAAGATTTGGATGTTGCCAAGACGTTCATGGTGAACATTTTGAACATCTACTTCATTGACATTCATATTTTTTTTGGCGTTTTAAATTTTTCTTTACATTTTGCATTAAATTTTATTTTTTGAGTATATTGTAGCGAATTTCGATAACAACATGATTTTATTTTATTCTATCTTAATTGTTGCAACAAACATGAAAATTATAACATTTTTGAATAGAGAATAAAGAGACCTTTACAACGATATATCACAAGCCTATATTTCCCATTAAAAAAAATGGGGGTTGTACCTGTCATTCGAAGGGGGTTGAAGGTAGGGATCGCATTTTCACGTTGAAGAATGTTAATTTATAAATTAAATATGACATGTTTCGGGATTTTTTATAAATATGTACAGTAACCGAAATAATGAATATATTCCATTTGGCTTATACACACTGTATAATCCAAGCCTTAATAAAAATGGTCGTAATTAATCGATTGTCGTGTTCCGTTTAATTTCGCTGAAATGAACTCTAGGTCTATCCAGATAGCTTCTCAACTCTACAGTGATCCGTCGTCGATATTCCAGGATGATTTCGCAATTTTTTTCAATATTTTGTTGATACTGGCTGTGGAAAGACAACAAGAACGAGGTTTGCCATCAATTGAGATTTCACATCTTTTGAAACGAGAAAATCTCTCAAACACTTGAGTTTTCCCAATAGCATCATTACCTTCTTTAGTGACAACGCTTGGTTTACTGACTCGGGAATGGTAGCTCTATAAAGTCCTAGCAGAAGGACGCAGTACTACAAAAAAAATCTGCCTACGGCAGTTCGGTTTCTTTTGTCTACCCCCTCCTATATTTATTCTATTACAAATACGAGTATTTTATGAACTTAAAATTAGTTTAAATATTCTTTGTCAATTGATGATATTTTTTTTCTGTAATACACTTACAAAATCTGTTTTCCTGTATCAATTTTAAATATCATTATAATACATAAAGGTATCTAAGATTTTTTTTAACTAAAAGCACGGTTGCAATACAGATGACATTCACTTAATATACATTTTTGTTATTTTTATACAGGATGACCCAAAATTACCGAAGGGGTCTGAATTCCTTATAACTTTTTTATTATAATTTTTTTTATTTGTTTTCAGTATGTTGTAAAGAAGACTTGGAGAATTTAAAATGGAACAGTACACAATTGAAGAACGTGTCCAAATCGTTGAACTTTATTTCTCAAATCAACGGTCCATTGTTTTGACTCAGCGTGCATATCGTCGTCATTTTAATGTGCGGGTTGGACCCTCAGAGTCAACAATAAACCGTCTGGTTGCAAATTTTAGACAACAAGGGGCAGTATGGAACCTTCCTGGTGGCGGCAGACGACGAACGGTGCACACGGATGACAATATTGAACGGGTACAGGAGAGTATTCGGGAAGATGGAGAAACATCAACCAGGAGACGTTCGACACAACTTAGCCTCTTACGAGGGTCGCTGCAGAGAATTTTGCATACAATAAGAATGTTTCCATACAAAATTCAGCTTGTCCAATAATTGAAACCGACAGATTACCAGCAACGACTTGATTATGCAATTTATTTCCGGCAAAAAGCAGAAGAAAATCATGATTTTAATCATATTTAATTATGAGCGACAAAGCCCATTTCCAATTAAATAGGTTCGTTAATAGGCAACACTGCAGGATATGGGCTACGGAAAATCCAAGAGTAGTTCAACAGCGACAATTACACCCACTTAAGTGTACTGTTTGGTACGGTGTTTCGTCGTAAAGGATAATTGGCCCATATTTTGTTTGAAAATGAACACGGTGTCGCCGTTTCCATCACTGGTGTTCCATATCAGACAATGTTGGAAATTTTTTTAAGGCCAGCCGTGCAAAACCATGCGCAAGTATGGTTGCAACAAGATAGAGCCACAGCACACACTGCGAGGGACACAATGACTCTTTTACGCGACATCTTTGGTGAACGAATTATTTCGCGTAGAAGCGATTTTAATTGGCCCCCGCGTTCACCGGATTTAACCGCTCCAGACGTTTCCTTTGGAGTTATTTGGAAGGAAAAGTCTATGTTAATAAGCCTAGAACCAACCAGCAATTAAAAAAGAATATACGCGACGAAATCAACAACATAATACCTGAAGTTTCGCGAAAGGTTATGGAAAATGTTTTGGAAAGAGCACGAATATGCGAAGCAGAAAATGGCCACCACGTGCGAAATATTATTTTTCATAATTAACCTAAAAATATTCTCCATTAATATACTGTATTTAAAAAAAAATTTAATAATTATGTCTTAAATAAAAAGTTATAATGAACTCAAACCCCTTCGGTAATTTTGGGCCACCTGTATTTTATGTCATAGATGAGTTTTAACGGAAAGATTGATTGATACGCCTGAGACACAAGAATATATCTAATTATTAATTAAATAAAAATCAAGCAATTTAAGAACAAATTTAGTTCGTTGAACTTCAACAGCAACGAACATAGCAGTGTTGTGTAACGAATTTTGTTTTAATTATTTACATCAAATACTTGAATAGTCACAATGTTTTATTAAGAACTCACTGCATACTCTCACACATATAAACAATAAAAGCAAACAGTTTGATCCATCCTGTAAATACATACATCGATTGTAAGTAATCTAAGTGTCACTGTCCTCACGTACATGACAAAAAATAAAGACAATTCCCTGGATCAACAAAGACGAGAGCAAGTCAATCAACCCCCATACCCTCTAGTCGTGGATTCCCACGGTATTTGATGAACGCGTCCGGAGAAAAACGACACTCCCCGCCCCCGTGCCGCCTTCGCCCTTCAATTTTTCACCACCACTCTCATAAATCTTGGAGAGTTGGTTTAATGAAAAAAACACTAGGACACATCGGCCGGCATCCATCATCCGGCCCGGCACAATGAGATGTTGATGACGCCTGGCCATCTAGTGGCGAAGACCGTCAATATCAAGAGTGCGTGCGTGTATATGTGTGTGTTCAAGTGGCAGGACGAAAGAATAAGAGAGAATGGGAGTAAAATGGTGATGGAAGGAAATGCTCCCGGTGATGTACGAAATTGCTTCGGCAAGCCATCTCAGAACAATTAAGGATTGATTGCATACCTCAAAGTAATCACGATCAATTGTTATGTACATTACTGCTATATCCTAGTTAAATTCAACATATACAGGATAAATTAGTAAGAAAGTGAGACACTGTAATACTTTGGCGATCCTGCCAGGATGTTTTAAATGTTTCAGATGTCTTATTACTTCGCATCTAGGAGGAAGAACTAGTGAATGTTTTTCTGGGCTACTGTGAATTGGAATGGTTACATTTTCGTTATTAATTTTAATGTTTATTGTCCAATTTGAATAATTAAGAATACATTTGTATTTCGACAGAAAGTCTCTACCTAAAATTGCGTCTGCGGGAATTGGAAAATTTGAATTTACAATGTGAAATTTATGCATGATTGCATGATTATTTACGAATATTTTAGTTTCTGTAGTTCCTAGAGATTTTATTACACCGTCTGTCACACCTCTGATGTCACTGGGAATGGGTAGGTACATTTGCTGAGGAAAAATTTTAGTTCTTTTAAAGATGGATATATCAGCACCCGTATCGACTAAGTAGGTATTTTCTGTTCCTGTCATTTCAGTTGACAAAATTACGAAATTAGAAAAAGATAAATTGCAAGTAAATACATTTACATTTTGTCCCCCAACTGTACTTGTTGGGGACCCTGCTCGTTTCCCGACGGAGTGTTTGCACCCGTGGCTCTGACTGCGTACGAACGGTTTCTATAAGAGTTCGATCTATTCCCATTATTTGAGTTGAATCTATAATTACCTCTATAATTATCTCTACCACGCATATTATTATTTGATCGGAAATTATTGTTGATGTTATAATTTTGTGCCCTACCTCTATTGTTATTATAATATTTATAATTGCGGTTCTGTTTGAAATACAGAACACTCGATGTATCGACAGAATTACTGGGATTGACACTGGCAAATTTTGTAATGGCATTTTGAACAGTATCAAAGGAACCTGCTTCCATAACCAAGCGTGTTTTTTCTGAACTAGCATTATTACTTAAAGATCGAACGACATGTTCCGCGGTATATTTGCTTGCAACGTCATGAGGTACACCCTCACTAATAAACGCATTTTCTTAATTTTGTGCTAATTTTTCAACTTCTGTGCAATAAACTGAAGCATCTTTGTAATTTTGCTTGCAATTAAGTAGTTTATTTACTAATACTTGCGAGCTTTCGCCTTTAATTTTGAATTTTAAAGTAGTAATAATTTCTTTCAGCGAATTTTCTGTTGTAATAATATTTCGAGCTTTACCGGATAAGCGCGTTTTAATGTAGGCAACTGCATTGCTTGCATGATTCTCGGAATTAGGTACTCAACGTTTAAGCAAATAAAGGATTTAACAACTTTTTCTCTAATTGAATTAAATATATTTTTAACAGACATTTTTTGTTCGTTATCTAAATTATGCCAAAAAGTATTTATATAACTAGTAGTATCATTAAATAATATGATAAGAGCATCTCGAATTTCTTGTCTAGTAGTTTCTGCTTTGGGAACTTCCTTTTTTATCGCGCGTTTGGATTGACCTACTATTTCCTCTTTGTATTTTAAAAGATTTAAATTAATTTGTTCCCACGTAGTCATGAATAGTAAAGATAGACTTAGCAATTACTCAAAATTAAGTTACAAATTTAAAATTCACGTTAATTTACAATTAACACTATATTAGTACAAAGTTGCATGTTTGCTATTACAATTTAACTAAATTTAACATAAAACGACTTACTTTTTTGTCTCTATTTTAAATTATCACGATTTATGCTTCTACGTTGATTCTTGACGATGCCCAGTTTCTGTGTATAGCTTTCTTCATATTTTTTCTATACATCTTGGAGACTTTCAGAAGAAAGGATGCAATCATTATTGCCACCATCACATACAAGATAATTTTAACATCCTTGGTAATATTATATTCAGGCTCTTGTACTATAAAATTTGAGTTTACAACCCCCGTTTCGGTCAGGTTTTGTGCCGTGGATTTAGTTTGTCCCATTTTTTTTCCTTCTGTGTATATTATTACACTGTTAAATTACATTCTTCTTGTTCCATAAACTTCGAACATGGTTTCGATAAAATTTTTAAATTTAAGCTTATTCCATTTTAAATATTTAAATTCCATCAACCTAAGCTTTTCTGCTAAAATTGTAATGCACTAACTGGCATGGATCACCATGTAATACTTTGGCTATCCTGGCAGGATCGCCATGTAATACTTTGTTGGCTCGTTTATATAATTAATAACACCATATTGTTCGATATGTCTTTATTTACTTGATACTGCGTAAATCTAATTACAATTACGATTATAATTAGATTTACGCAGTATCAAGTAAATAAAGACATATCGAACAATATGGTGTTATTAATTATATAAACGAACCAACAAAGTATTACAACACTATCTTTAACACAGAAAGCTCATTGAAATAAGTCATTTAGTATTTTGTAAATATTTATTTTACTCAATCCTAACCTTTCGGTGCTAGAGTGGTTGGGAATAAGCTTTTACTTTGTTCCATATACCACTACACTCTTTTTTTGTTTTCAATCCATATTTAAATATCCCATTTTAAAGCTCCTCTGCTCTGCTGCCTTTCTCACTTCTTCATTCCACAATTTCCTCAGCTTTTGTCTTCTTGTTTTTCCAAGTCCCTCTTGTCGATCTCCACATTTTAGTTTAGAATGTTTCACTCCATTTTGCGTTGGCGCTCTGATATTTTTTTGGTATGGTTTTTTGTAATCGCCCGCGCATAGCAGCCACACATCATAGATATACGGTCCGTTTCAAAAGTCTGGAACTATTGAAATAAAATTCTAACAAACAGCTTTTGAGATAAACCCTCGGACAGGTCAACTTTCGTTTTAAAAAACACATCATTTTGTATCAATTAAATTCTTCGATCGCCTTTTGTTTTTGAGTTATGACGTCATCGATTTCTTTTTTAAATTGCAACTCAACTATAAAAAATAAATAAATAAATGAATAAATAAATAATTTTTTTAGAATTTCTTTTAATTTTATTGCAGAAACGGGCAAGTTAGCAATCTAATTATCATAAATAAACTAAATGACATCTTCAAACTGATTCACATTTACTTCTTGACAATATCCTAGGCGACATTCGAAACCTTGTAGAACATTCCGGAGGGTTTCTGGACGAATTGCTCTAATTTTGGCCCGAATTCTGTTCTTTAAATCGTCAACTGTAACTGGCCGATTGAAGTAAACATTGCTTTTCAGGTAGCCCAACAAAAAGAAATCGAGTGGGGTAAGATCGGGCGACCGTGCAGGCCACGCAATTGGCCCCCTTCTACCAATCCAACGATTAGAAAAAACTTGATTTAAATAATTTCGCACATCTAACGAAAAATGTGGAGGCGCTCCATCTTGTTGATACCATAAGTTATTATTTGGCAAGTCTGGGTCTTCTTCATTGGGATAATGCATCGCAAGAGCGGGTGTCAGGTCATCCCTCAAAAAATCTAAGTATTTAGCACTCGTCAACGTCCCTTCTATGAAAAATGGTCCCAAAATTCGATCTCCAACAATTCCCGCTCAAACATTAACTTTTTGTGGAAACTGCGTGTCGACCTCTATCATCCAATGAGGATTTTGGGGAGCCCAGTATCGGCAGTTCTGCCGACTTACTGCTCCATTAAGGCAAAACGTGGCTTCGTGCGAAAATAATACTCGACTGACAAATTCGGGATGGGTTGTGCATCGAGCCATCATATCCTCGCAGAATGCCATACGGCGATCCGGATCGTCTTCATTAACTTCATGCACTAAAACTGCCTTGTAGGGATGCCATTTATACTTTTTGAATGTCCTCCACATCGAAGATTTACTGATTTCATAATTTGCAGCCACCTCTTGTGTGGCTTTATGGGGATTTTCTTGCAGGTCCAGTAGAACATCTTACTGAACATCTTCGGAAAGTTTTGGTCGACCACATCTACATGCCCGAAATCTTCAAATTTTCTTGTAATTGGTTCCAGTTCTGGATGTTAAAGAGCTCGCAAACTTCATCTTGAGTCTTACATCTGTCTCCATAACCCTTCATCATTAAAATTTCTAGTCTTTGCTTTTCACTTAAGTATCGTACCATTTTGGTAATAGAGTAATGCGTCAAAAGTGACAGTTCGCATAGTAATTAAAAATTTCAAAGCTTACTCAATTTTTTCCTCTTTCAGGATTTAAGGTCCATTATTATAAAAACTATCAAGGTCTGGGTCATGCTTGTACATATTTCTGTATTCAGAATTTCATGCTCTATCCAAATCCATCGAAAAAAATATGAGTTGCAATTTAAAAAAAAATCGATGACGTCATAAATCAAAAACAGAAAACGATCGAAAAATTTAGTTGATACAAAAAGATGTGTTTTTTAAAACCAAAATTGACCTGTCCGAGCGTTTTTCTCAAAAACTGTTTGTTGGAATTTTATTTTAATTGTTCCAGACTTTTGAAACGCACTATATATCGAACGTTTACTTTCAATTTTTTAGTCTATCCTTTAAAAACTATCTTAATTGACCAATATTTTATACCAGCCATAATAATCCTTCTGTAGATTTCCTTTTTAGTCGATCTTGTAAGAATCCAAGTTAACCCCGATAGATATTCTAAGATATATTCACTTGCTCCAACTTCAACTTTAATCAAGGATTTTTCAGTATTTTACTATTTAGATTAATTCCATATTGTTTTCAGTGTTGGGACATTTTATTAATGCTATTTTGGTGAACGCCGTTATGTTAAATCTCCCAGTCTCCCTCCTCGTTGCTATTTAAGCATTATTTCCCTTTTATCTAGTTTTGTGGTAACCTTATGGTCTTTGTACAGTTGCCAGTAATAGTTTGTAAGTTTATTCTACCATGTTCACATGTTTCGTATTTTAATTCATCTAACGTTTCTTCAACTACTTCAGCCAAGCAAGTGCGGGGCAGGGCTACTTTCTTTATTATCTTCTTGTTCCAAAAAAAAATTGTTTTTGAAAAAAGTCTCTTCCCCCTTGTCTCTCCCATTCTCTCATCCTCCCTATACCTCCCCTCGCCCTCGCTCTATGCGTGTGTGTATGTGCGCGTGCGCTTGCATAAGTGACGACTATTATGTCTAAACGGCTAAATCTATCAATTCCAAACTTTATATTTACGAGTAATTTATTTTTGTAAAAAAATAAAGCTTTATGTGGTCAACTACTCAGTTTAGAAAAATTCACTCAAAAAATGGTAGACCACTCTTGTAAAAAAAGTTTTTTGAAATTCTTACCGGAAGCAGCTCTTTTATGTTATCGAAAAATACCTTTTTTGCAAATATCTAGCATGTTATGCTTTCTAGACAGATGTATTTAGAGTATGAAAGTATTTAGTGTCTAATTTTGAATAATTTTGTAAAAAAAAATTATCTAATCGAAGGGGGGTATTTTTTTTATAAATATCTGGCAAATTACGCATTATGTAGGTATGGGAGTTCACGTTATTAATTTTTATTTGATAAAATCAATCATTTTTACCTACAAAAAATTACCCCATCCCTTTCGTTTTTACATCTACAAATTACATTGCCATACTATGTACGAGGGAAATTTTCTAGAATGCGACACACACCACTTCTCGAGGTAAAATCGTGTTTGTTTTTCTACATAGTCTCCTTTTAACTCAATACATTTAGTCCAACGTCATTGAAGACCTTTCATTCTTTCAGAAAAGAGTTGTCAAAACTGTCCAAATGTTCAATTACAGCTTCGATATATAATTTCATTATTCGATGAGAATTTCTATCCAGCAAACCATTACTTAAGGTTCGGAAATAGAACAAACAAGGCTAAAGGGGCCAAATCTGGCGAATACGGCGCATGTTTAATTAATTGGATTCACCATCGTAATTGCCGACTTGTGGGATGGGGCATTATCTTGGTGGAACAAGACTTTTTCTTTGGCAAATAAGGCCTTTTGACTTTGATTTCTTCGTTCAATCTGTCTAATAATGACGCATAAAATACGCCTGTTATTGTCCTCCCGTCTTGCAAGTAGTCGATAAAAATTATTCCTTGGAAATCCCAAAAGATGTAGCCATCGCCCTTCCGGCTGGCGTCTTGGCCTTCTTTGGAGTTGGTTCACCGCATACTGTCCACTGCTTTGATCGTGTTTTAGTCCCTGAAGTGAAGTGGTGCATCCACGTTTCATCTACGGTTACAAAACATGTATAACATAGCTGAGAAATGGTCAAACAAGCTTGCTTTTGATCGAGTGACAGCAAACGCGGCACCCATCTTGCACTAAACTTTCTCATGTCTAAATGTTGATGTAAAATGTAATGTGCTTGGTCAGATAATATGTTTACTGCTTCTGTAATCTCTCAACTTTAATCGGCGATCATTCAATACGATTTCATAAACTTTTCTAATGGTTTCTTTATCGGTAGATATTTTTGGTCTCCCAGAACGGGGTGCATCTTCTATGCTTGTTCAACCACGTTTAAATTCACCAATCCAGTTTGCAATGGTGGCATACAATGGTGAAGACTCACCATGAATTTCGTATAATTCCGTTTTTATATCCTTAGCATTTAAGCCTCTCAAAAAAATTCTTTTAATGACTGCACGGAATTCGGTTTTATCATGATTAAGAAAATGCGTGCACTCTTTCCTCTGCCTGGCTATACCGGCTTTATTATATACACGATCTCTCTACAAATTTCAGAGTAGTTATATATTATATGGTACACTTAAACCACATGACCGGTACGCGCGCATAACGCCATCTTCTGCTTCGTTCTAGGAACATTTCGATATTCCCTCGTACAGTTCTATTTAATTTCAATTAAAGATTCCTTATTTACGTTTTATTTTTATTAAGTTCACATATGATATTTAATTATAATTATCCTGTTTGTAATAGTACGTGTTTAAAATATAATTAAAATGACTAAAATTGACTTATTGATGAAATGAATTTACTTAATGAACACTCCTCGTACTTAGCTCAGATAAATGGTTCGGTTTCGCACAAAACTCTTAATTTCAGGTCGGTTCAGGTATTAAAACACTAAGGTTAATTTTCTAGACGTACTATTACTGCTTTTTTATAATCCAAAGTTCTTATGTGAAGGTAGACAAATAATATGCAAAAGATATTTAAATATTATGAATATATTGATTAAAACACAACAACACAGATCAGGTTACAAACAAAGGTTATAGAACAAAACACAATTCAAATGGTACATCTCAATACACATTACGCATCAATTACAACATGGGCAAATATAATAAATTGATTCAACAACGTGGCTTATATAAATAACATCACGTGAATTTTACTCGATTCTAATTCATTATTCACAACATTTGCATGCATGAGAGAGGCCTTTAAAACAAACAACGTTGGGTACCTTTATAACGATGCTGTGACGCTGGAACGGTGTCTTCAACGGGCAGCTTTTCCCAGGGTAGATTAAAATCGTCGTCTTCTTTGTCTCGTACTAGAGCACACACTTGTTTTTAATAAAACTTCTACCTCACGTAGTACACTATTGGTTTTATTAAAATTATATCTCTTTTCTCACTAGGCTCTTCTCTTACTTTTAAATAATGCTTGAAATTACTATATTTTTATTCGCACTCTTAGCCTGTGAGATCGTTCCCTTTAGCTTGGGTGCGGTCCAGTCGTTATTCGACAAAAGGGACCTGTGAACCTACCTACTTGTTCACGAGTTAGGGAGCGTCTGACTCTTCCTCCTTACTTAAAGCACGTCACACCGTATTCTTCTAGGGAATTCCCCGAGCCACTTATGTACTTTACTTCTATTCAAACTCTGTTCGTGAGAATATGCACTCGCAAAATATGTAGCGTTCAAGGTTGCCCACGTGTTGATTGTACACAAACCGTTTCTTGTTAATGCCGCCTAAACTCTTGTCTGAAGTCGATAGGATTGACGCCTAATGTATTCCTTTCACATACATATATTTACGCACTATTTCTCTTTTACATATACAGAATTTATATAGACACATTTTAAACAGAAATATAATAATTTAATACAAATAAATGAATAATACATGTTTCCTGATCTGTGTTGATTTATTATCTACCTTAATTTCATGATATACATTACCTTAACATAAATATTTTGGATGTTATATTATATTTATATTTTATTCATTATATACAGAGCCTACCGTTACATGTAATTCTTTACAGAATTTAACAAAAAAAATTCTTTTCTAGATCAGTCAGATATTTATTCTTTGAATACTATTTTTATTTATTAGTTGTTAATTCGTAATATTATTTAGGTACATGTATTTGACAATATCTATATCTGTATTAGATGTGAGACAAAAAACTTCCTTGCAGATCCGAGTCTTTATATTATTTATTGTACATACCTTAACTAACGGTAAAACCCCTTAATCGAGTTCTCTCTTAGTTACAACCGCTGTCGATTCTAAAGGTATTTAATTTCAAGTACATGTTGCGCAAATATGTAAGGGTAGAAAAAACAAATAAAACCAGATGAAAGTTGGACAAGATAAACAGACATCGAAGCTAACGGGATTAGTTAGTAGTTGGGGATTGACGACCGCACAATCAATGTTTATTCCTGTTACCAGTTTCATCTTCAATTAGCGATCGTTATGCCAGGCAAATTTTAATTAGGGATGCTAGTTCGTTAAACTACAGGCAAACATTCATGTGGGCGTATTTGAAGACCAACGATTTTCTTTTAAATAAAGTTACACGTAACTAGGCAAAAAAATGAGGTGTGGCCACCACACGACTTTCTTATACGTATGAGCGTTTCAAACTATACAATTTTAAGAATTTTTTTATACAAAACTTATTCAAACTCCTATTCTAAGTACTTTCATTCTCTTAATAAATCGCTATAGAATGCATACTTTGCAAGATATACGAGAAAAAGTGCTACTTCCGGTCTGAATTTTGAAATTTCATGTATACAAAAAATATTGCAAATCCAACTCTAAATACTTTTGCACTCTTAATAAATATATATAGAATGCATAATTTACGACATATTTGCAAAAAATCGTTATTCGGTAAGAGTAAAATTGTACTTCCGGTCCGAATTTTGAAAGTGTTTCTATACAAAAGATATTGGAAATTAAGTTCTAAATACTTTTATATTCGTAGAGTACCTGTCTAAAAAGCATGACTTACAAAATATTGGCAAAAAACTGATTTTCGATAAGAGTAAAAGATCTACTTCCGGTAGTAATTTCGAAAACCTTTTTAAATAAAATGATTCTCAATTTTAATTTTAAGTACATATGAATTCTTTATAAATTTGTTTAAACTTAGTAGTTGACGAAATATTTGAAAAATTCGATTTTCTCACTGAAGTAAAGTACTACTTCCGGTCTACCGATTTTACTGAAAAAGTAATCAGATCTCAAGAGGCAGATTATACACGTAAATACAAAATTTGGAATTGATATCTACAGCGGTTTGACCGCTATTGTGGTCACACACACACACACAGAGAGAGAGAGAGAGAGAGAGAGGCGGGGGGTGGGGGGGAGGGGGGGAGGGGGAGAGGGGGAGAGAGAGGGGAGAGAGAGGGGGAGAGGGAGAGAGGGAGAGAGGGAGAGAGAGAGAGAGGGAGGGAGAGAGGGAGAGAGAGAGAGGCATTTTTTAAAAACCACATATCATACTACGTATGTAAAGTAAAAAAATGAGGTGTGGCCACCACACGACTTTCTTATACGTATGAAAGTGTTACTTCCGGTCCGAATTTTGAAATTTTATTTATAGAAAAATATTCCATATCCAACTCTAAATACTTTTCTACTCTTCATAAATATATATAGAATGCATAATTTACGACATATTTACAAAAAATCGCTATTCGATAAATGTAAAAGTGGTCTGAATTTTGAAATTTTTTTTATATAAAAGATATTGAAAATTATGTTTTAAATACTTTTATACTCGTAACGTACTTGTCTAGAAAGCATGACTTGCGAGATATTCGCAAAAAACTGATTTTCCATAAGAGTAAAAGACCTACTTCCGGTTGGAATTTCGAAAAACTTTTCTAAGACAATTTGTTTCAAACTTAATTCTAAGTACATATGAATTCTTTATAAATTTGTTTAAACTTAGTAATTGACGAAATATTTGCAAATTTCGATTTTTTCACTGAAGTAAACTACTACTTCCGGTCGGCCGCTTTTGCTCAAAATCTAATCAGTTCCTAAGAGGGAGATTATATTCGTAAATACAAAATTTGGAATTGATATCCGTAGCGGTTTGTCCGCTATCGTGGTCACACAGAGAGAGAGACACACACAGACACACAGAGAGAGAGACAGACACACAGACATATTTTAAAAACCACTTTTTTGGTATCAGGGGACTTTAAAACGTGGACATCTGCAAAAATCTCGAGGTCGAAAAATTTCGTCATCACAATACTTCCTTATACTACGTATAAGAAAGTAAAAGTAAAACAACCACATTCAAACGCGAAGTAAGTTTGAATCAGCCATTTATTAAGCATAGACAAATCAACTTACTGTAATGCAGACATAATAATTAATGAATATGTTATGTGCAACAAAATGTACATCAAAAGATTATAAACATCTAATATAAGCAGTAAATATATATTTTCCAAAGAAATAAAATGTTCATTTATTACAAAACGATATTGTTACCAAATGCTGATATTTCAAAGAAAAAATCAAAACCGGCTCAGATAATATGAAAAAACAAAAGTTCCCATTCACCATTTCCTAAAAGTAGAAATTCTGACGGTTCCAAAGTATTTCAAAAAAGTCATAATCCCGCGATATACCCACATAACTAAAATTGAACAAAAACTGAAAGCCTGATATCAGGTTCCCTCCCTTAGTTATTTTATTTTGTCTAGCTGGCCACTTTTTTCATGGTTTTTCTTCCGTGAATACAAACACGTGTCGACATTTTTACAGAGTATGCTTGTTTTTTGTAGCCCCCGTTCATAAAAGAACATAAGCAGCTGTCTAGTTTTCTCACTAAAGCAATTAAAAAGCTACTATTACTTTATTAGGAAAAAATATTATATACCTATTTAGATTAATATAAGGCAGTATATGCACCAACTATAATAGCAGCCGATTTGGGAAAGGCCGTTGTTTAACAATACCAAATTGATAAAAAATATATTATTTATGTCAAAGCTATCAATGCATACGAGAGAATGTCTGCAGTCTTATGTGATATAAAATAATATCAACAAATAAATATTAAAGAAAAAAAAATGTTTATTTTAGGGATAAACTAAAGCATGAACTGTAATAAAAATAAACAAAAAACATCAACTTAGCAGTTCATGAGAAAAACATTAATCTTGTTAGGAGCAAGGTATAATCATTCTCATTACGTCTATGAAGTAGTTTTAATCTTCATTAATAATGTAACCAACGCGCAACGTTAGTGTTCTAATAGTATTTTGAAATAAACGAATATTATATTACTTGGGAAAATATATGGATATTTACTGCTTGTATAGGTAGATGTTCTACCTATACAAGCAGTAAATATACGTTTTCATAAGCAGTGCTGTTCTATACCCAGATGCAGAAAATGCATAATAATACTCATTTATTATGCATTTTCTGCATCTGGGTATAGAACAGCACTGCTTATGAAAACGTTCAACTACACTATAATGTTCGGAAAGTGCAAGTCATTCCACCCATTTTAAAATCGTTTCTTCCTATTATCTCGTCCAATTTCGATTTTGTCTTTGAAATACTTGGAACAATTTAGATCAAACCTAGAACAACCTGTAACAACCGCTAGAATTTAGATTTTCGAGAAAAGGGTGGCTAACTTCTCACTTTCGGATATAGTTTTTTTGCAATATCTTTAAATATATAAGAGATACGGGTTTGACGTATTAGAACAATATTTAGAATAAACCTACAACAACCCAGAACAACCGGCAAAATTTTAATTTTTGCACAAACGGAGTCTCGCTTCATACTTTTGGCTTTTTTTCCCATTTTCTCGTCCGATTTTGATTTCTTCTTTGAAATACCTTGGAACAATTTATAACAAATCTAGAGCAACCTAGAACAACCGTCAGAATATACAAATTCCAAGAAAAGGGGGCTGGCAAAAACTTGTTTTCTCCGATTTTTTTTTTGAAAAATGTTTAGCACTCTGAACAACCTTCAGAATTTCAATTTTTGAAAAAAGGGAGGCTAACTTCGTACACCCTATATCAGGGATGGCAAACCTATGGCACGCGTGCCACAAGTGGCACGTTTGAAAATTTTGATGGCACGCACAAAAACAAAATTATTTTAGTAAGATTTGCGAGCGTCGACTCGGTCTGCTCTCTCGCGCAGCGCAAAGAAAGACAGAAAGGGACAGAAATGTCTCCTGCACGCTATCTCTCTCGGCTCACGATTTTTCTATGGCAGAGATAGCCAGTGCGCGCTCCAGTCAATCACACCCCAGTGCTCGAATCAAACGACAGACTGCATTAGTCATTTTTAGTAAACCGTCGTCTTTGAAACTTCAGTGACTTGTTAAAAAATATAGCTGTTATTGTAAATAGATATAGTGTTATTTTTAGGTAAATATTTTTACATATTTCATATTCTGCATTCGTTTGCAAGAACATATTGCGTCACGGTTGAAGTTTTAACTTGTACCAACCTTAAGGTATTAAAAGTTACTAAACTTATAATTTATTTTGCTTATTTTTGAACAATAATATATTTTAATATTATGAGAAATTATTTTATCATTAAATCAGTGTAAAATATAGAAGTAATTATTAAAATTACCTTGAATTAATATACTATTTATTATTTTCTTGTGTTGGTAATATTTTTAGTACTTTAATATGTGCCGAAATATGTTCTTGCAAACGAATGCAGAATAAATTATTTATTTTATAACAATATTATTAAAATACATATTTTTTAGATTTTCTTATTATGGCTAGTTCAATGAAAAAATCGAAATTATCCGAAACATGTAGTAGCAGAGAATTTCAAGCTTGGTGGACCGATAGATACGGTATGATTGAAAAGGACAGTAAAGCAATTTGTATTTTATGTACAAAAACTGTAGGCTGTAGAATCTTCAGTAAAGCGGCATTATGAAACCAACCATAAATTTCTTCTCGATCGAAGTGTAGAAGAGCAAAAGGAGTATATATCACGTGCCTTACAGAATAAAAATGCTCAAACTATTACTTTAATAAAATATATTGGAACTGAAGTAAACACCACTGCTGCTAGTTATCAAGTTTCAAAAAATATTGCTCAATATGCGAAACCTTTTAATGAAGGCGAATTTTTAAAGGATGCTTGGCTGCAATGTGCACCATACTTATTTGATGATTTCGAAAACAAAGAAAAAATTATCCAAAGAATTAAAGACATGCCGATAACTAGGAATACAGTGAAAGAGAGAATTTTGGGTATGGCGGAAAATGTAAATTTTCAACAAAAAAATCATATAAAGTCTTGCAATTTTATATCCATTTGCCTTGACGAGTCTACCGATGTAACAGGCTCTGCTCGCTTAGCAATTTTTGTACGTTATTTTGTTCAAAACAATATTAAAGAAGAATTAATAAGTTTATCAACATTAACAACAACAACAAAAGGATTCGACATTTGTAATGCAGTTATAGATGCATTGGAAAAAAGAGAAATATGTCCTTCTAAAATTGTGTCAGTTACAACTGACGGTGCCCGCAGCTTAACTGGACGGGAAAATGGATTTATAAATTTATTTACAAAACGTATTGGACACACAATTCTTCATTTTCATTGCATTATTCACCAACAAGCGTTATGTGCCAAAACAGGTTTAAAAATGTTTGACGATATTTTGAGTTTTGTAACAAAATTAGTCAATTTTAAAACAGCACGAGCACTAAATAAAAGAAAATTTCAAGAATTGTTAAACGAAGTAAACTCGTCGTACAATAGCTTACGTTTATACAATAATGTACGCTGGTTAAGCCGCGGAAATGTTTTGCAAAGATTTGTAGATTGTTTGGAGGAAATAACATTATTTCTAAGTAATGAAAACATTATTGGCCAATACAATCAATTATTGGATGTAGAATGGCTAGCAAAGTTATATTTTTTCAATGATTTATGCTCTCACTTAAATGAATTAAATATAAAACTACAAGGTGTTAATAAAACAGTCATTATAATGTTTGACTTAATCAAAGCGTTCGAAGTCAAATTACAGATTTTTAATCGTGATATTCTTTCAAATTCATATAAATGTTTTCCGAATACAAAAAATTTTTTTTCTGAAAGTGAATGTCACGAAAAGCCAAATAAAGAATCATCAACGAAAGAGTTTTCAATGGTAATTCAATCCCTGATTCAAGAATTTTCTGCAAGATTTACGCAGTTTAAAGAATTTGAAGAAACTTTAAAATTTATTTTATATCCTGATACAATACCATTTGAAAAATTAAATTTAAAAGTCCTTGAGTGGTTAAATTTTAATGAATTAGAAATGGAATTAGTTGAATTTCAGTCAAGTACCATATGGAACCTAAAATTTGTTGATTTAAGAAATGATTTAGAAATTATTGAAAGTAATCGATTATTGGGTAAAATAAATAAAATTGCAGAAGACGAAATTCTAACTACATGGAATTCAATTCCTGACACGTTTAATTGTTTAAAAATATTAGCAAAGGCAATTTTATCAATATTTTCATCGACGTGGGCATGTGAATCTCTATTTTCAGAATTAAATTTTATAAAAAATAAATATAGGAATAGAATGACGGATGAGTCGAGTTCTGCATGCGTACTGTTGAAATTAACTAAATATGCACCAGGTGTTAAATCTTTATCATCTTGTGTACAGAATCAAAAATCACATTAAAAACAATTGTTTTTAACGTGAATTTTGTTTCTAGCATATTGCTTTTTGTTAAACATTGTTTAATAAAAAATTGTTTAAAGAAGAATTGCTTTTATTTGTTTATTTAATTATACTTACGTATAGTTTCACCAGGCCAGTGGCGGTTTCAAGCGGGTAATGGGGTAATTACCCTCCCCCCCTAAGAATTTTTCGCTTATCAATTTTTATTGTTAAAAATTACCGATATTCCATATTTCAAACAAATAACATAACAATATCGCTTTATTTTCAGTCATTCGTCAGTCAGTAGTCTCTTGTCGCATCTATTAATTAATTTTAACATTAATTTTGATCAAATGTTTAACATTAATTTTGATAAAACGGTTATTGCTCCATTAAAAACGGTAAATTTTCATTGCAAATTAGGTAAATAGGGAAGCTAACTTTCAATTTGGACACGTTTGACCTTGAACATTTTCAAAAATCGGCTGCGGCACTATTGGGGCACGTTGCCTATTTAAGAAAGAATTTTTATGACTTTGTGGCACGGACATCAAAAAAGGTTCGCCATCCCTGCCCTATATGATTCCTATAATCTTATTACTAGGTTATTACTAACTACAAATTTCAACTGCTCCTTTCTGAGGAAATAAACACCTAAAAATGTTTGTAGGAAACGTCTTCTGCATGCGTACATAAACTTATTGCACTTTATCGTACGTGATGTGTTGTTAATTTTTGCCGCAAACATGCTTATCTGAACTACTATGCGACGCTGGACACAAAGAATATTGAGGTTAGATTGACACTCCCTGCTGCTGCGAATCCGGTTATAATTTCATGCAATAAACTTCTACAAAGAAATTGTACGACGTTTTACATTGTGCTATAAATTAGTATCCAATTTTTTGATAAAATTTATATGATAGTTTAAAGCGGGCTTAAAACTGTTATCAATTACACTCACGTTCGACAAAAATAAAACCCAAACTTCTTATCACCTTGTAATGCGGATAATGTATGTATTAATAGTTATTACCAATATAAACTAATCTATTGTTTCTTTCCTGACATTAATATATGTGGATATTTACAAGCTTTGTATTTACTAAAAGCATTATTATCGTACTCCAATCAGCCAGATCTGTATACAACCAATATTTCCAGCTAATAAACAAATAAAGATATATTTAGTAAATATATTGAACAGACGATATCAAGCGTATAACAAACAGTTATGTTTGTTTATCGGGCCTATGAATATGTGTACAAGAATAAATAGTAATGGGAATTAATATGATCGTGTATATTGCTACACACGCGTAGTTGTAGAATGAAAAAGCCGGACACTATAAGTTTTCTACTATAAACTTAATTCTAAATCATATTACTAATATAAAGCATTCTTTAAAAAAGTAAATTAAATACTAGTAACAATTCTTGTGGCTTTTCATTTCAATTCAATTTTTTAATGTAAACTTCATCATAATGACGTAATTTTGAATTAAGTTGGAACTATAAAACTTGTAGTGTCCGATTTTTGATTTCACGTTGTACATATACCTAACTTATGAATATATTTAAAAAAAATTGCCGAAATTTTCAGTTATCCATATCTTCGTAATCATTAAAGATATAATAAAAGTAAAAATTGTTGTAGTTAAAAATGCGTGGCACACTTAATTATTAACATATAACATAAACATAAATTTTAAAAATATAACCATACCAAACCTACATATCATCACAAAAAACTTTTTAAAACTGAGAGCGTAAATAGTTATCTAAACTAAATGTTAATTAAGGAAAATATGACTTTTTACAGTGTGTGATATATTATTTACTGTGTTATTTCTATTACTAATATAAAATATAAAACAGGATTAATAAAAAGATCTTTATACGAAACCATACCAAGTAAAATAGCTATTAATAATAATATGCTTTTTTGCCCTAAAGAATCAAATAATTCACACAATAAAATTAGACATATTGCTGTGAACCTTACATTTTATAAATGATAGTAAAAGTAATTAGATAAATTAATTAATATAAAAGAAAATTAAAATATACAAAAAATATATTGTGCTAAGAATTAGTTTATTTATAGTGTAATCGTTATAGTTCAATTAAATATTTATTTAAGTATAGGTAGTGAAAGTTATACTAATCATTAAGTTAATCGGTATATAAATATATAAAGAGTTAAAAACGATTTAACATATAAGTATAGAAATAAGGACATTAGAATGAATTAAATATAATTCATAATATCGAACAAGTGACATATAGGCCAGAATGAATCATTTAAGTAATATAGGTTGCAGATATTTTAAATATTCAATAAAGGATGAATTCCTTCTTTAAAAATATTGTAAATGAAACAATATACAAATGATCATTTATAAACTTTATTTAGAAAACTTTAAATATTAGATATACAAAGATCAATGAAATATAATATACATGCTAAATAAGTGAATAAACTTTATTTTGTAGAAACGATAAACAAAAAGTGATATTTGAATAAAAAGATACTATAAAATAATACGTATTGTTTTGATAAAAGAGGATATAACTACGATATTCATTACATTAGATGTTGAATCGTAAATAAAACATATTGTGTACGATTATAATATGTTAAAATATATTCTTTAGTTCGTATACTTGTAGTCTTGTGCTCTTGAAACATCAACAATAATCATGTATGGTCCAACACCTACAAAAGAAAAGAAAATATCAATAATTTATTTGTAGCATATTAGAAATAGTAATCTCACCTAAGACGAGAAATTAGTTTGAGAATAAAAAGACCTTCATGGTAAGACATCAGAAAGGAAGATAGAAGTCATAAAAGCCATTTATCTGCAAATTGATTATACACTTTCCCACTACTGTCCTTTGAAACTCTCTTAATGGTAGCAGTTTTTGCTGAAATTTTCCAAAGTGCTTCGTGCTATCTTGGCAACAGTATAAACATATGTTTGTACTGTCTTGGCATAAAAAAAATTCCTCCATTTTTTTTTAAAAAAATCTTAGCAATCGCTATATTATATTTCAAACAATTTTCTTATTAGTTGAAATTTTAAATTGAAATATTTTAGTATATATTTACGAGATGATATGTCTGTTTACATGTTAAACATAAAGGTTATGTAAAAAAATCGTAAATTGTCATTTTAGTTGCTAGGTTGCATTGGTGACGTATTTCTCGTAGCTTACGATAACCGTAAGCCTTCCGATATGTTTCAGAATTCCACTATTAGATTGCGTAATTAGATACTGAACAACCTTAGGCGATAGATTGTATCCATCACCGTGAAATGCTTGTACCATGTCCATTGTAGCTTTCAGGCGCTGCTAATTTGGATTCAAATTCCTTCCATTACATACTACTTCTCGTATCTGAGGTTCAACAGAAATACCTTCTTTTAGCTGTCCTTGTGTTATTTTTGGGACGTAAAAGTAAACAACAGTATTTGGTATAACCAGAATGCATATAGGTTATATAAAGCCTAGCTTTCATAAATATATGTATTGGCTAAATGTTGATTCATTTACAATTTGAATATCTTTCTGTGGTTTCCAACAATTCCGAGAAAATTATCAAGTATAAACTATTTCATTGCAAAAATTGTATAACTCATTACCAAGAAACTATAACACTAAATTAAAACATTTTGCAAGATAATTTCTTCTTGGTATTCATTTCGAAATTTCAACACGCATATGTAATTCCATTGATTTAATTACAAACAAGCTTCTCAGGAAAAAAAAACATAATTGGTACAAAACAGTTGCTCTAATCAAATGTAATTACAAAAAAAACGCTAATTTATCGTATATTATTAATAAACGTTTAAATACAATTAACGGATTAAATTTAGACCAGCCTTAACTGCGTTAATTTCACTCATATTTAATCAACATGCTCATCAATTGCTGCTTGCATATGATATCATTTGTCAAACAAATGTTTATAATTTTAAACACATAAATTTACAGTTTTAACGAGTTTTAAATATCTACTTATTTATTTGCTGCGTTTTAATTGACTCGCGATACCATTGAGTTAAACAATACAGTAACAAATTTCCCCAGATAAATAAAAATACATACATTTGAAATAACAATAATACTGTACTATCAATAAGTAATAAATTCCTTCAATCCTTATGATTGTAATATAGCGTGACTTCCATTGTGTTAGACCTTGACGGTAGTATGGCTTACTATTAAAAAACAGAAATTTTAAACAACGATTTTAATATCTGATAATGAACTGCTATCACTAGCACTATGTGAAGTAAATCTATTTATGACTTTTTTATATTACGAGGGGAACTATTTCGGGAATTGGCAACACTAATGTCAATAGCTAAAATCTGACAACACCATAATAAAGTTTGACATTTTTTAGCATAAAAGTACTCACAACGTTTTGATGTACAGGGTGTTTCATCGGTTGGGGTATCGCGAATTAAAGTGCCTAAATATAAAAATATCGACTTCAAATTTTAACCACTTATAGAGCTTTTAAACCGCTACCAGCAGGTTAGGTTGTTTTTGATAATATTATTTTAATTAATGCGTAAATTAAAAAAAAACGTATTATCAAAAATTAAAAGTGCTCAAAAAATGTTCAAATTTGAATGGTGATACGTGGAAATATCACCCATATTAACTTCACAATCAGAATTTTTATAAACGAAACCGTTTGTCAAATAAAGTCAATATTAAATAATGTCGTTTTTCTTACGACAGATTTATGGTACTTAACTTTCTAATTGTGCTGTCCGCAAACAGGTAGTCCTTTTAAATTTATGACGGATAATAAATAAAAATTTATGACGGATAATATTCAACCCTGAAGCCTTCAGTTGTTGTTGTAGTTCTACTAATCGGGAAGCGTTTCCAAGGGCATTCTGAACTTACATTTAGGTACTTTGTGATGTTAGTTGTGATTCTATTTTCACGGAGTCAACTTCATTTGTTTAAGCTGTGTTTTGCTAGTGTTTTCTGTTTTCAAAATGCCGTTCACTTTCTCTGCCGACGAAAAAGTTGACATGATAATTGTTTATGGGGAAGCTCTACAAAATGCCGCGGTTGCTGAGCAGATTTATGCGGAACGTTTTCCGGATAGGATCCACCCAGAAAGTCGAACTTTCAAAAGGTTAGTGGATAACTTGAGGCAAACGGGATCACTTGCGTCAAAAAATCGAAGTGTGAATAATCCACCTGTCACCAATGAACTGAATCAGGCAATTGTTTTAAATATGGTGGACAATAACCCTCAGATAAGCACTAAAGAAATCAGTGTTGCGACTGGAATCAGCAAGACATCGGTGTGGCGGATAATCAACAAACACACTTACCACCCATATCATATCGAGCTTCACCAAGAACTTCACGGGGATGATTTTGCAAATCGAGTTGCATTTTGTGAATGGGCACAAAGACAATTAGAAGAAAATGAGCACTTTTTTAGACATGTTTTGTTTACTGACGAATGCTCTTTTAGAAGCAGTGGACATGTCAACAGACATAACATACACTATTGGGCACCAGTGAACCCTCATTGGATGCGTGAAGAACGCATTCAGAATAGGTGGACGGTCAATGTTTGGGGGGGAATCATTGATAACCATTTAATCGACCCCTTCTTTTTTGACCAGCATTTAAACGGCGAGCTTTACGCAAATTTTCTGGAAAATGATCTTTACAATTTATTAGAAAATGTGCCGTTAAATGTTCGCCAACACTTGTGGCTGCAGCAAGATGGGGCTCCTCCGCACTACGCACTAAGGGCTCGTCAGGTTATGGATAATCAGTTCCCTGCACGCTGGATCGGACGTGGTGGGCCAGTTCCATGGCCAGCCAGATCACCCGACTTAACACCGATGGATTTTTTCACATGGGGTGCTGTGAAGGAGATGGTGTACCAACAACCGCCAACTATCGCCGAGGATATGAGGGCAAGAATAACAAATGCGTTTGAAGGCCTTAACCAGCTAAACAGAGGCGCTACAGTTCTTAATTCCTTCACGCGTCGGTTAGAACTGTGTGTGCAGCAAGAAGGTCACCATTTTGAACATTTGTTATAAATATTTACTTTCTACTACCTGGTATTACCCATTCACTTGACATCCGCACAGTGACAGTGTCATGTTGATCTGAATTAGTGGAATTTACAGCTAGCGCCAAAAAAAGCTGGGTAATACCTAATTTTTCCTAATTTATATTAACTTTCTTACCTTGAATCGCTTATAAACTCAACACACAACACTGTAATAAAAAACCCATAAATTCTTCAACGTCTTGCCTTTAATTTTGAAATTATTGTAAAATATTCAATAATTGATTAAGTTTTAATTTTTTTTTCAATTGCATAGTTGATTTTATAGACATATCTTTTTAACACCTGAATTTCAATAAAATCTGAGTACTTTTGATTTTTTGAACGAAGGTTTTTTTTTATTTACGCATTAAATAAAATAATATTATCAAAAACAACCTAACCTACTGGTAGCGGTTTAAAAGTTCTATAAGTGGTTAAAATTTGAAGTCGACATTTTTATATTTAGGCACTTTAATTCGCGATACCCCAACCGATGAAACACCCGGTACAAGTGCTATTTGTTTTGTTTACAGTGAGTTCAGAGAATCAATTTGACAAAATAATGGAAATTTCAAGAGATGGTTTTCGTTGGATTATTTTTCACAACTTTCGAAGTGGATTATCTCAACAAGAATGGTCGATGAACTCAGTTCTTTGTATGGCGATAAAGCAGCATCAAAAACCAGAGTACCTATATCGCTGGTATAGTGAATTCAATCGTGGTCGTAGTTCCGTCGCCGACGAATTCCGTGAAGGTCGTCCAAAATCGGTTGTTGTGCCACAAAACATCGATGCAGTGCGTTAACTGATAATGCAAGATTGTCATGTGACATATTGTGAGATAGAGGCATCCTTGCACATTAGTTCCACTTCAATACATTCGATTTTGCATGAACACTTAGTTGTAAAAAAAATTTGTTCTCGTTGGATACCCCATAATTTATCAATCGCCCAAAAAAAGGCACGCGTCAAGTGGTGTAAGGAAATGATGAAAAAGTTAAACCGTGGTGCTTCAAAAGACGTATATAAAATCGTGACAGGTGACGAATCATGGATATATGCTTATGAGCCGGAAACAAAACAGCAATCGACCGTGTGGGTATTCCAAGACGAGCTAAAAAAGAGTTGTTCGTGGAAGAAGCACAGCGAAGCAAATGGTCGCCTTTTTCTTCGGCCGAATGGGTCATGTGGCCACTATTCCGCTTGAGCAACGTAGAACTGTCAATTCCGAGTGGTACACGACCATTTGTTTGCCGGAAGTCTTCGGAGAAATTCGTAAAACTAACCCCCGAAGACGAATCATTCTACATCATGACAATGCGAGCTGTCACACATCTTGTCAATCAAGTGAATTTTTGAGCAGTCAAAACATCGAATTGATGACTCATCCTCCGTACAGTCCTGACTGGGCACCCAATGACTTCTTGTTCCCGAATATCAAAGGTAAACTGCGTGGTCAACGATTTACGAGCGCCGAAGAAGCAATTGAAGCGTTCAAAAACCATGTTTTAAAGGTGTCTCAAGAGGAATGGAGAAACTGCTATGACAAATGGTTTGAACGAATGCAAAAGTGTATTGATCATCAAGGGGAATATTTCGAAAAACAATAAAGCCATTTTCATTTAAAAATGTTTGTTATTATTTGCTATTCCCGAAATATAAATAGTAGCCCTCGTATATACTACAAGAAATGTTCAGCTGAAATCTATTTTCGGACACGTTAACCTTGGAAAAATTGTAATCTCTCAACTAATATTTTGCAAAATTAGTAGTGTTTGTAATTATCACATCGATTTCGTTTATATTAGATGTTGCCAAAGCAGTAAAAATATCAGCAACAAGGAACTTGAAAGATTTCATAGCATCCAGATTACATATTAGACTTCTAGATCTGGATGCAAAACTACAAAACGCTTTAAAAGAATTCTACAGTCAGCATACACAGAAAGTCTTTAAGCACAATACACATCTGTTGGTGAAGCAATAGGCTATGTGCCTTAATTGCAGTCATTATTTTTTGTAAAACATAGCAGAGAAAGAAATGAATGGTTTGTAACTACATAAAACATGCAATATTCAAATTTTCTTCAGTCTGCTGTTGCTAATTATATTTTCGCATATTTTTCATTCAATATTTCCAGTGACACATTGAATTTTTCCTTCAGGTCAAGAATTGCAGTTAGTCGGAAGATTTCACATAACCACATGGGAAATAATGAGATGTGGCCATCACGCGACTTTCTTATACGTATGAGTGTTTCAAATTATATAACTTTAAGAATTTTTTTATACAAAAATTATTCAAAATCCTATCCTAAGTACGCTAAGAGTAAAAGTGTTACTTCCGGTCCGAATTTTGACATTTCATGTATACAAAAAATATTGCAGATCCAGGTCTAAATACTTGTGTACTCTTGATAAATATATATAGAATGCATAATTTTCGACTTATTTGCAAAAAATCGCAATTCGTCAAGAATAAAAGTGTTACTTCTGGTCCGAATTTTTTTTTATACAACAGGTATTGAAACATGTTTTAAATACTTTTGTACTCGTAATGTACCTGCCTATCATGACTTGCGAGATATTCGCAAACAACTTATTTTTGATAAGAGTAAAAGGCCTACTTCCGGTAGAAATTCTGAAAAACTGTTTTAATAAAATCTTTCTCAAATTTAATCTTGAGTAGATTAAAATTTATTATAAATTGGCTTAAACTTAGTCTAGTAGTTCACGAAATATTGGCAAAATTTGATTTTTTCACTGAAGTAAACTACTACTTTCAGTCCACCGATTTTACTGAAAATATAATCAGATCTCAAAATGAAGATTATACTTGTAAATACAAAATTTGGAATTGATAACTATAGCCTTTTGAAAGCTATCGTAGTCACGCACACAGAAAAAGAGAGAGAGACATTTGTTAAAATCCACTTTTTCTGTATTAGGAGACTTCAAAACGTGGACATCTGCTAAAATCTCGAGGTCGAAAATTTTAATCATCACAATATTTCCTTATACGACGTATAAGAAAGTAAAAGTAGTACGGTGTCAGATTGTACAATCTCAGTGGCCAAATTCTCAAATTACACTTTCAGGAAATCTGTCACGCAACTTTTGCATTGTCTTTCGCGTATAACCCGCCCTGGTGCAACCACGTCTTCTAAATTCATACCGACCAATACAGGCTGTAGTAATCTGAACACATTCTTAACACGTTCAGACCTCTAAACCAACACATACACACAAATACATCTCTAAACAAAAAGATCTTGACACACACAGACACACGAGATTGACAGTTGTAAGTTATAACAGAACAAATAAAACGCAATATAGAATGTATATCAAAGCTATACAGGCAATCCAAATTAAGTGTTAACCATTGGTAACTTTGTTATTATTAAAGATACAAGATTGTTTAAATTAGCAAACTTGTAGTACTTTTAAAGCTCTTTAAGATGGAAGAATAAAAAAAAACAAATGAGCAACGCGTTTTCGAGTTTTGCCGAAAAATATTTTTTTTTCAAATGGAAACCCCTGTATATTATATCATTTTCTGCTAGAACTTTAATTTTTAACAAAAAATCTTATAAGAAATTTTTTACTGGGATTAAAAATACTTGAGTTATAATGAATAAACGAAAACAGCTAAATTAGTTTTATAAACTTTATTTTATACATAAACTTATCATTAAAAGAAAATAAAAATCACTGATTTTTTCATAGAAGATGTTCAAAAATACCACCTTGTAGTTCAATACATTTTTGTACACGCTTCCGAACTTCTCGAACTGCCTTCAGTATGGTCCTACCATCTATTTGGTTTATCTTTTCACTAACTGCAATCTTTAGGGCGTTTACGTTTTCGTACCTTTGCTTATAAATCTGGTTCTGTAAATAACCCCATAAAAAAAAATCAAGCGGCGTTAAATCTGGCGATCGGGAAGGCCACTGAATAGGACCATTTGTTCCTATCCATGAAGTGTTAAAAATAGTATTTAGAAGTTGATGAGTACCTCTGTAGTTGTGCGCAGGTGCGCCATCCTGCTGAAAATGCAGATTCTGTCTACTTATGAGATCCAGATCGTCTAAGAAATTATTCAAAATTTCAGTCAAAAATTCTATGTACCTTTCACCAGTTAGAGTGCCCTCATAAAAGAAAGGACCAACAATCCATGAACCGATTAAACCGCACCAAACATTAAAACTGAAACGGACTTGTGAACGTCTTGGATTTACTAAAAGAAGATTTTCCTTTGACCAGTAATGATGATTTTTTTTTATTGTACATTCCAGAATTTGAGAAATTCGATTCATCGGTCCATAAAATATAACGAAAGTTGTTTACATTTTGGCGACAAAAGTTAAGATACCAGTGGCAAAAAAACCTGAACTGGTTTGTAATTATAAGGAATGAATTTGTGTTTCTTCAGAATCCTATGCACAGTACCGTGACTCAAATCAGATTCATTGACAATATCTAGTATGGAATTCTCACAGTTGGCCTCAAAATATGCGATAACTGCAATTTCCGTGGCCTCGCTTTTTATAAAAGTCCTTTTTGTCCTTGTTTTGGCAAAAACACTCTCATTGCCTCTAAATTTTCGGTAAAGTCTCAGAAAATATTGCTCATGTGGTTGTGTTCGGAGTGGATATAATTCAGCGTAGTGTTCTTTTGCCCTCCTAGAGGATTTTCTGCACACTAAATAAGATTCTAACATATCACACTTTTCTGAATGGGTAAAAATCATTTTTTTGTCAAACTAATAACTAGCACAATGAAACTTATGAGTGAAAAACTAATAAAACTGTACTAATATTTGACGTTTGGTAGAAAGACTTATCGTCGTTTTCATAGATACATAGAAATGCACTTGACTTAGCTGTATCTGTGTATTCATTATAACTCAAGTATTTTTATTTCCATTAAAAAATTTCTTATAAGATTTTTTGTTTAAAAATTAAAGTTCTAGCAGAAAATGATATAATATACAGGGGTTTCCATTTGAAAAAAAAATATTTTTCGGAAAAACTCGAAAACGCGTTGCTCATTTGTTTTTTTTATTCTTCCATCTTAAAGAGCGTTAAAAGTACTACAAGTTTGCTAATTTAAACAATCTTGAATCTTTAATAATAACAAAGTTACCAATGGTGAACACTTAATTTGGATTGCCCTGTATATTATTAAAGTATTATAAATAGAAGTAAACTAACAAAGTGCATTTTTATTTATACCAAAACATTACACAGCCTACAAAAACTCCGTTGCCTATATCATTTGTAATTTTAACTTCCTTTTGATTTTATTTGTGTATAGGTACTGCAAGTTGAAGAGTGTTCTGAATAATATTTTAAGTAGACGTTTTTGATAACGAAGAGTGTTTTGAAGCAAATAAACAGATTTACATAACCATTGTTTAAATTTTCATCTTCTAAGAAATAATTATATATAATAAAACTAAGAAGAGTTTCATTTTTTATTTTTACTATTCGTTGAGCATGAAATGTCACAAATCGTACTTTTATTGGTCGATCACTATGCTCACATAGACGTACGAAAACTAATACGTCATGAATTTTGATGACGAAGGTGAATTTTTTATTGCATTTTAGTATATATAATTGCTCCAACATTAAGTAAATACCTAACATGAATTTACCAATACCGGAATGCCTATACATTCATAATTAATAATAATCAATGCGTATTCTTATCGTGTAAATATGTTTGTATATCACTTTAACCTTGACATTTTTCTTGCACAAGAAAAAACCACATATGTATAACCTATGTTGTATTATATTTATATGCATAAATTATGCAAACGTTTTGGCGAATTTAAATGAGTCATATAATCGTATGTTTATTTATTACTTTATTAAGAATGCATATTAAAAAGATGAGACATATACGTATTAATGCCAGGACAGTATTGCACAGGAAAACAATACATTACACAGAACAAATTAAGATGCGAACTTACAGTAAGATAAATTTACATAATTCAAATTTTATTTAAAATTTACTACATTGTTCGGCTACTATATCAATTTTTCACTTAAAAGACTACCGATAAAATACAAAGGAGTTTGAAAAATGTCGGAATTTCGTTGACTAGTTAAATATTGCAAATACAATTGTAAGTTGATAATGTATTTCAAATATTTCCAAACAGTTGGATGGGAACACTGGAAATAGAAAAGTCCATTGTGCCATACTTCAATGTAATTTGTATTCCTTATAATGTTATTGTTGTTTGCAATTTTCCTAGTGTCGTTTCTGACTTGTCGGCCCCAAAAATATTTTGATGTGGTATTCAAGATGTTTAAACAGAAATAATAAATAATTAAATAATATTTAAATTATTTACTCTCTCCACGTGTGGGTGACCAAAATTATATGGTACAGGTCTTTACATATTCAATATGTTATTGTAGAAATAAATATGTATATGTATATACTAATGGAATAAATTCGAAAATAAATAAATGGAGGCGTGTTCGAAAAAACCCTCGGATTGGTATTTTTAGTTGTGCATTTTCTTCAACAAAAACTTTTTATACATAGTGTGTCATATAACAGTGGCTAATACCAACTTTTTTATTTTAAATGTAACATCCTGTATATTATTCAATTTTTGGATTCTTCAGAAAATTCTAGACATATTTCGTGTACATTTTCCTATACCTATCTTCAACTCTTTCGGAAATATTAAGTGTTTTTGGATTTATTGCAAAAATATGTGATGTCCTGTGACGCCATACGGATATTTCTGTTGCAAAAGCGTGGCATTAGAATAATGTAAAATCGACGAATATTTAAGTTTGTGATTTAATTTTCATTTGTCTTTTTTATTGTTGTGTCTTATTAGACAGTTGGGTTCCTTTTTTTTGTATTTCATATTTTTGTTTTATGTTTATACATTTATATAGTATATATTTTGACTGTTTTACTGTAAAATATTTTTGTTATAATAATTAATAAATATGAATTTGAATTAGATACAACAGATCACATAGGGTTGTCTCAGTGATGATGAATTGCTTTATTGTAACAAAATACTCGAAACTTACATTTCATAACCATTCGAGATTTAAATATGAATTCGAAATTAAAGCGTGCTATATTTGAAGTAATTAATGTCTAACGTAACTATGATAATGATCTGTTGTCTTGTACATCTTTGTAGAAGTATACATAAATAAATTTCACGTTAAAGAATGCTAAATTTTCTCAACACATAAAATATGACCGTGATATAAAAGAGGTTAATTTAGTTCAGTTGCAAATTCTAGTAAGCATAACAATTATTATTAAATTATTCGTATTTTAAATAAAAAATAATTTGAGAAACCCGTATCATACGCACACTTGTACTTTCTCTATTTATTGTCCTCGAGTTACTTACTATATTATTAATTTATAATTCTGGGTCAAATAATACACTTGGCTAAACCGTAAAAATATGTATATATCCAACACTTACAATAATAATATTCGTTATTAATCTGTATTGAGCACCACATTAAATATAATGTAAAATATTAATTCATTATTATTTTAATAGGCTACAAAACGTTTAACTAATGAGCATTAAATCAAGGATAAATTAAGTACCTAAATGATGCTGCAGATTACTTGAAATTGAAGCTGACAATCTATCGTGGTCACAGACACAGACACACAGCAGGACGCACACACATTCTTTAAAAAACACTTTTTTGTTATCAGGGGACTTCAAAACGTGGACATCTGCAAAAGTCTCGAGGTCAAAAATGTTCGTCATCACAATACTTCCTTATACTACGTATAAGAAAGTAAAAAGGCGTTTTACTTTTACGACAGGAATTAACACCTTTACTCTTAGCGAGAAGCACATTCTTTCGAATATCTCGTCAAGTATGCATCCTATAGAGATTTATTAAGAGAATAGAAGTCGTACAGTAGAATTTTGTTAATTTTTTCAGAAGATAAAAGTATTTAAATCTTAGTTTAGAACAACTTTTGTATAATTTGAAACGCATACACGTATAAGAAAGTCGTATGGTTGCCACACCTATTTTTTATTTTATGAAGGTGGGACCATCACATAGTATTTCATTAAATTCCTTGTTAAAGATGTTATCCTGCACAACAACTTTTTATTATTGTGAATAAAACATTCTGTATAGTATCGTATTTATAAATAACTTATCATAAAATTTAACAGTAATCCATTACTCACAGATCAAGTGAGTAAGGATATTTTTGTGGAGTTGTTGATAACATTTTAAGAAGTTAATAAACCAGGAAACTGTGGTTTTGATAACTGACTAACAAATGAATGGAGAACTTTTCTTTTCCTCGCATAAAGCAGTATACACGTATTATCTGGTGACGTCATTATTAACCCAGGTCAAGGTTCCAAAATCCAAACAAACCGCCATATTAGATCTCACATCTCATCCCATGCGAAAGTAATACATAGTGTTTAATTGTGTTCATAAATTGGTCTTTTTACTTTCTTTCAGCTATCGTACCAAATTTTATATTTGCGAGTATAATATTCCTATTGGAAACTGATTAGATTTTCAGTAAAATCGGTGGACCGAAAGTATAAAAAATAATTTTAGAAAGATTTCAAAAATATATTTTTTTGCGGATATCTCGTAAATTATGCAATCTATACAGATTTGTCTAGGATACAAGAGCATTTAAAGCTCAAGTTAAAAGAAATTCAAAATTTGGACCGGAAGACCACTTTTACTCTTATCGAATAGCGATTTCTGCAAATATCTCGTAAATTATACATTCTGTATATATTTATCAAGGGTATAAAAGTATTTAGAGCTGGATTTGGAGTATTTTTTGTATAAAAGATTTTTCAAAATTCGGACACATTTATTCACCGGCGTATTTTTTTAAGAGGATGAAAGTATTTCAATCTTAATTTAGAACAACTTTGCCTAATTTGAAAGTCCTGTGGTGCCCACACCTGATTCTTTTATACTATGAGAGAGTTTATTGTGGAGTTTACGGCAAATAAAGTATGGACTCTTCTGCCAAAGTGTGTATGTCATACAATTTTATAAAGAATTAGTTTAAAAACCTCTTTACAACCAGAAGAAAGTCTTTAGTTTACTATTAAAATACACAAAATTGATTTCATCCTTGTTGTTTGACATTGTTTACTGGTTTCGTTAAGTGGTAATTTACCTATCAGTTTAGCCTCAGTAGGAATGGATGAACTTGAAATAACATCGATATCATGAGCAAATAAAATAATTATCATAATTAAGAAGAGTATTTTTAAAAATAGTGGGTAAATCATTAACATAAATTAAAAAAGAAACTTGGAACCACAACTGACACTTGAGGCACAACAATTTCTAACGGCCTACAGAAAAAGTGGTAGTTAGCAATTTGAACAAATTGATTTTGGCCAAACACACAAGAGCTAGCCACTTAAGGGAATCAATATTACAGAAATATTGAGAGAACGGTGATTATTGAAAAATTAATTTCTTTAACAGAATCATAAGGCCTTGGTTTTTTTGTACAACTCAAACGAGACAGGTCTTCATATTAAGGATTTGCCCAAATCATTAGCTTCTAAAAAAAAAAGAAGTGTTCCTAGTCATCAGATTTGTAATAATTATGTTATCATTGTAAAGCGTGCTAACTTTCCGGGAAACCACAAAATACCTCTTCTAATAATAGGCGAATCAAAACGCCCTGAACTTTCAAAAATGTGAACACCCTTCCCCTCTTTTATAAGAAACAAACCAAGGCCTGGATGACTGCTGCCCACTTTACCAAATGTTATGAGAAATGTTCATACCTGAAGTAAAAGCACATAAAGGCCTTAGAAAAAGTAATGCATCCCAAAGATCAACATCTTATAACAGAAAATGGAATGTTACAAGTTTGCAGCCTTTGGACGAACCATTGAACTATGAAGCGCCAAAACAGAATACAACTTTTTAGGAAACTGCTAACAAAAGATTAAGAAAAAGAAGGCATTGAGAAAGGAGGTGCAGAAAGAGAAAGAAGAAGAAAAAGAAGAAAATCGTGGCAATGTGGTGGAAAAATGTGAGGAAAATGATGAACTGTTACTTGAGGAATTAATAACTCTCATTAACAAAATTTCCCGATGTTTCCAAATCAGTGCAGAGGATGTAGGCGAGTGACTGCCGTGTGATTATTCCGACCCTGGAAGAAGAAGAAAGTCGTGAAAAAGAAGAGGAAAAATGTGAGTAAAAGATGAACTGTCACATGAGAAATTAAGAACCCTCATTAACAAAATCTCTCGATGCTTACAAACCAGTACAGAGGATGTAGGAGAGTGACTGACGTGTGACTCTTCCGACCCTGGATTTCAGATACTCAGTGATGATGAACTTATTGGAATCAATGGCCCAGAAGATGACTGACCAAAATGTTCAGAAAAAAAACAGATTGTACATATGTTTTTTACTTTCTACCGAAAAAGGGTTTTTTATATCACGATAGGGGCCAAACGCCCAAAGCTCTAATACCAAATTACATTTACGAGTACAATCTTCCTTTTGAGATCTGATTAGATTTTCAGCAAAATCGATTGACCAGAAGATTTTATAAAAAACAAAAAAATGGGTGTGCTTAAAACCACACAGCAGAAGTGTAAACTTCATCAAGGCGAGGTTAATAATACGAAATACAACTTTTTTTTTCGTTCTATATTACATTTAAATAATCGTCCGCGAAGTTACCAATTCGCGAACGCAACACAGATCGCGAAATACAATTTCGCGGCCGTTGCTATGGCAGCGGCTGTTAAAGTAAATACACATTTTGACACATGTTTAATCACACATTCTACGACTTATTTTGACAACTATCAAGTATTTGTAGTTTATTATATTCGTCTCATTTCCATGGTAACGCATGTAAAGCAGGTAAACCACTTTAATTTAGCACCTTTAGAACTAAATTAAATTAAATTGTGTCTCAATTAAAATTAAATCGATTGAAAAATTTAACGGTTGCCCAAAAAATTGTGTGTATATCTTGTCCGCGAAAAACTTTAACGTACTCGAGATTGTCTTGCTTCGGCCGCAAGCATTATTAAGGAGATTTTCGGACGCTTGTATATATACAGTATAAATAGACGATATGAATACTGGCTTTCGACTCCCGCCCTTGGTCTAATGGTTAAGTGCTTGCCTCTCACCCAGGCGGCTCCGGTTCACATCTGCTCTGGGACATGAATTTATTTATTCATTTAAATTTCAATTTAATTGAAATTAAATACCTCTATATGATATATTTATTTATGTTGTTCCCTTAGCCGACTTTACCCGAAGAGCGTTACATATCCGAGCGTTGCAGGTCAGTCTTGTTCACTGCCTACAATCAGCGCAACGCGCCTAAAGAAGTTTACACTTCAAAAAGTTTTGCGAAATTCCTAATCGGAATTATTGTCTTAACGAAAACCGGTTTTTTTGCAGATATCTCGTAAATTATGCATCTATACATATTATTCTAGAATACAAAAGTATCTAGACTTCGAGTTGAAACAGTTTTTGTATATAAAAAATTTCGAAATTCGTACCTGAAGTATCACTTTTACTCTTATCAAATAGCAGTTTTTTGAAAATATTTCGCAAATTATGTATTCTATACGAATTTATTATTATTTATAGTACAAAAGCTTTAATGCTGGATTTAGAATATTTTTTATATAAAAATATGTTTAAAATTCAGACCGGAAGTAACACTTATACTCCTAAATTCACTAAGTATTTAATTTAAAACTTAATTTCGAACAAGTTTTGTATAACAATTTCGGAACGCACACTCGTATGAAAAAGTCATGTGATGCCCACACCTAAATTATGTTTAGCCACTTCGTTTATATTCGCATAATTTTAAGTTGAACTCGGATATTATTCTTTTCAAGTAATTCGATCGAAATTTTTAATAAAAAAACTATTATTCCATATTGTGAAGGAAATATGTCACTACAGGAAAAATGATGCACGAAAGCAAACAGCACAAAAGAATTCCTACCTAACGCTTACGACTTCGAGCTGGAAATAACATAATTATGCATGTTTTCCCTTTTTTTATTGGAGACATTAAATAAACGGCAACACTCCGTCGTTTACGTAATGCCGTTTTACAACGTTCCCCACGTCACTTCTGTTACATATGAATACATAAACACGAAAAGCACGTTGATCGTGGTATGCTCATTTTATTCGAATTCAAATCAACCGAAACTGGTGGTTGGCTGGTGGTGAACTGCTCGCAATTATCGCAAAGTGTAACTAATGAAAAATTCTATTTCGAGACCGTTTTTTTTTTTGATTCGCAGAACAGAGAAATTCCCATTATGTGATTAGTTCTGGTTCGAAATTGATTGCCGTTCCTTTTCAATACGGACGCTTTCTAATTGATATAATGAAAAGAGTGCGATTATAGCCAAACATTGAAATGGTGTTTTCTATGAGAATTTGCGAGAGTCTGTCGGATAAACGTATCAATATTCAAATGGACGAAATTGATTTTCCATGTTTGAATTGGACAGTATATATGCATCTAAATGATTAGGTTTTCTTCTTTAGTAATATCGTTCTCTGTAGTAACGCATACTGAAAAGTATACTTTCATAGAGCATAATTTTTATGGAGCCAAGCCATAAAGCCATTACGGAATGAGTATATTTGTATATTTGTATATTTATATTATAGTTCGTAATTAAAATATTACAGAGCATCGTCAATAAATTACAAAACATTAATAAATTACAAAACATTAATAAATTACAAAACATTACAACACAATACAAAAGAGTACATAAAATTTCAGGCAAGGAAGTCTGCTATTGCATAACACTCCATGTCAACTAGTACATCCCTCATCTTCCTCCTGAAACAGGTCATAGGTAGCGTTGTTATATCTGCGCTTATGCGGTTGTATAGTTTTGGGCCCCAGTGGTCCACAGACAGTTGGGAACGTGCTAATCTGTGATGGGGAGTTCTTAGTTGGTTTCTCCCTCGGGTAGTATATTGGTGATTGTACCCATTGGTATCGAACAAGTGTCTGTTAGCGTGAACATACACCACCGTCGCAAGAATAAATGCCGATGGCATGGTAAGTATCCCCTGCTCTCTAAAGTAGTTTCTACAGCTCTCACCATACTTCAAGCCGCACAGAGATCTAACTGCCCTCTTTTGTAGGGCGAATATTCTAGCCGCACCCGCCGTATGTCCCCAAAAAAGGATTCCATAGCTTAGTAGGGAGTGGAAGTACGAAAAGTAGGCCACTCTAGCTGCCTCATAGGTAGCAATATGTTTTAATCTTTTAATAGCGAACACCGCGGAAGTCAATCTCCCAGCCAGATCGTCCACATGTAGCTTCCATCTTAGGTATGAATCCATAGTGAAGCCCAAGAATTTGGCGTTCCCACCTTCTTCTAATGTTTTTGTGGTAAATGTCAAGGATTGTATTTTGTCAGGATTGGTTTTCAATCTGTTTGCTGCGAACCATTCCTCGGCATGTTGTACGGCTACAGTGGATTTTCTCCGCAGTTCATCCTGTTCCCCGGCTCTGACCAGCAGCGACGTATCGTCGGCATATACACACAACTCCGCATCCGGCACATTGACTGGCATATCATTGATATACACAAGAAACAGAAGTGGGCCAATTATTGACCCCTGAGGCACTCCGTATTTTATTTCGGATATCTCAGAGACTCTATTGTTCCATGCTGTCATCTGAGTTCTTTCTGACATGTATGATTTTATTAGTTTTAAGGGGAGGCCACGCACCCCATGATGTTCCAATTTTTCGAATAGTATGTCTGGAGTCACCGAGTCGAAAGCCTTGCTAAGGTCAAGCATACTCATCTCTGCACACATCCTATTATCTAGTGCTTCAAATATGTAATCCGAGGCTGCTGCCATGCCACTTATTACAGAGTGTCCCTTCCTGTATCCATGTTGCTTGCCGGTTAGGAATCCTTTTCTTTCAAGGTAGTGCCTTAATCTCTGAGCAATAGCCTGCTCAAAGATTTTTGATACAGCTGGCAGAACACTTATCGGTCTATAATTTTCACACGAACTTGTATCACCGTGTTTGTATATAGGGATTACCTTTGCTAATTTCAGTTGTTTTGGGAAGGTGCCTTGTTCAATACACTTATTAAGGATATCCGCAATAGGTGTGCTTATCTCGTCTCTGATTTGTTTCAGTAAATAACTTGACACATTGTATACATCCCTGGTATGCTTCGCCTTGAGGTTTATGATAATTTTACGTACTTCTTCATTAGTAACTGGCTCAAGATAAAAGGAGCCAGAGTTCCAAAGACAGATTTTGCAGGTACCTCTTCGGTGTGTCAGTCGTTTTAATATCTTTTACTGTTCTCTCACCAATAGAACAGAAATATTGATTCAGTTTCGAGGCCTCCAGAGTCAGGTTGTTCTTCCTCTCTCCCGCACTCCCTGTCTCTTTTCTGATTACATCCCATATTGCTCTGCTTTTGTTATCTGACTCCATTATATACTGTGCATTCGAGTGGCGCTTGTGGTCAGATATCATTTTCAAATATTCCCGTTTAAGCTGGCGATATATGGTATAGCATTCCTGATTTTTGGTCGTTTTAGCCATCAATGCCCAGGCATCTAGTGCATTTTTCATATTGATAAATTCTTCCTTATGTATTTGTTCACTACTCCTTCTACCATTCGGTACCCTTACTTTCTTTTCAGGGAAGTGTTGCTCGAACTCGCCCATGAAGATGGTATGGAAGCAGGTGAAAGATTCCACGGCATCTGGTATTGTCATCGATAAGTATAGTTTACTTTCTAATTCGTTCTTAAAGTTATTGATATTGTGCTCATTGAAACTTATCTTGGTTTTTGTTTTTATTTCAGCCCTTTGTTGCTTAAATGTCTCGAAGGAGAGGAATTGCGCATTGTGATCTGACAAGTGAGGGTCCACGGTAGATGACGTATAGCTTGACCCCTCAATGTTCGCGAAAACATTATCTATCAAGGTGCTACTGGTATGTGTAACTCTAGATGGCTCATAAAATACCTGTCTAAGGTTGAAGACATGAAAAATGTCTGTCAGGTTTTTATTTTTTGATTATTCAACTGGAAATCCATATTGAAGTCACCCGCAATAAAGACACTTTTTTCGTTATTGTTTTGATCTACTATATCTAACAATTCATTGATTTTTTCCTCAAATATCTGGTCATTTCCTGATGGTGGTCTGTAAAAAGCTATTACCACCATCTTATTAGTATTAATTTCTATCGCTGATATTTCAATTTCATTTTCAACGGACAGATCGATTATGTCAGTCCTATTTGTGGCCTGTATGTCTTCTTTTAGCATTATTAGTGAACCCCCACGAGTTTCGTCCATTCTACAATATTGGCTCGCCACTTTATAACCTTTTATATTTACGAGTTTTATTCTTTCGTTGGTTAAAAAGTGTTCCGTCAGGCAAACAATGTCGACAAGGTATGTGTTGAATACCGACTCCAATGCGTCAACTTTCTTTAATGTGCCCTGTATATTATAGTTTAAAATTGTTATTCTTTTTTTGGTTTCAGTTTCTGTTCTATTATTATTAGACGTATAAGAAATGTCTAGATTATTTTTATCTAGGTTTTCTGTTAGGTCTTTGATTTCTGCTTTTTCTTGTCGAGTAATAATATATGTCTATTTGATCAATGCTATCATTTTAAATAATTGATTGAAGACGGAGATACGTGTTAAAACTCCATAATTTACAAGTAAAAAATTGAAATAAATTCAAATTGAGTTCAAAATAGTTTATTTATTCACTTCACTACAATTGTTTCACCCTACTAGGGCTTCATCAGGTGATGAATATTATAATACAAAATATTTGTAAACGTTCATATTTATGTCTTTTCCTAAATGACACAGATACTACGATACATTCTAACTCTTTCCACCCGATTAGTCATAAACTTGCTGCTTTCCACTCAATGTTATATAAATTAATCCATGTTCCTATGCATAAGATTAATTTTGATAAAGAATTAGATAGAATTTACACCATAGCTCAGAATAATGGTTATTCAAAAGAATTAATAAATAATCTCCTTCATAAAAAACAAAAAGCAAAAATCATATCCAAGATTTATCCTATAGTTCCTCAAACTTACTCGTCAAATCAAATTTGCCTCTGTGACTTATATAGGTACACCTTCCATAAAAATAAAAAACATATTTACAAAAAACAACAAACACATTAATTTCATTTCGTACAAACAACAAACCACAGAAAGTAATAAAGATAAAACTGACAAAAATATAAAATCTGGGGTCTATAATATATTCATCACCTGATGAAGCCCTAGTAGGGTGAAACAATTGTAGTGAAGTGAATAAATAAACTGTTTTGAACTCAATTTGAATTTATTTCAATTTTTTACTTGCTATCATTCTACATTATCATACATGGTATTTACATGACCATCAAAGGTACAATTACACTTAAGCATATAAAACGCATAAACAAATAAATACACCTACATTTATAAATGTATTAACGTACTTAATTATCTACATGCATTCTTTGCATGTACAAACTATTAACAAATATGTTTTTGAATATTTTGACATTTTTGATAAAACTACTTTTTCAATATTGGTATGAAAATTAACACATAATTGCTGCAAGTATTCTTCATATTGATAATATTGCTTTTCATTTTAATTGCCTGGAGCATTAACATAACCTAAATATAACTATATCAGATACTAAACATTTCTAGTATAAGCTGCGAAGTTATTCATAATAATTCACCACTTATATGTGAGGACACTGGTGTCCTGCCTTAATTACCAACACATTTATTATATCAGACCATTATCCGAGAAATAATAGTAAATCTTTTAACGTTCGTAGAGCTAATTTTTGTCAACTGTTTGTCGCACTTCTTAAGTTAAATTGGGACTTTATGAACAAAATTCCTGATGTTGATAGCGTGTGCAATATTTTCTATGATGGACACTATTTCACTATCCAAAAATACGTTCCCAGTTATGCTAACCGTTCCCACTTTTATCCCAAATGGTTTATTGTTTATTAAAATTTTGAGTTGGTAGTATTGATTATTTGAAGTGACATTTAATTTAAAATTTGACATATTCAATAAATTAAATATAAAATTGAAACCTGCTCTAAAACATGCATTCTGATGAAAAAGTACAATGTACACCCCATGGAATTCGTGAAGCTGCCAATATTGCAATGGGTAATTTATTACCTATAAAGTCAAAAGACAGGTACAAAACTAGTTATGGTAAATTCGTAAGTTTAGTTTCTTTTCAAAGTTTACAATCAAATAAATCATTATGGTCTACTTAATCAATGCTCAAATCATGCTTAATAATATATAATAATACGGATTTATCTAAATATGCGATTATTAAGTCAGAATGGATTGCATCACTTCAGCAATATGCAAATTTAAGACCAGACAAAAACAACGATTCTTCTTAACATATCTCAATGGCAAGAGTGTTTTTTCAGCTGTTAATCTTAATACAATTGCTAAAATTCCAATGCGAATAGCTGAGTATCTTCAGCTTTATGAAGCAAGTAACGTTCAACGACACTGTTGGCAAATCAAGGAAGTGACTTGCTTTCAATTAAAAGATACGGTGGTTGGAAATCATTTATGGTTGCAGAAGGATATGTCGATAATTCTCTTCATAGCAGAATTCAATTCAATAAAAAAATGACCAAGTCACAGATGTCGATTCCTCCTGTAACTTGTTCGGCATCTGAAATACAACAAGATTTATCTAATAATACTATCAATGTTGCCTTACCCTCACAACCAACATTAATTGAAAGAAATCATAATGGTAATGTATACAATAATCTGTTGTTGTTCTGACATTTAATTACATACCTTTGAAATATAACAATTTCATTACAGTGTCTTTTATTGTTTTCATAGCACACAACGAAGTGGTCAGCCTATTATTAGGATTATGGGCTTAGGATTTTAAAATGTCATTAAATTAATCAAGTTACAGTAAGCACTCAAAAATTTTTCTATTAGTTAAAAAGTTCTCCTCAACAGCATGGTTTTATGGAGAGATCTAAAGTCTCAAATCTAGCAATATTGACAGAATATGTAGCTAAAAGGCTGGATGACAGACTATAAGTGAACACCATCTACACCGATTTTGCCAAGGTATTCGACGTAGTAGATCACACTATTTTGCCTTTAATGCATTTAGTCACTTCATATCTGTGCGATAGGTCTCAGCAAGTTTTTTGTGGTGAATATAGTTCTACACCGTATATAGCCACTTCTGGAGTTCCGCAAGATTCCAATTTAGGTCCGATATTCTTCCATATTTTCATTCACGATATTGTTGACGAGATGGAGTCCAATAAATTACTGTTTTCTGACGATTTGAAGTTATTTCGGTGTATTAGCAAAGCTAGTGATAGCCATCAGCTACAGAGTGACTTAGGAAAAATACATAATTGGTGTTGAATAAACAACTGATCTTTTATTTAAAAAAATGAGGTGTGGCCACCACACGACTTTCTTATACGTATGAGCGTTTTAAACTATACAATTTTAAGAATTTGTTACACAAAAATTATTCAAAATCCTATTCTCTTAATCAATCGCTATAGAATAAGTACTTACTTTGCAAGATATTCGAAAAAAAGTGCTTGTCCCTAAAAGTAAAAGTGTTACTTCCGGTTCGAATTTTGAAATTTCATTTATACAAAAAATATTGCAAATCTAGCAATAAATACTTTTGTACTCTTGATAAATATAC